>CP125976.1:128648174-129248174 GCA_030063025.1 Avena longiglumis
TACATTCCATGTAAAAAAAATCAACTCAAAACTTTTTCCCATTTCTTTTCTATGGGGTGACATCACTGGTACAAAGATATGTTGCTAGTTGTCATATAATCCTTAAACAAAAATTATTTTTAGGTGTACAAAAATTATATTATATGGTATACATTCTGACAATATCAAAAGACTCATGACAAATCATTTTTAGACTCAAAAGGATAAACAATACAAGGGAGAATCTCTCTAGATTTTTAGTAGTAGTAAAACATAATTATTTAGACCACTTAAACATGTTAGTAATTTTAGCCAATTGTTTTGCATATAGAGGATGGATATTAGTAAATTAAATTTTAAATATGAGCACAATCGAAGTTACAGAACTCCGTATAGAATTTTTCTCGTGAACAACAACATGCTGAAATTTGCAGCTCCGCATATATGTTTCAACTTAAATATCCAAAATGGGTAAAACTTGGTAATTTTTTTGTAAATCGTAAAAAAAATCTATAAACTTATTTTAACATAGAACAAAATTTGAAAACCAAAACTCAAAAAGAAGCAAAAATAACCAAGAAAGAATCAATAGAAACAAGCAAATAAGAAACAAAATATTTTTGTTGTTTTTGTTTTATCAAAGAGGAAAAACAAGAAGCATACAAGGACCAAATATGAAAGCATAAAATATTTTTTAAACTAAAACTTTATTTTTTACAAGGAATAAAGGTTCAAAAACAAAAGGCAAAAAGAAGCAATAAATGACCAAATAAGAATCAATAAAAATCAAATAAGAAAGAGAATCTTTTTGGTGTTTTAGTTTTGTCAATAGGCAAAGAAGAAGAAGAAGATAAAAAATAATGAAAAACCAAATAAATAAACATAAAATATTTTTGTATTTTAGTTTTTAGAAACGAGAAGCAAAAGTAAAACCAAATAAAAAAGCAAATAAAGCATGGTTTCCACAAACATACAAAAAACAACATGAGTTTAAAATAACATTAGTTGAAATTACTTGAAAGAACACGAAGATGCATAGGCATCCCTAAGCTTAGGGTTTTGCTAGTTCTTGTCCTTTTCTACTTCCTCATCACATCATGTTTCTCATCTCAAACAAAGAAATATTTTCATCTTCATGATATTTCAATGCTAAAAATGGTTAGTTCTCAAAACAAATGATATAATAGATTCTACCAAGATGCAAACTCTAGTAATTATTGGGAAACCATTTATTCAAGAGGCAAATATATACAAATGAAACATCTTTTTATTTTGTTTTGTTATGGGAGAAGTTTTATTGATATAGAATTTGCAATGGTTCCATTGACATGAATAACACATGGTCAAGGTTGACCCCAACTTCTCCATTGCTCATCCCTCTCATTTACTTTCACAAATTTTATTTTTAGTTAAAATCTTAAACTTATTGTTTCATAATAGTAGCTAAAGTTATTTTATATGTTACAAAGATATCAAGGTGTGCTCAAACTGAATAGTATTTGAAAGCATATGGATCACACCATAAAGCACATAACCATTGCATTTAAGTCTAACTTTCTTCCTATGCATCGGATTGTATATATGAATAAATAACAATAACTTTTAGGTATCCAATGCACATAATGATCACTAGCTTATATTTTAAATAGACTGGAGACATAAATAGGGTCTTTTATCTCTTCCTCTTTCATTATTTTGCAAGCATCATAATTAAACTCAACAATATAATCTTGAATAGAATCACCACATAAAGACTTATCATCTAATAAGCATAATCGACCATCTAACGCAATTACATCACTTTCATCTGCCCATATACTAGTTGTAATTGTTCTAGATAGAGCATAATATAAGGAGTTTCCATAGGAATTTGTGCATTACCACTTTTGTGAATAGAATATGGGTAGATACTCGATCTATTATTCATCCACTTGTTCTTGTTTCTCTTAAATCTTCTTTTATTTGAGATGCATGGGCATCTCCAAGCTTAGAATTTTTTTCATATTCTTTTCAACATTTTTCGTGCATTCAAAACATTAGTGCCCAATGGAATATTCAAGCTTTTAACATATATGACTAACATGTATTTCATATCATTGTGAGACTTGTGATAAGGTTCCAGAGCATCTTCCATTATCTATTTTTTTAATTTTATATGAAAGGTACTGAAAGTAAACTAGAAATGCAAACAAGAATAGAGCCTAGCACTACGCTCCCCTGCAACGACGCCAGAAAAGTGCTTGATAACCCCCAAATGCAGGGGGTCACCGTAGTAAAATTCGATAAGTATTTGAGTGTCAAACCCACGAGGATATGAAGGTAAACTATCTATTCTCTAAATCCCTATAACCCAATGTTATGGCCTTCTATGCAATGGTAGGAACTAGAGTGTGTATCGTTGTTTTTACTACTAACTAGAAAACGGAAAAGTGCTCAAAGTAAATATTACAAGTAAACTATTGCAAGTAAGGTGGAGTTAGTGAAGTAGTAGCAAGTTTCTCAAGGGATCAAATGTTTAGGCAAATTGTTATTCCATTCGTTTAGTTGTAACAATTAGTGAAACACATGAATATCTTTTTATTGTTTCTTCTAGAGAGGAGCCATAGATAGGTGCATCCATACACATGAGCAAGTACACCCCTAGTGATTGATCCCAAGACCAATTAAGAGCATGCAAGGGAATTATTAAGACATAAAGTCCAGCCACCGCTGTAAGTATTAAGGTCCCCACAATTATAATCCCCCGTTAGTTAACCATGAATTAACATAATATGCATTTCTAAGACTTGGGATCCGGTTTTGTCAAACTCCGTCTATCCCTCATCCTATCATCATGAAACGGTGACAATCTTATGCATCCCCCAACATATGCGTGCACTCATATATTAATACATAAGATTATCATAGAAGATAACATATATTCATATGCAACCCACAACAAACTATTTCACAATTGCCATAAACAATTCACTACTCAAACAAAGACATAGATATACAATAGATCATGGGAAAGCAATAAATTGTATCACACATCATGTTTGCCAAGAGATTACAGTAGGGGTATGAAGAGGATATTTCTGTAGATGGTGATTGAGACGTGCCTCCCAAGAGAGAGAGAGGCGGTCACGGCGAGGAGAGGAGGCGGTGCGCCGATAGGGAGGCATCGATGGTCTCCTAGAGCGGCGGCTGCTCTTGGGGGTAGCAACCCCTTGGCCCTTCTTCTTCCTTAGAGATGGTTCTGATGTTGAGGAGCTCCTCCCCATCCTTGGCGGCTGCACATAGGGTGGATTTTCTTGGCGATGGGTGGATGACTCCAAAAATAGGGTTTTCCTCAATATATATAGGTGTAGTTGCAATACAAGCCATGGGATGGATGCCCCTTTGATCCAAGGGCTCTTGGGAACCTATAGAACCTTCCTATGGCTCCCCTTTGTCCTTTGGGAGCTCCTTGGTTCGTGAATTGGCCGAATCCTTAAAGTGTGAGTATAGTTGGAGTCAATCACATCACAAACTCTTGGAATCCCGAAACTGCTTCTGTACCCCTTAGTAATCCGGTGCTAAAAGTCATGTCCGGACTCCATTTGAGGAAAATTTTATTTCTAAGATCGTAAAAGTAAAATTCCTCGCAATTTTAATGTTTTGATTTTTTCTATTTGATGCCATCTTCACGGGCTGCCGTGGAAATCTTAGAAATTTTTTTCTGGAAATCTTAGAAAAAATGTTCTGCAAGGCAGATTTCAGAATCGGTTTCCTTCCATATTTGCATATTTCCTACAAAACAAAGTGTGAAACAAAAACGTGTAAACTTTTTCAACTATTAGTAGGTTAGTCCCAATAAATATACTCCCTCCGTCTAAGAATATATATCTTAGGTTTTTTAAATTTTGGATGAATCTATATACTAAATAGTGTCTAGATTCATCCAAATTTTGACAAATTTGAGACATCTATTTTGGGAAGGAGGGAGTATTAAAGTCCATATGTGGTGACAATGACAGGGAAGGCGTGCGGGCAGGGCCACGGTCATCAAGTGGGAGCTATTTCATAGACTTATCGGTAGGATAACTAGGTGCAACTGTCTGGGCTGTCACAAAACGATAACTATTAGGGTTATTTAGGGTTTCCAAAACCACAACCAAAGAAAGTTTCTCACAAAACTAAAAAATATATATTTAAATTGTACCATTTTGAAGCATTTTGAGTTTTTGTCACTTTTGCCCTGTATTAGTTAAAAAATATGAAAATTTCCAAGAACTCGAAGATTTTGTTATTTTTTTAAACTTTTCCAACTTTTGCTGAAAATTTAAAAAATCATTCTTTTCGCAATCTAATGTAATTACTCCGTGCAATTTTGAGCTTATTTGCCAATCCGTTTTGAAGTTTTCTTAGTTTTTGTCTATTTGGAAAATTTATCTTCTCAACAGTTAGTGCTTTGTGATAAAATTTTCTTTTTTTTTAAATGGGGATGCCCCGGCCTATGAATCGATTGATGTGTAGGGGTTCGTAGCATGTAAAACAAAACATTTCTACCGTATGAACACACACAAGCCAAGATCTATCTACTAGATTGTAATAACGAGTCGATTAGAGTGCTCACCTCAAGATTCCAAAGCGGTTAACGAGCAGATTCGTGGGTGATGTAGTCGCTCACTTGACGATCTCAAGATCGCAGAGACGATCCTTCCGGGCATGCCGCGCAGCGCCTCCAGTCGGTTACATCGCTCGATTGGATGAAGACCTTCCTCTCCCTTGTTCCAAAGAAAATGAGGTTGTAGTTCTCTCGCGATTCCTGCAAAGACGACGGCGTGGTATCAGAGTTAGAGGGGAAATCCCACAGGGCTTCGCCTTAAGCCAAAGCGGGTTATGGTGGAGTAGTAGGGTTTCCCCGATGTCTAGGGTTTAGAAGCCAGAGAGGAGGAGGTGGAGCTGGCGGCGACTAGGGTGGCGACGCAGGCGGCGGCGGCTTGGTGGGGTGGGGGCTTGTGGTGGTCTTGGGGGGCACCCCCTCACATCTATTTATGAGAGGGAGGGGCAAATTGGGAGAGGGGAGTTTGAATCCTACCCCAACTCCCTCTCCTTCTAGGCGCGTGGTGGAGGGAGAGAAGGATTCTCTCCTTCCTCCACCAGGAAATATTGTCCTAGTTTAACTTTTTAAACTTGCCTTTTGACTTTTAATTTTGTAGTTTAATTTCTTTCTTTTAAACGCCCATCCAAGTGACCTAGGACATGATGCAATCATTCCACTTAGTCATGACACATTCATGTACCCTTCCCCTTCCGGTCCGGTGAACCTTCTAGACCCTTCTAGATCATTCCGGTGAAAACACCAGAATCATTTCCGAACTCCGGAATTGGACTTTCCTTATATGAATCTTATTCTCTGGATCATTCTGGATCTCCTCGTGATATCTTGGATCCCAATAGAGGAATCTGGAAATTCATATGGCTCCCACATATTTCTATGATTACTTTGCGATCGAATGAACCATTTACATACGATACCAATTTCCCTTTGTCTCGCGATATTTTACTTATTCGAGGTTTGATCGTCGGTATTTCTGCATACCTAGTTCAACCTCATTACCGATAAGTACTCTTTACTCGTTCCCGTGATATGTGATCCCTTGTGACCCAGTCATATGCTTGCAAGCTAATTGGATAACATTCCACCGAGAGGGTCCAGAGTATATCTATCTGTCATATGGATGGACAAATCCCACTCTTGATCCATGTGCCTTAACACATACTTTACGAACACTCAATGCCATAGCCACCCAGTTATGGTGTGGTGTTTTATGTCATCAAAGTATCCATCCGGTGATGATGATTAACATGATCTCATGGTCGAAGGAATTAGGTTACTATGTATCAGAAAACTTATAGCAAACGAACTAATGAAATGACTTGATCTTTATGCTACGCTTATCTATAGGAGTATGTCCATCACACCAATCTCCTAATGATATGATCTTGTTGTTAATAACATCTCAATGTTTATGATCAGGAAACCATGATCATCTATCAACCAACAAGCTAGTATTATAAAGAGGCTTTACTAGGGACTCTAATTAGTTTACAAATCACACAAGTATTAATGTTTCCGGTTAATACAATTATAACATGAATGTAAACATTTATCATAAACATAAATATATAATAATAACTACTTTTATTATTGCCTCTAGGGCATATTTCCAACATGATGCATGCAGCCTTCATTATTGCCTTATCGAAGTTCAAATATTCTTACAACTCATGGGTCACACAAAGGGGAAACGTGGATCATCCACTAAAAAAAGATAAAGGAAAAACAAAATGCAGATCCATCAGGATGCAATCCTAGAAACAGGCCGCCAGCTGCACTGGTTTAACAAATCCCGTGCTACCATCTCCAAATGGTTGCACCCATAATCCGTGTCTGGCCGCTGCTCCTCCGGCTAGAGAAAATACCACGTATGGATCCAATGCGTAGTTAGTGGGATAACCTGCAAGAAAGAAGATTTCAAAAATTTATTAAACACAAAGTCATTCTTCGTTGTCCATAAAGCCCACAATAAAGCACATGCACCCACTCGGATTTGTACTTTCTCTTCTCTACAAACCCCCTTCAGCTAATTGTTAAACATATTGGAAATGCTACTAGGAGGTGTAATATTGAAGGCAATATGAACAATGCGCCACATAGTTTTGACCAAGGGACATTGGATAAAAAGATGTTCAATTGTTTCATCATCATTGCAAAAGCAGCATTTTGTATCTCCTTGCCAATTTCTCTTCTTTAAATTATCTTTTTTGAGGATGACTTTGCAGTACAAGAACCACATGAAGATTCTTATCTTTAGTGGAACCTTAATCTTCCAAATATAGTTTCTAAGGAAAGGTGTATGGCCGCTCATTAGATCCAAATACATAGATTTTACTGTAAAACCTTTTGTATTTGTTAAATTCATCATCTTGGTCACTTAAATTAATGTGCATTAGCCTTTCCACTAGATGCAGCCACCGATTCCACTTGTTTCCATTTAGAGCTCTTCTAAATTGGATACTGAGAGGATTATAAGAGAGAGTTTCGGCCACTATGACCTCTTTCCTCTGAACTATGTTGTAAAGTGATGTATATTGCTTAGCAAGAGGGTTGTCTCCTAGCCAAGAATCTTTCCAGAAACGCGTTTTTTTTTTACGATTGCCCACCTCAAAATGACCTCTACTGAAGAAGTCATCTTTAACGCTCATCAGGCCTTTCCAAAAAGACGAGTCTGAAGCCCGCTCTTTCACTTGAGAGAGGGTTGTATTTTGAAGGTATTTCTTATGAATCAACTCATGATATACGCCCTCACCGTTAAGAATCTTAAAAAATCACTTTCTAAAAAGACACTTATTTTTCAGATCTAGAACATTAATTCCTAGTCCCCACTGATCTTTTGGTCTACAAATAATATCCCACTTAATAAGTCTATACTTAGTTTGTGATAAAAAGTTTTTAAGTTGTGGTTCAGCGATATTTGTATTAACTGATGTACTAGCCAACTGAATCAAAAGTCCGAACTCATGAAAAGAGCCAGGCTATTATATTCTCAATACTCTACCTTATGTCTAGACTATTTTAGTTCTTAGTGTGGATGCGGTGCATGCCGCATAATCTTTATTTTATACCGCGTGAGCATAGTCTTCAACTTTAAACCTTTTGGCTCTGATACCATATTATATGACGCACTTGCCAACTCAACCAAAAATCCAAACTTGTTAAAAAGGACAGACAATATATTAAATTGTCAACAATTGTTGTTGCGATAGAACAACAATAAATAAATAAGCTTTCCTAGGTTATACAACAAGTGTTGTGCTAGCTAACAATAAACAGATGTCGCATTAAAGATTCTGTTTATTTTTTGTGAAGATCGATCATAGCCAAATGTTACTACATCCATCATGGTCAAATCGATGGTCACTAGACGAGCAAGCACAGACAAGTAGCATGGTTGCATGGACCCCCAAAAGTGCAAACTTCTATCGCAACTTGGGCAATTATTAGTGGAGGACCGATTAATTAATTATGTACTACCATATGTTTGTCTTTTAAGATGGCGCCTCTGGTGCGCTTGCGACCTGCCTGGCTGTTAATCAATTGTGTGTTCACAAATCACAATTGCAAAAGGTACTACGAGCCGTAAATTATTCATCAGTCCATGAGGCATCGCTTAGTTTATGGTGATTGGTGCTTGATGCTGGTCCGATACGCAAGTCGGTAGCTCGATCTACAGTCAGTCTGATGGTTATTACTGTGCTGTCGAGATGACAAGGCGACGTACGTACTTCAACTCTTCAACTCTCTGCCGTGCTGTTGCACATGCAAATGGTTAGGGTTAATCAACGTTGTTAATTAGTACTATATGACTCAGGGAATAACTATGGGCCTATGGCACAACTTGTGCAATCATATGTGGATGGACCTAGTAGTTGTCAAGTAATTGACACGTGCGTGTTAAAAAAGATATGACGCTATGTTAAGCTTAGTTCAGAAGACAACACATATGGTGTATGCATATTATTCGGTTGCTGATTTAATGCATTGATCTTGATCTTTCAACAAGAAGTAGTGTAATAATCACTAAAAGAGAAAAGATATTATCCGATCCTGCAAATACCGTCGTCAAAAAACCTGTCAGGGCGATGGAGTTCTCAGACGATCCTTGCGACTTTTGACTCCTGACCGACACAAAGAATACACGCATGGACCAAAATCCTCCATCATTCTACATCTTTCCATATAGATGCATGGACATATTTGTACAAGAAGACCAAATTAGTTATACTATTGCAAGGTCGGATCGATCAGATGAATGTTAGTACACAATAGCTAAATTACACGAAATAAAGCTATACTGTGATTTAAAAAACGTAACTTGGAACACTAAACTGTATTGCAATAGTATTGTATATATATGGCAAACAAAAAAAAACTTTGACCACTGATAGTGTTATTCAGACTGAGAACTTGAAAATCATATATGCATAGTACATATATGATGGGGAGACTAACGTACATAGTACGAGTATCTGCCCACAGATTATGTGACCACTAAGCACTAACTCATATTAGTCGGCGCACCTACCAACTGATCATGCATGAGTCATTGATTCACTAATTAACGATAGTCCATATATAGTTTAAGTTAACCGTAGTTAGGGTCGTACTATAGATGAGGTTGAGGACTGGGCGTGGGCCCCCCCGCCTTAGCTAAGTTGTCTGAACCGTACCTCATGGCTCGTCATGCAAAGATATTAGACAACTTAGGCTGGTCCTAGTGAAAGATTATAATAAAGATTACGATACGATACTACCGTATTTATACTACGCCTACAGATCAGATCGTAAGAAGATCATAATAGCCAGATATTTATTAATTTGTAGAATCTTTATGCAAAACGTGTGTATAAGATTTACATGCTATTATGATTTCTAATTTTACGTGCTATGATATGGTATCTACCTATGATACTCTAACCATCTCTCTCTTCATTAATTATGATGCCACATCAGAATTTTACCAAGTTTGCATTACGATACAACTTACGACACTAAGACTTGTGACCAGCCTGTGACATGTACACTTTATATACCCCGAAAATCTTAAATAACTTAAGTTTTACAAAACCGACTAAAATTAAGTATCACGCCCCTCTTGCGCAACCGACTAAAATTATGCATCGTTCAAATACTGTACTGTATACCAGCTAATATATATAAGCGGCTGGGCAGGACGGCTAAGTGTACACTGAATATCGAGCAGTGCACGACTGATGATGGAGCATGCGATGATAACTGATAATGGCAGTTTATTATTGTAGACGTTGAACACTCGTAACCAACTGTACTGTATACGCTAGCTACGTATATGTGTAGATGTACTCGTGAAAAGAACCCAACTGAAAATGGAGAGAAAACGACCGAAACGTAGTTAATTTGCAGGCGAGGTCCACGTTGCTCGTCAGCGTCAAACGGTCTTACGCGCTGACGAGCAACGACGGCGAACGTTAGGTACTGTCGGCGAAACCGTTGGTGTGCATGTGACCGACACACATACGGAGCAGGCTACGGGCATATCTCCATTTCACGAGTTATTTCTACACATGTTTCACCGAGGAGGATACGGTAGTTGCATATAGCTTTCGATGCAGGTAGTTACTCTTTTTTCTATATATCCTCTCTAATCGCCCTAACTTTATCTAGATACACATGTATCTATTCTAAATATTTAACTATTTTCTCTGTTTTAAAATAGATGTAAAAAAGTTGTCTAAATTTAGATTTACTAGACATATTTAAAAAAAATTGCGACGGCTATTTTAAAACGGAGAGAGTAAATATATACGAATCTAATAAAATTGAGTTTATTAATATAGATCAGAGTGAGTAAGAAAAAAAATACACATAATTACTCTGATTTCTTGTCAGGGGACGTGTTAATTAATCGTTAGCGAGCGCAAAAGTTGCCGAGTTAATTAAGGTACTACATCGACTCGTCAACTCGTTGTCTCTTTGTTACGTCGACTCGTTGTCTCTTGTAGCTGGACAGCTCAGTAATAACCACAGCGGGTTGAAATTAACACAAGCAGATTCCATGGACGTAACGGCCGGACCAACACCATGTCACCACAGCTATCACGATAAAAGCCAGACGTAGAATATACCGATCAACTTGCAGGTTGGCGTCTCGGTCGTCATTGCCTCCATTCTGTGAGGCTACACCATTTCTTTTTCAGGCAGAGTATGTATATGTGCTTCAACGACGTTCCTCCACGCATGAATTATTGCCCCAATGTGATGTAAGCTAGCTTGAAATAGGTTCTATCATTTGGTCATGATCGATCTTAAATGAGACGGGGAATATTTGATGTGACATTGTTGTCCTTTTTTCAAGAAACCTTTTTTAGGTATGAGTATAATTTTATGATGGACACAACCTGCTTTTGCCCGAAAATAATAGTTCACTAGTTCTTCTCTGAAAACAGTGAGTTGCCGTAGGGTTATGGTTTTGAGTGCATCAACAAGATGCTACGGCGAGACCATATGTGTTGAAATAAATTGTCTAGTCCTTTCCATCACTTCAGGCTCTTGATTGCGTTGGCTACTAGTGCATGCAATTTAATATGATATCACAGTAGAAGATTGTAGATCAAATCCGCGTACGGTGAGTGTTGGAATATTGCGTCTCTCCAAACACGCGTCACAATAGCCGAAGTGCAAAGACGTAGGATGGATGTTGGAATAAATCGTTTAACCTCTTTCCATCAGTTCGGACTCTTGGTTGTGTTGTCTAGTGTATGCAATTCAATAATATGGACCAAGCCAGGAAATA
This sequence comes from Avena longiglumis, assembly GCA_030063025.1. Classification (NCBI taxonomy): domain Eukaryota; kingdom Viridiplantae; phylum Streptophyta; class Magnoliopsida; order Poales; family Poaceae; genus Avena; species Avena longiglumis. The sequence continues at coordinate 128,659,514 of CP125976.1, forward strand.
GAACACACAACTGAATGTGGATGCATCCTTTCATGTGGATGGATCAAGTGCAGTGGGAGTAGTGCTTCGTCGTAATGCAAAAGAAGAAGCAATTGCAGCTTGGCATGCCCTATGGAGAATATCCTAAATGCAACAACTGCTGAAAGCTATGGCTCTAATCAAAGGTTTGGAATTGCTAGAGCAACTTGGATGTGGTCAGATTACCATTGAATCAGATTTCTTGAACTAATCAAAGCTTTTAATGGAGTGATTGAGGTATGAAGTCTATATTCAGTAATTATGGTAGAGTGTTTCTCAAAAGCTAGTTCTACGAAGGACATTTCTTTTTGATATTGTCAAAGGGAAGCAAATTAGGTGGCTCAAAATCTGGCAAGGAATGCATTTAATTCCAATGAGAATTTAGTTTGGGATGGAGATCCTCCTGCTTTTATTTTGCTAGATGTAATTCTTGATGTAACAATTATATCTTCTCAACAAAAGCCACCACACATTCCCTAAAAAACAAGACGTAACCCACACACAAAAAAGAACAAGAGCAACCTTGTTTTACCAAACTATAGCCAAAGTTTGGCCACACTTTGTGAAGCCAAAATTTGGCAATTTGACATGCGTTTGGTTTTTGGCATCCTATAGCATTGCCACACTTTACTATCCATTATATGTTATAGAGTAGTTTTCACTTGCCATATGTAGGCTTGGCAAAGTGTGGTTGGGAACCAAACATGCCCTTAGTCTAGAAAAGTAAAATCCTAGTTTTGTGCTTGCTCATGCATATTGATTATCCGATATTTGTGGTATAGAAAATAATTGAATTCACCTACAACCTCTGATTCGATTTAATGGTCAGGTTTGGGCAAGGTTTAGGAAAAAATTACGCTGCTCCAAGATCATGATGGGTGATGATGTCCCCAACCTTGGCAAAGGTTGCTCCAACAACGTTGGAGAAGGTAGCGCCGCCAAGAGGTCAAGGGGTAGGCCGGCGGGTTGGCCACTTCCATGACGACGTTGGTCCAACCAATTTCGCTAAGGTGGTCATGTCACCTAGATTGGATTTGCTTCCAATTTCATGATGGCTTCCGTCCCTACCTTGGCACCGTCTCGAGGACCATCACTCTGCAGACAAACATCGATGCAGCTGGATGATCAGGCTGAAGGATGTGAATGGTAGGGTTTCCATGGACCAAGTTGGCCATCCTTTGCTCACCAAATCAAGACCAAATACTTCTTGGCCTTTGAGGTCATGTAGGGTTATATCTATAAGGTCACCTTTTTTCGACTACTCCATGACTGAGGTGGTCAGGAAGTGCCCCAAGCACGATACAGCCCTTGCAATGATTGACAAGTGAAAGGTTTTGATGATCTATTTGATGGTGTTTATGTGTCTTGTCTAGTAAGTATGCATGTCGTCTGAACAATCGTACGTTGTCTGAACAATCACATGTGTTGTGAGCTTGGTACTATCGTCTACGTTTCTGCTATAATGCGGTCTAGTTTTATATGGTAGCTTAACATAGTCTTGTTATTGTTGTTTAGTTGTGCACAAATGGTTGATAACCTCAGCACGTTTTGTACAAAACAAACAACACACCCAATTTCTCTGAAGACTAAAACAGCCAACCAAGCAACACGCATCGGTTTCTAGCAGGCTACCAAAAAATGCATTCCAGACAACCAAATGGAACGGAGAAGTTGGCTAAAAGTCCAAACGTGCATATGCAGTCTGTGTCCGGCCAAGTCGCGCAAGGGGGAAAACCCGTACGAGTAACTGAAAACGCCATTGAGCTCCGCTGAACTTCATGGTAAAAGCAATGTTCTCGACGCAGAAGTTGATTCCAACAACGTTGACGTAAAGTGTTCCCACTAGTACTAGAAAAAAGACTATCCGTTCGTATCTCCTAACAGCACTAATGCTGGCACGCGTCCCAATTCGAGCGGGCACGGGCCCCGGAGGCATGGGTCCCGGTTGGTAGGGGACCATACGTCCCGGTTTATAACACAAACCGGGACTAAATGTTGGGCATCAGCCACGTGGCGTGGCACACACCTTTAGTCCCGGTTTGCGTTATAAACCGGGAAGTATGTTCCCGCCCTCTATAAATGCAACGCCCCAGCCCTCTGCCTTCACTCTTTTTTTTGTGAAAGGTGTGAGGGGTGTGCTAGTTTTTTTTTCTATGCATGCATTCAAGGTGTTTGATGAAATGTTTGAGTGAATGATCCCGTTCAATTTCTCATAAAACAAAAACATAGAAGGTGTCCGAGACACACTTGAGCTTTCTCCTCTTTATTTCCCTCGATCGAGGTTAGCAATCTTATCTTTTCTCTGTCATTGATACAATGCATGTGTCGATATGAATTGGTCATTTCACTATTTATGATGTCCTGTTTTTCATAAACTTACTTGTATGATGCAGATGAACGGTCGGGAATGGATGTACGGTGACCGGCGTGTACTCGGGTATGTGAAAGGCGTGGATAAATTTATCGATGTGGCTACGGCAAACAAAGAGAATGGTTTTATACGTTGTCCATGTGTTCAATGTCGGAACAACAAGGGGTACTCTTCCTCGAAAATCATTTGCGGCCACCTGATTATGAAAGGTTTCATGCCCAACAAAAATTGCAGGACCAAGCACGGGGAAAGAAGGGTTATGATGGAAGATGGTGAAGAAGAAGATGATGATAACAACTATCATCATATGTTTCCTGAATACAGTGATACTGCAATATAAGACAATGGAGAGGAAGGAGGTGAAGAACGGGCATCAGATGAGCCGGCTGATGAACTTGGTAGGGTTATTTCTGATGCAAAGCGAGACTGTAAAACAGAAAATGAGAAGTTGAAGTTGGAGGGCATGTTAGAAGATCACAAGAAATTGTTGTACCCAAATTGTGAAGATGGCAGCACAAAACTCGGTACCACACTGGAATTGTTGCGATGGAAGGCAGAGTGTGGTCTAACTGACTCCTCATTTGAAAAGATGCTGAAAATAATGAAGCCGAAGTTTCCAAAACATAATGAACTTCCCGAGAGTACCTACGAAGCAAAGAAGACTCTCTGTCCTCTAGGATTAGATGTGCAAAAGATACATGCATGCATTAATGAATGCATCCTCTACCGCGGTAAGGAGTATGAGAATTTAGATAAATGCCTAGTATGCAATGCATTGCGGTATAAGATCAAACGAGATGACCCTGGTGATGTTGAGGGAGAGCCCCTCTGGAAGAGGGTTCCTGCTAAGGTTATGTGGTATGCTCCTATAATACCAAGGGTGAAACGCATGTTCAGAAACAAAGAGCATGCCAGGTTGTTGCGATGGCACAAAGAAGACCGTAAAAAAGACGGGAAGTTGAGACACCCTGCTGATGGGTCACAGTGGAGAAAAATCGAGAGAGACTTCCCAGACTATGCAGGTGACGCAAGGAACTTATGGTTTGGTCTAAGTACGGATGACATGAATCCTTTTGGGGAGCAGAGCTGCAGTCACAACACCTGGCCCGTGACTCTATGTATCTACAACCTGCCTCCTTGGTTGTGCATGAAGCGTAAGTTCATTATGATGCCAGTGCTCATCCAAGGCCCGAAGCAACCGGGCAACGACATTTATGTGTACCTTAGGCCATTAGTTGAAGAACTCTTACAGTTGTGGGGAAAACCAGGTGTACGTGCGTGGGATGAGAACAAACAGGAACCATTTGATCTACGAGGGTTGCTATTCGTAACCATCAATGATTGCCTGCTCTTAATAACCTTTCAGGACAGACAAACAAGGGATATAAGGCATGCACACACTGTTTAGATGACTGAAGGTACATATTTGAATAAATGCAAGAAGGTTGTGTACCTGGAGAATCAACGATTTCTTCCGACCAATCATCCCGTAAGAAAGAAAGGCAAGCATTTCAAAGGTGAGGAAGATCACCGAAAGAAGCCTGAACTCCCTGCTGGTGATGATGTATTTGGTATGGTCAAGGACATAGAAGTAATCTTTGGAAAGGGTCCCATGGTCAATCGGTTCGAACGACGTCTCTACAGACATGCACCCATGTGGAAGAAGAAATCTATATTTTGGGAGCTGCCATATTGGAAAGTCCTGTGTCCGCTTCAATCGACGTGATGCACGTGATTTAAGAATCTTTGCGTGAACTGCTAGGATTCCTAGGCATGTATGGGAAGACAAAAGATACACCGTAAGCACGGAGGACCAAAAATTATGAAAGACCCAAAGAACATGCATACACAGTAACAAGACGGATAAATGGTGTCACTTAAGTTGTGCCTATGCTCTTACCAAAGCAGAGAAGGAACTCTTTTTTGAAGTCCTTTACAGTATCAAGGTGCCGTCTGGCTTCTCATCTAATATAAAGGGGATAATAAATATGGCAGAGAAAAAGTTCTAAAACCTGAAGTCTCATGACTGTCACGTTATTATGACGCAGTTGCTTTCGATTGCATTGAGGGGGCTTCTACCGAAAAATGTTCGAGTACCCATTGTGAAGCTGTGTGCATTCCTCAATGCAATATCTCAGAAGGTAATCAATCCAGATATTCTGCCAAGGTTACAGAAGGATGTGGTACAATGTCTTGTTAGTTTTGAGTTGGTGTTCCCACCATCCTTATTCAATATTATGACGCATCTCCTAGTTCACCTAGTGGAAGAGATTGCCATTCTCGGTCTGGTATTTCTGCACAAAATGTTCCCCTTTGAGAGGTTCATGGGAGTCTTAAAGAAAAATATGTTCATAACCGTGCTAGACCAGAAGGAAGCATCTCCAAGGGATATGGAACAGAGGAGGTCATTGAGTTTTGTGTTGACTTTATTCCTGACCTTAAGCCGATTGGTGTTTATGACTCGCGGCATGAGGGAAGACTAAGTGGAAAAGGCACGCTGGGAAAGAAAGCAATGATATGTAGGGACGGGGATTCTTTCACTAAAGCACACTACACAGTTCTACATAATTCCACCTTGGCAGCTCCGTATATCGAGGAACACAAGAATATTGTACGCTCCAAAAACCCAGGGAAGCCTGAATCATGGATTACAGATGAACACATGAAGTCTTTCGGTGGTTGGATGCGGACACATCTCTTGAATGAAAGCACTATTGGAGATCAGCTATACTTGTTGGCCGCGTCACCATCTTCTACTGTATTGAATTTCTAAGGATACGAAATAAATGGGAATACATTCTACACGATCGCCCAAGATAAAAAGAGCACCAACCAAAATAGTGGTGTCCGCTTTGATGCAATAGACGAGAATGGACAAAAGGACACATACTATGGTTACATAGAGGAGATATGGGAACTAGACTATGGAGTCTCTTTTAAGGTCCCTTTGTTTCGCTGCAAATGGGTCAACCTGAATGGGGAAGGGGTAAAGATAGACTAGTTGTACGGAATGGCAACAGTGGATCTCAACAATCTTGGTTATAGAGATGAACCATTCGTCCTAGCCAATGATGTGTCTCAGGTTTTCTATGTGAAGGACATGTCCTTCAGACCAAAAAAAAGAAAAAATATGCAAACGAATACATCATATGATGAGCCAAAGCGTCACATAGTTCTTTCAGGGAAAAGAAACATCGTGGGAATCGAGGACAAGACAGACATGTTAGAAGATTATAATAAGTTTGATGAAATTCCGCCCTTCACAGTGAAAACTGACCCAAGCATTCCGTTAAGTAAAGAAGATGCTCCATGGTTACGTCTGAAGCGATCATAAGGAAGGACATATGCCAAGAAGTTCATGCTCATATTATGTAACTCTAGTTCATGTCTTTCGCGGTTTGTGTCATGACCGAAGGATATATTTCGCGGTTTGTGGCTTAACCGAGACTATATATAGGGGGGCCTTTAGTCCCAGTTTTGTAGTCTCAGTTTTTAATATTAATAAATGTCTTGAGTGTTAGTCATGTTTTGTGGCTGGACCGGGACTATGAAGAAGTTGTCCCGATTCGTACATACCATTAAGATCTGATCTCCAAACGCGCGCGGTCACATATTAGGGAGTGCCTCTATGACCAGTTTCTTGGAGATGCCGGAGGACTGGGATCCGGCGGCATCTCCCTGAAACTGGTCATAGTGGTGTCCCTGCTCTCGAAAACCATCTTGCAGCTTGTAACTTCTCTAACTAGATCAATACACCTGGGAGCTAAATAATTTCACATATTAGGGAGTGCCTCTATGACCAGTTTCTTGGAGATGCCGGAGGACTGGGATCCCGCGGCATCTCCCTCAAACTGGTTGTAGTGGTGTCCCTGCTCTCGAAAACCATCTTGCAGATTGTAACTTCTCTAACTAGATCAATACACCTGGGATCTAACTAATTTCACATATTAGGGAGTGCCCCTATGACCAGTTTTTTAGAGATGCCGGAGGACTGGGATCCGGCGGCATCTCCATGAAACTGGTCGTAGTGGTGTCCCTGCTCTCGAAAACCATCTTGTAGCTTGTAACTTCTCTAACTAGATCAATTCACCTAGGAGCTAACTAATTTCACATATTAGGGAGTGCCTCTATGACCAGTTTCTTGGAGATGCTTGGGAGGACCCGGGACGTCTCTCCGAACTGGTCGTAGTGGTGTCCCTGCTCTCGAAAAATATTGGAGATGCCTCAATGGCCTGGTGGAGGACTGACTCACAAGGATGCCTATTTATAGTACAAGCTCGGCATAGTGTCGACACTTACGACATAATGTCGACACTCACCCCTATTATTAGTCTTGACGTGTTTTGTCGGTTGGTGTCTCCAACGGGACTAAGGTTCATCTTTAGTCGATTGGTGACCATCTGGGACAAGGTACACGCCATGACATAATGTCGACACTCACCCCTATCATTAGTGTTGCTGGCCCAACTGCGAAATCCCTCAACGGGACTAAAGATGAACCTTTAGTATATTGAAAATCCGAACAATGAAAATCCTTCGTGGTGTCATATTATGTGACATAGTTGAAAGGAAAAATACCAGACTTGGTATATTGATCATGTCTCAAAAACCTTCACAAAATGACCTATCATGTTCGAGGTTTCATGGCTTTCCAAATGATGATGTTATGTCTTTGAATCACGGCATAGTTTGTGATGTTGTGCCCATATTATGCATGCATGTGGATATTGGTATGGAGAACAACGTTGCAGGAAGAATTTTCCTTTTTGTCGCACGGAAAAGCCCTTTTCCATTTTTCGAGCACAAAAAACGGGTCGTTTTGTGAAGTAACCACCAAAATGCTGTTTCAGAATGCTACCGTCCCATTTTCCAAAAATACTAGACCAGCTTACATGGACTATCTCCCAACCGGGACATCTCAAACCTTTTCGTCCATCCCGGGTAAAAAGGACAAATGTCTGCCGAATCGGTAGGAAGTGGGTCCGATTTGTACTACAGGTACATGATCTATCGCCCGTGATTTTTTGAAAAAATCATTTTTAGACTCGCAATATGTGGTTTCTTCAGAGATCCAATGCAATTTCTAACAATTACGTCCCCTATCTTCATGCACGCCGGTTCGACCATACTTAGAAATTAAAAAAATATAAAACGGGCATAAGAAATTCAAAAAAAATCCAAACAATGAAAATCCTTCGCGTGGTGTCATATTATGTGACATAGTTGAAAGGAAAAATATCAGACTTGGTATATTGATCATGTCTCGAAAAAACCTTCGCAAAATGACCTATCATGTTCGAGGTTTCATGGCCTTCGGTCCAAATGACAAATGTTATGTGCTGAATCACGACATAGTTTGTGATGCTATGCCCATATTATGCATGCATGTGGACATTGGTATGGAGAACAATGTTGCAGGAGCAAGTTTTCCTTTCCGTCGCACGGAAAAGCCCTTTTCGATTTTTCGAGCGTAAAAAACGGGTCGTTTTGTGAAGTAACCACCAAAATTCTGTTTCAGAATGCTACCGTCCCGTTTTCCTAAAATACTAGACCACCTTACATGGACTATCTCCCAACCGGGACATCTCAAACCTTTTCGTCCATCCCGGGTAAAAAGGACAAATGTTTGCCGAATCGGTAGGAAGTGCGTCCGGTTTGTACTACAGGTACATCATCTATCGCCCGTGATTTTTTGAAAAAATCATTTTTAGACTCGCAATATGTGGTTTTTTAGAGATCCAATGCAACTTCTAAATGAGCCATTTTTCTTCCCGCCATTTTTCTTCCCGCCAGTTCTTCCCTCTAGTTATCTTCCTGTCATTTCTCACTATATATATATATGTAGGGTTGGCCTTCATTGTCATTGCACATCTCTAGACTCATATCTGCAACCTCATCACTTTTTCCCATGACTTCCGCCGTAGCACTAACTCCCAGGGAGGCGGAGGCGCTTTGCGCCTCGAACTACCCCACGATTCTTTGTCCCGTCGGCTAGATGATGAGCGCCGGAGGCGTTCCGGTTCCTCCTGTCCCTCTAGGTGTGGCGCGCCGGATGGTCATCACGAACCACTACTACTTCGAGCTCACGTCGGAGCAGCGGAGGAATACCATATGGCATCCCGACTATTTCCTGACTTGGGAAGCCTTCTTCGTGGATCGGCGTGAGAGGGCGCTCGCCAGGCATGAGGAGGACGGCCCACCTCCTCCGAACTTCAACGAGGTTGGCCGTCAGCTGTGGTGGCGCGGCCGGACTCTCCAGAGCGTCATGGCCTATGACACGGCCGTCGACTCTAGCCCCCGCCTGCGCTACCCTCAAGTCCAGCCCACTCGTACTCAGCCTTCAAGGTTCAACTACGACGACCCCGACGACGGCCGTGGCGAGTACGACGACAACAGTGGCGAGTATTACAGGTGTAGGCAGGAGCATGACTGAATCACTCCAACATTGCAAAACAAGTTCGGCCGATTGTGGCTTAATCTAGTCATGTATCTTAATTTTCAGTTCTTCTATGTAACGTTGTGTTAGTTGCATTATGTACTTTAATTCCAGTTCTATCCTAATAAAATTTTCTTTCCGCCCATTATTTCCCATCCTTTTTTTCCCTCCCATTAATATATAAAAAATATAAGTTAATTCAAATCCAAATTAAAAACAGAAAATGGTTTTGAATTAGTTATTCAAATCCAAACACTTTTTATGTTAAAAGTTTTTCTAAATGCCAAATTAATATTCAAAAAATATAAGTTAATTCAAATCCAAATTAAAAACAGAAAATGGTTTTGAATTATTTATTCAAATCCAAACACTTCTTCTGTTTAAACTTTTTCTAAATTCAATTTAATATTCAAAAAATATAAGTTAGTTCATTTTAATTTTAAATGGTTCATATTTTAAATGGTTACATTAATTATTTTTTAAAACAGAAAATGGTTTTGAATTATTTATTCAAATCCAAACACTTTTTATGTTTAAAGTTTTTCTAAATTCTAAATTAATATTCAAAAAATATAAGTTAGTTCATTTTTAATTTTAAATGGTTCATATTTTAAATGGTTACATTAATTATTTTTTAAAACAGAAAATGGTTTTGAATTAGTTATTCAAATTGAAAACACTTTTTATGTTTAAAGTTTTTCTAAATTCCAAATTAATATTCAAAAAATATAAGTTAATTCATTTTTAATTTTAAATGGTTCATAGTTTAAATGGTTACATTAATTATTTTTAGAAACAGAAAATGGTTTTAAATTAGTTATTCAAATTCAAACAGTTTTTATGTTTAAAGTTTTTCTAAATTCCAAATTAATTATCATTTAAAAAATATTACAAATTTAAACCCAAAATAAAATATAAGACAGGAAGAGAGAGAAAATTCCTGAATTTTTTTGAAAAAAGGGTCATATGTCCCGGTTGGAGCCACCAACCGGGACTAAAGACCCCTGCGCGCACCAACCCTTGGTCTGCTGAAAAAAGTGGAGTATACGTCCCGGTTGGTGGCTCCAACCGGGACGTATGACACTTTAGTCCCGGTTGGAGCTACCAACCGGGACAAAAGGTCCTTTGGTTAATAACTGGGTGTTCCTCCTCTTCTTCTTCCCCATCTCACAATCTTCTCGCGCATAGGGGCGAGCGCCGCCCGTCAGCTGCTGCACGCCTCTGCGCCCTCGCTCGCCTCCGCCTCGCCAGGAACCGCCTCCCCTCCAACGGAATCGACGAAGGGCGCCCGTAACCACCGCAACCAGGAGCTCCTCCCCGAAGTCCGGCCACCGCTGTTCTCGATGATTCCGGCTGCTTCCGAGATCTCTTGGTCGAGTAGACCCCTCCACCGCCTCTGTGGTGAGCCCCTTCACCTCACAGTCCTCTCCGTTCTTCCTCTTCCTCTCTGTATCTCTGCCGCGCCGAGGACCTGAAGCCACCGCCGTCGGCCGCCGTCATGCTTCCTCTTCCCACGACCAATCCGGAGCGGCGCCGCCACTAAATGGCTCGGTACGCTAGCCCGCATCCATCGCACCCGCTCCCGCTACTCTGCCCGCGCTTCAGAGCCCTCCCCGTCGACGATCTGGGGCTGATCCCCGGTAAATGACGTCACGCTGGCGTCCTGGTGACATCAGCGGGCGGGGTCAGCGTGGTCAAACCTTCGGTGGGTCCTGCTTGCTTGCGTGGAGGCTGAGTTGGCACTGGGGCCCTTCTGTCAGTCTCACTGGCTAGGGGTCGCCCCGGTGTAAAAACTATTTGCCTTTTTGTTTTTAATTCCAGAAAATGATTTAATATTGTAAAATCAATAACTTATTGTTTATAAGTCAGAAAAATAGAAATAATATATCAAATTGTTCATAAAAATGAAACCTATCTATTTAACCTATAATCATGCATTGTTCAACAACTTAAATGACAATTATAATTAGAAGAACAAATGCACCCCTCTCATATGTTCTGGAGTTTCCCCGAGTTAGGGTTTTCACCCCTCGGAACCCCGATGAAATCATCGAGCATGTCTTAGGGTTACATTCCAATGCAAATTAACTTGTCATATCATCATACTTGCTTGAGAATTGCATCGATGCCATGTGTTGATTGTTTCCCTTTCTTTCCGGTGTTTGGTTCTTCCCGGTAGAATACGATATCGAGATCGGGATCGAAGCCAGAGATCAACACCGTGGAAGCTCGAACACAAATACTTGACCAACTGTAATCAAGTCAAGTACAAGGATCCTGAAGCTCTGCTTTCGGCTATCAACAGGCAAAGGCAAGCATAGCCCCACCATGATATAATCCTATGATTTCTAAAGCATTTTAATTCTCGCCATGATGCATACGATTCTATTGTGGTCTTTTATCGATAGATAGAGTGTCCTATCTGTTGCATTACTCCCTTTGAGATTATATTACATGTTCCACTGCTCCTAGCATATTAGGTTTATTAGTTTGGATTATTAGGTTTATTATTAGTTAGGTATTATTAGGTTTATTAATTATTTAGGTATTATTAGTCTTCGGCCACACTGGTCAGTCACTGTGGGTAGCCCCAGACCCGATGAAAAACTACCCCCTTGTGCTGATGTACATATTGATTGTGCATTGTATTATGCCATGTATTAATTGCCGCCTTTCTTTCCGTTATTGGTTCTTCGCGATAGGATCCGAGCCCGAGGGTTTCTCCGAATTAGGGTTTCTGATATTGTAAATTCATTTTTATTATTGTGTATGTATGTATTAGGGTTTCTCTGAATTAGGGTTTATATCTCTCAACATCGTACCTAACATTCTCCCTTAGCCGCCTTGACTTATCCGATTTTCCACCTATGCAGAAAATATGGACCCACACGATAGAGACGAAGAAAAGGAAGAGTTGGTCCAAGGTGTGATCCGCGGGGAAGAAAATTTAGATGTATCCGCGAGGGTGATCCTCTTTTTGCCGGAAGAGATGACTTGTTTGAGGTTGAAGGTGATGCCTTCCGCGATGGAGAAGGCGATGCCTTGTGTAATCGATAAGACGACCGCTCTGGCGAGGTGCATGTAATATAATTAATTCATAATTAATCATCTGCTATCTATATAGAAATAGTAACAACGATCTTTTTTTCTTTTAGCCCTTCGGATCGAACAAATCTACTGAAAAGAGCGGACGAGGCCCAACCAAAAAGTTGGAAGACCATGAGAGGTTCAAGATCGAAGATATCGCTAAAGACGGCAAACCGACGGCTCCCGAAGTTGTCGCAATCAAGTTTGTGACACAATGCGGAGTAATCGTTAGGGACTTAATCCCGATCACATTCAAAATTGGAATAGGCCTGCTGATGCGGAAGAAGAGGGAACATGTTTGTTTGTCCCTAACAAGGCCAAATATTTACTGTGGAAGAGGCTCATGCTTAATTTCAAACTACCGAAGATAGAGCTGGATCCAAATGCGAAGGATCCAGTTGAGGACGCCTTAGAACATGGGAGAGCCATGGAGGATAAGGTCAGGGAGTGGGCTATGAAGAAGATGGCCCAGTGTTTCACCAACTGGAATAAAATATTGCACCTTGACTATGTCGTGAAAGAGAAGACTCCGGATTTCAAGAAGATTCAATTTGAGAAGATAAAACCATTCTGGGATGAGTTTGTGAATTACAAGACATCAGAAAAAGCTAAGAAAATGTCTGCAACGAATAAGATGAATGCTGCTAACAAGAAGTATCACCATACCATGGGGCAAGGTGGCTACAGGGCTGGCATTCCTAAGTGGGAGAAACTTGAGAATGAACTGCGTGCTAAAAAGATCACCCCAGAGACAGATGATTGGGTAGAACGTGCAAGGAATTGGTTGTACGGGCATGGGGGCACGTTGGACTCGGAAGGGATGTGTATATATATCATACGACATAAAGAAGACCCCTTTCCGATCGAGAAGATGAGAAAAACAGTAAAGGCTGTTAAAGATGGGGACTTCATTCCCGATAAAGAGAATGATGAGCTCACACTCGCCCTTGGAAATAAGGAACATGATGGACGGACACGAGGCACAAGCGGCTCCAAACCATGGAGGACTGGGTTTCTCGAAGAGAGGAAGAAATATCCTGATAGAAGCCGTCAGAGGAGAAAGGACAAGGCGGAAGTTGAAGCAGATATTTAGAAAGAGCGAATGCGTATAATTGAAGAACGAATAAAGCAACAACAAGATGAAATTAATGCACTTAAAGAGCAAAGTACTACCGGCCCATCTCAGCAGCACACTCCATTTGATGCTACCGGCCTATCGAATAATCAAAAAAGCAGTGTGGCTTCCACCGAGGTCCCGGGTGATGACAATGACGATGACGATGGTGCATCGACGATGCTCCTGTTGGCTACCCAGTGGATGATATCACAGAGATGACACGCTGCGAGCTACATGTCAAAGTTGTGAACATATCAATGAAGGCGGCGATTGGCTATGCCTTACCAATTGGACCCACACCAACTTACCACTGTCGTCCGGTTCCAGAGGGCTAAGCTGTTGTCGGGGTGGATGAAATCATGCCCAACTTTGAAGTTTTGAAGCTTGACTAGCCTGCAGGTGAAGGGGATGTGATTGAACTGGGAGACGCAACAAACGTCACCATTCTATGGCCAAAGGAATGTATCGTGCTTCAAAATCACACACCAAGGCCATCTTCGCCGCCGCCTCACTTGTCTCCAGCGAGGTTGTCGCCGCCGCGGCAGCCGTCTTTGTCGCCTCACCCGGCTCCATCGCCTCACCAATCTCCGACGCAGCCATCGCCGCAGGAGCCATCGCCGGCGCCTCAGGATAAAAGCATAAGAGTACCGCTACTCTGCGTCATGGTAAGCGATCGCCGAAACGTAAACAAGAGCCTCTTCCAAAAGTACCAAAGGTTCCTCCCAAGAGAGCTTATGACTGTACTGAAGAGGAGACTACGGCGATCGTTGATGCGGAAACGACAGCGTTTTTTACTAAGCTGAGGCGGCCGAAAGAGCCAGAATTCCCCAGCACCAAGGAAGAAAAATCCAGAGTGTTGAAAATGCTAAAGACTCTTCATCAACCCGATCCAAAGCTGTCATCAGACTATGAGCGTTCTATTCTCAAATCACATGTGGCACAGCAAGCCTCGAAGAGCAGTACTGATGCAAGCCAGAAATTTGTTGCCCAGCTCGAAGAACAAGCAAAACAGTCTTGCGCCCCTCTCAAGGTGATTTCCCATACCAATGTGGGGTCGAGCAAATATGAGGCCGAAGAGCAGTATGATCCAGAGGTAGTTGCACAATACGGAGAAGTTGCCGTTGCTCAAGGTATGAGTATTGCCCAGTACTTATCCCAGTTAGAGTACTTCCCCGTGAGTGAAGTAGCATATTAATACTAGTACGGCAAACCTCTCGTCAAACCTGAGGAGGTAAATAATCTTCCAACAAAAATGCGAAGATTGCATAACTGGTACATGCATGCCACAAAGGTCGGTGCTAACTGGATAGTGCTGAAGGTTACAAAAAAGCATTATGGGAAAGAAATAGATGACATGATATCCATTGAATTTGATGAACTATTTCAATTATCCAATCAAGACGCCTTGGACAAATCGATCATCAGTGCCTATTGTCTGTAAGTACTAATTCTGTAATTAATTTAGTCTCCAGCTATCTCACCTTGTTTATTGCATGTATATAATCATACTATAATATGCAGAATGAAGATTCTCGAATGCAGCAGAGGACAAATCTATGACATTCGCTTCATTGACCCATATTGGGTTCATCAAGCTAATCTCAAAACAAGCTCCCAGGATACGGAGGATAATATAGTACACGCGTTAAGGTTTCAAGAAACTAGAAGAGAAATATTATTTCCTTACAACTTCGAGTGAGTGTTATTGTCTTGTATACACTTTATATTTCGCTTACTCGATGTTAAGTATATAATTGATTAGTTATGCATTCGCAGCTTCCACTATATTCTGTTAATCATTCAACTTGACAAAGGGCGTGTACTAGTCATGGACTCGAAACATAAACCCCTTGAGCAGTGGAAGGACATGCAGATGCTTCTCCAGCGGTAATTCTAATCATTACGACACTATATCGGCAACGTTCGTGAATTTTATGATATCAAGTAATTAATAACTTCTTTTATTCGTTTTCTTCGCCGGGCAGCGCTTGGAAACGTTTCACCAACAAGGCTAGGGGTGTTTGAAAAGCAGAGCTTACATTTCAAGCACTAGATGTAAGCACCACTAGCTATATCCGCGCATCTTTTTGATTCTAGTTTTGATACTGTTATTATCATGCTTGATTATTATTTTGATTGAACTATGTTCTTGTAAAGTGCCTGACGCAGGGACCAGGTAACAATATATGTGGATACTATGTTTTCGAGTTCTTCCGGCAGACGTGCGATGAGAAGGGCA
The DNA here is from genome assembly GCA_030063025.1 of Avena longiglumis. Lineage (NCBI taxonomy): Eukaryota > Viridiplantae > Streptophyta > Magnoliopsida > Poales > Poaceae > Avena > Avena longiglumis. The sequence goes on from CP125976.1 coordinate 128,674,782, forward strand.
GAAATTTAGAGCAACTCCACGTACATAAACAATTTCTATAGTTTTTAATTACCATCAAATTGTGTTTAGTTTCATTCATATATGCTGACTCCTTTTTTAAATCAGATCGAACGTCTACGGAACGGTCTTCTGCCAAAGGACCGCGTACGAGCAATTTAGAAGGAATTGGCGGGATTCTTGGATGCAGAAGTCCTAAACCTAAAAGGGAAATACTATTCGGGTGTGTATAAACAATAGGGATTGTACAAAGAGCAACTTTTGTATGTAGTTCATGAACTCGATCTGTGTATTCATGATGATCTTGTGTAATATAATGGTTCCTTCATTGATGAGTGCAAAACAATAAATAAATAATAAAACAACATAAATGAATTCTCTGCCGCGGCACAAAAAGTGGTCAAAATGCTACCGCGACAACAAAAGTTGCCAAAATGAATATGTGTCAAATCTCTGCCGCGGCAGAAGGTTATTTGTCCCGGTTCGTGTTAGAACCGGGACGGTTGCTCCACCCTCTCGTCCTCTGCCGCGGCCACGTGTACCCCTTTTGTCCCGGTTGGTGGAGCAACCAGAACTAAAGTTTAGGGCTTTAGTCCCGATTGCTCCATCTCGATTGGGTAACCGGGACTAATATCCTTTACCAACCGGAACCAATGGGACTGTTCCCACTAGTGTACATCCTTCCGAGGGCATTGTTTTGGACCCCAACCACTACCTGGGATGGTTAGTGTGCGTGGGTTTGTGTATGATTGTAAGTGCTGGAGTTTATCGTGCTACGAGTGGCGGACTTCTTCTACTAGTACTAGTATTTTAAATTTTAGTTGTATGCATATTGAAAAAGCAGTGTTGTCCGATGGACCTTGAGGCAGACGGCAAACGGAGCAATACATCCAGCACCTTACTGCGAGAACTTCACATGTGATACGTATATCACAAGGTGGACAGCACTCGTCGCTTACTCCCTCCGTTTGCAAATATAAATATTTTAGATTAGTGAAGCTAATATCTAGACATCTTTTAGTGTGTAGGTTTAAATAAATCTAGCTAAAAGATATCTAGACCGATCACTACAGAGCTAAGCTACACATATTCTGTGTTAGAGTATATTACAGTTACGTTATATTTGGTAGTTTAAGTTTGTAATCCAATTCTATCTCTAATAGTCTTTTTGCCATCCAAGTCTTCTAGTACTATATAATTAGCCTAAGGGTTCACGATGTAATTACCTCTTGTAATATCAATACAATCAATACTTCTGCAATCTTTTATAGTATCAGAGCGGTTCACTTCGCCTAGGGTTTAGCCACCACCGCTTACGCCATCCCTGGGAAGATCGTTCTCTGCCGGGGGCCGCACAATAGTAGATTAGATTTTACTTCGCCAAAATTTTCTCGCCGGCCGCTTGGCCGGTGTTTCTTCTTCTTTCACCGATCGTAGACCGGATTGCGTCATCCATAGCCACATGTCGTCATGCGCCTCTACTTCAACCTCGGCGTTGATTCAACTCCGGGAAATCATCGTCAACGATCATGCCAAGGAGGCTCCGCGCGGCGCCCAAGGGACGCCTTCACGTGCTGCGTTGGCTACTCCGACCTCACGTTGTCACCACGCCGGCCCGTCTTCGCCAACATCGATCGGGATGCACGTTCCCGAGTACGCGCCTCGCCTCCAACAAAGGGCTGCACCTTCATCACTAGAGGCAATCATAGAGATGATTATATTTCTTATGTATCCATGAGTTATTGTAATGTTCCTTAAATATCCATATCAGACAACTTATATTGATTGGCAATTATGTGAATTGTTTGTGAAACTCTTTACTTGTATGGTTATTTAATAGTTGTCCCTAGTCAGAGTTCATGTGAGGACACACGTGAATATTAGACTAGCACATCGATTGGTTGATGACTATGTTTCGCAAGTCATAGACATGGAGATGTCAAACTAATGATGTGGACACATGTTATAAACATGGGGTTGGACTGACTCAACATGAGACTGACAATTAGTTGCAGCTCTCTCTCTACATATCGTGTATGTTTTGTCCTTAGACCTGAGATAGTCACATGTACTTGAGATGTCGATTAAACTACTTTGGGGTTATCAAACGCTGCTTCATAACTGGATAGTTATAAAGGTAGCTTTCGGGTTTGTCCTGAAGCATGCTGCAAGACATGGTCAATCAAGATGAGATTTGCCCCTCTCTACTTGAGAGAGATATCTCTGGGGGCCTCGAGTGATCGGATCCAAAAATGCATGGTCGTGCTACATATGGTTAAGAGTTAACCTAGTAAAGGGATTTCGTATCATAGTATCGGAAAAGGGAGGTAAGCTTGGTGCTAGACCAAATATCGTGAGGCAAAGGTAAAGACATTTACTAAACCTTGCGATGGTTCGTCCGATATGATCTTTATATGTGTTTAGGAGTTGGCACGTCTTGCTAGAGGCCGCTACCAACTATTGACAGAATAAGTGTGTTGGCACTCGTTTTAGGCTCGTAGATAATCAAGGAAAATGGCGAGAGACACACACTCGAAAAGGTTTACTACAAGGAATATTAATCATCATCAAAGAGGCACCATATCAAGTCAAGCCATGATCAGGCTTAATAGCCGATTATGCTAGCGTTCAGAGAAGATTCGGAGACTGATATATGGAGGCTTCAACTATGACTCGTTCAAGATGATTTCAAATGGAAAAGTTCCAAACACTAAAGTTGTGCGTCTGGTCGAAGCAAGCAACTTTGATTTTTGAATCATCTCGATCCGAGTTAATATCTAAAAGTTAGAGCCAAAATACTGCCAAAGGCCGAATTAGCACGTTCGGGACGCGGGTCGCTGGACCACAGACCATGTCTCTTCTTTGGCGTGGACAAAAACTGAAAGTTCGTCTGAAAACTGCTAGACTAATGTATTTGCTTACGACCAAGATTGAGCGGTCAAGATCAACTCGGATAAAAAAAGTGGTAATCATAAAAGTTGTTCAGTTTTTCGAGACGGTCAACTTTGCTTTTGGAACCATCTTCAGCCGAGCAAGTATACGACCTCCACATTCAAAATAGGGCCGGATTAAGTTAAATTCGTTCGGTCGCAATCCGAGTTTGATACGAAAACAAGGGGATAAGGCCATGAAGATCAGGTCATATGAAAAAGTGCAAACCATGAAAGTTCTTCGTATTTTCTAGACGAACAACTTTTATTTTTACGACATTTTGATCTGAGCTCATTTACTATCTCAAAAGTGGTATAGAAAGTACAGGCAAGTTTTTGACCAAACAGTTACGCAAATTTCGGGTTTGCTTGTTCGAGTTGGACCCTAACTAGGATTTTGGACGTGAATCTAACCCTCTTTCTTGCACGGAAAGTCCAGCCGCTCCTTATATACACGAGGGGTGACGGCCGATTGAACCAACACCAATCGAACAAACAAATCTACTACTTTTATCCCTCTCTCCTTGTATCTTTCTTCTCGTTCTTCGTCGTTCTTCAAGATTTGAGTCTGCGAATCCACGAGGTCCTAGGGGCGGTCAGGCCGACCTAGGGCAGCCCATAGCCGCCGTGACGCCCTGACGGGGTCCCTCCCGGGCGAGCGGGGTTTCGGGTCTCAAAAGCGCCCGTCGGACTGTCTTGCGTATCGCGCTTCCGGCGAGCCTCCCTCGGCGCGTGCTGCCGCCCATCACGCTCGGTGCCGAGGGTACACGGTGACGTGTTCGTGTGCGAACACACTTTTTGGCGACTCCGCTGGGGACCGAAGCTTCGAACGATCTCCAGCCCGTTCTTGCTAAGAAGAGAGCGTCATTAAGAGGCTGCAATTTACAACGATATCATGAATCCTCAATATTCCTACGTAAATGCAGATTACTCTTATGTTGATATTGCTAGATCTTTTGATATATGTATTGTATCGTCTAGCCCTAATTTTTACTATATGCAAAATCCGATGCAAAATAACCTACATGCTTCAACTCATCTTAGTAACTTGCAACATGTAAATTCGAATTATCATGCATCGGCAACCCCAGAAATTCATATGCTGATGAACAACCTGACGAATTCTGTTAATCCACATGAAACACGTGAGTTTAGAAATTTCAATGGCATGCAACCAAGTGTTTTATCTTTATATTCATCGGCAAATAACTTGCAATCTCTAGGTTCACCTTCAAACATGCTGATGGATAGGGAAATTGGACATGCTACAATTAGTTATTTGCCCAATTACTCACAATCATCATATGCTACACCTTATGTTAGTAATTTTTCAGCACCATATGCAACTAGTGATATTCATAATTCGGCTTCACACATTTACAATGGTTATAGCCGAATAAGTGAAAAGACAGTAGGAGCTAATGTGCCTTTATCTAGTACTGTAGCATATGATACGTCCCTCACACAATTGCAAAATTTCGGTGACACCTCATTGCCGAAAGATACAAAAAGTATTGGGGGGCATTATTATGCAGGAACAAATGACTGGAAGGAAAAACTTGCAGCTGAGTTCAAAAAGCTCAATTCTCTTCACCGAGAACTAGAAGAGAGGCCCCATGATCTTGCTACAATACAAGATTATGATGCATACAACAAGAAGCGTGAAGAGGAGCGCAAGGCAAACAATATCAGGTTTTCCCCTTCTCAATTGCTAAGTTTCGGCAACACTACATTGCCGAACGAAACTAAAAGCATTGGGGGGAAATCATGTGTTGCTGAGGTTAACGTCGATAAGGTCATTACGTTTAATGATTTATCGGAGGAACATCTCCAGTTATTTGAGACACGCAAGGAGAAGCGTGATGAGAAGTTTGAAGCACTTGAAAAGAAGTTGAAAGAGGATCATGAAGCATATAAGAAAAAACTTGAAGAGGAAGAACAGTTTCTTGCAAGTCTTGGAAAGAACCATCAAAACAATACTACTCAAGTTGAAGGAATCAATTCATCTCCTCCATGCAGCAATCAAGTTGAAACCTCTGTTACACTGAGACAAAAAGAAGAAGCTTTGCTTTCTAGTGAAATTCATGAAGAAAACATCAATGATTCGTCAAGTATGGCTAATTTGGTTATTGAAAAAGCTGAATTAGAAAATACATATGTTGAATCTATCGAATCAGAAGAAGCAAGATTTGTTGATCAAGAGCATGGAAAGCTTAGCAAAACTGACATGCTTGACTTTTCTGGATGTAAAGGAGCTTACATGTTGCCCTATGGGTTTCGTGTCAAAGAAATTTGTAAACATCAACAACAACAAGGTATAGCCGAACAATGTTCGGTTGATGAAGCACATCAAATTGGAGAGGCACAAAATCCATAAAAGGAAGAAGGCAAGGCGTTGGAGAATTATCTAGAGACTGAGCAAGATATTGTTCAGGACTTCCGATCATCACACGATTCCAACGTCTTCAAAGAGGTACATGTAGCAAATAATTTACTTATATTCCGATTTGGTCAAGACTTTAATATTGATACATATGTTAGCAAAATTATCATAAGCTATGAAAGACCAATAGAGAGAAGTAATTTATTTGTTAGAAATATAATTTTCACATAACTTATCGGTCAACATGCCGTACCCTTTAGAGAGACCGATAGTAACATATTTTCATGGCATAAATTATCCCTAGTGTTTCATATGTATTTTATATTTACATGGGTACCTTTGCTTATTTCATACTTGGCTTACATTTGGTCTCAAGTGAGACATATGTGTTTTAATATTTTTAGTTTCAGAAACCTAAAGCCAAGGTTATTGTCTCTTGAGGAAGCCGATGCTAGTATAACTTTGTATTCAAATACATCGAAAGAGAAGTGCAAAAAACAATGCATAGCCAAATTGGATGATGTGAAATCTGAACAATTCGGTTGCTCAATTCCAAAACCGTTCTCACAACGAGATCGGTTAGAAGATGAAAGGTGTACCTTTAGTTTGAGTATGTGTGATCATATATTTGATATGATATTGAAAATCGATTATGTTAGAATTCTTGATCATAATACTGAGCCATCATTACAAGGACGAATATATTGCAAGTTGCATGATTCGTTCGATCATAGTATAGAGAGTTGCAACACGTTTCATCAAATAGTACAATCGGTTGTTAATAAAGGACGATTGAAATTTTGTTGAAACACAAATTGATGAGGAATCTATTTTGATTGGTCTTGATGGCCAAACGACATTACATTGGTTGCCTATAGACGATTTATACGATGAGGAGCAGGTACACACCGAGGATGATGGGATCAAGCTTTCAAGCAAAGATATTATTGAAGAGCATATTGCAAATGTTCTTGAAGGCGGGAGTTCCATTGAAGTTACAATGAAGACATCAAGTACTGGAGGGCAACAACAAAACTCGAAGATCGATGCGCGCAAAACTCAAAAAGACAAAGGCCGCAATAGGAACAATGGTAGAAAACCAAAAGTCACTTTCGCACAGCTGCTGGAAAAATATAAAAAAGAGAGTGAAGCAAAAATTTATTATCGACCAAGTAGTGTAAAAGCATCAAGATCACCCCCAAGGCAAAGTTCTAAAGACAGGGATTGGCAAAAGGAGAAATTCAATGCAACAAATTCGTCTCCTTCTTTTGGGCCACCAATGCCAATGCCATGGATACCTCCATATGCTAATTTTTATTCATATCCATCATGGGAAAGGTATGATTCATGGGCACGTTATCCATCTAATTCTAGATCATCTCACCCAAATTATGCAGCTCCAGTAAGGTCAATTGATCAGCATTCACATGTCAAAGACCGTTTTAATAGAAAAGAATTGGTCCAGAGTTCATGGGCAAAGAAGGAGGTGGTCAAGCAAGTATACCAAATCAAAAAAGATGGACGCAAGTGTGTTGTTTCAGACTCGACTCCAAATAATGAAAAGCCAGCGGAATTGACATTGGCTACTAAGGGAAAGGAAGTGAAGCGAGTAACTTTCAATGTCCCAGTCGTCGAGTCCAAACAATCCAAGTCGAAAGTGCCCAAGATTAATAAAGTCACGCCATTGTGTGAAAGAAAACCATAGCCGAGATGCCCACTCGGTTTATCACATTGGCAGGAGAGGAAGCTATATCGGCTTAGAGCCGGGGAGCTGAAGAAAAGAAACATGGCATGGGTTCTCAAAGTAAACCCTCAAGGCAAGGAAGATGTGCGAAATCCTATCATAAGAAGGGCAGCGAAAGCAAAGAGCAAAAAGAATAAAGCCAACAAGCGATCGAGCCAAAGAATTCGGTATCACTATCAAAAACTTTAGCCAGCACATCATCCATATTATTCTACTTCACCATTAATTCCTATGCCATGGAATTCATCCCCAGGTATGATTGGTTACCCACCATGGTTTTATTTTGATCCTTCGTTGCATCATAATTTTATACATCATGAAAGGGTATTACCAAATCATTATTCATTTGATTAGTTGCAATTTTTTGCTAATCCAAGAGGTCGAACACTTGAAGTACATAATCAGATTTGTTCTTTTGTTTACTTTGGCTATACATACTTTGGTGGATGGGTTATACATGTCCATTGGGGCAAAGATATATGGCCGATATTTATTATATCGCCCTCAGATCATTATCCAGTTATGGCCGATGTGGTGTTCTAAGATCGTCCTTAGTGTTACTGAGACCAAGACAGGGTATGCATTCATTAGCAATTGTGCTTATGCTTATGTGTTGATAATTTGGCTTATAAACCTTTAAAATATATAAAAGGCCAAATTATCTTTAATTTCATTATTGGCGTAGATGCTGAAGATGATATTGATATTGATCTTGTCTCTATAGTAGCATGGGAATTACATTTTGACTCTTCAGTTTTAAAAGCAATAGTCAATGCGTTGGTATTGTTTATTTATCTCCTTATGGTACTGTTTTATGAAGTCTCATGTTGCTTAGAATATCTTGCACAAAGAGTCAGGCCGAATTTGCAGTTTTGATATTCGTGCTAGAACTTTTTATTGCTATAGGTGCTACAAATATTGAGGCTTCTAGTGATTCGTTGTGAGTAGTGCAACTATGTCCATGGTTTACCAAGGTTTCGACGAATCACTTGTTATTTATCTTGATACATGTCTAGATGTGAATTTCATCTTGGATTGATTTATTATTGCTCATATATCTAGACATGAAAACTGAAGTGCAAATGAGTTGGCTCAACTAAACATTTGGCTATAATATTATTCATAATATATTCCATATTCCACAAGAGCCGATGCATTGTTTTGCCAACATAGGTAACGCCAGATTGGAGACCACCATTTTGGCCGCTAATGATAGATCTAGTGCAGGTGAAGGAGAACAACAAAGCAAATCCAATGTTTATTACATGAAAATCTGAACTAAAGGGTGAACATGACAATTCATGTGTTCAAATACTCTTTAATGTAATGATCTTTATTGCCTAACGGTTGGTGATATTCTTCTTGAGCACTTGGATGAAGACCAGGCGAGGATCATTGTGGGAGCTGTTCAAAGACAATTGTGATATTCAAGATGAAGTGGTTGTTCTCAATGCAAATCATTTGAAGATATTATACCCAAGTGGCAACAAATCTAGACAGAAAATGGCCGATATAGAGTTATCGCCATAAGACAACCAGTGGCCGATGGAGTGTTGACATCGTCCTTAGACTAAAAGAGAAGCAAGTTATTTTCTATCAGGCAAGCTCTGCCAGAAAACAGGTGAGCATGTGTTGGCACTCGTTTTAGGCTCGTAGCTAATCAAGTAAAATGGCGAGAGACACACACTCGGAAAGGTTCACTACGAGAAATATAAATCATCGTCAAAGAGGCACCATATCAAGTCAAGCCATGATCAGGATTAATAGCCGATTATGCTAGGAGTCCAGAGAAGATTCAGAGACTGATATATGGAGGCTTCAACTATGACTCGTTCAAGATGATTTCAAATGGAAAAGTTCCAAACACTAAAGTTGTGCGTCTCGTCGAATCAAGCAAATTTGGTTTTTGAATCATCTCGATCCGAGTTAATATGCAAAATTTAGATCCAAAATACTACCAAAGGCCGAATTAGCACGTCCGGGACGCGGGTCGCTGAACCACAGACCATGTCTAATCTTTGGCGTGGGCAAAAACTGAAAGTTCTTCTGAAAACTGCTAGACTAACGTATCTTCTTATGACCAAGATTGAGCAGTCAAGATCAACTCGGATAAAAAAGTAATAAACATGAAAGTTGTTCAGTTTTTCGAGACGAATAACTTTTCTTTTGGAACCATATTCAGCCGAGAAAGTATACAACCTCCACATTCAAAATAGGGCCGAATTGAGTTAAATTCGTTCGGTCGCAATCCGAGTTTGATACGAAAACAAGGGGATAAGGCCAGGAAGATCAGGTCATATGAAAAAGTGCAAACCATGAAAGTTCTTCGTATTTTAGAGACGAACAACTTTTATTTTTACGATATTTTGATCTGAGCTCGTTTACTATCTCAAATGTGGTACAGAAAGTACAGACAAGTTTTTGACCGAACAGTTACGCAAATTTCGGGTTTGCTTGTTCGAGTTGGACCCCAACTAGGGTTTTGGACGTGAATCCAACCCTCTTTCTTGCACGGGAAGTCCAGCCGCTCCTTATATACACGAGGGGTGACGGACGATTGAACCAACACCAATTGAACAAACAAATGTACTAATTTTCCGTGTTCATCTATTTTTTATCCCTCTCTCCTTTTATCTTTCTTCTCGTTCTTCGTCGTTCTTCAATATTGGAGGCTGCGAATCCACGAGGTCCTAAGGGCGGTCAGGCCGACCTAGGGCATCCCATAGCCGCCGCGACGCCCTGACAGGGTCCCTCCCGGGCGAGCGGGGTTTCAGGTCTCAAAAGCGTCCGCCGGACTGTCTTGCATATCGCGCTTCCGGCGAGCCTCCCTCGGCGCGTGCTGCCGCGCATCGCGCTCGGCGCCGAGGGTACACGGTGACGTTTCGTGTGCGAACAAAGTGTATTCGTGTCATGTCTATACGTATATGAACTTATAGGGTCACAAACACTCAAGGGGCTGGAAGCTTAATGAGGATTGGATCCGAATTAAACCAGGCTTAGGCTACTAATGGGCTGCTAATGTAGAAGCGCATGAGGGACGCCTATATAAGAGAGGGTGGGGCGAGCTGGCCAGGGTTAGACCATTCCACCCAGCCACCACTCTCACGCCTGTCTTGCACGCGCGAACCTAGCAGTACGGCGTCTGACGCTTCCACCATGTACGTGTGGATACCTCGGAGACACTGCATCTGTAGCCCTTGGACGAGCCGCGCAAGGGGAGCTGCTCGTGGGACGAGAACAAGGAGGAGATGTAGATCGTCTGCACTGCCTCGACGTGCTTCATCAAGTTCCGCAAATGCGCGTCTAGTGATAATCACGTGATCTATGACAATAGTAATCCTGGTTTACGCGGTAGAAAATTTTGATTTGCGCTAGTGTAGCCTACCCGTATCCCTTCAGTGGTATCAGAGCCAATGTTGTTCAGTTATAGATTCGGGATGGTTGCATATGGTGATATGGAGATTGATAAGAATGATGTGATCGTTTGTATTGCGGTGGTTCAGGATTGATCTATGATCTTGCTTTCTGTGATCGTGATTCTGAGGTTGTCGAACGACTTACCCCTAATGGTCGGCTTTCGACATCGGGGTAGACAGTGACACATAAATCATGTTGAATCACGCGAAGATCAATATGATTGATCAAATCGGAACCTAGATCTAAAATCGATGTACCGTGATCAAAGGAGTTTGATTGGATCGGAACAAGAGTCAGTTTATCATAAATTTGATTTGCCGATCAAAATCCTTAAAGAAAATTGTGTAGATTCGAACCCCGCAGGGGGAGACCCCCTTGATTGTAGCCCTTTTGTATCTCATTAAGGTAACTAGGTTTTGCGGTTTCACATGATCCGGTAGAATGCGATTCTATGCATAACTTGTTTTTACAGGATGTATGTGATCAGTATGGCCCATATATGTATGTGATGCATGTATAAAATCTATCATGACCTGCGTGTCGTGAGTAGGGCAACACGGCTGGAGCCATATGTGTTGCCAGTTATTGTAATGGCCCGCGTGCCAACTTGTGATGATCCCAATATACTATGTAATTTTGATTACTAGCTGTTGGGAGTAATAGCTTGTATTAGTTCTTGGAGGACTCATCACTTGGAGGATGGCTTACATGGAACATGAAGATGGAGATCATCATGGTGGACAGGTTCTATGACGATGGAGATCACCATGAGAAAATGGGCCATACTGTGTCACATTTATGTGAATGCTATTCTTATGTGTTTTACTCTATGCATGCTTAGATGATAGAAGTAGAACGATCCCTCACAAAGTTTAAGTTAAACCATGCCCTCCCAACCAAACCTTGCACCATCCTATGCCCTGTAAAATCGTTGGTGGGCCTATGAAATTAGGGTGCCGCGGTTTTCCTTGGCTGGATGGGTTTGTATCGGATACCTACACGCAGAAGGGTTGGTGAGCTTGAGAAGGTCATCTTAACAGTTAAGTACCTTGGGGCATAAAGGTTGGGCGCCTAGTTAAGACATAGAGATGTCACCCAACAACAAGAGTCATATGTGATATGATTAGCAAGCGTTGCTTACCGATTTATCTTGTCTTCTAGCAGTGATGCTAAAGCTCACTAGTCGACTTGTTAATTGTGGATCTTGAATCACTTAGTATCAATAGAGGGATATTGATTTAAGTGGGAGTATATGCTATTAAATTGTTTAATATGTTTTACTCTTTCATGGTTACATGGCTTAGTATTTTGCATGTTTTCTATTATAGATCAATGGCACCGAACACTGCATCACCTTTTTTCTTTGCGTTTGATTCTTGACAAAGATAAACTAAATTGAACAAACTATACTGACTGGGTCCGTAACTTCAGAATTGTTCTCAGGTCTGATAAAAAGGAAACGGTTCTGGATACCCAATCCCCGATGAACCTGTTGATAATGCATCTGCTGCCCTAAAGAATGCCTACAAGAGAGCATGTGATGATTCTCTTGAGGTTAGCTGTCTTATGCTTGCATGCATGGAACCTAAAATCCAAAAGAAGTTTGAGGATCAGGACGCGTACGATATGATCGTGGCGCTTAAGGACATGTTCGAAGATCAGGCAAGGACTAAGAGGTACAATGTTGCCAAGTCCTTTGTCGAATGCAAGCTAGTAGAGGGAGCAGCTATAGGCTCCCATGTGATCAAAATGGTTGGTTACAGTCAGACTTTGGAAAAGCTTGGTTTTCCACTAGGCCAAGAGTTGGCCACTGACTTTATTTTGGCGTCTCTTCCATCCAGATATGGGCAGTTCATTTCGAACTACCATATGCATGGGGTGGAGAAGAGCCTTAATGAGTTATGCGGGATGCTAAAAACAGCATAAAGTGACATGAAAAAGTGTGCAGGGCATAGCCATGTGATGGCTGTGCAGAAAAAGTCTAGCTTCAAGAAAAATGGTACTTCTTGGAAGAAGAAGGCCAAGGCTAAGGATACGATCCCTAAGCCTGCACCCAAGCAAAAGGCTGGACATGTAGAAGACACTGAGTGCTTCTTTTGTCATGAACATGGCCACTGGAAGAGAAACTGCAGCAAGTACCAGGATTCTTTGAAGAAGAATGGAAGTAAAAGTACTTCCCACTCATGTACGTTTGTTGTAAATGTTGTGGATATTCTTCTCGCTGATTTCTATGTTAACTCTTGGGTATTTGATACTGGATCGGTTTCTCATATTTGCAATTTGATGCATGGGCTAATAAGGACTAATGAAGTGCAGAAAGGCGAAGTGGATTTTCGCGTCGGAAATAAAGCAAGGGTTGCTGCATTGTTCGTCGGCGTCATGAAACTTCACCTTCCGTTAGGATTTATTATGGAGTTGTATAATTGTTATTACATTCCTAGTATGGGTCGAAATATTTTATCACCTTCATGTTTGATGAGGGATGGTTATTCATTTGCGATTTCAAACAATGGTTGTGTAATCTCTAAGAATGATATGTTTATGGTTGATTCTCCCATTGTGAATGAGTTATTTATTTTAAATCTTGATGATGCATATGTTTACAATGTTAGTGCTAAAAGGCTTCGGCCTAATGATTTGAGTCCTACCTATTTATGGCATTGTCGTTTGGGGCATATAAGTGAAAATCGCATGAAGAAGTTCCATGGTGATGGTCTTCTAAATTCGTTTGATTTTGAATCATACGAGACATGTCACACTTGTTTACTTGGAAAGATGACCAAATCGACTTTTTCGGGTTTACCCGAGAGAACGACAGACTTGTTGGAACTCATACATACTGATGTGTGTGGACCAATAAGCACGACAGCCAGAGGAGGATATCACTACTTCATTACTTTCACTCATGATTTCAGTAGATATGGTTATGTCTATTTGATGAAGCATAAGTCTGAAACTTTTGAAAAGTTCAAGGAGTTTTAGAATGAGGTAGAGAATCAACATGGTAAGAAAATAAAGTCCTTGCGATCTGATCGCGGAGGTGAATATTTGAGTCACGAATTTAGAAATCATCTTAAAAGTTGCGGAATTGTTCCACAACTCACGCCGCCCGGAACGCCTCAAAGAAACGGGGTCTCCGAATGGCGCAATCGAACTTTGTTGGACATGGTTTGATCGATGATGAGCCAGTCGGATTTACCATTATCATTTTGGGGTTACGCTATAGAAACGGCAGCTTTCACACTTAATAGGGTACCATCAAAATCCGTAGTTAAGACACCATATGAGATGTGGACTGGAAAGAATCTCAGTTTGTCTTTTCTAAAGATTTGGGGTTGTGATGCATTTGTCAAGCGACTTCAGTCAGACAAGCTAACACCTAAATCGGATAAGTGCATTTTTCGTGGGATATCCGAGGGAAACCTTAGGGTATTACTTCTACAACCGAGAAGAGGGCAAAGTGTTTGTCGCTCGTAGCGATGTTTTCCTAGAGAAAGAGTTTCTCACAATGGGAACGAGTGGAAGGTCGGTGCGACTTGAAGAAGTTCAAGATGATCCAGTTGGGGATGCTTATACAAGTGATGCTATTGTAGCAGACCAAATTGAGGAACCCGTGGCAATAGAAGCACCACAACCACGAACATCGGCGAGGCTCCGCGAAACGCGGGAATTATTATTATTAGACAATGATGAGCCTGCGACCTATGCAGAAGCGATGGTGGACCCAGACTCTGAGAAATGGTTGATCGCCATGAGATCTGAGATAGAGTCCATGGGAGACAATCAAGTTTGGAACTTGGTTGACCTGCCTGATGGTTTTAAAGCCATCGAGTGCAAATGGATCTATAAGAAGAAGATTGATATGGATGGAAATGTTCACATCCATAAAGCTCGAATTGTTGCAAAAGGTTTTCGACAAGTTCAAGGAGTTGACTACGATGAGACTTTCTCGTCCGTAGCGATGCTTAAATCTATACGGATCATTCTAGCCATTGTTGCACATTTTGACTATGAAATATGGCAGATGGATGTCAAGACGGCTTTCCTAAATGGAATCCTAACTGAGGACGTGTATATGATGCAGCCCAAAGGTTTTGTTGATCCAAACAATGCTGGAAAGGTATGCAAACTTCTGAAGTCCATTTATGGGCTGAAGCAAGCATCTCGGAGTTGGAACATTCAATTTGATAAAGTTGTAAAGGAGTTTGGCTTCATAAAAAACAAACAAGAACCTTGTGTTTACAAGAAGGAAAGTGGGAGAGCGCTTGTATTTCTAATCTTATATGTAGATGACATATTGCTGATTGGAAATGACATTCCTATGCTCGAGTCTGTTAAGACCTCATTGAAAAATAGTTTTTTGATGAAGGACTTAGGAGAAGCGGCATATATTCTGGACATCAAGATTTATAGAGATAGATCAAGGAGGCTAATTGGATTAAGCCAGAGTACATACATAGACAAAGTGTTGAAACGGTTCAACATGGAAGAGGCTAAGAAGGGGTTCTTGCCCATGTCTCACGGCATAAAACTCAGCAAGACTCGGTGTCCTTCGACTACTAATGAGCGTGAGCGCATGAGTAGGGTTCCATATGCTTCGGCTATTGGATCCATCATGTATGCAATGATATGTACTCGCCGAGATGTTTCCAATGCTCTAAGTGTTACGAGCAGATATCAGGCTGATCCAGGTGAAGGTCACTGGACGGTGGTAAAGAATATCCTTATGTACTTGAGAAGGACTAAGGATGTGTTTCTAGTTTATGGAGGTGAGGATGAACTCAGAGTAAGGGGTTATACAGATACGAGTTACCTTAACAATTCAGATGACTCCAGATCGCAACCTGTTATGTGTTTGTCATGAATGGTGGTGCTGTGAGTTGGAAAAGTTTCAAGCAAGATACGGTGGCCTCCTCTTCAACAGAAGTTGAATATATTGCCGCCTCGGAGGTTGCAAAGGAAGCTGTTTGTATTAGGAATTTCCTGATCGCTCTTGGTGTGGTTCAGGACGCGTCCAATCCCATGGACATTTATTATGACAACAATGGTGCTATTGCACAAGCCAAGGAACCTAGACAGCACCAGAAAAACAAACATATTTGCATGCGTTACCATCAAATTTGAGAGTTCGTTGAGGATGGTAGTGTCATGATATGCAAAATACATACAAACTCAGAAGTTGTTGATCCCTTTACAAAGCCACTCCCGCAGCCCGCGCATGAGGCGCACGCAAGAGCAATAGGTATTAGATACAATCTAGATTGACTCTAGTGCAAGTGGGAGACTGAAGGAAATATGCCCTAGAGGCAATCATAGAGATGATTATATTTCTTATGTATCCATGAGTTATTGTAATGTTCCTTGAATACCCATATCAGGCAACTTGTATTGATTGACAATTATGTGAATTGTTTGTAAAACTCTTTACTTGTATGGTTGTTTAATAGTTGTCCCTAGTAGGAGTTCATGTGAGGACACACGTGAATATTAGACTAGCACATTGATTGGTTGATGACTATGTTTCGCAAGTCATAGACATGGAGATGTCAAACTAATGATGTGGACACATGTTATGAACATGGGGTTGGACTGACCCAACTTGAGACTGGCAATTAGTTGTAGCTCTCTTTCTCTACACATCGTGTACGTTTTGTCCTTAGACCTGAGATTGTCGCATGTACTTGAGATGTGGATCGACCTACTTTTGGGTTATCAAACGCTGCTCCGTAAGTGGGTAGTTATAAAGATAGCTTTCGGGTTTATCCTGAAGCATGCTGCAAGGCATGGTCAATCAAGATGAGATTTGCCCCTCTCTACTTGAGAGAGATATCTCTGGGCCTCTCGAGTGATCGGATCCATAAATACATGGTCGTGCTATAAATGGTTAAGAGTTAACCTAGTAAAGGGATTCCGTATCACAGTATCGAAAAAGGGAGGTCAGCTTGGTGCTAGACCAAATATCGTGAGGCAAAGAGAAAGACATGTACTAAACCTTGTGATGGTTCGTCCGATATGATCTTTGTATGCGTTTAGGAGTTGGCACATCTTGCTAGAGGCCGTTACCAACTATTTACAGAATAAGTGTATTCGTGTCATGTCTATACGTATATGAACCTATAGGGTCACACACTCAAGGGGCTGGAAGCCTAATGAGGATTGGATTCGAATTAAACCAGGCTTAGGCTACCAATGTGATACTAATGTAGAAGCCCACGAGGGACGCCTATATAAGAGAGGGTGGGGCGAGCTGACTAGGGTTAAACCATTCCACCCAGCCGCCACTCTCACGCCTGTGTTGCACGTGCAGACCTAGCAGTCCGGCGTCTGACGCTTCCATCCTGTACGTGTGGATATCTCGGAGGCTCTGCATCTGTAGCGCTTGGACGAGCCGCGCAAGGGGAGCTGCTCGTGGGACGAGAACAAGGAGGAGACGTAGATCGTCTGCACTGCCTCGACGCGCTTCATTAAGTTCCGCAACTGCGCGTCTAGTGGTAATCCCGTCACCTATGACAACAGTAATCCTGGTTTACACGGTAGAAAATTTTGATTTGCGCTAGTATAGCCTACCCGTATCCCTTCAATCACATGTGCTCATCATCACCGACAACCATCTACACCAACAATATCGCGACATCGTCGCCGCCACCACCAATCGTGGTCATCGTCAACGCCAACAAGTTCTTTTCCACGGGCGACGCCACGCTCATACAATTGGAAAATACGGGCCTAATCCCGAAATAAACTACCGCTACAACAAATCTCCTGCAACAACTACCTTTTCGTCATCGTCCACCACGATCTCGCCGCCAGATTCGCAGTCTAATTTTTATTTTTTTACTTAATCAATTCTTCTTGCAACTACTTCATCTACTCCAACAAATCGGCGGACAACTTCTACACACCGACCGTTTAAGGAGAATTTTTCTGCTGCTCCCTCCAGCTCTGGCTCACATGGCTCGTGATGTTTCGCACGTCCGGTATTGACAACACCGATGCGTGCCTTCGTCCCCGGCGTGCTCCCGAATTTGGCAAGCTCGGCAAGGCGTGTCGCCTACCTCAACTACTCCGGATCCAACTACGTCTATTTCAACTACTACGGCGAATTCTCTAGGCTCAACGACGACATCGACCACAACACAACGATATCATCAACTTCATCAACAGCGATGATATCACCAAGGGTATCATCGACCACGACTACAGCGCCCCATACCTGGCTACATCGATATCGACATCCACCGACATCCTCTCTAGTCCGCGACTTCGGATTATGCTCCAGTCAGATCGTCCGCGACGCTCCTGCTGTTCGCATCACTACTGATCCGACTGCGGACGGTTTCGTTATATTTGGTAGTTTAAGTTTGTAATCCAATTCTATCTTTAATATTCTTCTTACCCTCCAAGTCTTCTAATACTATATAATCAGCCCAAGGGTTCACCATGTAATCACCTTTTGCAATATCAATACAATCAATTCTTTTACAAACTTTCACTCCGTATGTACGTACGTGTCAGCGACGCATCCAAATCAAGCAAACTAGCACCCTAGCGCATCCAAATCAATTAAGCTAGCTATAGTACGGAATAATTAAGTGTGCAGTGCCTCGTGATCGACACACTGTACGCGCATAGGAGTACTTGGCTACAAGCCTACGTGCAAGTCTGCTATCGCTCAATCATCATAATAAAAAATCTCCAAAACCAGGATACGCTTGATTAACTCGACTTAATACTAATTAAGCTCCCGGGCCAGACTCGTTAAGTACGATTGATGGAAACGTGCAACTAAGCGCAGTTGGTTGCGGACGTGCTGAGCTACTCCGTATGTAGACTGATCGTACCCAGAGGTGAGCTACATATACTCCGTATGTACGTAGGTACGTGTCAGCGACGCCAATTGTCTGGGTAGTTGATTCATGAGACCAATGAATGAAGAGAGAAAATGACTGACGAGCCACAGAGCTTACGTGTATGTATGAATACTCTTTACGTACGTTCGTGTCAGCGAAGACAATTCCTGTAGATTATACCGCCCGTTTTGATGATTATATTAGCAACGGCGACGTCTGTCGGTTTCGGAGAACGGCGACATGGTGCGAACTGCGTAGGTCCGGGGAGACCGTTAACTCGAGCAAGGAGACGTCCAACCGACCCTCTGTGACGAGTCGCAGTGTGTGTGTGTATAGTCCCTTAATTAACTGGGTCCGTTTGTTAGTTGTGCACTGTGTTGCAAGATACGAGCATCGATAGTGAAAGAATATGAGATTGGCATGATGCGGTGATCGATGTATTAAGCCGCATGGACGAGTATACGCAGGAGTATAGATTTGAAGGGTAAGAAGTCTCTCCTAGAGATTACGCAGGAGACAGATTATAACTTCTAAAGTATCAAATACTAGTATGCCGAATATATGTTTAACGCTCCCTGTAGTCGTAGTGGTTGCAGCGTGAACAACAGAGAAACGTCGTGAATGGTCAGAGTAGAGATAAATCAAAGTAGAACCCAGTAGTCTGATAGCCCTCACAGTCATAGTGGGAGCGTCGTGAACATTGTCGCGGCGCGGATGCTTGGACTGTAGAGGAAGCTGATGAGGTGCTCGGGCGAGGTGGTAGCCCTTTATGTCCATGTCGAGGTAGCTAAGAGCATGGGGCAGTGTCGTGGTCGAGGTAGCCGTATAAGGGCTCACCATGGTCGATGTCGTGGTCGGTGGTGCCGGTGTCGAAGTAGCCGCACATGAAACCACGTGCGCATAGCACAAGAGGAGAATGACGAAAACGCGTCGAGCCCGTCTCGAGGGTTTCGATGCCAGAGCCGATGCAGTCTCAGCCATCGAGGACGAGGTGCGCCCATAGTTTTTCCAGAACTAAGCGCACATCAGGGGTGAAGGCATTCTCCGGTTTTGTCAGAACCGAGTACGCAAAGAACTCGTCGGCGACGCGGGCGAGGAGATGTAGAGGAGCTGGTCGATGCTGAATAATACGTTGTCCAAGCGAATGAAGAAGAAGAGCCAAACCAAGTTTCCAGATCCAGGGACGCGCCAGGGATGAAAAAACTTGTCAATGTTGCCAGTACCGGGCGTGCATAGAACGGGACCACTACGATTTTTGTGGCCGTATCAGAGAGACTACCATAGGAGGCCTCAAGGACGGTTTTGAGAGAGAGAGAGAGACGCCTCGTGGTTGTCGGAGTAGACGAGCAGGTGTAGTGTGGGACGAGGCGACGAAGTTGTAGTGGGCGGTAACGATGCTATAAGCGAAGAAAACAACGACGACCTAGAGTGATTATGTTGGACGCCTAGAGAGGCCGTTGGTGGTACTTGAAGTAGGCGAGAAATAATCCGACGGCATGACAAAGACCATGCGCAGATGATGGTGTATCGCGCTGAGGGAGGTGTGAGGTAGCACAGGACGTCGATGTGGAGGGACGACAAAGATGACTGCATGCAGCGACGCTACATCCAAAGAGGGCGACATAGCTACAAGGCGCTAGTTGGTGTAGCGACTTGAGGCCACCGACGCATACACGCTTGGTAGGAGCACTGACAATCAATAGGCATTTACCAAGGCCGCGACAGTGCAGCCTGAAAGAGCGATGTAGTGGTAGCATGTAGCTCAATCAGTGGTAGGCGTCTATTCTATGGGACATGGCAAACACTGAAGGAAATATGCCCTAGAGGCAATCATAAAGATGATTATATTTCAAATGTATCCATGAGATATTGTAATGTTCCTTGAATATCCATATCAGGCAACTTGTATTGATTGGCAATTATGTGAATTGTTTGTGAAACTCTTTACTTGTATGGTTATTTAATAGTTGTCCCTAGTCAGAGTTCATGTGAGGACACACGTGAATATTAGACTAGCACATTGATTGGTTGATGACTATGTTTTGCAAATCATAGACATGGAGATGTCAAACCAAATGTGGACACATGTTATGAACATGGGATTGGACTGACCCAACTTGAGACTGGTAATTAAACTTGCAGATCTCTCTGCACGTCGTGTATGTTTTGTCCTTAGACCTAAGATTGTCGCATGTACTTAAGATGTGGATCGACCTACTTTGGGGCTATCAAACACTACTCCGTAATTGGGTAATCATAAAGGTAGCTTTCGGGTTTGTCCTGAAGCATGTTGCAAGGCATGGTTAACAAGATGGGATTTGCCCCTCTCTGCGTGAGAGAGTTATCTCTGGGGCCCTCGAGTGATCGGATCCAGAAATGATGGTCGTGCTACATATGGTTAAGAGTTAACCTAGTAAAGGGATTTCGAATCACAGTATCGAGAAAGGGAGGTCAGCTTGGAACTAGACCAAATATCGTGAGGCAAAGGGAAAGACATGTACTAAACCTTGTGATAGTTCGTTCGATATGATCTTTGTATGCGTTTAGGAGTTGGCACGTCTTGCTAGAGGCCGCTACCAACTATTGACAGAATAAGTGTATTCGTATCATGTTTATACGTATATGAACCTATAGGGTCACACACTTAAGGGGCTAGAAGCCTATGAGGATTGGATCCGAATTAGACCAGGCTTAGGCTACTAATGGGTTGCTAATATAGAAGCCCACTAGGGACGCCTATATAAGAGAGGGTAGGACGAGCTGGCCAGGGTTAGACCATTCCACCCAGCCACCACATCTCACGCATGTGTTGCACGCGCGGACCTAGCAGTCCGGCGTCTGACTCTTCCATCCCGCACGTGTGGATACCTCGGAGGTGATGCATCTGTGGCACTTGGACGAGCCGCGCAAGGGGAGCTGTTCGTGGGAATAGGACAAGAAGGAGACGTGGAAACATCTGCACTGCCTCGACACGCTTCATCAAGTTCCGCAACTGCGCGTCTAGTGGTAATCCCGTGATCTATGACAACAGTAATCCTGGTTTACGCGGTAGAAAACTTTGATTTGCACTAGTGTAGCCTACCCGTATCCCTTCAAACACAATCCTAGCTGAACAACCGTTGTAGCCTGCCAAGGCAGGTGTGGCAGCCGACCAAAGGTCGCCACCATTGGCAAGCTTGACAATGGGAAGAAGTAGGGGTGCACATGTATAGAACGTTTTTGATGACGAAGTCAAGGTAGAAGCGTGTAAGGACGAAGGTGGTGAGCGACGCAATCCGATCTATGATCAATGAAACAAAAAAAACATCTAAGTAACCATCAGAAAGAAAACCACTTCTAGAAATCAGAAAAAGACTCACCGAGACAGCCGACCACGAACCCTGCTACGAGTGGTGCAGGCCAGCAGAGATCATGGATATTGATCCGTGGAATGATTGTACGGAAGCGTGTTAACGGCTAACGATTGGTAACATTATGAGATTGGCGTAACGACGGTGCTTGATGTATTGGTACTCATGGACAAGTATACATAAAAAAGTCCAAGCTCTCCTGAAGATTATGTTGGAAACGGATTACAAATCGTATACTATAAAACAGTACAATGATTATATCTCTAACAGATACGTGTCAGCAAATGGGCAAGCAACGAGGCCATTTCGGCAGCTTTTTGGTGATTGCTGGAAGACAAAAAGGACATTGTCAGGATTCAAGGATCAGGTAAGTAGTCTGTTCACTGTTTACCAATGTCAGAGAATGTATACATTTTTTTTGAACGATAAAGACCCGAAGGTCCTGGAATCTGCTTCATTACGGCGGAGGGTGTACAATCACAAGGGGTTCCTGGAGAAAAGGAAAATAACAAGCTCACCCTGCATTCTTACAAACAACACCCTACAAAGAAAGATAGAAACGCAATCAGGTCCAATCACACCGCCGACGAACTTTGACGGCCAACCCCGACCACCGCTAGCACCTTCGGGGACAAAACCACTTGGAGGAGCAGCCGCGTTCTCCGCCGCGACTGGAACCGCGAAGATCCTCCTCTTTTGGAGGTAGAAGATGCCCGAACTAGCTGAGTTCTCGGTCTCTGCAGGGCCAACGCCATGGCCAAAGATAGAGGCAGCACATCGCCGACGCTTGGGAGCTGCAGACGAGGACACAGATTCCAACGCCCATGGCGAAGCCGCATCAGGAGAGGCGCACTCACCCACTCGTCAGCCAACACCATGTTGGCAGGAGAAGAGGGAGGGCACCGCCGAGCTCCGATTCACCGAGCAGCAACCGGACCACCATCTTTCCATGGCAGGGGAAGGTGCTCTCCACCACATCTCCCCCTCGCCTCCATGGCCGGCCAGGAGAAACAGCAGAGCCTCGCACACCACACCTCTGAATCTCTCTCCCTTGCCTCCACGGCAGGCCAAGAGAAACCCGGAAGCGCGGCACCCACGCCACACCAGATGCTCAGCGACCTCTAACTTATTCAGGGAGAAGGCGTTCCCCTCCAACTCCAGCAGCTTCGACCGAGATTCAGAGCATCTCTCCATCTACTAGGCATAAAGCCCAAACCTAGCAAGCAGCTAACTACCCTACATCTACTGCCTATACTACTACAGCCAGAGCGTCGCCTCAGCCACTCTCCGGCGGCAGCGCCGCCAGGGAGGGCCTCGGCTTGGCCCAACCCTGAGAAAGGAGCTATCAAGCTACTATGTATAGGAGAGAGAAAGGAAAGGGGCGAAACCGAGAGAATGTATACATGGGTAAGGTGTTCAGAATGGCCCTTGAAAAATATGTTCTGAATTACCAAAATCAGAAGAATCATTGTTTATTATTTATGAAAAATAATACTCCATCCGCTCCAAAAAAAAGTTAAATGTCTAGTTTATCGTAAATCAAACTACTCAAAAATTGCCAAGGTTTATTAAAATCATATCAACATCAACAACGCCATTTTAGCTTTATTAGATTCGTAACACAACTATTTTTGGACTATACAGATTTAGTGGTGTATATATTGACACATTTTTCTATAGACGTGATCAAATAATTTGAAACAGGATAAGTAGCAAGTATCTTTAGGGCACGGCAAGTCGGCTGTCTTTATTGCAGAAAAAGCACGAACTATTTCTTATTCTGGGCTGGAGATAGGCCCAAATGAACTTCTTTAAGTTCCACCGGAATAAGAACAGAATAATCACAGCCACGGCGGGCCATGGAGATAGGTCATAGGTCCAGCTCGAATTGGCAGGCCCCAAATGGCGCGGGATGGGATGTTGTTTTTTAAATATGGATTCTCACATATTTTCCTTTGTTTCTCCTAAGGTAGTATCTTGCATTTATTATTTACTTTTTGTGAAAATAGATAAAAATCTCAAAAAGGCACAATAGAATTTCTTCCGAGTTACACGCATATTTTTAATACGCATGAACATTTGTTCTGGAATACACGAACTTTGTTTTGGTAACATTAGCATTTCGTCTAGATTTCTAAATGTTTTGCATATATTTCTAGATTTGATACTATCTATTATTTGTGTCCATGTCATCATTATTTACTATTAATATTATCCATTAGTATATTGGGAAACTAAGCAAACAATATACCCCTCCCCCGGGACATTAACCCCAAGTTTGGACACGTTATTTGCATATCTTCTTGATTTTTAATACTCCCTCTGATCCATAATAATTATCGCTCAATTGGTGTATCTAGCACTAAAAGATGTCTAGATACATCAGATTCAATGACAATTAATATGGATCGATGTGAGTACATGATATTGGGTCATTTGGACACAAGTTTGTTATCTTGGTTTTATTTCGCGCTAGACACATAGATCATTAACCCTTGCATCTAATTTGATTCATAACTTTAGGTTACTCACTTGAGCGAGAAAAATTTATGCGGTCCTACAAACCTTTGCATCTAGATGCCTAACTAGTTTTCCACAAGACAACATTGTTGTGAGACATCCCTTTGAAGCTTGAAAAGGAGTGTGTGAAATGAAATAGTCAAGAGTACAAAGGACATCCCATTTAAACATGTGTGATGGAAAAGAATGCTCTTAATTAGAAATAACATCAAGATAAGAACAAATGTTCACATAGAAAATACCCTATGTGCCTTCTCATGTGAGTGTGTGAATTCCTAACCTAGGGCTTAATAGGATTGATAGGATATTCATATCAATAACTGGAAACTTCTTTTTGGTAAGCTCATCTCCAAAGAACCTCCAGGTAAGCGTGATTGGTCTAGAGCAATTTGAGGATAGCTGACCGACAGGAAATTTCTTATGGGTGCGCATGAGTGGGGACAAAGTACATGGAAAAAAATTAGTGTTGGTTTATGGGTCTGATGGTTGTACACATAGTTGACGTGGAGCTTGTTGGGAACCCCAAGAGCAAGGTGTGAAGCAGCACAGCAGCAAGTTTTCCCTCAGTAAGAAACCGAGGTTATCGAACCAGTGGGAAGAAGGAAACGTCACACATGTGTTGTAAGCAACGCGGAGACCTGCACAACACAAACTCAAGACTTTGCCCCAACAAATCAGTGAGGTTGTCAAACTCACCGATTTGTTGTAACAAAGGATTAAATGTATAGTGTGGAAGGTAATGGTTTGCAGCAAGTAAACAGATAACAATGGAAGATGTATCAATGGTAAAGATTGGACCGGGGTCCATAGTTCACTAGAGGTGCTCTCCTTAGATAAACAACATGGCATGAAGGGTAAACAAATTACAGCAGGGCAATTGACAGGAACTGTGCAAGGCATGATAATGCAATACCAGACAAAAAGATCCTATGAGATTCGATTGGGAAATACAACAATATACATAGACTGTCATCCAACTGCATCTATGACTAGAAGTCCACCTTCAGGTTATCATCCAAACCCCTCCAGTATTAAGTTGCAAGCAACAGACAACTGCTTTAAGCAAAGTGTGTGAGGTAAATAATCCACTTGTTCCATGAACAAGAGACCGTTGTTTTCTCCCTAGTGGCAACATCACATCTACAACCGAAGAGATTTATGCCACTTCCCTTAGAAACTAGAGGCATGAACCCACTATCGAGCATAAATACCCCCTCTTGGAGTCACTAGCAACTACTTGGCCAAGATAGCTACTAACAATGGAGAGAATGCAAGATCACAAACAACACAAACATGATAGAATCATAAAGACAAAACCATTAATCAATCTGACATAGTAATCTCAATATCCATCGGATCCCCGCAAACACAACATGCATGGTTACAAATAGATTAGATCTTGATCATGAACGGATCTCACAAGATCTACACATGAAAGCACAAAGGAGGAGATACAACCATCTAGCTACCACATGGACCCATAGTCCAAGGTGGAACTACTCACACATCATACCAGAGAGAAGGCCTCCGGGATTATCTCCCCTCCGGCAGGGTGGCGGCGGCTATAGTAGGTTTCCTGGAGTTTTGATCGGGTCCTTAGGGTTTCTGCTTCGAGGGATTCTTATAGGCGAAGAGGCGAGGCCGGGAGGCAACCAGGGGGGCCACACCCTGACTAGGCACCCGCGCCTAGGAGGGGGGTTGGCTCCCTGGTTTGCTTCCTTGTCTTGTCTTCTGGATTCGTGTCCCCCACGGTAAAATATTGACTTTGGCTTTTGTCCCGTCTAATTTCGAGAGTATTGATTTTCTGCCTTTCTGGAACCAAAAACAGAAGAAAACAAGCAACTGGCACTGTGGCAACTTGTTAATAGATTAGTTCCAGAAAAGATATAAAAACACCTCAAATTTTAGACGAAGCAAAGCAAAGTAGATACTAAACAAGCATGGAGCATCAAAAATTATAGATACATTTCCGACGTATCAGGGTCCAATCTAGAGATCCTAGAGAGCTAATAGGGGTAGGAGCCACCGACACTGGGGTGGCTACAGTATTACATTTACAGGGTAGAAAATTAAGCAACCTTTATAAAGTGGTCTTGTTGTCTCTATATTGACAATGCGGGACTAAACTTATCATGTGCACAACTATTTGACTTCTCTTTGACCTGAAAACTTAGGGTGTATTCGTTTCCTATATCCACCTCAACCATGACAATAACAACTTTGGCAGGGATAATGGCGGCGATAGCATAGGCAGCTACGACAGGGACTATGACGACAACCGTTCCTTCCCTCACAATCTCTATAATCATAATGATTGCCAACATTTCTTAGATTAAGGTGCTTAGATTTATATTCGGTCGGTTGAGGTTAGGGGTTAAGGATTTAAAATGCATTTGTAGATCTAATGTTTCAATTGTGTTCCATGCATGATGTGTATGAAGTGCAACATTGGATAGATGTGCTTATGTATGAATGTGGGTCACTTGATTTGCACCATCCTTAGGTTCCTGTGTATGAACATGTGTAGGATGTCAATGTCAAGCTAAGCATAATACCACGATCAATGCCAAGCATCTCTTAGGTTGATTACAACATGCTTCTTTCACTGATCATCAATGCTACCTTGTATTACAAGACGTGCGAACACTATCTAATCTAGACATCATCCTCTAGATGGACCGTCAGGCACATAAATTAATGGTGACGGGCAGAGTAGAGGCAATGGAGGTGACGAGGCTAAAGGGCACCCTCTGAGCTTAGCCAACTCGCCAAAGAAATGAATCTCCATGCGCTTCTATGTGCATTTAGATGCGGACGCAAGAATGAATTGGAGTGTGGGTACACTCTAAAAATTTTTTGCGACTGACCCATGTAGAAGACAAAATCTGCCTAAAAAGTCATGTAAATAGCACAGTAAAATCTCATAGTATTATAGTTCTATAATATATTTCAATTTTCAGGTCAAAAATATATGTTTATTTTGTAAGTTATGGTACACCATAGACAAGTAAATAGTAGAATTAAACAATTAAAAATGATGCTTTTTAACTACTGGACCTGTGTAAGTAGAGCTTATCTCTTGCTAGATTTTTTTACAATAACCCATGTGGCACACAAAATTGTCTAAAAAGTCGTGTATTATATGTTAGATATATGCCCTAGAGGCAATAATAAAATATTGTAATTATGCCCTAGAGGCAATAATAAAGATGTTATTATTATAATTATTGTTAGGATAAAGTTTATATTCCATGCTAGAATTGTATTAAGAGGAAACTTTAATACTTGTGTGGTTTGTGAACAACACTGTGTCCCTAGTATGCCTCTATGGACTAGCTCATTGATTAATGATGGTTAAGGTTTCCTAACCATAGACATGAGTCGATTAATAATGAGATCATATCATTAGGAGAATGATATGATGGACAGACCCAAACTAAGCGGAGCAATTAGATCGTGTCATCGTGTTCATCTTTGCGAAGCTTTTCTTATGTCAAATATTGTATTTCTTAGACCATGAGATAATACAACTCCCTGGCATCGAAATAAAGCTTTGAGGTCATCAAACGTCATCATATGAGAGGGTGATCATAAAGGTGTCTCTCAGGTGATCGGAAAGTACCTGTTGGGTTGTATGTATCGAGATGGGATTTGTCCCTCCCAAGTTGGAGAGATATACTTCGGGCCCACTCGATAATCGATATCAACACCGCTTGCAAGCATGTGGTTAAGGAGTTAATCACAAAGTGATATCGGATTACGGAACGAGTAAAGTACTTGTTGTGAACGAGATTGAACTAGGTATGACGGTACCGACGATCAAATCTCGGGCAAATAAAATATCGCGAGACGAAGGGAATATATATATGGGATTGAATGAATCCTGGCATCGTGGTTCATCTGATATGATCATCGATGAATGTGTGGGAGTCAATATGGGTTTCTAGACCCCGCTGTTGATTATTGACATAAGATCATGTCTGCGCATTCTCGAACCCGAAGGGTCACACACTTAACGTGTCTCGATGCTAGGATAGATTGGATAATTGGTTTATGAGTTTTGTTCGGAGTCTCGGATGGGATCCGGGACATCACGAGAGGTTCCGGCATGGTCCGGAGAATAAGATTCATATAAGGCAATGCAGTTTTTGGAGTTCGGAATTGTTTCGGTAATCGGTATTGTCGAAGCTTCTAGAACCTTCCTGGGGGGACCAACGTGACCCCACCTGCCGGGAGGGGCATGGGCCTATGAGGGAGTGCCATGGTCAAGATTGGGGGCACAAGGCCCCATAGGGCCCAGCCGGCCAAACAAGGAAACCCTAATGGAGCTTCTAGAAGGAGGAAACTTGCCCCCACTCTTCCCTTGGTCGCTGCCTAGGATTGGGGAGGGCTAGGTTGGCGCCACCCCTCTATATAAAGAGGGCTAGCGCACCACCCCCCCACACCTTCCCTCAAGCCTAGCCGCCTGCCCTCCTCTCTCTCCCGATTGCGTGTGGCAGCGAAGCCTGCTGCGTAAACTCTCCACCACTTGCACCGCCGTCATTGTAGATCCAATCCGTATCTCCACCATAATTGCTGGACCGAGGAAGGAGGAGACGTTGAGGTGCCGCACGCAGCATCTCCGCATCGCCACTTGCGGTGTCGATCGGAGCGGATCGCGAGGAGAAGCGAGTACGACTATCACCCACGCTCCGATTTAACGCTCATTGTGCGAATCTTCAAGGGTATGAAGATCTCTTCTAATCTCTCTCGTTGTTTGCATCTCCTAGATTATATCTTGGCTTTCCTGTTCGCATCCGTAGAAATTTTTTGATTTACTATGTTGCGAAACCCATCAGTGGTATCAGAGCTAGATCTATGCGTAGATGTGTTTCACGAGTAGAACGCAACATGGTTGTTGCGGGCGTTGATGTTTTCTGTTGCAAGCCTCTTGTTTGTGTTCTTCTTATGACACGGGATAGTGAGATTGAAGCGGTCCAGCCAACCTTACGACGTCGTCATGAGACCGCCCGCACTTGACGTGTGGCTTGTTCCACATGCGCCGGTGGATGCCGCTCTCACTATAGTTGTCATGGGATTTACACCGGAGTTTGGCAACCATAATATCACCGTTGTGGCTTTCCGTAGGTAAGAATCGTTCTTAGCTTGCTACTCCCATAAGCCACGTAAAACATGCAACAACAAAGTAGAGGCGTCTAACTTGTTTTTGCAGGGAGTGTTTTCTGTGATATGGTATGGCCCAAGATGTGATGTGTATATTGTATGCGATGATCATGTTTTGTAATGTTTCACGACTTGCATGTCGATGAGTACACAACCGGCAGGAGCCATATGGTTGTCTTTATAATTGTGTATGACCTGTGTGTCAACTTCTTATACGTCGTGTAATAGTTTCACTTTATCGCTAAGTAGTTAGCAATAGTTGTAGTTGCTATTCGTGGTGGAGGCAATCATGGTGGAGTGATGGAGATCATGCCGGCACGCACAAGATGGAGATCATTGCGTGAAGATTGGCTATACCATGTCACATAAAGTTATATGCATGTGATGTTTATCCTTTTATGTATCTTATTATGCTTAGATCGCGACGATAGCATTATAAGATGATTCCTCACTTAAAGATCAAGATTAAACTTTGTTCTCCCCATGTATGCACCGTTACGAAAGTTCGTCGTGTCCAAGCATCACGTGATGATCGGGTGCTATAGACTCTACGTTCACATACAACGAGTGCAAGTTAGTTTTGCACACGCGGAAATACTTGGGTTTTTCTTGACGAGCCTAGCATGTACAGACATGGCCTCGGAACAGATGAACCGAAAGGTTAAGCATGAGTCATATGAATGATATGATTGACACTTCGTTGTCTACCATTGAAACCACATCTCTTCTCGTGAAGATCAGATTAGGTGTGGTGAATTTGGATCATGTTCACTAAACAACTTGAGGGATGTTGAATTTAGTGGGAGTTCATCTAGTAATTTGATTAAAAGTTGAACTAGTTATCATGAACATAGTCTAATTTGTACTTGCAAATATTGTAGATCAAATGGCTAAGTCCAACTTCAACTTCAACGTTTTTAGTGAGAAGGAAAAGCTTAGAAACAATGGGTCTAACTTCACCAATTGGTTCCGCAATCTGAGAATCATTCTCTCTGGCGGTCAAAAGGACTATGTCCTTGAGAATGCGTTAGGTGACGCCCCTGCTGTAGATGCGCCACCGATGAGAAAGTTGTCTATCGTCACAAGAAAGATGATTATGGTGTGATTAAGAGCACCATGTTGTTTGCTATGGAATCGGACCTTCAAAATCGTTTGAAGACTATTCCGGCCCTTTGAGATTCTCGAGGAGCCGAAAACCATGTTTCGACTCAGCCCGCTCGAGAGATATGAGATCTCCGAAATTCTTTAACCGCAAGATGGAGGAAGGGAGTTCCGTTAGTGAGCACCCATTAAGATGTCGGGCTACACTCAACGCCTTGAGCAACTGGATCGCAAGATTCTAGAGGAGCTCAAGATTGACAGTGGTTCCAATCACTCCTCCCGGCTACAAAAGTTTTGTAGTGACTCATAATCGATTGGTTCCAGACACGATCACCGAGCTCTTCGCAAAGTCAAGGTGTGGAGGTGGACATCAAAAGGATAATCATGTGTTGATGGTCAACAAGCCCCCACCTTCAAGAAAGGTAAGGGTGCAAAGAAGCCCTTCAAGAAAGGCGTGCAAGCGCTGTTCTCGCCGAGAAGAAGCTCAAGTCGACCCAAGCCGACATCGAAAGTGCTTCTATTGCAAGGACAAGGGTCACTGAAGCACAATTGATCAAAGTACTTAGCGGACAAGAAGGCTGGCACCATCAAAGGTATATTTGATATACATGTTATTGATGTTTTCCTTACTAGCCCTCGTTGTAGTGCCTGGGTATTTGATATTGGTTCAGTTGCTAATATTTGTAACTCGAAACAAGAGCTACGGAATAGACGACGGCTTGCGAGGGATGAGGTGACGATGCACGTTGGCAATGGATCAAGAGTTGATGTGATGGCCGTCAGCACGCTCTCCTTAATTTTACCTTCGGGATTAGTTTTAAACCTTAATAAGTGTTATTATGTGCCTGCGTTGAGCATGAACATTATTTCTGGATCGTGTTTATTGCAAGACGGTTATTCATTTAAATCGGAGAATAATGGTTGTTTTATTTATATGAGTAACATCTTTTATGGTCATGCACCTGTTGTGAATGGTTTATTTCTTGTAAATATCGAAAGGGATGAAACACACATCCATAACATTGAGGCTAAGAGATGCAAAGTAGATAGTGATAATACTACTTATTTGTGGCACTGTCGTCTAGGTCATATTGGTGTAAAGCGCATGAAGAAACTCCATTCTGATGGACTTTTGGAGTCTCTTGATTTTGAATCATTTGACACATGCGAACCATGCCTCATGGGCAAGATGATCAAAACCCCGTTCTCTGGTATGATGGAGCGAGCAACGGACTTGTTGGAAATCATACATACCGATGTATGCGGACCGATGAGTGTTTCGACGCGCGGTGGATATCGCTATTTTCTCACTTTTACCGATGACTTAAGTAGATATGGGTATATCTATTTAATGAAACATAAATCTGAAACATTTGAAAAGTTCAAGGAATTTCAGAATGAAGTGGAGAACCATCGTAACAGAAAGATTAAGTTTCTACGATCCGATCGTGGAGGTGAATATTTGAGTTATGATTTTCTCACGCATCTTAAAGCAAGCAGAATCGTTTCGCAAATCACGCCACCCAGAACACCACAGCGCAATGGTGTGTCTGAACGCCGAAATCGAACCCTATTGGATATGGTCTGATCGATGATGTCTCTTACTGATTTGCCGTTATCATTTTGGGGTTATGCATTAGAAACCGCTGCATTCACTTTAAATAGGGCACCATCTAAATCCGTTGAGACGACACCGTATGAATTGTGGTTTGGTGCTAAACCTAAGTAGTCATTTCTTAAAGTTTGGGGATGCGAAGCCTACGTCAAGAATTTGATGCCGGACAAGCTCGAACCCAAAGCGGAGAAATGCGTCTTCATAGGATACCCTAAGGAAACTATTGGGTATACCTTCTATCACAGAACCGAAGGCAAAGTGTTTGTCGCAAAGAACGGTTCCTTTCTTGAGAAGGAGTTTCTCTCGAAAGAAGTGAATGGGAGGAAAGTAGAGCTAGACGATGTTGTTGAACATTCTCTTGAATTGGAGAGTAGCGCAGCACCTGAAATTGTTCCAGTGTCGCCTGCACCAACAATAGAGGAAGCTAATGACAAGGATCATGAAGCTTCGGACGATCTTGTCACATTGAACGTCGCAGTCGACAAGGTCGCGTGCCCCTCCCGAGTGGTAATGCAACCTGTCTTGACTGTCTTGTTGGTAGAAGACAAGGAACCTCGAACTATGAGGAAGCGATGATGAGCCGGACTCGAGAAATGGCTAGAGGCCATGAAATCCAATTGGGATCCATGAGCCAAAACCAAGTATGGACTTTGGTGGACCTCCTAGCGAATCAAAGGCCGTTGAGTGCAAATGGATTTTCAAGAAGAAACGGACGCGGATGGTAATGTTACCGCCTATAAAGCACTTTTCGAAAGGTTTTCGACAAGTTCAAGGTGTTGACTACGATGAGACTTTCTCTCCCATAGCGATGTTTAAGTCCATTCGGATTTTATTAGCAATGCTATGCTTCATGATTATGAAATATGGCGATGGATGTCAAGATCGTTCCTCAATGGAAACATTGATGAAGAGTTGTATATGATGCAACCAAGGTTTTGTCGATCCTAAGGATGCCGATAAGTGTGCAAGCTTCATTGCTCCATTTATGGATCAAGCAAGCATCTCGGAGTTGTAACCTTCGTTTTGATCAAGTGATCAAGAGATTTGGATTTGTTCCAAATTGCTACGAAGCTTGTATCTACAAGAAAGTGAGTGGGAGCTCGGTGACATTTCTGGTACTATATGTGGATGACATATTGATTATTGGAAATGACATTAACATGCTGAACGATGTGAAGAGTTATTTGAACAAGTGTTTTTCAATGAAATACCTAGGTGAAGCTGCTTATATATTGGGCATCAAAATCTATAGAGATAGACAAAGACGCCTGATAGCTTTAAGCCAGAGTACATACCTAGACAAAGTTCTGAAAAGGTTCAGAATGGATAAGGCAAAGAAAGGTTCAGAATGAAACGCAGCAATTGCTAGTAAAATCCGAATGGACTTAAACATCGCTACGGGAGAGAAAGTCTCATCGTAGTCAACACCTTGAACTTGTCGAAAACCTTTTCCGACAAGCCGTGCTTTATAGACGGTAACATTACCATCCGCGTTCGTTTTATTCTTGAAGATCCATTTGCACTCAACGGCCTTTCGGTCGCTAGGAGGGTCCACCAAAGTCCATACTTGGTTTTCGCTCATGGATCCCAATTCGGATTTCATGGCTTCCAGCCATTTCTCAGAGTCTGGGCTCATCATCGCTTCCTCATAGTTCGTAGGTTCACTGTCTTCTACCAACAAGACAGTCAAGATGTGGCTGCTGCACACCTCGGAGGGCACGCGACCTAGTAGACCTATGACGTTCAAGAGCAAAGATCGTCCAAGCTTCATGATCCTTGTCATTATCTTCCTCTATTGTTGGTGCAGCGAATCGAACAATTTCAGTCGCGCTACTCTCCAATTCAAGAGAAGGTTCAATAACCTCGCCTAGCTCTACTTTCCTCCCACTCACTTCTTTCGAGATAAACTCCTTCTCAAGAAAGGAACCGTTCTTTGCACAAACACTTTGCCTTCTGTTCGTGATAGAAGGTATACCCAATAGTTTCCTTAGGGTATCCTATGAAGACGATTTCTCCTCTTTGGGTTCAAGCTTGTCCGCATCAACTTCTTCTTGAAGCTTCGCATCCCCAAACTTTAAGAAACGACAACTTAGGTTTAGCACCAAACCACGTTCATACGGTGTCGTCTCAACGGATTTAGATGGAGCCCTATTTAAAGTGAATGCAGGTTTCTAATGCATAACCCCAAAATGATAACGGCAAATCAAGAAGAGACATCATCGATCGACCATATCTAATAGGGTTCGATTCCGCTCGACACACCATTGCGCGGGTGTTCCGGTGGCGTGAGTTGCGAAACGATTCTTGCTTTAAGATGCGTGAGAAAATCATAACTCAAATATTCACCTCCACGATCGGATCAGAAACTTAATCTTCGTTACGATGGTTCTCCACTTCATTCTGAAATTCCTTGAACTTTTCAAATGTTTCAGATTTATGTTTCATTAAATAGATATACCCATATCTACTTAAGTCATCGGTAAAGTGAGGAAATAGCGATATCCACCGCGTCGAAACACTCATCGGTCCGCATACATCAAGATGTATGATTTCCAACCGCTGTTTCGCTCCATCATACCGGAGAACGGGTTTTGATCATCTTGCCCATGAGGCATGGTTCGCATGTGTCAAATGATTCAAAATCAATAGACTCCAAAAGTCCATCGAATGGAGTTTCTTCATGCGCTTTACACCAATATGACCTAGACGCGATGCCACAAATAAGTAGTATTATCACTATCTACTTTGCATCTCTTAGCCTCAATGTTATGGATGTGTGTTTCATCCCTTCGATATTTACAAGAAATAAACCATTCACAAGAGGTGCATGACCATAAAAGATGTTACTCATATAAATAGAACAACCATTATTCTCCGATTTAAATGAATAACCGTCTTGCAATAAACACGATCCAAATAATGTTCATGCTCAACGCAGCACATAATAACATTTATTAAGGTTTAAAACTAATCCCGAAGGTAAAACTAAGGAGAGCGTGCCGACGCCATCACATCAACTCTTGATCCGCTGCAACGCGATCGTCACCTCATCCTCGCAGTCGCCTCATTCCGTAGCTCTGCTTCGAGTTACAAATAGCAACCTAACCGGTATCAAATACCGAGCACTACCACGAGGGCTAGTAAGGAAAACATCAATAACATGTATATCAAATATACCTTTGATGGTGCCAGCCTTCTTGTCCGCTAAGTACTTTGGACGGCTTGCCCAAAGGACTGTCCTGCAATAGAAGCACCTGTCCGCTTAGGACCGCACCGAGCTTCTTCGCCAGGAATTATGCTGTCCGCCTTCTTGAAGGGCTTCTTTGCTCCTTACCTTTCTTAAAGGAGGGCTTGTTGACCATCAACACATGATTATCCTTCTTGTTGTCCACTTCGCAGCCTTCACTTTGCGAAGAGCTCGTGATCGTATCGATGGAACCAATCGATTATGAGTCACTACAAAACTTTTGTAGCCGAGGGAGTGATTGCAGACCTGTCAATCTTGAGCTCCTCCGAATCGCATTCCAGCTTGCTCAAGGTGTTGAGTGTAGCCCGACATCTTTATGGCGTGCTCACTAACGGAACTCCTTCCTCCATCTTGCGCTTAAAGAACTTCTCGAGATCTCATATATCTCGAACGGGCTTGAGTCTCAAACATGGTTTTCACCTCGAGAATCTCAAAGGGCCCGGATAGGTTTCAAAACGATTTTGAAGCTCGGCCCATAGCAAACAACATGGTGCTCTTAATCACACCATAATCATCTTTGCGCGATTGATAGACAGCTTTCTCATCACCGCAGCTTGCAAGTAGGGTCACCTAACGCTTTACCAAGGACATAGTCCTTTGTCCGCCAGATGTAATGATTCTTAGATTGCGGAACCAATTGGTGAAGTTAGACCCATTGTTTCTAAGCTTTTCCTTCTCAAAGAAAAACGTTGAAGTTGAAGTTGGATTTGGCCATGTGATCTACGGATTTGCAAGTACAATTTAGACTATGTTCATGATAAATAGTTCAACTTAATCAAATTACTAGATGAACTCCCACTAAATTCAACATCCCTCAAGTTGTTTAGTGAACACGATCCAAATTCACCACACCTAATCCGATCATCACGAGAAGAGATGTGGTTTCAATGGTGGACAACAAAGTGTCGATCATATCATTCATATGACTCATGCTTAACCTTTCGGTTCTTGTGTTCCGAGGCCATGTCCGTACATGCTAGGCTCACAAGTTAGACCCAAGTATTTCCGCGTGGCAAAACTGGCTTGCACCCGTTGTATGTGAGCGAGAGTCTATAGCACCATCATCACGTGATGCTTGGAAACGAACTTTAACTTTCACAACGGTGCATACTTGGGGAGAAACACGTTTTATCTTGATCTTTATGAGGAATCATCTTATAATGCTACCGTCATGATCTAAGCATAATAAGATACATCAAAGGATAAACATCACATGCATATAACTTTATGTGACATGGTATAGCCAATCTTCAAGAATGATCTCCATCTTGTGCTCCGCATGATCTCCATCACTCCACCATGATTGCCTCCACCACTAATAGCAACTACAACTATTGCTAACTACTTAGCGATAAAGTAAAGCTATTACATGGCGATAAGAAGTTGACTACAGGTCATACACAATTATAAAGACAACCATATGGCTCGCCGGTTGTGTACTCATTGACATGCAAGTCGTGAAACATTACAAAACATGATCATCGCATACAATATACACATCACATCTTGGGCCATACCATATCGTAGAAAACACCTGCAAAAACAAGTTAGACGCCTACTTTGTTGTTGCATGTTTTACGTGGCTTATGGGAGTAGATGCTAAGAACGATTCTTACCTACGAAAAGCCACAACGGTGATATTATGGTTGCCAAACTCCGTGTTAATCCCATGACAACTATAGTGAGAGAAACCGACATCCACCACCCGCATGTGTGGAACAAGCCACACGGGTGCGGAGCCGGTCTCGCTAACGACGTCGCAGAAGGTTGGCCTCGACCGCTTCAATCTCACTATCCCGCCATAAGAAGAACACAAACAAGAGGCTTGCAACAGAACATCAACGCCGCAACAACCATGTTATGCTCTACTGTGAAACACATCTACGCATAGATCTAGCTCGATACCACCAAGGGTTTTCGCATAGTAAATCAAAATTTTCTACGGAGCGAACAGAGGGAAAGCCAAGATCTAATCTAGGAGATGCAAACAACGAGAGATTGGATTAGATCTTCATACCCTTGAAGATTCAAGACAGTGAACGTTCATCGGAACGTGGGTGATGTAGTCGATTCGCTTCTCCTCCTCGCGATCCGATCCGATCTAGCACCACAAGTGGCGGTGCCTCCGTTAGATGCACACGCAAAGACTCGACGCCTCCTCCTTCCTCGCACCAGCGAGTATGGTGGAGATAGATTGGATCTACAACACGACCGTGGTGTATATGGTGGAGAATTTCATGCAGGCTTCGCCACAAACACGGGAGGGAGAGAGGAAGGTAGCAAGGCGCTAGGGCTTGGAGGAAGGTGTGTGTGGGGAGGCGCCACCCCTCTATATATAGAGGGGGCCAGCCCTGCCCTCCTCCAAGCCTATCTCTAGTTTAAACAATTTAAACTCTCCTTATCTAGAAATCCTATCTCTAGTTTAAACGATTTAAACTCTCCTT
Source organism: Avena longiglumis (assembly GCA_030063025.1). Classification (NCBI taxonomy): domain Eukaryota; kingdom Viridiplantae; phylum Streptophyta; class Magnoliopsida; order Poales; family Poaceae; genus Avena; species Avena longiglumis. Next base: position 128,712,543 of record CP125976.1, read on the forward strand.
ATCTAGAAATCCTATCTCTAGTTTAAACGAGTTTAAACTTATCTAGGATCGGTGGGCCCTATGGGGCCTTGTGCCCTGGCCCAATGCGGCCAGGACACTCCTCGAGGGCCCATGCCCCTCCCGGAAGGTGGGGCCACGTTGGTCCCTTCCGAAGGTTCTAGAAGCTTGCACAATACCATTAACCCTAACAATTCAACTCCAAAACTGCACCGCCTTATATGAATCTTATTCTCCCACTCCGGAACCTCTCGTGATGTCCCGGATCCCATCCGAGACTCAACAAAAACTCATAAACCAATTATCCAATCTATCCTAGCCTCGAGACACGTTATGTGTGACCTCGGGTTCGAGAATATGCATATGATCTTCTATCAATAATCAACAGGGTCCAGGCACCCATATTGACTCCACACATTCATCGATGATCATATCGGATGAACCACGATGCCAGGATTCAATCAATCCCATATATATATTCCTTCGCTCGCGATATTTTACTTGCGAGATTCGATCGTCTTGCCGCCATACCTAGTTTAATCTCGCTCACGCAAGTAATTTACTGCCGTCTAATCCGATATCACTTTGTGATTAACTCCTTAACCACATGCTTGCAAGCGTGTTGATATCGACACGAAAGTGGGCAAGTATATCTCTCCGACTTGAGGGACAAATTCCATCTCGATACATACAACCCAATGTGATACTTTCCGATCACCGAGAGACACCTTTATGATCACCCTCTCATAGGATGACGTTTGATGACCTCAAAGCTTTCTTCCGGTACCAGGGAGTTGCATTATCTCATGGTCTAAGGAATACAATATTTGACATAGGAAAAGCTTCGCAAAGATGAACACGATGAAACGATCTAATTGCTTCGCTTAGTTTCGGTATGTCCACCATATCATTCTCCCAATGATATGATCTCATTATCAATTGACAACTCATGTCTATGGTTAGGAAACCTTAACCATCATTGATCAATGAGCTAGTCCATAGAGGCGTACTAGGGACACGGTGTTGTTCACAAACCACACAAGTATTAAAGTTTCCGCTTAATACAATTCTAGCATGGAATATAAACTTTATCATGAACAAGAATTATAATAATAACATCTTTATTATTTCCTCTAGGGCATAATTACAACAACCACACCCCCACACCTTCCCCTCAAGCCTAGCCGCCCTGCTGCTCTCCTCTCTCCTCCCGATCGTGTAAGCGAAGCCTCATGTAAACTCTCCACCACTTGCACCGCCAGTGCTATGTAGATCCAATCCGTCTCTCCACCATACTTGCTGGACCGAGGAAGGAGGAGACGTCGAGGTGCCGCACGTGTGCATCTCTCGGAGGCATCGCCACTTGCGGTGTTAGATCGGAGCGGATCGTGAGGAGGAGAAGCGAGTACGACTACATCACACAAGTTCCGACGAACGTTCCGCTGTGCGAATCTTCAAGGGTATGAAGATCTCTTCTAATATCTCTTGTTGTTTGCATCTCCTAGATTAGATCTTGGCTTTCCCGTTCGCATCCGTAGAAATTTTTTGATTTCCTATGCTACGAAACCCATCATAAAAGTGGTTATTATTATATCTTTGTGTTTATGATAAATGTTTACATTCATGCTATAACAGTATTAAACTGGAAACATTAATACTTATGTGATTTGTAAACTAAATTAGAGTCCCTAGTAAAGCCTCTTTGAAATACTAGCTTGTTGGTTAATAGATGATCGTGGTTTCCCGATCATGAGCATTGAGATGTTGTTAACAGCAATATCATATTGTTAGGAGAATGGTATGATGGACATACTCCTATAGATAAGCGTAGCATTAAGATCAAGTCATTTCAATAGTTTGTTTGCTATAAGCTTTCTGATACATAGTAACCTAATTCCTTCGACCTTGAGATCATGCTAATCACCATCACCGGAAGGATGCTTTGATGACATCAAACACCACACCGTAACTGGGTGGCTATAAAGGTGGCATTGAGTGTTCGGAAAGTATGGGTTGAGGCAAATGGATCAAGAGTGGGATTTGTCCATCCATATGACAGATAGATATACTCCGGCCCTCTCGTGAATTTAATCCAATTATCTTGCAAGCATGTGACGGATCACAAGGGATCACATATCACGGGAACGAGAAAGATTACTTATCTAACGAGGTTGAACTAGGTATGCAGAGGCATTTATCAAAACCTCGGATAAATAAACTATCGTGAGACACAGGGAAATTGGTATCGTATGTAAGTGGTTCATTCGATCGCAAAGTAATCGTAGAAATATGTGGGAGCCATATGAATTTCCAGATTACTATATTGGTTATTGATCGAAGAAGTGTCTCGGTCATGTCTGCATAATTCACGAACCGTAGGGAGACACACTTAAGGATTCGATGTTGTTTAGTAGATATGGAATGTTAATAGGGATACTGAATGTTGTTTGGAGTCTCGGATGGGATCCGGTATATCACGAGGAGATCTGCAATGGTCCGGAGAATAAGATTCATATAAGGAAAGTCCGATTCCGGAGTTCGGGAAAGTTTCTGATGTTTTCATTGGAGAGGTTCTAGAAGGGTCTAGAAGGTTCACCGGTCCAGAAGGAGAATGGTCCATGAATGTGTCATGGGTAAGTGGAATGATTGGATCATATCCTAGGTCACATGGTGTGTGCATTTGCAAGAGAGAATTAAAGCTCTAAATTGAAAGTCAAACTCGAACAATGGTTTCCTAGTGGGAGAAGAAACAAGTCCTTCTCTCAATCCAACTTGGGTTTGGGTTTGGATTCAAACCACCCCTCCAAAGGCTGCCCCCTCTCATAAATAGAAGGGAAGGGCTGCCCCAAATCACACAAGACCTAGCCCCTCTCCCCGCACACGAGCCGTTGCCGTTGCCGCAGCCCCGCCGCCGCGCCGCCGCCGCCTTGCGCCATCACCGGTGCATCGCCGCCGCCCTAGACGCCAAAGACACCTCCTCCTCCTCCTCCCGGTCATCTAAACTCTAGATCTCCGGGAAACCCTAATCCACCATAACTCGCACCGGCTTAGGAGAAGCCCTGCGGGATCTTCCCTCTACTTAAGACACCACGTCGTCGTGCTACCGGAATCATGAAGAGAGAACTACAACCTCCGCTGATTGCTGGAACAAGGGAGAGGAAGGTCTTCATCGAGTACCGAACGTGTGACCGACTGCGGAAGCACAGAGCCGGAAGGATCGTCTACACAATCTTGAGATCGGAAAGTGTACGACTAGATCACCCACGAGAATCTGCTCTCGTTAACCGCTTTTGAATCTTCGAGGGTGAGTGCTTCTATCGACTCGTTGCTACAATCTAGTAGATAGATCTTGGCTTGTTTGTGTGCATGCGGTAGAATTTTTTTGTTTTCCATGCTATGAACCCCTACAGTGGTATCAGAGTCGTGTCTATATGTAGATCTGTTGCACGAGTAGAACACAATGGTCATTTTGGGCGGTGGTGCTTTTATTATCAATTGCTTTTTGTGTACTTTGCATCTTGCGGTATGATGGGATGAAGCGGCCCTGGCTAACTTTACATGACATCGTTCATGAGACTTGCTCCACGCTTAACATGCAACTTGTATTGCATAAGTGGCTTTGCGGGTGTCTGTCTCTCCCATCATAGTATGGATTTAATTTACAACGGGCACTTGATAGTTCAAGCATCAACGTTGTGGTTCTTATGAAGGGTTCGCAGCATAGAAAACAAAAAATTTCCTACGATGGGAACAACTATGTACCAAGATCTATCTACTAGATACAAACAACGGGCGGATGTATATCCGTAGAGAACATACCCTTGAAGACCGACAAAGCTTAACGAGTCCAAACTCGTGGTTGATGTAGACGATCTCTTGCCGATCTCAAGATCGAGAGGAAGTCCTAGCGCCGCAAAACAGCAGCATCCGTGCTCGCACACATTCGAGGCACCGAGCAACCTCCGCCTCCTCGCCCAGCGATGCAGCGGAAGCACAACTCTTTCTTGCCGAAAGCCACCGGGAACATGTATCTCGCTAGTCCGAGACCATGGGGGATAAATTCTAGAGGAGAGAGATCCTTCACGAGGAGGTGTGTTGTGAGAGGAGGAGAGGGCCTTTTATAGGGGAGAGGGGCACCCAGGCCATGCGCCCAGCCATGGGGCTGCCCCCACCTCTTCCACATTCATGTGGTGGAGCTCCCACCAAAATGAAAAGCCTCCACTCCCATTAAAAAAGCCTCCACCCAAAACTCCACTCACATGCATTAAATTTCCACCAAATTTAATGCAAGCTCTCATTTAAATAAAACTCTTTTATTTATTTATTCAGAATTTTGTTAATTACTTTAATTAACAAAATTCACATAAAACCCCTTGCTAGTATTCAATTTCACATGCGTAACCCAGTTTGACAATTTCAACCAAAGCAGTTGATTGTCTAGTGAAATAAATTCTGCGCTTTCCTTTTCTTTCCAGATGAAACTTTTGCTCCAAATGGATGTCGGTGTCTCTTAAGTGTGTCACCCTACAGTTCGCATGAATAATGCGGACATGATCGAGACCCTCTCGATCAATAATCGAGCGGATCCGAGACCCATCGACTCCCACACATTCAACGATGACTTTCTTGTGATCGTCGGAACCTTTACGCTAGTATCTTAATCCTTTTGTTTCACGATATATTACATGTCCGAGATTCGATCATCGGTATCTCCATACCTAGTTTGATCTCACATCGACATGCACTCTTTTCTCGCTCCGTGATATAACATTCTAGTGATCAAATCACTTGCTTGCAAGCTAATCAATGTGATATCACCGAGAGGCCCAGAGCATATCTATCCGCCATCGGGATGAACAAATTCCACTCGATCCATGGGCCTCAACATAACACTTTAGTAGTTCTGAACCCATCTTTATAATCACCTGTTACGGTGTGACGTTTGATGTTATCAAGAAACTCTTCCAAAGGTTAGTGATTGACATGATCTCATGGTCTAAGGATTAGGATCACTGTAAGTTGTTATAGCAATATAAACTCAATGACTTTGATCGTAATGCTATACTTGATGAATGTTCATCACACCATTACACTAATGTTGTGACCTCGTTATTAACAACATCCAATGTCCATGATCGTGAAACCTATGATCATCTTGTTAATCAACGAGCTAGTTTATAAGAGAGGCATAACTAGGAACTACCTTTTGTTTATTAAACACACATGTATTAACGCTCAGATTAATACAATTATAGCATGCAAAATAAACATTTATCATAAATAAGGAATACGATAATAACCACTTTATTATTGCCTCTCGGCATATTTCCTTCTCTCCCACTTGCACTAGAGACAATAATCTAGTTTGAGAACTTTGTATTGAACACCTATGGCTTTCGGTGTTCCATATACGCAATTGCAAGTGGTTAACATAATCTACGGATCCGACGTTTCAGTCCGTGTGTATTTGCATGTCTTGCGTCTCCACGCATCACTCATTCTCCAATGAGATGGCATTGTATAAATTTGGTCTTTCGGTGAGACCTTTAGTTCCTTGGGGTTAAAACACGATACTATTGTCATACAATATATCTTTAGTGTTAGCCGTTATAACCACACCTTAGTTTGATAACAAACTACTTGACACAAATTCTCCTTTCGCTACTATAGCAAGTCATATACTTAGCTTTTGTTGTAGTATTCGTCACAATGTCTTAACTTTGGAACTCTTCCAAATCCATCATGGAATCTCCTTTCCATTACATTGTGCCACCCATAGTTTAAATTGAGATAAACTTAATTTGTATCTTGTGACAAAACTAGTATCAATGTAACGCTTTACAATGAACTATTTGTAATTGTTTGTCACCTCTACACAAATATATTCTTAGTTCTTCCAAAAGATCATAAGAATATCCTCACTATCGTCCAATGATCATTTTATGATTCATTCTGGTATATGCTCATAACACTTAGAGCATAGGACATATCTGGATGTGTACATATCATGGTATGATTGATCAAAACATTCTCGTGATTGCACTCATCAAGTGTCAAAGCACTTGAATCTTGTTTCACTTATCAAGTGTCGATACACTTGGATCTTGATTCAATTTCTTTTCCATGCAACAAGAACTGTTTCTTGTCGTTTCTATATTGAACTCCTTCAATATCTCATATATGTACGTTTGGCATAAACATATTAGCGTTACAGTCTATCCACTATAGACATTCATGCTAAATATTCGGGTTTTGCCTAAGTCTTTCATCGAAATGAAATTCTTAACCTTTGTCAATAAAAGATACATCATTTCTAATCAACAAGATGTCCTTCACATAATGTATTAGAAATATGTCTTAGCGCTCCCACTTAATTTCTTGCAAATGCAAGCATCTTCATCGCCTCGATGAAAACTCCTTTTCATCATGGTGAAGATTCCAACTCCATGATGCTTACTTCAACCATTGAAGTTTGCATGCCCTTTTAGCATCCTTTGAATTTAACAAAACCCTTTGGACCGTGTCATGTACACGCCCTAGGTAACCATTCTATTAGAAGAACTTTGTTTTGTTTATTCATCTACCATATACCAAATTATATGTAGTGGTTGCTACTTTAATCCGTTCAGACTAAATATCGCTATGAAAGATCAAATCTTGTCATAGTCAACTCGTTGAACATTGTCATAAAATACTTTACGACATGTCGAATATTTCATAGATGTGAAACATCCATGTCTGTTTCTTTATAGATCCAAATACGACCGATAGGTTTTTACACCTTTAGGAGGGTCTTCCAAGTTCAAAACTTGATTTCTCGTATATGGAACTATCACGGATTTTATGGCTTCAAGCCATTTGACGGAGTCAGGGCCCATCATCGCTTCTTTGCATATAGTCGGTTAATCATTGTCAAACAATGATGATTTACTCTCAAATCTTAGTATTTGATTGTTTAACCGACCTACTTGGTTCAATAGGAACTTAGATCTCCGTGACCACAACCTTTGAGGCACATAAGCTATGAGCATTATGGCAGCCTCCAGAACCATTTCCGGCGCTGCGCAACTCAGCACATTTAGCTAAGGTTCATTAACCTTATCAAAGTTCTATTGTCCTCCCACTTAACATTTATGAAAAATTCCTTCTTCAAGAAACTTTACATTTCAAGCGACAAACCCTTTTGTCCTCGGTGTTATGGAGGAATAACCAATTGTTATTCGAAATAACCTACAAAGACATGCTCATCCGACTTTGGTTGTAAACATTTTACTTATGTTTAGTATACCAAAATTTAAGAAATGACAACTTGGGTTTTACCCCAAACCATAACTCCCATGGTGTCATTTCAACGGATCTAGATGGAGCTCTTTTCAGTGTAAAAGCGGTAGTCTCTAAAGCTTTAATCTTTTAAAACATAATGGCAGTTTTATAAATAACACCTTTGACCCAACCATGTCTCACAAGGTTTCATTACAAATCTCAAACACTCCATACTCCTATGGTGTTTCGGGATATGTAAATCTAGGTGTTTTGCTAAACTTGCAACTCAAATAAATCCCTTTATGATAAAATCATAATTCATTTATTTTCTTGTTACACTTGTAACTCAAATAAATCCCTTTATGATAAAATCATAATTCATTTATTTTCTTGTTACACTTGTAACTCAAATAAATCCCTTTATGATCAAATCATAATTCATTTACTTTTCTTGTTACAATGATTTTTCACTTCATCTTGAAAGTCTTTGAAACATTTTCAAATATTTCATACTTGTTTCTCATTAAGTGAACATTCACTCAAATTTCCGGAGAAAGCATATGAAGTTGAAACCCATCGCCATTTACACATAATGGAATACATACATCGATATGTATAAATTCCAATATTTTAGTCGCTCGTTCTTCTTGGCTTTTGAACGAAGTTTTAATTATCCCGAGGAAAGTCTCACAAGCGCCACTTGATCAAATCAAAGACTCCAAAAATCCATGAAAATGGAGATTCTTCATGTTTTCTTTCCAATATAATTTAAACATGATGTCACTTCATAAGTGATCTTTCAATCATTTGTCTTGCAACATTTTAGCATTAGGATTTATGGATGTGATTTCTTCAACTATATTTGTAAATCATCCATCTTATATGGAATACGGTAATTATTTGAACAACCTTTGTTCTTATAATACCGATTCAAATAACAATTATTAAAACAAATCTTGAAGTCTTTCTTCAACTAGATTTGTAAATCATCCATCTTATATGGAATACGGTAATTATTTGAACAACCTTTGTTCTTATAATACCGATTCAAATAATAATTATTAAAACAAATCTTGAAGTCAAGCTTTGATGTCAACGAGAAATACAAACAACGGTTTGTTTGTTTTCGATGAACATCATCACATTTTCTCTTGCTAGTTACTTAGGCCATTGTGGTTCATGAATTGCGCCATTCATGAAATTTCATACCAACCAATTCGGTATCCAATACCCAAGAACCACATTGTTTAACAAGCAAAGAATACAACCATAACATGTATATCATATATATACCTAAATTGGATATTTCCAATCTTTTCTTTTCTGCCAAATATATTTTATAGATTCTCTTTCAGATTTCCTTTTCCTTTTAAAAGAATTTATCAACATCAAAAGTGGCGCCATATACATGACACATAGTCCAAAGCGTGTATATTCAAATAATAATACCTTTGATTTGCACTTTGAAGTAGATCACCATCATCAAATGATCGGTATTCTTTCAAAATCCATTCTTTAGTAATCTTTTAGTGTAGTAAACATTTTACATACATATTCTATTCACCCTTATCATAACGACTTTCATGATCAAGCTACTTTAGCTTATAAAGGCGAATCGTGAGTATAACATTACTTTCCAAAACCCTTTTGGATGATTAGGATGTCTAGCATCTCCAACCTTCAGAATTCTCATCCAATATGAGAACATATATATACTCTATCATATTGCAACAAACATTGTTTCGTATATCGTTATATCCGCCACACATGATGGTTTCAAATAATTCTTTCAGCTCCTAGATAAACTTGATGTTTAAATCAAGAATCATGGAGGCAAACATGATACTTAAGATACTAACACGAATTGTTACTCTATTTAATACCAATTATTAAATTTCACGGAGTAAATAGAAATTTTTGAAAGTTTGCAATAGGACTTTAAACTTTATATTGACACTCAACACAATACGATACCAAAGTAAAGTATATATCCATAATTCTATAGTTCTATTATCTCAATTACAACTATGCATATGGTGGTGAACGAATGCCAATGACTACAACAAATTATGCAAATTCACTTTGATTTAATTTATGATAAATTGAGTTCTACTAATCCAAATTAGAAATGAACTCCCACTCAAAAACGACATCCCTCGTGCCTTTTTGGTGATTACATGAACCAAATCCACTACACCAAGTCCGATCATCACGTGAGTCGGTGTAGCTTCAAAGGCGAGCATCAAATGGGCATCATATCTACTATATGACTCATGCTTAACCTTTCTGGCCGTGTTCCGAGGCCATGTCTGCATGCTAGGCTCGCCAAGTTAGAACCTTAGTATTTTGCGCGTGTAACTGCTTTTACACCCAAGTATGGTCGAGGATCCAAGTACACCCGATCATCACGTGATGTCTTGGAGCGACGAAAAACATAATCGGTGCATACTAAAGGAAGAACACATTCTTATCTTGATATTTAAATGAGGGATCATCTTATTATTCTTAACAAAGCGCTAAACAAGCAATATAAGATGCAATCAAACATCATATGTTTATTAGTGAAATTATATGGTTCCCGCAGATGATCTCTATGCATCGTGGTATGATCACTATCATACCTTTATGTGTAAGTCCAAGGTCTATGGAGATTACACGTTATGTGTGTTGTAAGAGTATCATCTTATACTTCTACTTACAACATCACCATATCATAACACTAGCCCAAAGAACAATCTAAACTAGACCTCTAATTTATCCATTGCAAATTTTACGTGGCTGAGGGCTTTCGAGATAGAACCGTTCTTACCTACGAACATGAACCACAACGAGGATAATCAAATTGTTGACAACTCGTTGCAAATTAGATATTGACTATAGTAGGAGAGACAGACACCCGCTAGCCACTTATGCAAAACTAGTTGCATGTCAAGCGTGGAACAGTCTCATGTGCGAGGACATGTAAAGTTTGTCCGCCGCTTCATCCCACTATGCCACCAATATCCAAAGTACAACTAAGAAGCAATAAATGATCATCATCGCCACATACATATGTGTACTACCCGTAAAGCATCTACGCATAGATCCGGCTCGATACCACCAAGGGTTCGCAAGATAGAAAACAAAAATTTCCTACGATGGGAACAACTATGTACCAAGATCTATCTACTAGATACAAACAACCAGGCGGATGTATATCCGTGAGAACATACCCTTGAAGACCGACAAAGCTTAACGAGTCCAAACTCGTGGTTGATGTAGACGATCTCTTGCCGATCTCAAGATCGAGAGGAAGTCCTAGCGCCAAGAAAACAGCAGCCGCATCCGTTTCGCACACATTCGAGGCACCGAGCAACCTCCGCCTCCTCGCCCAAAGCGATGCAGCGAAGCACAACTCTTTCTTGCCGAAAAGCCACCGGGAACATGTATCTCGCTAGTCCGAGACCATGGGGATAAATTCTAGAGGGAGAGAGATCCTTCACGAGGAGGTGTGTGAGAGGAGGAGAGGGGGCCTTTATAGGGAGAGGGGCACCCAAGGCCATGCGCCCAGCCATGGGGCTGCCCCACCTCTTCCACATTCATGTGGGTGGAGCTCCCACTCAAAATGAAAAGCCTCCACTCCCATTAAAAAAAGCCTCCACTCAAAATCACTCACATGCATTAAATTTCCACCAAATTTAATGCAAGCTCTCATTTAAATAAAACTCTTTATTTATTTATTCAGAATTTTGTTAATTACTTTAATTAACAAACATTCACATAAAACCCTTGCTAGTATTCTATTTCACATGCGTAACCAGCCACAATTTCAACCAAACAGTTTCTTTGTCTAGTGAAATAAATTCCTGCGCTTTCCTTTTCTTTTCGGCATGAAACTTTTGCTCCAAATGGATGTCGGTGTCTCTTATGTGTCACCCTACGGTTCATGAATAATGCGGACATGATCGAGACCCTCTCGCATCAATAATCGAAGCGGATCCGACACCCATACCGACTCCCACACATTCAACGATGACTTTCTTGTGATCGTTTAACCTTTACGCTAGTATCTTAATCCTTTGTTTCACGATATATTACATGTCCGAGATTCGATCATTGGTATCTCCATACCTAGTTTGATCTCACATCGACATGCACTCTTTCTCGCTCCGTGATATAACATTCTAGTGATCAAATCACTTGCTTGCAAGCTAATCAATGTGATATCACTGAGAGGACCCAGAGCATATCTATCCGTCATCGGGATGAACAAATTCCACTCACGATCCATGGGCCTCAACATAACACTTTAGTAGTTCTGAACCCATCTTTATAATCACCCATTTATGGTGTGACGTTTGATGTTATCAAGAAACTCTTCTGGTGTTAGTGATTGACATGATCTCGTGGTCTAAGGATTAGGATCACTTCATAAGTTGTTATAGCAATATAAACTCAATGGCTTTGATCGTATTGCTATACTTCGGATGAATGTTCATCACATCATTACACTAATGTTGTTACCTCGTTATTAACAACATCCAATATCTATGATCAGGAAACCTTGATCATCTTGTTAATCAACGAGCTAGTTTATGAGAGAGGCATAACTAGGAACTTTCTGTTTGTTTATTAAACACACATGTATTAACGTTTCCGTATTAATACAATTATAGCATGCAAAATAAACATTTATCATAAATAAGGAATACGATAATAACCACTTTATTATTGCCTCTCGGGCATATTCCCTTCATCTTATTCGTAAGTTAGAACGACACTTATTGAAAGCTCCAAACCACGTAAAATATGCAAAGAAAATTAGAGGCTTCTAACTTTGTTTTGCAGGGGTGTGCTGCGATATGATATGGCCATGATTGTGATTATATATGATGTATACAATGTTCCTTATTGTAAGTTGGCAATCGGCAGGAGCCATATGTTTGTACTTTAAATTCCGTTAAGACCTGTGTGTCTATTCAAAGTAGTTGTAATAGTTGTAGCTGGTGGAAGACAACCATGAAACGGCTCCATTGACCTTGACGCCATACCGGTGATGATGGAGATCATGTTCGTGCTTGAAGATAGAGATCGGAAGCACAAGAAGAAAGGCCATATCATATCACATATTATGAATTGCATATGATATTAATCCTTTTATGCATCTTGTATTGCTTAGTTCACGACGGTAGAATTATAAGATGATCCCTCAAGCACACAATTTCAAGTTTTAAAGTGTTCATCCTTAGTAAGCACCGTTGCTAAAGCTCGTTGTTTCGAAGCACCACGTGATGATCGGGTGTGTTAGATTCTGCGAGTGTATACAACGTGAGCAAGCCAAATTTGCTCATGCGGAAGCTAAGGTTTGATCTTGACGAGCCTAGCATGTACAGACATGGTCTCGAAACACGTATCACCGAAAGGTAAAGCATGAGTCATATAGAAGATATGATGAACATGTTGATTGTTCGCCATTGAAGCTACATCAACTCTCGTGATGATCGGTTTTGATGTGGTGGATTTGGTTCGTGTGATCACTAAAACAATTTGAGGGATATTGTTTTGAGTGGGAGTTCACCTAGATTAATTTAACTATTAATTATAACTCAATTTGTCATAAACTTAGTCTAAACTATTGCAAATATGTTGTAGATCAATGATGGCTCCTACCATCAATTTTAATGTGTTCCTAGAGAAAGAAAAGTTGAAAAACAATGGAAGCAACTTATGGGTTGGTTCATAATTTGAGGATTGTCCTCAATGTTGGTAATTTGACCTATGTGTTGGATGTGCCGCTGGGTGACCCGCCTACAACTAATGCTACCGATGAGGTAAAAAATGTTTTCCTCGCTCGGAAGAATCAGTACTCCATAGTTTAGTGTGCTATCTTGTATGGTTTGGAATCGGAGCTTCAGAAAAGGTTTGAGAACCATGACCCACATGATATTGTCCGTGAACTCAAAATGATATTTGAGGCTCACGCGGCAGTTGAGAGTTATGAGGCTTCTGAAAAGTTATTTAACTGCAAGATGGAAGAGGGAAGCTCCGTCAGTGAGCACGTGCTTAAGATGTCTGGGCACGCAAGTAAACTCCAAAGCTTGGGTATAGTGATTCCTAACGTTTTGGGGATTCACCGTGTCCTCCAATCACTACTACCAAGTTACAAGAACTTTGTGATGAACTACAATATGCAAAACATGGACAATTCGTTGCCAGAACTCTTTTCCATGTTAAAGTCTGCAGAAGTGGAGATCAAGAAAGAGCACCAAGTGTTGTTGGTAAATAAGACCACCAAATTCAAGAAGCAAGGCAAGTCTAAGAAAAAGGAAAACTTCAAGAAGGGCGGTAAGAAAGTTACCGCGCCGTCGAAGAAGACCAAGGCTTGGCCTAAGCCTGATACTGAGTGCTTTTACTGCAAGGGAAAAGGTCATTGGAAGCGGAATTGCCCAAAGTACTTGGAGGATTTGAAGAACGGCAACATCAAGAAGAAAGGTATATCCGATATACATGTTATTGATTTGTATCTCACTAGTACTTGTAGTAGTGCATGGGTATTTGATACTGGTTCGGTTGCTCATACTTGTAACTCGAAACAGGTGCTGCAGAATAAATGGAAGCTAGCGAAGAACGAGGTGACGATGCGCGTTGGAAATGGATCAAAGGTTGATGTGATCGCGGTCGGCACGCTACCTCTTCATCTACCATCGAGATCGGTTTTATACTTAAATAATTGTTATTTGGTGCCTGCATTGAGCATGAACATTATATCTGGATCATGTTTATTGCGAGACGGTTACTTGTTTAAGTCCGAGAATAATGGTTGTTCGATTTATATGAGTAATATATTTTATGCACATGCACCTTTGATAGATGGTATATTCTTATTGAATCTCGATTGTGGAAATACACACATTAATAACATTGAAGCTAAACGTTTCAAATTGAGCGATAACTCGAACTATATGTGGCACTGTCATCTTGGTCATATTGGAGTGAAGCGTATGAAGAAACTCCATTCCGATGGACTTCTTGAATCACTTGATTTCGAATCACTTGAAAGATGCGAAGCATGTCTGATGGGTAAAATGACTAAGACTCCATTTTCTGGTATGATGGAGCGAGCTACGGACTAATTGGAAATCATACATACCGATGTGTGTGGCCCGATGACTGTAGCATCGCGCGGTGGTTATCGTTATGTTCTTACCTTCACGGACGACTTGAGTAGATATGGGTATATCTATTTCATGAAACATAAGTCTGAAACTTTCGAGAAGTTTAAGGAATTTCAAAGTGAGGTAGAGAATCAACGTAACAAGAAGATTAAATTTCTACGATCTGATCGTGGAGGTGAATATCTAAGTTAGGAGTTTGGCGAGCATTTGAATAAATGCGGAATACTTTCACAATTAACACCGCCGGGAACACCACAGCGTAATGGTGTGTCCGAACGTTGTAATCGAACTCTCTTAGATATGGTTCGTTCTATGATGTCACTTACAGATTTACCACTATCGTTTTGGGGTTATGCATTAGAAACAGCCGCATTCACTTTAAATAGGGCACCATCTAAATCCGTTCAAACGACACTGTATGAATTATGGTTTGGGAAGAAACCTAAATTGTCGTTTCTTAAAGTTTGGGGTTGTGAAGCTTATGTAAAGAAGTTACAGCCCGACAAGCTTGAACCCAAAGCGGAAAAATGCGTCTTCATAGGATACCCAAAGGAAACTATTGGGTATACCTTCTATCATAGATCCGAGGGAAAAATTTTCGTTGCCAAGAATGGATCCTTTCTAGATAAGGAGTTTCTCTCGAAAGAAGTGACTGGAAGGAAAGTAGAACTCGATGAGGTTGTTGAACCTTCTCTCGAACTTGCGATTAGCGCAGCACCGCAAGTAGTTCCTGTGACGCCTGCACAAATAAGATAGGAAGCTAATAATGTTGATCATGAAACTTCGGTTGAAGTTACTACGGAACCTCGCAGGTCGACGAGAACTCGTACCACTCCTGATTGGTATGATCCCGTTATGAGTGTCATGTTGGTGGACAACACCGATGATCCTGCGACATATGAGGAAGCTCTCATGAGCCCAGACTCCAACAAATGGCAAGAAGCCATGAAATCCGAGATTGGATCCATGTACGAAAACCAAGTATGGACTTTGGTGGACTTACCAGATGGCCGGAAGGCTGTCGAGAATAAATGGATTTGCAAGAAGAAAACAGATGATGATGGTAATGTTACTGTCTATAAAGCTCGACTTGTCGCAAAAGGGTTTCGACAAATTCAAGGAGTTGACTATGATGAGACTTTCTCACCAGTAGCGAAGCTAAAGCCTGTGAGGATTATGTTAGCAATCGCTGCATATTATGATTATGAGATATGGCAGATGGATGTCAAAACAGCATTCCTCAATGGAGACATTGATGAAGAGTTGTATATGATACAACCCAAAGTTTTTGTCGATCCTAAAGATGCTAACAAGGTATGCAAACTTCAACGGTCGATATATGGATTGAAGCAAGCATCCCGGAGTTGGAGTCAACGTTTTGATAAGGTGATCGAAATCTTTGGTTTATACAAACTTATGGAGAAGCTTGTATTTACAAGAAAGTGAGTGGGAGCTCTGTAACATTCTTAATACTATATGTAGATGACATATTGTTGATTGGGAATGATGTAGACCTTCTTAATAGTGTCAAGGATTATTTGAATAATAGTTTCTCAATGAAAGATCTTGGCGAAGCAGCTTACATATTAGGCATAAAGATTTATAGATACAGATCGAGACGCCTAATATCATTATCACAGAGTACGTATTTGGACAAAGTTCTAAAGAGGTTTGGAATGGAGGATAGCAAGAAAGGGTTCTTGCCCATGTTGCCCAATACGACCTTGATTAAAACTCAAAGTCCTGCAACAGCAGAAGATAGAGAAAGGATGAGTAAGATTCCCTATGCCTCAGCCATAGGATCTCTTATGTATGCCATGCTATGTACTAGACCCGACATTGCATATGCTGTTAGTTTGACTAGTAGATATCAAAGTGATCCAGGAGTGGATCATTGGACAACGGTCAAAAACATCCTTAAGTACTTGAGAAGAACTAAGGATATGGTTATTTCTTATGGAGGTGATAAACAGCTCGTTGTTAATGGTTACACCGGTGCTAGTTGGAACACCGATCCGGATGATTCTAAATATCAATATGGATACGTATTTACTTTGAATGGTGCAGCAGTTAGCTGGAGGAGTGCAAAGCAAAGCGTTGTGGCGAGATCTTCAACTAAATCGGAATACATAGCTGCTTCGGAGGCTTCACAAGAGGCGATATGGATGAAGGAGTTCATTATAGAGCTTGGTGTGGTTCCAAGTGAGCTGGACCCAATGTCTATCTACTGTGATAACATGGGCGCCATAGCCAATGCACAAGAACCAAGCTCACACAAGAAGCTGAAGCACATCAAGCTACGTTTTCACGCTATTCGAGAGCATGTCCAAGATGGTGACTTAAAAATTTGCAAAGTACACACATATCTGAATGTGGGATCAAGGACTAAACCTCTCCGAGGGCAAAACATGACCAACCAAACCACCATGGGTGTTCGGTATATTACCATGTAATCTAGATTAGTTGACTCTAGTGCAAGTGGGAGACTGTTGGAGATATGCCCTAGAGGCAATAATAAAAGTGGTTATATATCTTTGTGTTTATGATAAATGTTTACATTCATGCTATAACAGTATTAAACTGGATGTAGGGTTCGCAGCATAGAAAACAAAAATTTTCCTACGATGGGAACAACTATGTACCAAGATCTATCTACTAGATACAAACAACGGGCAGATGTAAATCCGTAGAGAACATACCCTTGAAGACCGACAAAGCTTAACGAGTCCAAACTCGTGGTTGATGTAGACGATCTCTTGCCGATCTCAAGATCGAGAGGAAGTCCTAGCGCCAAGCAATGACGCATCCGCTCGCACACGCTCGAGGCACCGAGCAACCTCCGCCTCCTCGCTCCAGCGATGCAGCGGAAGCACAACTCTTTCTTGCCGAAAAGCCACCGGAACATGTATCTCGCTAGTCCGAGACCATGGGGGATAAATTCTAGAGGGGGAGAGAGATCCTTCACGAGGAGGTGTGTGAGAGGAGGAGAGGGCCTTTTATAGGGGAGAGGGGGGGCACCCAAGGGGCATGGCGCCCAGCCATGGGGGCTGCCCCCACCTCTTCCACATTCATGTGGGTGGAGCTCCCACTCAAAATGAAAAGCCTCCACTCCCATTAAAAAGCCTCCACTCAAAAATCAACTCACATGCATTAAATTTCCACCAAATTTAATGCAAGCTCTCATTTAAATAAAACTCTTTTATTTATTTATTCATAATTTTGTTAATTACTTTAATTAACAAACATTCACATAAAACCCCTTGCTAGTATTCTATTTCACATGCGTAACCAGTTTAGAATTTCAACCAAAAGCTTGAGGTGTCTAGTGAAATAAATTCTCGCTTTCCTTTTCTTTTCGGCATGAAACTTTTGCTCCAAATGGATGTCGGTGTCTCTTAAGTGTGTCACCCTACGGTTCGCGAATAATGCGGACATGATCGAGACCCTCTCGATCAATAATCGAAGCGGGATCCGAGACCCATATCGACTCCCACACATTCAACGATGACTTTCTTGTGATCGTCGGAACCTTTTACGCTAGTATCTTAATCCTTTTGTTTCGCGATATATTACATGTCCGAGATTCGATCATCGGTATCTCCATACCTAGTTTGATCTCGTTCGACATGCACTCTTTTCTCGTTCGTGATATAACATTCTAGTGATCAAATCACTTGCTTGCAAGCTAATCAATGTGATATCACCGAGAGGGCCCGAGCATATCTATCCGTCATCGGGATGAACAAATTCCACTCTCGATCCATGGGCCTCAACATAACACTTTATTAGTTCTGAATCCATCTTTATAATCACCACATTACGGTGTGACGTTTGATGTTATCAAGAAACTCTTCCGTGTTAGTGATTGACATGATCTCATGGTCTAAGGATTAGGATCACTTCGTAAGTTGTTATAGCAATATAAACTCAATGACTTTGATCGTAATGCTATACCTCGGATGAATGTTCATCACACCATTACACTAATGTTGTGATCCCGTTATTAACAACATCCAATGTCCATGATCAGGAAACCTTGATCATCTTGTTAATCAACGAGCTAGTTTATAAGAGAGGCATAACTAGGAACTTTCTGTTTGTTTATTAAACACACATGTATTAACGTTTCCGTATTAATACAATTATAGCATGCAAAATAAACATTTATCATAAACAAGGAATACGATAATAACCACTTTATTATTGCCTCTCGGGCATATTCCCTTCACTGGAAACATTAATACTTGTGTGATTTGTAAACTAAATTAGAGTCCCTAGTAAAGCCTCTTTAAAATACTAGCTTGTTGGTTAATAGATGATCATGGTTTCCCGATCATGAGCATTGAGATGTTGTTAACAACAAGATCATATCGTTAGGATAATGGTATGATGGACATACTCCTATAGATAAGCGTAGCATTAAGATCAAGTCATTTCAATAGTTTGTTTGCTATAAGCTTTCTGATACATAGTAACCTAATTCCTTCGACCATGAGATCATGCTAATCACCATCACCGGAAGGATGCTTTGATGACATCAAACACCACACCGTAACTGGGTGGCTATAAAGGTGGCATTGAGTGTTCGGAAAGTATGGGTTGAGGCACATGGATCAAGAGTGGGATTTGTCCATCCATATGACAGATAGATATACTCTGGGCCCTCTCGGTGGAATGTCATCTAATTAGCTTGCAAGCATGTGACTGGCTGACAAGGGATCACATATCACGGGAACAAGAAAAGAGTACTTATCGGTAACGAGGTTGAACTAGGTATGCAGAGATACCGACGATCAAAACCTCAGATAAGTAAACTATCGTGAGATAAAGGGAAATTGGTATCGTATGTAAGTGGTTCATTTGATCGCAAAGTAATCGTAGAAATATGTGGGAGCCATATGAATTTCCAGATTCCTCTATTGGTTATTGATCGGAGAAGTGTCTCGGTCATGTCCGCATAATTCATGAACCGTAGGAAGACACACTTAAGGATTCGATGTTGTTTAGTAGATATGGAATGTTAATGGGAATACTGAATGTTGTTCGGAGTCTCGGATGGGATCCGGGATATCACGAGGAGATCCGGAATGGTCCGGAGAATAGGATTCATATAAGGAAAGTCCGATTCCGGAGTTCAGGAAAGTTTTTGATGTTTTCATTGGAGAGGTTCTAGAAGGGTCTAGAAGGTTCACCGGTCCGGAAGGAGAATGGTCCATGAATGTGTCATGGGTAAGTGGAATGATTGGATCATATCCTAGGTCACATGGTGTGTGCATTTGCAAGAGAGAATTAAATCTCTAAATTGAAAGTCAAATGAGAGTTTGAAAAGTCAAACTGGAACAATGGTTTCCTAGTGGGAGAAGAAACAAGTCCTTCTCTCAATCCAACTTGGGTTTGGGTTTGGATTCAAACCACCCCTCCCAAGGCTGGCCCCCTCTCATAAATAGAAGGGGAGGGCTACCCCAAATCACACAAGCCCTAGCCCCTCTTCCCGCACACGAGTCGCTGCCGCCGCCCCGCCGCCGCCGCCGGTTCGTCGCCGCCGCCCTAGCTACCGACGACACCTCCTCCTCCTCCTCCCGGTCATCTAAACTCTAGATCTCCAGGAACCCTAATCCACCATAACTCGCACCGGCTTAGGCGAAGCCCTGCGGGATCTTCCCTCTACTTCCGACACCACGTCGTCGTGCTGCCGGAATCACGAAGGGAGAACTACAACCTCCGCTGCCTGCTTGAACAAGGGAGAGGAAGGTCTTCATCAAGTACCGAACGTGTGACCGACTGCGGAAGCGCTGCCGGAACGCAGCGCCGGAAGGATCGTCTACGAGATCTTGAGATCGGCAAGTGTACGACTACATCACCCACGAGAATCTGCTCTCGTTAACCGCTTTGGAATCTTCGAGGGTGAGTGCTTCTATCGACTCGTTGCTACAATCTAGTAGATAGATCTTGGCTTGTTTGTGTGCATGCGGTAGAAAATTTTTGTTTTCCATGCTACGAACCCCTACATTATATTCATTGATATGAGATTACAGAGTTTATATACTTCCTCCAGTCCAATTTAATAGACTCGGATCCATTTAGGTATGAATATATCTAGCACTAAAATATGTCGAGATATCTGTATCTAGACAAATATGAATCCATTAGTTCCGCGGTTGTAGGTGATGTAGCCGCCACCGTGGCCGCTACCGTGGTCGCCCTAGTTCCTCGCGCACAGATGGGCGCCTCGTCACCGCCTGCGAGCTTCTCTAGCTAAACGGAATCTCATAGGCTATGTGCGCTCACCTTGTCGATGTTGAGGCCGCGAAATGGAGGGGGCAGAGGAGCGGCGGCCATGGTCAGGCCTCGTAGTGAGGGGAGTGGGACTGGGCGGTGAGGGGAGTGGCCCGGGAGTTAAGCCAAAAACGTCCCGTCTTCCGTGTTTCCCCATGCGTCCAAGCGGTAGGCATGCGGCGCTCGTCAGGGCCTGGCTGCGTGGAAACGGCCAATTTCAGTGTTCCCAGCGGGCCAAGTTTTGGCCTGCTTTGAGAACCATGCGGTGCAGGAACTCTATGCAGCCTAGCTCTCTAAACGGACTTATTTCTTCCTGCGCCGTGTGAGAAACGGATGTCTGCCCAACCAAACACGCTCGTGATGACTTTCTAAAAAGTGATATGTGTTCTCAAAAGAATGTATCTGACAAGATATGTCTTTAATTTTTGTCTTATGGGTAAACTTTTTTCTACATGAAAAAAAAAGATATTTTATAGCAAAAACGGGGTTTTGACAAAAAGTACAAGATAAGTGTCAGCAGTAGAACCGGTACAATGGCAGCACGCCATCAACCTAGGAACGTTTAGTGTTGTCCCTATTTTTATACAATTAAGTATTCTAATAACCAAAAAAGAATCCTCCTAAACCGGTCTACGATTTAAACATCAGATTATTTTTTAGATGATAAACATTAGATTTGTAGTAGTCTATTTATTCTCTAGAACTCTGGGTGGACCATGGCCCACCCGACCCCACCCCTGCGTACGCCCATGACATGTTGGCCATTTCTTAGTCATTCATTACCTCCATCAAGACTGTCTTACCGTTGCGCATGTTGTTATAGACTTGCAAGTGTTGTGGATAGTGTGTGCATCTCGCTGAGTTCACTGCGGAGGTCGTCTTCTTTAGAGAGTGGAATAAATTTTCCAAGGTCCATCGACTTCGATCCAATGACATTCTCCTGTTCAAAATTTATGAGGGCGGCTTCGAGTAGAAGGTGTTCTAGTTGTTGGAAATATAAGCTATAATCCATATGATTTAATCCGAATAATAAACTGATAAAGCATGATCATACAAACAGTAGTAAAACCAATCATGCAGATCAACAAAGTAGATGAACATATTACATCTATATAATACAAACCTATCACATCTACGCCAAACGCTAACTAGAAATTCTAGCCTAATCCGAAAGAGAGAGATTGAGATCACATACGATGCAGTTGCGGCAGTATCAGCAGCAGAGTTGTCGCCCATGTTGAGGTTGTCGAAGAGGTCGCTGACGTTCGGGAAGAAGTTGTCGTTCGAAAACTCTTCGTCGGATGACGTCGTGGTTGCCGATGATGGCCCACAAAAACCTGATCGCCTCACCCGCGAGGTTCACGAGGCGGGGTTCCGGAGGCCCTCTTGTCCCGATCTGCACGCCTTAGCCGAGATGGGGAAGACGAAAGCGGCGGCGCAAGGTTCTGGAGAGTCGGCGCGTGTGTGGATTGAGTCCCAATTAGGTTTAGCGCAGGCGCTTATATAGTGTCGGTAAGGGAGATCGTGGGACACAACCCACGTTCGAGTCAACTCATAATCAGTTTTCCCAATCAGCAAAATAAAGCTCGGCTCGGCGAGATTCCCGCAACCATGGCGGCGTCGTGACACAAAGCGGCGCGGCGTCGGAGGAGTGCGTGAGGGCTACTCTTCTTGTCACACCTTAGTGAGTGGTGCAACACTCTACTATATAGGGTGGTCCAACTCCTCTTCAACTAGCAATGTGGGACTAAACTTTAGCACCACTAGCACAACCATACGCAAATGGAGCAAAGAGAATTTCAGAATTTGTCTAATTGGCCAACAGCCCAAAACTCGTCAAATTCCAACACAAACCCTTCTCACAGTGTGCCCACATAACTCTAATCACTTTTAATAAAGCAATACAAAAGCTGAATCACTTTTAATAAAGCAATACAAAAGCTGCAATGCATCACTCGCAGAGGCCGGGGCTATGTCTCCATTTCAAAAAATAACTCTAATCACTTTAGCTTGCTCCTCTTGCAACCACCATGGTTCATAGGCTTGTTTGAATCGCTTTTTGACCACATAGTGGATGGTCTTAGTTTCATTTTCTTTGTCGTAGTCAGGATTGTAAATTGCTAGTACACTTTTTCTATGGGAAACTAAACATGCCAGCTTTTATCAAGCATAATTCAAGATGGTATATAGCATTTTAATTCTCTATTCATGTTTGCTAATCCTCTGCTCTTGTTATTTTAGACCGTGCGTATCAAAGAGGCTATGTAAACTTGAAACCATACACAAGCCCATCCAAACACGCACATGGAAATGGCTGGATTTATCATTAGCACATTATTCATATTATCACATTCAGTAAATGAATATGTAAAGGGTATACACCAGTATGGTCCAAATATTAAGATACATCAAGGGAATAGCAATTGGCAATGGAATGAATTGATGTGTAAACTAAAATAACATGGAGGCCTCACCGCATTTGGCGTGTGAGGCCCTGCCCTATCATATCAAGCGATGGACACCGGGCAAGCCAAGAACTTGCACCCATCTTCTATCTATACTTTTTTTTTGTAACCACTGGGTTTTCAACACCTGAACTTATGGTGTGAAAAAATGATGGTCTTAAAGATGGCTACCCCCTCTGAACACAATGTGATGGCACGTGCCATCACAAGGGTACGCACAGTCGGTGAACTTGGCGTTGCCCCTCTCGAAGTACCAGTCACCGACCGCTTCAGCGATTCTCTGTGTCAAAAAGCACGACAGGAAGTTTCATCAGGCTAGCCAACAGGTGACTTATTTCGACCAGGTGGGCGAAGGGTGCATATAATTGTGTGCATACCTTGTTACCAAGGCGAGGAGAGTTGCTTGAGTACCATGTATCCTGTCTCTCGCTCTGGCAATGGGCAAAACATGAGTTGATAAATACCCCATTCTGCCCTGACCCGGAGAAACCTTTCACAGCGTCAAGCATTTCATCTCTAAAGCCTGCATCATACAAATGGAGATCATCCAATCTAATCTTAAGTTGACTGATTGTGGCTCAGACGATCTGTAATCACAGGGAATTACCATTTAAAAACTGAAGTTGATTGCTATTACAAGAAGCATAATTCTGCTTGCATCTTTGCCATAGACCATGGGGATCAGCTGTTTTGGGGGCCAAACTTTCTTGAAGCTGGAAAGAACAAATTAAATTTTGTTGAATTGAATAACCTGTTGGTTTTATGTCAGATTCATATATCTTAAATCGTAGGGTTCAATGCCTAACAAGCACCTGCCACACGTCATAAGCGGTGTTCAAAATAAAAGTCGGTGTTTGAATGTTTGGCAGCACATTCTGCGGGAAAAAGCACTGTAGAGAGCAACAGTTAGAAAAAAAGTTGTAAATAAAAATAAAATCTGTTCCATATAGTATATTTTAGATATTTATGGATCTTTTGTCTTCTTACCGAGGTTTTATCCATGCGAGAGGTACAAGACCTAGGCAAGCTTCTTCCAGAACCCTGTATTTTGGTGAATTTTGACGAGTAACATCAGCCAAATGAAGATATTGTTGTCGTTACATGAATAATCTGAATAAATTAGTAGTACCAACAATGAATTGTCACAAACTATTAATAAAATCATATCTGACAGATACCTGCAATCTCACGATGCCGTTGAAGAAGTCTCTCATTTGCCGACGACCAGCAATATCAACCCTGAAAATGGTAATAGGCTTATGTCACCTTAACAAGTACCTCATGGCAGCAAAGATCATATCAAAGCAAAGCTTCATCTAAATATGTGAACATACGCATCAAGGAACATTCCAGCATCCGCGAGGCACTTGACTCTGGTATTTGAGGGAAACAGTCCACGGAACTCATCACAGTGAAGTATGGTAGAAGCACCCCCAGCAGAGCATCCAGAAAGAAGGGCCTGGTGGTATCACGTTGCATCATATAAACATAAATGATTTCCCAAGAGTTATTTGCTAATATGATTTTATCTGTCGAAGGATAAACACCTGACTAGCAGAGCGCATTCCTTGGGCCATCAGATCATCCATAGCAGCCTGCCAAATACGCTGACCTCGGAAATAAAGGCCTGAAGCCTACATATAGAAATTCATAAATGGATCAGTGTAGCTTATTAACCCAAACAGAAACACCATAAACATTTTAGTAGCACTTCTTTTGAGTGAAATGTGCTGTGTCTATGATTTAAGAGACTTATAATTAGAACTAAAACCTAATTGAATAATCAATATGCATGTTCTTTTAGGAATTGCTCAAATGAGAAGGGCCTAAAACTGTAGAGATTTGATTTTCACTAACCGCATCAGCCCCGTCACCAGTAAAGGATCCACCATCACAATACCGAACCTTCACTCTGTTCCAGTTGTAGAAATCTAAGAGTGAAGAAAGCAGCATTACAATTCCTCTAACAGAGATATCAACTGAGTAATCAACTGCTATTTTCGTTTTTGGGACAAGGAAGAAGTTACATCTACAGATGACAAGTTCGCAACATGTTAATCGATTAGAAAAATACCAGGATTTTCTTCAGGTCTGTTACTCATTATGCCTGTAAACTGGAGTTGCTTCTCCATGTGATTTGATGACCCGCGTCGGCTGCTCTTGCGGAACACACAGCTTCTAACATCATTGCACCAGCCTCCACCCTGGAATTTGATTTAGAATCACCGTCAGCATGGAAACAAGATTTATCTCTTAGTCCACACACATGTGAACCATCAAGCATTACTCACCTCCAGGTTGACAAGCCAATTATTTGACCCTGATCCAGATCCCCGGTGTAGGTGGTAACCCGGTAAGCTTCCATCCAAGCATACTGTAATCATTGTCATGGAAGTAAGCATCTACATTTACCAGCCTACCATGATACTCATATAAGCTAGAAGAAAAATCCAAGCATACTCAAAGTACTTGATGCCTCAACAACTATGTTACTATTAAAATCCAAAGCAATTGCTCTAACCAGCCAGATTTATTTGATTGCAAAATTTTAGGGAATTATTATTTTGGTCACAAGAGTTATCGTAATTCGCAACACACATTGTTTCAGCACCGCCATAAGAAAGATCCAAATCTTGAGCAATTCACTGCCTACCCAAAGTCAGGTGCCGAACTAGTATTCAGAATCTATGGTCACCAGGCAATCATGCACAATTAACTTGCACAATTCACAGGCAGCAGACGACATTGAGCCCCACCCACCCCCAATTAGGTAACAAGAATCCATCATGAGAAGCACCAGCAAGGTACGGCTTAGATCCACATGGATATATTTATCAGGATCCGCACATGGCACATGCTACTACTAGTACCAAACAATCTAAGGTTAATACTGCATGATCACTCAATCAGTAGAGCACCAAAATACAGAGGAAATACTACCACTGGAGAGGAGAAAGAAATAAAGTACATGGGCAATCACAATCCTCAGTTCAATATACAGATATATAGTATATAGTCTGACCGACCAGGGTCAACACATCAACGACCTCCATCACACAGCTCAATGACTCAATCTGAGGCTAAGCGCACGGCACAACCAACCCGACCCATCGCACGTGACACGGCCAATTAAAAAAAACAGTCTTTGAGACAGCAGGAAAAATATTACTACAGGAATAATTGTTGGAGAAGGAGAGATTTACCGGCTCCCCTGGCGGCCGCCGACTGGATGAGGGTGAGGGCGACGAAGGCGCCGTTGCCGCCGCCGGAGTTGGCATTGGTGGAGTAGACCTGCGTCCCGTTGGACCACGGCTCGGAGCCACGCGCCGCGCCGACCACGGACCCAAGAAGCAGGGCCAGAAGGAGCCAAGAAGCCATGGCGCTCTCCCTCCTCAGTCCTTGCAGGAGGGGAGGGGAGTGAGCACTGGCAGCTGGGACTGGGGGAGGAGTGGATCTGGAAAGGGCGAGAGGAGGAAGGAGACCAAAGCGAGGAAGAAAGGAACTTATACGCGGCGGCAGCAAGCGCAAGTGCAGCTAGCTGGCTGGCGATGGCTGACAAAAGAAAAGCGTCCGCTTCTGGAGATTCTGTGGCCCGATGCAATGCTGCTACAACTGTGGCGCACCGACGTTACTGGCAGTGGTGGGAGGAGTTGCTGCGTATTATTACCGCGGCGAAGCAAAGCATCTCTGGGCGGCCCGTTGGGGGAGAAGAAGGAAAGAAAGAAAAAAGGGAGAGGAAGCTGGGAGCGCAGCAGCGTGGTGGTCGACTGACTGACAGTGGAGCTTGGAAAGCTGGAAGAGGGGTGAAAAGCTCAGCTCAGGGAACCTGTGATTGCATTCACTGCTTTTTCGGGAGGCCCTCCATCCCGTCGGTAGCAGGCAGCTGGTTTTTTATCATCTGACGCGCGAAAAACCACGAACGGTCCGTCTGAGATGAGATGTCGGCATTTTCTTGTGCTTTATGCGAGAATCGATTGACTATGCTTCCGTCCGAGCGGAATGTTTGGCCACTCGCGGATTTTTTCACCGAAAGCTTTAGATACCGTTCTCCACCGGCATTTTCACCCTGTCCATTTTTCGATATGAATGCTGCTTTAATACGAGCTGGATTTCTCTGAAGCGGCAGGAGCCGGTTAGTTGCAGTACCGGTGCCGCTACTACTAATTAAGTGTCTAAAGTATGGTTAGTTATGCTTGCGAACATCCAACTGAAAATTCGTTACGTGTTACCTTGTGGGCCCCTTGCGTCAGTCACATCTCGCCTTATTTTTTCCGTACCAGCAGCCATCGCCTCGCCTCGCCTCGACACTCTCCCAGACGACAGCGGTCCTCTGCGCCAGTCAGTGACAGTCCACTGCTTGCGCTACTTAAACTAATCGCAAGACTGATGGCTTGTTTAATTTAACCGAGAGAAAACGCCCCGGATCATCTGTGGCACAGGAAAATGTGGCATCCCTCTTTTCTCCTCGCCGTCGTCGGTGCCTAGGTAGGTCACCACACCACTGGTCCACTGACACGAGACAGACAACGCACTGGTCCGACTTCGAACGTTACGAGACGAGACGGAAGGACCGCCGTGATATACGAATTCCAGACTTGTTCCGGCTGGCGCTGCAACTTGCGGCGCCGAACTCGCTCACTCGCCGCATGCGTCAACGATTCCACGTACGTGCGTAGTACGTGACGGTTCCATAATCCGTCCTTCCGTGGAAAGCGAGACCTGACCGGTTCTGTAACCAACAACCGGCACGGGCACGTGACATGCATGGAGGCACAACTAGCGTGCCAGGATTCAGTCTGCTCAAGTTTGCCCGTATGTTCACTCTGCTCAAATTGGTCCAAACTGCAAAATTTGGAAGGTATTGAGAAAGTTTGTACAGTAATCGTCACACCAGCATGTGTCATAATCGGTGTTGCAAATCGACGTCGCCATAGCTAGTGGGATTGTGAAAGCAGATCAACTCTAGTCAAAAAGGGAGATTCGGCCAAACAAGTTAGGGTTTTTCTTTTGCATCGGGGAGCAAAAGATTTGATCTATTATTAATTAAGACGGAGAGAATCACTCAGTTAATTAATGAAAAAAAAACTAGATTAAAACCGCTGTAACAAACATCAAACCACGATAGCAATATCCAAAGAACGCGACCTCCAAAACCAACAAGCACCAACAAGAAAAAAAGTCCACATAAACCCCTAGTATCAAGTTTGGGACACTAAACCCCTCTAAGTTTAGATTGGGGCACTTAACCCCCCTAAGTATCAAATACCGGATAAATCACCCTCCGACGCTGTTCAAGGCAGGTTTGGAGAGCAGTTTTGCTGACATGGACGTGGTTTAAGGCAAAAATCGCTGTTTTGACCTAATTAACGTTTGATCTCACAAATTAACCTACTTTTTCGAAGATATCTCGATTTGACCTGTTTTAATGGCGCTTTACCAGAAGGCGCCAAACGGCGCCCTCCGCAAAAGCGCCATGATACCATGACGCCTTCTAAGAAAGCGCCATGGCCTCGTCCGACGTGGCGGCCGCCGTGGCAGAGGCGGGCCCGTTTTAATGTTTGGCGCTTTTCGCGGGGGCGCCATGCTACTAGGCATGACGCTTTTGCGGAAAGCGCCATGGTCCTATACCTAGAAAACGGCTCGGGCGCCCTCCCCCCACCCCTCCCAACGCCATACCCCCCTGCGCCAAACCCTCCCCCAGCAGACAGACGGCGGCGGTGGCGGCTCCTCCCCCTAATCCCCCTCAAATCCACATGCCCCCTCTTATCGAATCGATTTACGTGGAATTTCTTCCTCTCCCCCCACTTGAGGTATTCCCCTTCAATTTTGCTTGTTTTATTGGTTGAAATCATCACATGGTCCTCTTCCTCCTAACCCTAGTTCTTGTGAAATGATGCATGTATTTTGTGCAATGTGTAATTTGTTTGAAGAAACTAGTGTGGTAGAATGATAGTTTGTTAAAGTTAGTTAGTAAATCATTGACATTGCTTAGTTAGGGTTAGTAGTTTATATTTGACATGTACATATGGGCATATGAATACAAAGATATGGAATGGTGTGTAGATGATATGAAATGCTTAGTTAGGGTTAGTAGCTTAGTTGAATGGTGTGTTCATATTGTGATTTGTGTAGATGATATGGAATGAATGAATTAATATATGGACTATTGTTGGGCTATTGTTGGCATATATGGCAATTGTTGGGCTATTGTTGATATGGAATGCATGGTGTATTCATGAATGTAGTCATATATGTATTCATATATGCATATTGTGGTGGATGGTGTATTTACTTGGATTTTTGCAACCACTTGTAGGATGGAAGGACAATCTATTTTGCATGGGCATTATGATCAACGGCAAGTGGGCGGTACATTGCGGAGAATAAGCATGTCTTCAAGTGGTTGCACCTAAGGTCCAAGGAGGTGCATAGCAAGAAGATGCCATATGATGAGCGCTACACTCCATATGTTGAGCGGACTGGACTTCTCCCTTTCATCCATCTTGTCTCGCGTTCGACGCCGCATATGAACCCTTGTTTGATCACAGTGCTTGTTGATAGATGGAGACCGGAGACACACAGTTTCCACCTCCCTTGTGGTGAGATGACGGTCACTCTGCAGGACGTCTCCATGATTTTTGCGCTTCCCATCAAAGGACAGCTTGTGTGTATGAGCTCAGATTCGGGTAAGTGGCGTGAAGTGATGATTGGCTTAATTGGTAAGGCGCCAACGCAAGAGAAGATGTCTGCCGGTGCTACTTATAAATGGATACAACAAAATTTCAGCAAGTGCCCCGAGGACGCCGATGAGAAGGTGATTCAGATGTATGCCCGTGCATACTTATGGTATGCCATTAGTAGGACACTTTTCTCAGATGGCACGGGAAGGAATGCTTCATTCATGTGGCTCACTCTATTTGCGGAATGGGGCTACATGCACACCGGGGTTCAAGCACTTGCTTACTTGTATCGACAGGTAATAAACTATATATATTGCATGGTAGTAGTACATATGCTTGATCGACCGGATCCTTATGTATGCTTGTTGTATGTGCAGCTGGACGAGGCGTGTTGTAGAACTGGAAAATGAGCAAGTATTGGTGGACCTATGGTGCTACTGACCATATGGTCCTGGTTGCGATACCAGTTGGTCGACCCATTCCGATGAAGGAAAACGGTGGGATGATCATGGCAATAGCCGTCTCGGTCCTACATGGGCGCATTTGGGATAATACCAAGTATTCCACGGTGAATCGAGAATGCTACTTGCGTTACACTAACCAAATCGACTTGCTAACCCGGAGAAGGTAATAATTTGATTATTCTCAAGAACTCATTTTTCCACCATACATACTGAGTCGACATGCTAATATTGTGTTCCTCGCTCAGGTGGAATGGGAGCCATACGGAACTAGAGGGAATGTGGGTACGGGTGTTTGGTTCCAGGCGGACTTGAATCGCAAATGTATGCAAGAAGCACATCTCTAGAGGATGCGTGCCCCGTTGATTTGTGTCTACGCTGTTGAGTTCCACCTTCCACAACGGGTGATGAGGCAATTTGGATTATTTCAGGAGACCCCGCCGCCATACAAGGACACTAGCATAGCTCTTCACGGGTGAGTGATCCTTATACACCCAGTATCTAATTTTCTTGGGCGTCTCATGATACTTGCTAAGTCGATGAATTTGATTTTAGATTGGACAAGATCAAGAAGAAGAGGGAAAAAGATTGGGCTACATATCATCACAAGTATGTTTAGAAGTTCTATGCAAGGATTGAGGAGATCGAAAACCCGAATGCGGTCTCTCATCCTGAGGCGCCGCATGATGCTGCAGCGTTCAATCGGTACCTTGTGTGGCTTGGGAAGGTGTCGCGTTTGTACCTGCAGTCGGCTTCGTTTGCATCTCATGACATAGTGGAGGATCCTTATCCTGCTTTTGATGATCTGAGCCAGCTAGAGTACAACAGACTTGTCCGAGGCGAGGGTGCAAATTCAGGGGTTGTCGCTTTGTGGTAAGAATTGTCGAGAATGCGTATATGCGATTATAGCGACATAAAATTGACTTTTTGTTCTTTTGCTAGCGCGAGGAGATCTCGAAACACGTGGACGAGGCCGAGGAAGCACTTAAACATCCTCCTGGCAAGGAGTCTGAGTCGGCCCTTCGAGCATTTGTGGAGGTATGTGTTCATACCGTTCCTAGTTGTATTGTATTTTTATGGGTGTTGAAATGTGCTAACATATTCTTCAATATCATAGCGTACCAAGCGTTGGGGCCGTGGATTAGGTGTCTTGCTTGGTTGTCGCATCGTCGATGCCGCATCGCCAGTTAGGTCTTCCAGCCTAGAAGATGATGCACAAGATGAACAGGAGGAAGAGGGCGAGTACGAGGAGGAGGAAGCTGGCCATGATGAGGATGAGGAGGAAGATGGTGAGGACGAGGATGAACAGGAGGAGATAGGCATGTCTCAATTACACGACGCCCCGCAGTCTAGTCAACGGTCGCGGGTGAGGAGGAGGAGGCTACCGAGGAATCCATACACGCCAAGTGAATGGGAGAACAAGCGTCGGGCACATGTGTCACGCCGTGAGGAGGAGGATGAGGGGGAAGACTCCGATCCTCCACGGAGGGTTAGGAGGCAGGAGGGACGGAGCAAGGCGAATGAGGATCGAGTGGCCAAAAGGGGGAAAGGGAGAAAGTGAACTCGTAGCTTGAACTAGTGCTTGTGGTCATATGAACTTGTAAGTTAAACTTGTTGTTTGGTGTCGTCGTTTTGAACTTGTTGGTGTGTTGATGTGCTAAAAAACTGGATGCTTGTTGATGTTTGAATCTGTTGTTGTGAGGAAAACTTGATCTGGTGATGTTGATGTTTGTATCTGTTGAATGTGCTAAAAACTTGATCTGTTGATGTTGATGTTCTGTCTCTGTTGATTGTATCTGTTGGAGCTAGTTTCTATGCTAGTGGCACCATTCCAGAAATTTTACAGTACAATGCTAGTGGCAACATTCCAGAAACATTATAGGCAAGTGCAGTGAATGTTTACGAAATACATGGCGTTGCGCCCTTAAGGGGTTTTACATACGACAAATTCGGCATGACAATGTTCAAGATAAATTCCACATAGTGGAGTCCATAACATAGATCATAGCATGGTGACAACTCTACTATGTCGCGCTAGGCTCCTTCCCCTTCGCCTTCCTTTTCCTCTCTTCCTCTGCCTCTTCCTTTTCCCTCAAGTCACGTGCTAGCTGGACAACGAGTTGAACTGCCTCGAATTGAGTCTAATCTCCTCTTTCTTCTTGATCTCTTCCTCCATTATGAGGCTAGCCTCTTGACACCTTCTCAAACCGACGATGATTTCTCAAGCTCTTCAAGTACATGTCTCTTTCATGTTTTGCTTCTTTTTCCTTCCTCTCACGTTCTTTCTTTGCTTTCTTGATGCTTGCCTCACGCAATCTCTGTTGAAATCTTCTTCCCTTCTTCTTGACCTCCCTCCTTTCCTCTTCCTTTTCTTGATCACTTCAAATTATTGACCTCTACCACCACCACCATCACCCTTGTGTTTGTACCACCATCACCACCTCCTTGGCATTGATATTGGGTGATTAAGACCCACCAGTTCTGGTTGTCGAAACATTCATGATTGATTAGAAAGTATTCATTCAAGTTACTAGTGGAATCACCGTATCTCTTGCCTCCATAATCATAAGCCCTTGCCCACTTTGTCCGCTCATTAAGATGCCTTCCGAGAAACTCTTTCCCACCATCATCTGTGAGACAATACAATCTATCATATAGTTTTTGAAAATGCCGAGCGGTGAAGGCAAGACAACAATCTTGTAGATCGCTTGACGTTCCTTGTTGCCACAAGCTCTATAGAAGTTGGACACAAAATGCCTCATGCACCATCGATGGTGGATACGAGCACATCCAGAATGTCCTTCTCATTGCATTTAGTATTCCTTGATGGCGATCCGAGATGATGCAAACCTCTATCGTGTTCTATAACCTTCGTCCTCAATATATGGAAAAACCACTCCCAGTTGTCGTTGTTCTCCACCGAAACCAAGGCAAAAGCCAAAGGTAAAACCCGGTTGTTTGTGTCGTGGCATATGGCAGTTAATAGTGTGCCCTTGAACTTGCCGGTCAAAAAGGTGCCATCCACGGACATAACAGGCCGACAATGTTTGAATCCCCTGATGCATGGTCCAAATGTCCAAAATGCACGACCAAATACCCGGACGGTGGCACCATTGTACAACCTAGTCACCGACCCAAGAGGCTCCACCACATAATACATTCCTGGGTTCCTTGCGGCCATTGCTCCCAACAACCTAGGGAGGCGGTTGTATGCTTCTTCCCAATCACCATACAACATCTTAAATAAGGCTTGTTTGTCCTTCCACGCCTTACCATACTTCACTTTATAACCGAATACTTATTTAACCAAATCTATGACACCCTTAATAGTATATGTTGGGAGAGACCTTATGTTATTTGCAACTCTATACGCGATGAAATCGGAGGTGAGCTGCCGATGGTCCTCCTTCACAACTTTGGCATCCTTGATAAAATTGTCATCACACATATGAATGGACTGAAAACTTACAATGATCCATTGTGGCCCGCCCCTCAGTGGTCGTACGCGAACAACCCATGGACATCCTTGCTTCTCACACTTGACTGTGTAACGCACCTTAGTGTCCGAGTGAGCCACCTTGTACGGTCGGTGGTACTTCACCGCATAGTCCTTGATCCACATCTGAAATTCCAACAAGCTATCAAACCTCACCCCGGGATTTATCCGTATTTTTCGCTTCAGTCCTTTTAGAAGGTGCTCGCGCCTCGAGCACTCGACTAATTCCACCGTCAACTTGGGCCTCATCCGCAAGACTAACATCACGGAACAATGAAGGTAGATGATCCCGACCTACTACTTTTTGTGAGCTTGGTAATTTAACGTTAGACCATCCTCATCCACATCTTGATCGGTCCTTCATCCTCGAGTCCGATGCATGACACCTCAAATAAGGGAGATCATGGTCCATGTCCTCCTCATGGAAATTTGCTTCCACATCTCCTACTTCATTGTCACGAAGCCCATATTCAACCTCATCACCCTCAAAGTCATCATCCTCCATTTGAGGTGCTTCATAGTTGTCATTGCGAAAAGGGCTCATGGAAGGTTGCCTCGTTGTTGTATCGTCGTAGGTTGGCTCTGAGCAACCGGCTCAATGGAGGTTGGCTCATTGTTGTGGCATACACCGGCTCACCTCGATCCAGGGCTCATGGAAGCATGCCGGTTCAAGTCAATGTGCAACCGAGCCACAACCTTTCTTGTGGCAAATATCTCGAGTGACTTATCTTCGGATTCCGCCACCATCTCCTTATATGTACTCCAATTCAACTCGGAGTTGATAGGAATTATCTTTAATCTATTGTGATGGCCAAACCCGGCGTTATACCTTCCAACCAACTCATACACATCACTAGGTTCCATCCATTTCAAATCATTCCTCACTCTTTCCACAACCTCGGCATATGTAGGACTTGTGCCAAACACCATGACTACCTCCTCCGGGTCACACTCGGTATTGCCTTTCAAGAATGCGGCCTTGTCCACATGATGAACATTAACGATTCTTTCCATCTAAAAAACAATGACACCAACCATTACGCTTCAAAGACAACTATATTACCACCACCAACCGTAGCTACCAACTAAAACAAGTCATGCCACTTTGCTAATTCTAACATACAAATCCTAGCCATAAACTACCAATCTAATAACTAGAAGCAACAACATCAAGCCAAGATATAGCTAGGGTTAGGGTTAGGGTTCTACATTCTTTACCAACATAGAACCAAATTTCACAAATCTATTTGGACAAAACCAAGGGGTTAGGGGGAGATTACCTCTTGAAGCAAGGGGAAGTCCAAATCCACGGAGAAAAGCAACCGATTCGAAGGGATTCGAGTAGGGGAAGAACTTGGGGCGAGAGAGAGAGGAGAGCTGGGAGAAATGAAGAGGTATGGCCTGGGAGGGCGCCCGAGCCGTTTTCTAGGTATAGGACCATGGCGCTTTCCGCAAAAGCGTCATGCCTAGTAGCATGGCGCCCCCGCGTAAAGCGCCAAACATTAAAACGGGCCCGCCTGTGCGGACGAGGCCATGGCGCTTTATTAGAAGGCGTCATGGTATCATGGCGCTTTTGCAGAGGGCGCCGTGCTGCTGACCATGGCGCCTTCTGGTAAAGCGCCATGAAAAAAGGTCAAATCCGGATATCTTCGAAAAAGTAGGTCAATTTGTGAGATCAAACGTTAATTAGGTCAAAACAGTGATTTTTGCCCGTGGTTTAAGGACCAGGTGTAACCGTGTAAGGCTCAGTCTAAATCACCCCTTCCATCTGTCGCTTGCGACCTAGTCTCGACCGAGATGCCGCCAGCGCCAATACCTCACGGGCCCGCAGATCCGCTCCTGTCAAGATACCGGCCGTCGTCGCCAAGGTGCTCCATTGAATACCAAAGACCGCATGCATCTCGCCTCGCACATGATTCATGCATGGAAGAGATGTCACATCAGATACATGCCACACGCATGGGCAAGAGCCAGCTGCTAGGCTGCGAAGGCACAATTATCTCACTATAGCCGTAAGATGGAGACCATGTTAATGCATGCAGAGCGGGCAGGAAGAAACGGAGCAGCACAACCGCGAAGATTTTGATCTGCCTGTACGCAAACTTGCAGCTGCCCATGAATTGGCCGTCCAGGACGTGGAGGGGCTGCAGCTGTGCTGTGCTGGAGAGTGGAGAGGGTGGAGAGATCAGGACGGCTACAGTGCGGCGGGGTGACCGGACAATGCTTTCCTTCTCGACCAGGCACGGCATGAGGTTGCTCCTGACCAGGTGGGCAACGCGACCAGGTGCCTACACCAGATCAGATTCCACCGTGGCTAAAAACCAGAGTCCACCATGGTCAAAACAGCCCAAAAAAACATCCATTAACGTCTAGAGGGTAACGTGTCCGGTTTTGGATAGTTAGGGGGTTAAGTAGCCCAGTTTAAACATAAGGGGGGTTACGATCCTAGACCCAATAGATAGGGGGTTATGTGAACTTTTTTCCACCAACAACTGACGAGGTTTGATCTCATCAATGCCCATTGTTATGGACTTGGGTTTTGGAGAAGATGGGGATGCTGGAGATCGTGGAACGGTTAGAAAACAAGCAACACGGGGACACAAGGTTTACCCAGGTTCAGGCCCCCGGAGGGAAAACCCTACTCCTGCTTGTCTGCTCTTGATTACGGCGGAACCGAAGGTTACAGGGGTGCGCAGATGCGATCTGGCGTGGAGGTGTGTATGCGAAAGTATGAGTCGAGAGATCTAGGTCGTGCCCTCATGGCCTTTATATAGACTTAGGCAGGTCCCGTGCATAGACCTAGTCGGTTACAAGTTCTAGGGTTTTACCCCTTTGAATTTCCTATCTACTCTAGTCTTGCTCTCCAAGGATCCGAAGGCGTCATGGGCCTGAGCCACCCGAAAGTCTTCATGGGTCGGTGTACATCCGCCGTGGGCCTTCCTTGGGCTGGACCAGTATCTTTGAGATCACGTGCAAGGGTATAACCATGTCAAGAGTCCCGGTGATCAGTCGAATCGTAGAATCGGCTGAGGACTCTTTAATCCTTCGGGTGCAAGTATGTATTAACAATATGTGTGTAGGGATTGTTGATGCGTGTGCCTGACTCATCCGACGGATCAGGGTCAGTTAACTCTCTTAGGACGAAACAACACGATCTTCCTCAGGTTCGAGTCCCTCAACTCGAAACTGGAACATATGCTGCCGTAATTAGACTCAGGCCGCGGAGGACTTACAGGAGTGGAATTCCAGTGAATTTAATTGATGTACCCAACGCGTCCGTCGGGATTTTTCATCACACCTATTAGCACGGGTTTTTACTAGCAGAGCGCAGTCGTGTGCGTTGCCAGGCCATCAGATGATATCTGTAGGTCTTATCTTTGTGTCGCAGACACAGCATCCGAATATTTGTCACCGCGAAGGTGTTTCGGGTGGCTAAGGAGATCGTTGCTCACTCGGTGTTTTGTTGGGGCGGAGTTGCCGAAAAGTTTTTGCATGCTGATCCGAAGGATCACAGTCGAAGATTTCATAGGGTGCGCGACCAGCGCTCCCTATGGGAGTAGCCCCCGAGTGTTTGTTCGAGTGAGACTCGGCGAGACTTTAGTTCAAACATTGTTCAGTTGTTAAGTCCAGGGACTCAAAAAATTTCGGATGATTAAATCCATCCTCCCTATGGGAGTAGCCCCGAGTCCGTAGTGGAGTCGAGACTCGACGAGGACTCAAGAAATAGTTCGTTTTATTCATCTTTCGGTGCGGACAGCGCTCCTAATAGGAGTAGCCCCGAGTATTTAGTCGAATCATAGATTCGAGTGAGTACTCTTAGCTTTGAAGCCGAAGAAATTATAGTTGTTGCTAGTATAGATTTTGATGACATCAGTGCTGACGATCAATGACCTCAAGCGTCTCACGCGCGGAGATGACTTGATCGATTTAACGTGGGTCCCACTTGCTGACCTTGAATTGACCGGTCACGTGCGGCGTGGAGATAATTACGGCGTCTCCTCGATTTCCGCGCGTAGTGGACGGCGTGGTAACGACGGTTCATTGTGATGCTTACATGTGTATGGCCAGATCTGTCGTTGGCGTTAGGT
Source organism: Avena longiglumis (assembly GCA_030063025.1). Classification (NCBI taxonomy): domain Eukaryota; kingdom Viridiplantae; phylum Streptophyta; class Magnoliopsida; order Poales; family Poaceae; genus Avena; species Avena longiglumis. The sequence continues at coordinate 128,750,423 of CP125976.1, forward strand.
CTTCTTGATGGACGGTTGCCGTGTATCGTATTCACCGTTATAATCATTGGGGAAAGCTGCAGTTTGTTTTCACCGCATCTACTCTTGTTTTCACTGCCTCCTTGTGCTCTAGCAATTCTTGCTGCACGCTGGAATATCCTTCCACATTTCCATCTTCCCTTCGGCGCTCTCACCGCCGGCGCCGCCGTAGCGCGATGGGGAAACCGAAGAAGTCATCATCCATGGTTGGTACCAGCGCCGCCGGAGGAAAGAAAGGCGCCACCGCTACCCGTATCACCGACGGTGGTTGGCGGCGATCAGAGACGCGGGAGAGTGACCTCCGCAAGCTTCACGAGCGGGGCTTGATCCCGCAGGAAAGGGAGTCGGACTCCCGACAACGAGGTAATCCCCGTCCCCGCTGGGTATCGGGTTATGTTTCTTGCCTTCGTTATGCGTGGGTTTTCCTTCCCAGTCCACGACTTCCTTTGTGGGTTGCTCTTTCTCTTTGGCATCCAGCTGCATCATCTTTCGCCCAATTCTCTTCTTCACATTGCTTGTTTCATCACTTTCTGCGAGTGCTGGCTCGGTATCGAGCCGCATTTTGGCCTCTTCCGGAAACTCTATTCCGTGAAGAGGCAATCCGGTTCGGATGGTGTGTATCCCATTGGGGGTTGCATCATCTCCCTCAAGGCCAATATTCTTTTCTTTTCTTTCTCTATGTCCGAGTCTGTCCAGTACTGGCGGAGGCGGTGGTTTTACATTCGCGATTCCACAGTAGTTGGGCAGCATTTTGGTCTTGCTCCTTTCGACTCCTCCCAGATAATCGAGCCGAAAAGGTCCTGGAAAAACCAGATCTTGGATGGCGAGTCAGAGGAGATAGAGGCCCTTTACCGTCGGGTGGAGGATCTCCAGTTGATTCCGGAGAAGGAAGTGAACGGCGTGGATATTATCCGCACGTTTCTCGAGCGTCGGGTGCAGCCTCTCCAGGCTAGGGCGCACCCGATGTTTCTTTATTCTGGGCGCCGTGATCCGACGAGAGTTTCGGCTGAGAGAATCTCCGAGGGAGATCTTGACAGGGTCCTTCGCTTGCTGCTGAAGTTCAAGGCCGGAGAAAAATCCTGGGGAAGTCGCTGACTCCTCCGTTTTCTTCGACGCTGGCCGTTCCACAGGTGTAGATTCGTGCGTGTAGCGCTTTTCGTCGACTGCGTATTTATTTTCCTTTGGTTGCTAACAAAGTTCCTTCTTTTTTGCAGAGCTTCAAGGTGCCGGTCATGGTGCCGCCATTGCCTGAATTATTTCCGGATGCTCCGGATAATGACGTGGTGGATTCCGTGTCCGAGCTGCCGTCGGCGCGATCTCCGGCGGAAGATGCCAACAAGTCGAGCGAGGACCACACGCGCAAACGATCGCGGAGCTCCAGCGAGTCTTCGGATGCCTCGACTCCTCCGACTCCTAGGAACCCTCTGTGCCTTGAGCGTCACAGTGATGGGCATGGAGGCTCTTCCTCCCCTCTTCCTGCCATTCTGTGCGGTCAGAAGGCCAAGACCCGCCAAAGGAAGAAGGAAGAGAAGAAGGAAGATAAGAAGGAAGATAAGAAAGGGGAGAAGAGAGCCCGAAGGACTCCTCCTGTCTTCGACCTGAGCTCACTGGACTCGTAAGTTTCTTTTATACTGCTGCCTCGTTCCTGTCGACTTTGGTGCTTGTGCTAATTATTTCGTGTGCAGGCACTCCTCCCACGACTCCTTCAGCGATGGTGCTCGGGAGATGATGGGAGAGTCGAAGGTTGCGTCTCCTCCTCCTCAGATGGTGGCCACCTCTGAGGGTGCTGCGCCGGTCCCTTCTCCGCAGGGAGCTCAGGTGGTTGCGCCTCAGAAGGCTGCGAGCGGGCCTTCGGGGTCGCCATCGGAGCATGTAAGTATTCTGTTTCCTGCCACGGGGGGAGCCCCCGAGCGTCTGAAAAAAAATTCTTGTCTTGTTCTTTCTTCGAGTCTTCGGGGGGAGCCCCCGAGCGTATTCGTGTGCGAATTTTGCTTTTTGTTCCTTCGTGGTGGGCGCAACCCCCAAGTCCTTTCTCATCAAGGTTCTTCTTCCCAGCCTTTTGTACAGATGCTGCGGCGGGTGCAGAGCACAGTGCCGGAGGCCAACCTCCAACAGCTTCATGGTACCTGTATGCTTTGGTACCTCTTTCTTTTTGCATTATTGTCTTACTTTCTTATGCTTGTATGTGTTGAATGCAGAGGTGCATAACACTTCCCTCTGTGAGATTGATGCACTCAAAAAGATCCTTGGTTCAGCGGAGAAGAAGGCCGAAGACGCCGTTGGTGCGAAGGAGCGCTTGTCGAGCCGCCAAGGCAGCAAAGCAAGGAGCGTCTGCACGGAGGCTGGACCGCGAGGAGCAGCTTGCCATGGTCTCCTCATTGCGTGTGAAAGAGAGGTGGCGGGCAAGCTCATGGCCGCCAAGGTCGCTTCAGTGAGTACCTTATTTTGCTCCTTTCTTTTCGCTTTTCTTGTCTTTCTTACGTGTTACTTTCTTCATTCCTTCTCTTTGTCTCGGATGCCGCAGTATCGAGTTTGACAGCGCCTGGAGCACGGAGTGCTCAGATGATGCTACTAAGTGGTCGAAGATCGCCGCAGACCGCTATCAACTCCCTTGCCAAGGCGAAGGAGGTCCTTGGCCGCTTACAAGGAGCTTGTCCCCAGGCGCCCTTGATGATGTTGACGCTGGCGGAGGCTTTGTCGACCGGCGCTGCGCGCATAAGCGCAGCGTAAGGGCATCGGCGCGTCTGTCGGGCTGGCGATTGCCTTGGCGGCTGGAGCGAAGCTGGACCTTCCCCAGATCACCTCCCGGATGCCGATGACCGCGGATGGATCCGAGGTAGCCTTTGCTGCCTATTCTACTCGCTGCAAGTGATATGGGACAAAGCTCATTGATCTGATGTCTGAGTATGCGTTGCGGCAACAGGGGGAGGCCAAGGCGAGGCAATCCGGCTCTGAGGCTACTCAGGGTGCCGCGTCTTAGGCGTTGTAGCTGTAGGATAGTTTGTAGTCTTCTTTTGCTGTAACTATGTTGAGGAACGAAATCATTGTGCCACGTAGTGGCCTTTATATGCTTAATGAATTCTTCTGAGTTGTGCTCTTCTCTGTCTGAATGTTTATGTCCTTTGCTTTTCTGCTGTTCTAGGTTCCTTCGGGTGCTGACCCCGTTGTCACCTCGCCTGCAGCGGAACGGCGGCCATCTTTGGATGATTCCGCACAACTCGCTTTTCTTTGGGACCGTGTTCGTAGTCTTGAGAGGGAGTTGCTTGGGCTGTGTGGTCACGCCGATGTTTGGAAGTCCAAGGCAGATCGCGGTGCGGCCAGGGAGGAGTACTTAATGGCGAAACTGCTTTGGCTATCTGAGAAGCTTCAATGTAAGTTGTTCTTTGTTTCGAGCTGCAGCTCAGATTTTCGGATGCACCTGCTGGCCTTGCGTCTTATTTTCTGCGAGTGCCGCAGGTGCTAACCTTGCTCCGAGGGAGGAGAAGGAGCGTGTCGCTGTTCGGGTCAATTTCTTGACTCAACAAGACATGGAAGCTGGTGGTTTCTTCTGGATGGATCGTGACCGTGCTGTGGCTCTGGCGACGGTGAAGGATCGCGTTCATCAAGTGTCGCGGGTGCTTCGTCAAGTGCGGACTTCTCTCTCATCGGTTCTGCATGTGATGTTTCCCCTGGATACTGTGCCAACATCCTTGTCCGGCCTTCTGTCTAGATTTCGGAGCGTGACTCGCGTCCAGGAACTGGTGAGGCAGCAGCTCGTCACAGGGGTGAAGGCTGCGTTGTCCCTTGTTAGGCTGCATCGACCTGACGTAGATCTGTCTATTGTAGCAGCTGGGCCACCCCTTCGGCCGGATGGTGGCGAGTGGGATATGCGTCCGCATTATGCGTCCGTAAGGCAGTATGCCGAACAGGTCATAGATTTGTTTGAGCAGCGTGCTCAAGTTATTCTTCAGGATAGGTAGTACCTGTAAAAGAGATAGATGTAAAATTTGTATATTTCTACTGGGCGTGTTGTGCCCTTTTTTATGAAGGTTTGTTTGTTGTGAGCACGCAGTGCTTTGTTTGAGTACGTGTCCTTTTCGTTTGCCTGACGTTGTCAGCTACTCAGGGTGTACACGTGTGATTCTCAGTCGATGAAATCGTGAGGTGGGGGGAGCCCCGAGTGCGTTTGTAGCATAAAGTAAAGTTGCAAATAGCGAAACGAAATTTTGGGGCGAGACACTTAGCTTTATTTATATCGTAATGGAGGAAGTACATTGTTCGGCTGAATAGCCTTGGCTGAAAAGCCTTATTGAAAGTAAAGGGGTAGGTAGATAGGGGTAAAATCGTCGCAAGTGCGTGATGTTCCATGGGTTGGAGTATGCGACTCCAGACTCCACATGCTTGAGGCGATAGGCGCCACCTGGGATGAGCTCGGTGATGATGTAGGGTCCTTCCCATGGTGACTCGAATTTCTTCGGCCGCTCTTGCTTGAGTCGCAATATGAGGTCTCCTTCGACGAAGGACCTTGGCGCAACCGCCATCGTGGTAGTGCGGAGACTCTGTTGGTACACCGATCGAGTCACTACGTCTCTTGCTTCGTCGAGTGTGTCGACGGTGTCTTCGAGTGCAGTGGATTCGGCTTGTGAGCGACCGGGGGCCTGGTGGCGATTTGCCGGTAGCACGGCTTCGCTCCGTGCACCATGAAGAACGGTGTAGCCGGTGGAGATGTTTATGCGTACGCAAACTCCATATGACGGATGGCGCTCTTTCGTCCGCTCCGGCCTTTCGTTCGGCGGGCTCATGAGGCGCTTGATGCCGATTAGGCCGTTGGCCTTTTCGACCTGCCCGTTCGTTTGCGGGTGAGCCACTTAGGCGTATGTGATGTTGATCCCGAGGCCTTCGCAGAAGTCTTGGAATTCTTTGGAGATGAAGTTTGATCCATTGTCGGTGATGATGTTGTGCGGTACGCCGAACCTGTAGACAATGGACTCGAAGAACTTGACGGCGGTCTTGCCCTTTTGGTTGGTAACCGGCATGGCCTCGACCCACTTGGTGAATTTATCGACTACGACCAAGAGGTAAACGTGCCCCCCTTTCGAGGACTTTGGCAGTTTGCCGGTCATGTCGAGGCCCCATTGGGCAAAGGGCCAGGCTATAGGTATGGGCCTGAGCTCTGTCTCGGGTGCATGCGGTTTATCGGCGAACCGTTGGCACCCTTTGCATCTTCGGACGATGTCCTTTGCATCGCTCATGGCTGTTGGCCAGTAGAATCCGGCTCGTAGAGCTTTGGCGACCAGGGAGCGGCTGCCTGCGTGATGGCCGCAGATGCTCTCGTGGATGTCTTGGAGGATGGATTTCCCGTCACGGATGGTGACGCACCTTTGTAGTACACCCGTAATACTGCGCTTGTACAACTCGCCATTGATGATGGTGAAGGCTTTTGACCGACGAGATATGCGCCGCATCCTGCCGTCAGCAGTTCTCCGCTTATCAAGAATCGAGGTACGGTCGCGTCCAAGTTTCTTCGACCATGACCTACATCAGTTGACCATAGCGACCTCTGGTCCGGGTTTCCCGTGTCCTTCGGGCAGCGTAGCCCCCGAGTGTTCTACTTCTTCGGATGATCCCTTGGGGAATTTCCGCTTGATGGATGGCACGCAGATCTGTTCGAGGAACACACCCGGTGGCACCTTTGCGCAGGTGGAGCCGATGTTGACGAGTCTGGCGGCTTCCTCGTTGCTTTCTCTTCTGACGTGCCAAAGCTCGCAGCCATCGAATTCTCCTTCGAGTGCATTGTAGAGCGCGCGGTACGCGATCATGTTTTCGGCGTGTGCGTCGCACTCATTCATCGTCTGCTGGACGACGAGGTTGGAGTAACCGTAGATGACCAGGCGCGTTGCGCCGCAGATCTTTGCCATCCTCATGCCGTGTATGCGGGCTTCGTATTCGGCCTCGTTGTTTGAGGCTCTGAATTTCATCCGGAGGACGATTTCATCGTCGCCTGGGAGGTCAAGATGACCCGCTCTGCTCGACTTCACGCTTGAGCCGTCATGCGTATTGTCCATGACTGCGACATGTCTGGGGTGTCTGGCAGCTGCATCTCCATCCAATGTACGAGGAAGTCTGGGAGGACTTGAGATTTGATTGCGAGTCACTTCTCGTAGATGATGTCCAGAGGTGACAGATCAATGCCCCACAGGGCCACGCGTCCTGTGGCCTCAGGGTAGTTCAGGATGTCGTTCAGGGGTGCATCGTTGACGACCATCACTTGGTGCTCCTGGAACTAATGGCTCAGCCGTCGAGCCGTCATGAACACGCCGTAGGCGAGTTTCTAGTAGTGAGGGTATCGCTGCTTTGTTACGCTGCATTACGCTGAGGTAGTAGATTGGGCGTTGGACCCCGTGGGTCTTGCCTTCTTCGGTCGCTCGACCACTAGCACGTGTCGACCACGGTGTGTGGCTGCTATGTACAAGAGAGGCTCGCGCTCCTTTGGCGTGACCAGACGCGAGGTGGAGAGTAGCCGTTGAGGCTTTCGAATGCATCGTCGAGGCATCCACTCAATTTATCGCCTTATGCGTACCGGTAGAATGGCAGGGCCTTCTCGCCCATGCGGCTGATGAATCTGCTCAACGCCGCTATTCGTCCTACGAGCTGCTGGACACCCTTGAGGTTTTTTTGGCTTCTCCATTGCCATGATGGCTCTGATTTTCTTCAGGTTCGCCTCGATCCCTCGCTGAGAGATGAAGTACCCAAGCAGCTGACCCGATGGGATACCGAAGGCGCACTTTTCGGGGTTGAGTTTGATCCTGTAGCGGTCGAGGTTGTCGAACGTCTCGCGGAGATCGTCGATAAGTTGTGGCGCCCCGCAAAAACCACTACTAGAAAATCGCGTTATTTTTGTGCATTGCATCATCATGACCGCATGCTCATGTCATCATGCCACATTGCATTTGAGCATCGTCATCATCATGCATTTGTTGTTTGAAACTATTTTCGAAAAACATATTTTGTTTTCTAAATACCCCGCCTTTATTTCAAATCCAAAACCCGGGTCTCCGGAATGTTTTGTTTTGTCTACCAACGGTTTACAAACGCCTCGTTTTTAATAAATAAAATATTTAAATTATTTTGGGAGGCAGCCAGCCAGGCCCGAAAGCCTAGCCGGCCACCTCCAGATAAAAACCCTACCTACCCCAGAAACACCCAAACCTTTTCTACCAAAAACCCTACCCTATTTTCCTACCCAGCCCCCTCCACCTCACCTGCACCAATCGGTGCACGCCACCTCACCTCTCCTCCCTCCATCCACCCAACCACCACCTGCCACCTCACCCCACTCCCTCACCCCTGCCGCCACCTGGGCGCGCTCCCCACCACGCCTGGTCAACCACCCATCCCGCCTGCACCCTGGTCCCACCTCCCTGCCTCACTCGCCACTCCCCACGACCCCGTCGCCACGCGAGACCGAGCCCTTCCCCCTCGCGTCGCTCTCTTCCCCACCCGGCCTCCATCCCCTGCTTCTCCGCTTCCGCCGCCGCCACCGTCGGGCCCGCCTTCCACCCCGTCCTCCTCGCCTCCGATCTTCCTCGCTGTCCGTCGCTCGCGCCACGCGTCCCCCGCTCCCTCTCTCTCCTTAGCGAGCGTGACCCCCTGCCTCGCCTCTGCCCCAAATTGCTTGTCACTGCACCCGCCAAGATCCCTCCAACCATCGAAAGGCCGCCAGTGCCCCTCAGAGGTCGCCTGCCTCGGCGCAAGCCACCGCGCCTCCCTCCTTCCTGGCGCCACGCAAGCTCGCCCATAGCGACCGCCATCGCGACTGCCGGCCTCTCCTCGCCTGGCGTTGTCCACTGAGCCCCCTGAGTGCCTCCCTCTACAACCATCGATCCTTCCTCCCGCCTTCCCAACCCAGCGCCGACCACCTCCCCCACCTCAACCTCTAGAGCGAGCTCGACCTACTTTGGTTCCGGCAGGCTGTGGCCCAGGTGTTTAGCGCCGCCCTTCCTCGAGCCACAGCGTGCGTTCCCGAGCCGAGCCACCGCGCCTCGTCCGCCATGTCGCCGCCCAAGGTCCCCACCGTCATCTGCTTCCGCCGCCGCGCGAGCATGCATATGTCGTCTGCTGTGGCAAGCACCCTCTTGCCCTGCATGTGTACTAGTCCTGCAATAGTGCGATGCGGCCAAATTATGTTGTCTGTGTCGCCATTGTTATTTCGTTGCAGTCTGTTTTCTTTGGTGTGGTATGCGGTGAAGAAGTTCGTGAAGGTCCCTTTAACAACGCCAACTGGTGCTTGAACGGAGAGGACCATGTCGAGAACCCGTGCGATCTGAAGACCGTACCAAACCCAGTGGCAAGTATGAACCCTCGACAAGATCTCCATCACGGAACTCCGATGTCTTCGACATAGAGCATTAAGGATGTCGTCATGGAACCCGATCCTGGACGCCAAGCTCTCTTCCTCGGACTTGAGACCCGAAGACTGTTCCTGATCTCGCCGAACCCCAAGATCTTCGGACCCTATTGTGTGACCCCTTTTCCAAGCCCCATATTTTTATAATAGGATATATATCTTGTGCATATTAAATCATTCATGCTTGCACTCATATTGTGGGTTGGGGGCCTTATGCCGATTCACCTTATAATTAAACATGGAGGCCATATGTGGGCGAATCTAGTCTAATATTGGCTCCATTTAAATTTGTGTAGCGAACCGATACCATGATTTGCCCTGTTAAGACAACATTTAAAATGTGGGGTATCTAAACAACATGAACCTAGTAAATAATTATCGGGACCCTGGTTCCGCTTAATATGGCCTAATTGCATCCCATGCCTGCCATGTCATACATCATACATGCATCATGCCCGATTTTCTACTGTAGTATTAAATAGTCCATCCGGTGTTTCTTCTAGTGCTTTGCTTCTTCACGGATTAGGCCGATGAGTTGATGCGAGTGTCGACCCGATGTTCGGATGAACCTTCGGCAATGTTTTCAGGCGAGCACCTCCCCCTTTCTACCTATCTTACTTTTGTAGTATTTATTCCCTCCTGATGATCTATTGCTATCTGTGTTGCGTTGCTCTAGTTTTCGTACCCGTGATATCCCTTGCAGCCTTATATTGCCTTGGACACATCCTATTACCTGTTGTTTGGTAGATAGTTGTACTTGCGCGTCGTAGTCGCTTGCTCAAATGCTGTTGCGTGTCGTCAAGTACCACAGTTGTTGGAGTATTGCCGCATGTTTAATGTTGGAGATGATCATGGCTTTAATTACTGTTTAATAACTAAAATTGAAGTAGGTAAATGCAGAGGCACCGGTGGGTAATAGACAATATTTGATTTTAACGCCACCGGTGTCCGTGGGACCCCGAGTTCTTGACACTGCTCGAGATCGAGCGCTAACCACGGGTGGGGTGTATGGGCACCCCATCGATTAGTACCTGATTTCAAAGCATTGTACCGGGGCCACAAGTAGTTTGGGGCTTTATTACTATCCTGCACTTATGCCATGCTTTATTGCTTATTTACGATTGTGCGAGGAGCACCTGTAATGTTAGGACCGTGACACGTTTTCAGTATCGACAAGCCCAGTCTCACTTTCGGTTCCCGATGCGTTCTGACCTACACAAACCCCGAGTCCGTCTCAAGACCGGCCCGACTTCATGGTAGCTTAGTGGGGTGGCCCCATGTACTTGCTTTGGGTATAGGAAGCGTCATGGCTTAGGCCCCGCCGACATACCGATGGTGGGTGTATGTTAACGATCCGCAAAAGGGTCAAGTGCGTGTGGATACTTTGGTGCACCCTGCAGGTTAAATCTTTTCGAAAGCCGTGTCATGATTATGGACGACTTGGAGCACAGTTCTCGATCATAGACAACTATAACTAAAGTTTACTGTTATAATTTGACTTGTATCCGATATGACTAGTAATCAGCTTCACTACAACGGAATGGCTAAATAAAAGTACCAACAACTGCTGGGTTTGGGATATCTCATGATAATCGTATCTGACTAGTAAGTGTTGCAACTACAACGGAATGTTTAACTTAAACTGCCCACTGCTTATTATATCAGGATGACTCATGCCAACTTTATTTGACTAGTAATTGCCGCAACTCTAACGGAATGAATTAAAACTGCCAACGGTGTGAGTTCCGCGGTTGACTTCCTCGTTTGGTCTCGAGGGGGAAACACTAGGATGGGTATGTTTGGTGGTAGTATCAGGTTGGTTCCGAATAGGTCTTTCTTACTCCTCTCTGATAGCCGCTAGTTGTATCGAGTCTCTATAGGTTGTTTAGTGCATCTTTGGCTCGCTTGATCCACCATACCTATGTGGCGAGGACCAATTCTAGCCTCGGTGTCTTGGCCTCGATCGACCGCTCTCTTTTTCCTTTGCCCTCTATCGGCACCCCTTTTGTTTAAGCAGGTTTTGAGATCGACGTCATTAGCAGGGTTACCCTTCCGGCCTGGCCTGGGCAGGGTTATGGACGCCATTGGTTATTCTTCAGGGCTCTTAGCTAAATTTGCATCTTGTCCGTACTCGGACGCTGTATCGTTTTCAAGGTGATTTGGATCTTTGTACTGTATATCTGTATTCTTGACTCATTGAGTCGCCGTTGTTTATATCTGTTCTGTGGGTTCCATCGTGGACTATTGTGTAATGATATTACTTCGTTTTCCACCCGCACGAAAGTGCCTGGTGGGCACCTTTGAATCGTTTCTATGCGGGTTTGGCGGGTTTCGCTAAAACTTGCATAGGGCCGATTCTGAGGGTGTTACATAAGTGTCCTCGCCTCCCTGGTTTTTATGACTATGTCGTCGACATAGACTTGAACGTTGCGACCGATATGGTCCTTGAGGCATGCCTGCATGCATCGCTGGTACGTGGCACCTGCGTTCTTTAGCCCGGAGGGCATTGTGTTGTAGCAGAACACTCCGAACGGTGTGATAAACGCCGTTTTCTCCTGATCTTCGACCTTGAGTCGAATCTGATTGTAGCCTGAGTAGGCGTCGAGGAAGGAGAGTTTCTCGCAACCTACAGTAGAATCGATGATCTGATCGATCCGAGGAAGAGGGAAGTGGTCCTTTGGACAGTGCTTGTTTAGCGACGTGAAATACACGCACATCCACAGGATGTCCGTGTCCTTCTTTGGGACCATCACTGTATTTGCAAGCCACTCGATTTCTTTGATTTCCCTGATGAAGTCTGCAGCGAGTAGTCTGTTGATTTCTTTGTCGATAGCTTCGTCTCGTGGCTCGGACAGTCTCCGGATGGACTGCTTGACGGGCTTGGTGTCTGGAAAGACGTTGAGTGCGTGCTCGGCGAATTCCCTGGGAACTCCTGGCATGTCCGCAGGACACCAGGCGAAGATTTCCCAGCGCTCACGGAGGAATTTGATGAGAGCGCCTTCCTATGCGGGGCTGAGGTCGTTGACGATCAGCGCCGTCTTGGAGGCATCCGTCAGATGGACTTGCACCTTCTTTGTGTTGACGGTGGAGTCAAAAGACATGTCAGGTGCGTTTTGTCGTGCGACTGGGGGTGCCCCATTGTCTGTCACCTCGCGGAGCCTTAGGAGCTCCTCCTGCATGCCGAATGACTAGGAGATTCTGTTGAAATCCCTGTCGCATTGGTCCGATCGGGTGAAGCTCCCGTGGATTGTGATGACTCCATTCGGCCCTGGCATCTTGAGTAGCAGGTATGCATAGTGTGGGATAGCCAAGAACCTTGCGAATGCTACGCCGAGGATGGCGTGATGCTTGATGGCCACCACTTATTCGAGCCGTTCGAGTCGGAAGTTGTCCGGCTTGCCGAAGATGACGTCGAGCCATATTTTGCCCAGGGGGAATATGCCCTTCCCTGGAACGATGTCGTGGAACGTTGTGTGTATTCCGGGCTGCATGCGGATCCGCATTCTGCTAGAGTGCTTGCGAACATCGTTGATGCTGCCGCCGTCCATGAAGACGCGACTCATCTCGAAACCTCCGATCTGCGCCTCCGGCACAGAAGCATCACCGGGCGAGGATCCGCAAGGGTGATCGAACGATCGAACGTGATGCGGGACTCCGATCCGGAGGTACTCGAGGATGGCGGGTGGAGTTACCCGCGGCGGTTGATCTGTCGGGTAATTTTCTTCTGCACCCTATTCGTGGGGCGCCCCTTCTAGATCATCAGTGCTCCTTTCGGCTGGGATGCCCGTTCCAGGCGTTGTACTCTTTCGTCGGTTGGTTGGTTCGGGCCTCCAACAGTGGTGGTGGAGGAGCTCCATGCGCTATTTCACCGCGGGTGCGTTTCGAACGCAGGATTGGGCTTCTTGCCTCATCCGCACCATGCTTCGTTGAGTTTCGAACTCGCGGCGGTCCTTGAGCATGTGGCTCGCCTTCTTTTGCCATCCCGCTTGTCGATGTAGAAGTGGATGGTGCATGGACCCGAAGCTTTTCATATCTTTGAGGGTCCGTTATCGCGATGTGGCGTTGCTACAACCGTGATGGGCGTCCCCGTCGCGAAAGTTTCCTCCATGGTATCCTCATTGCGGTTGGCGTCGTTGCGGCGATCGGCGTAGCCGGGCGCGATCATGTCGGGTTCATCGCGATCGTCGTATACGCGCGATCTTCTCTTGCTACGACGCTCTCGCCGTCGACTGTAGTCGTCCTCTTCTTCCGATTGTGCTCGGTGAATGGAATCTTCTCCGTCGGCCACATTGGCGATGTCCATGAGGTGGTCGAGTGTTTTGGGCTTGACGCGCCCAAGTTCCTCCTTGAAGTCTTGGCATTTGACGCCGTCCCTGAAGGCGTCGATGGCCCTCTCTTCGAAGATGTGCGCTGCAGAGTTCTTTGTGCTGGACCAGCGTAGTATGTACGAGCGAATGGATTCGCATGTTCGTTGAGTGCAGGCTCGAAACTCTTCGATTGAGGCGGGCCTCTTGCTGATGCCTTTGAAGTTTCGGATGAAGCTGTAAGCTAGCTCATCCCAGCTTCTGATGGACCCTAAAGATAGGCTGCTGAGCCAGATCCGGGCTGCGCCTGTCAGCTGCAGCCGAAGGCATTGCATGGCAGTCTCTTTGTTTCCACCGTGCAGTTTGACGGATGACAAGTGGTTGCTGAGCCAAGCCTTTGGGTCTTGAGTGCCGTCGAACTTCGGAGTATCCGAAGGAAGCTTGAAATTTCGCGGCATCCATGTCCGTCGGACGGTTCTGCTGAAGCATCGGGCTCCGCAGAGTTCTCCTTCGTCTTCGTCCATCTCGGATTCAGACGAGCATGCGCGCTTGGCTCGCGCTTTGTCGATTTTGCACTGTGTGAGCGCATCTATGGCGTCGTAGTCGCGGTCGCGGCGGCGCGAGCTCTTCTTCCTTCGAGGAAGGTCATGTTCCTCTTCTTCGGATGAAGGGGTGGGGCTGCGGTCGAACCTGACCGGAGCTTTCTTCTTCAGCTCCGTGGGAGCTTCCTGGTGGAGCGCAACTCCGACGAGTCCGAGTCCGGTGAGTGCGGACTTGTGCATGGCCCTCTTCGGGTCTCCTTCTGGAGGTGGGTGAGCTGCGAGGTACGCAGTGGCTGCCATGATTGCAGCCTGCGGCGTTTTCGGGATGACGTTGCTGTCGGCATCCATCTCCATGAAGGATGTGTGGAGGGTTCGGGTCACCTCCCGGCGCTCCTTGGGGTCCATGTTCTCCACCCGAGAGCGGTGCTTGTTGCCTTGGTTGGCGTTCGAGCTGGAGACAATGCCCAAGGCGGAGAGCGCAGCTCGTCGCGCGCTGGACTCTAAGGCTGCTTGCTTGCGTTTGTCGAGCACCTCCTACATCTTGACCTGCTTCCTGTGTTCCTCGATTAGGAGCAGGTGGTAGGCCATCAGCATATCCCGGGAGGCGTCTGCAGGCAGTAATATGTTGCCTGCCACGACGTTGCGGACCTGGGCCCATCCTTCTTTGCTAAGGCGGATGACATGGCCGTTGTTTTCCCCTTCGGGTGGGGAGGGGGACTGGATTCTTCTATTCCCGCCGTTTCGTTCTGGCGGGTTGGGCGGCGGGTTGGGTGTTTGCTGATCCACGTCTCTCTGGATGAATACGGCACATTGGTAGCGCTCGTAGATTGGTCATTCTTTCGCAGCTTCGAATCCGGAACCGTAGGTCCCTACATCCGATGGCGGATCGCATAGATCGGAGTTGCGATTCTTCTTTGTCAGGGAATCATCTGTTGATGATGTTGTGCGTAACGGTGTGGGTACATGAAGCGGCCCGATTGATGGTAGGGGCACCGCCGTCAGGAGGCGGAGGGTGCCGGTTGTCCCACCGGAAGCGAAGCTCCCGAACAAGATTTGAGTCCGTCGCCACGGGCTCGAAGTCCTTCATGGTGGCGGTGAGTGGGCGGTGAAGTCGAAGCGCCAGAGGAGGTGACTCTCCGTCGCGCGAGTTGTAGATAGATCGGGTTGGGACCGTCGACCGCAATCAGCGTCCCAGTTCCTGACGGGCGCCAATTGACGAGGTTTGATCTCATCAATGCCCATTGTTATGGACTTGGGTTTTGGAGAAGATGGGGATCTTGGAGATCGTGGAGCAGTTAGCAAACAAGCAACACGGGACACAAGGTTTACCAGTTCGAGCCCCTGAGGAAAACCCTACTCCTTGTGCGCTCTTGATTACGGAACCGAAGGTTCTGAGGTCTTGATGCGATCTGGCGTGGAGGTGTGTATGCGAAAGTATGAGTCGAGAGATCTAGGTCGTACCCTCCTGGCCTTTATATAGACTTAGGCAGGTCCCGGGCAGAGACCTAGTCGGTTACAAGTTCTAGGGTTTTACCCCTTTGAATTTCCTATCTACTATAGTCTTGCTCTCCAAGGATCCGAAGGCGTCATGGGCCTAGGCCACCCGAAAGTCTTCATGGGCCGGCGTACATCCGTCGTGGGCCTTCCTTGGGCTGGACCAGGTATGCTGAGATCACGTACCCGAAGGGTATAACCATGTCTACTAAACTGCAAACCGACAACATCTAAAGCATGACGCCGAAACAAAACCCACCTAAAGGATGACCCAAAATAAGCTCCAATAATCAACTATCGGTTGAAGCCTTCCTCACTATACCTCTCTTTCTTTCCTTTTTTTGCCTTTGAGAGAAACCTTTTTGAGGGGCTTTTCCACCTTCCAAATTATGTCTTACGAAGCATCCCTGCTATGACAAAATTAATGTCCTTGCCATATCCGGGGCTCGTCGCCTCTAAACTAGCGAGCAAGCCACAAAGCTCTCTATCCAAAAGAGCCTCAGAACTATGCACCAACACTCTTCCACTGACCACGGAGTCGGGCAACTGCGGTGGCAAAGTTTTTTTTAGGCGCCCTGGCCACCGCCAAGGCCTCAAAAGAGCTCAGATCCAAAGGAAGCATCACAGTAGATTCCCCACACAACTCATGAAGCTTTGGTGTAATATGCAACACCGGAGCCATGAGCCTACTAAAGCCCTCACCCTTAGAGGCAGTCGACACAACAGGCTGCGACGATGAGTAGGAACTGCCACGAGGAGAGAAACAACCGTAAAGATGTTTTTCCTCAACCACTGACGACTTCAGCTCGGTGGAGTCAAGTGGAACCAAAGCATGTGCTCCCGTTGGCTCTAAACAAACACCATCGCGCGCCAACAACCACTTGGGTGTTGCCACCTCCTCACGAATGGGGCGAGACGCCTCCTCGATGTGGAGGTCAACTAGCTAAAGGAGCTCTAAGCACATCAACGCAGCCTGGGACTGAAATAGGGAGTCCAAATTGGCGTTGACCTTGAACTCCTCGCAACACCTAGGAGAGGGACTTGTCGGCACCGATGCACGCAATAGCGAGTGGGACACGACCTCATCCCAACTCCGGAACGACGAGGTTGAGCCGACTAGGAGTGACTACCAAGGAGAACAAGCATACAAAGAACAAGCACGAGTGTCCATAGAGCATGAATGATCGGCGGGAAAGCGTGCACAGCAGAAACGCTCTCGATGACCTGGACGACATCAACAAATGCATCTAAAGGGCTCACGACATGAGCTGAGATGGTGGCCACGCTCGAGGGACCGGAAGCATATCCCGTGAACCCATCACTTGAAGGTGAGGCTACGCTCAAGACCTTCCTTGTGAAGCAACGACGATGGCCCGCGACCGGGGCGAACGCCCCGACCCACCTGCACCCAACCTTCCGTGACACAGAGAGCTGCAAATGTAGGAGAGAGGCCGCCGCAGAGCTCTGCTGGCGCCTTCCCACCATAATTCAGGTGTTTTCAAGAAAATAAAGGTGATGATTTGCCCGTGATTTTGGGATGAGGGCGCGACTTGCTGCCGAATTACTTGCTACATACTCGCTCCTTTTCAAAATATAAGATGTTTTAGGCTTGTGAAGCAAATGCATCTAGACTTATTTTAGTATGTAGGTTTATTTAAAATATAAGATGTTTTAGGTTTGTGAAGCAAACATTCCTACATACTAAAATAAGTCTAGATATATTTGCTTCACAAACTAAAACATTTTATATTTTGAAACAGGTGGAGTAGTTGGGTGTGAGTTAGTTTGAGGGGTTATGTGTAATGTAACCGGTAAGAGCAAGTACAACATGATGTTATAGGAAATTAAATAATATAAACTTGCTTAGTTGGAGGTGAGAGAAGAGAAGAGAGAAACCACGGGCTCTCAGCTAACAATCAGCTTCAACAGAGTGTAAGCTGGGTCATACATTAATTAACATACTTGCTCCGACCTATATTAGTTGATTTTGATTTGTCAAAATTTAGATGAACCTATATATTAAATAGTGTCTAGATTTATCCAAAATTATACAAACTCGAGTCAACTAATATGGATGAGAGGGAGTAGCATAATTTATAAGTTTTCTATTGTTTGTGTTGGATAACGTGGATATGTCTTATAGACGGTAGTGGTCTCTTCTATTGTTCTTGCTTAACAGGATCGGCGATTGTTTTGCTCTGTTTATTGTGTCGCCAGTTTTGTCCCAGCAGATCACGCATTGCGTCGCAAACCCAGTCGATGCAGATTTACCTACTGAGCCCCAGTCAGTCGGGAGAGCTCAAACGTCAGAACACTAGCTCGATGGCTGCAATGATTAATTGTTAATTCCAGAGCGTAATCTCACTCTCGCAGATGCCACATACGCTAGCTCCTGTCTCCTGGTTTTCTGCAACTCGGGCTAGAGTACAAGATCTGCACGAAGCACAACGAATGACAACAGTAGCACTAGCACGCGCACGTCACGCCGTAGCAGGTACGCCACATCGGCGCCGGCCGGATGCCTTTGTACGGCGCAGAGAGAGCCGGTGTGAGAAACAACAGTAGAAAATGAAATCCGGAGAGCTAGATCGACTCCGGCGCCGCTTGGGACTGCAGAGATCGAGGCTACTTTCAGTCTTTCACAGCATCTCCACACTCGGCTACCGGCGTGTATTTGGACGCCGAATTTCGGTCCGGACGGCGGAAATTAACACAGTCTTATACCTAAAAATCTGTTTTCGGCCGGATTTGCGCTAATTTTGGTCCCGACTACCCAAGCCCAACCCAGCATTCCGAGTATGCACTGGGAACACCGGACGCACCGAACTCGACGAAAAAAACGGCGCGTGGACCCGCCGAGTCCGCGACGGAAGCCGAGTCGTCGTCATCCTCGAAACCACGAACCGCCGACATTAACTGCCCTTCGCGTCGGCCACGCATCGCCGAATTGCGGCGCCACCACCGTCGCCTGGGCTCTCGCGACGGATCGGTGGACACTAACTTTCCGTTGTTTCCCCTTTTCCTGCCCTCGGCTCCCGCCCTCGCCGCCCACCTCGACCTATATAAGCCGTATCCCTCACCGGAGTTTATCACACTCTCTCACAGCTTCCCTCAGCCCACCAGCCCGAACTCCGGCGAACTCTTTCTCGCAGCTCACCTCCCCCAGCCATGGCCGAGCGGTACGCCCTGGGAACGTCGCGCCCAGGAGCTCGCCCGCCACGAAGGGCTGCCCAACGAGTCGCCGCCGAAGCGCAATAACTCGGCAGGTCGCCGACGTTGGTGGAGTGCGCCAGGACGCACGCTGAAGGCGGTGGTGGAGCACATCAACGCCGGGAACACGCCACGTCTAGGCTTCCCGTGAACTCCCACGCCGGTGTCGAGGTCAGGGCGGCGTCCTCCGGCAAACTGGATGCCGAGGAGGATGGCCATCATGAGCTCCTCGCCCTCGCCGCATCCACTCCTCGGGCTCGCGCCGCCGCCACGCTTTCGCCAGGCTGCGCCAGTCAAGCGTGAGGCGGACTTCGCTTGCCGCTGCCGCCATGAACACGCCTTTCGCTATCGTCATCGGCGAGCCACGCGCGACGGCGTCACCAACCGGCCACCTCCGTCTTCGGCGCCCGAAGATTGAAGGCTCGGCGCCGCCCGACGACAGCTCCGTGAGGATGGCGCTAGAGCAGTCGCTCCGCAGCCGCCGTTGGTGGAGCCATCATCGCCGGACATCCTGGAGTGGTCCAGGAAGGACTGGGAGGAGCAGGAGCGGCAGCGCGTCCACCGCCTGCAGCAGCAGGCCGAGGATCAGGCGGCCCAGAGACGGGCGTTATCCGGACGCGAGCTCGCCTACCAGGACGCCCCGCTCTACGTCCTCGACGACGACGAGGATAAAGACCCATCCTACCAGCCGTGGAGGTGCGGCGACCATCGCCGGGGCCTTCTTAAAACAACGCAACACCAGCCACCCCATTGAAGAAGACCGCTGCCACCACCCCTAGCACCTTAGGTACTAGGGGGCCACCGCCAGCGCGGTCTAGCGCTAGTGAAAGCAGCGGAGGGAGGCGATCTGGAGGAGTGGGAGCGCTGACTTGCTGCAAAAATAACCTAACAGGTGACAGCTGGTTGTGTGTGAGTTCAGTTGCGGAGAGCTCAAACGGTGGAACATTAGCTCGATGGCTTCTATATACCGGTCTAAAGGGTCAACATGTAGTCTAAAAAAAAGTTTGGTCACGAGTTTAATTAATAAAATATTAATTTTAAATTTCAAAAATTATACCATTAGATTTATATTTAAAATATATTTTTAATGGTATAATTTTTGTGACATGCAATTGATATT
The DNA here is from genome assembly GCA_030063025.1 of Avena longiglumis. Classification (NCBI taxonomy): domain Eukaryota; kingdom Viridiplantae; phylum Streptophyta; class Magnoliopsida; order Poales; family Poaceae; genus Avena; species Avena longiglumis. Next base: position 128,769,497 of record CP125976.1, read on the forward strand.
TCGTTGGCTAAATATATGATTCTTTTTTAAACTGCCAAATGACCCTTTAAACCGGTATGAAGTGAGTACCGCTTACTACACGTTATCTCGTGTCTCCTGGTTTTCTGCAGGTCGGCTAGAGTACAAGATCTGCGCGAAGCACGATGAATAACAACAGTAGTGGCACGCGCATGTCACGCCGTAGCAGGTACGCCGGCCCGGTGAGAGACAATGGTACTACTAGTAGAAAATGAAATCCGGAGAGCTAGATCGATCGATCGACGCCGGCGCGGCTTGGGAATGCAGAGATCGAGGCTGCTTTCACCTACCCGGCGGCATGCTTGTCCGAATAAGCAGTACTCCTACGAAGTCCACTAGGATTATAAGTCTATAATCTCGAGCAGACACAGTACAAGTGATCACATGACAGACATGCATCGACACTGGATTGGATCACTCGATATCAAAGGATGCTGCATGTACTACTGGTCAAAAGGACTCTAATTAAGCTGCGAGCGTGCGTGCATGTTCTGGTGTCTGCTGAGTGCCGATTAATCAACACAAGATTTGGTGGAAGCAGCAGCTAGGCACGTGCACGTACACCGGAACCGCAGTGAAGCTCACGCGCAAGCGCCGAAGATCTCAGAGATGCACGCACCGGCACTGAAGCCAAGCGGTGCGTACTTCACTGTCCGGCCACCGCCGATGCTTGATGATCGGTGGCGCCTCTGCGCGCGTACGTTGTACGGAGTACGTGTTCGTGCGGTGGTGGTGGCCTGGTGGGTTGGGTGTGGCCACGTGATCGGTCAGTCAGGCCGCTGCAGCTGGCCGGGCACACGCGCCGACGCTCTTGACGCCAAATATCGGTCGAACCGCCGACGCTACAGCTGGCAGATCCAATGCACGCAGGGGCAGTGAGCCAGCGACATTTCGATGGGATTTTTGTTAGGGAGAGAATGCAGGAGTATGCACGCTAGGTACGCACGTTAACATACTCCCACCATAGGGTGTCAGGTGTTTATACTGCTCCCTCGGTATCAAATGTTTTAGCTTTGTAAAAAAAATTAAATCTATTTTAATGTGTACGTTCATTCAAGTTTAGAGTAAATTTACACATTAAAATAAGTCTAGATATATTTATTTCACAAAGCAATGTAGATTTTAGCAAATTTGACCTATAAGTGCGCTTTTGGTGTGATTCTTACATAAATAGTGTACTTCTAGGTTTTTTTCCAATCAAACTTTTTAAAGTTTAACCGATTTTATAGACAAATGTAGCGACATATATAATTAAATTGGTATATTCCGAATCTATGTTTTAAAAGGGATCTAATGGTACAACTAAGTGTTATAAATATTGCTATATTTTTCTATAAAGTTAGTTAAATTTTATTAAGTCTGACTTAGATAAAGGCTAGAAATACACTTGTTTGTGGATAGAAGAAATAGGCTATTCCTCTTGATACGAGTAGTATGTTTGGTGCAAACCAATCTATGGTTGGATGACTAGGAGGGTTGTTGTAGCCCCGGTCTATTAGAGTTTAAACCTCAGGTTTGACACTATGTTGTATAAAAGGCGTAATATTTTTTCACTAGAAGGTGACGTTTCTGTCGATAACGAGAGGACTATAATGACTTTATCAATCTTCAGACCAGATCCGCCGGTTCTGTCTTTCAGAGGTGCTTATAGACGTCGGGCCTACGTTTGTGCGTTCACAGATATGGGTGCATGTGCATGCGTACCTTACCGCATATATAAAAGCATAAAGGAAAGACTATATGTTTTTCTTATCTTTTTTATAATCATGGAACAAACTTATTTTTCATGCACTACGCATAAGTCGACAAGGATTAAAGGGATAAATATATGTTCTTTTCAAGAATCATCATGGAACAAGGTTTTTTTTTATTGAGAATCAGCAAAAGGCAGGGACACTGCTCAGGCATGACCCGTATATCCTAAGGCCTAAAAGCTGACAAAGGCCTTTTCTAGGCCTGAAGCTTATTGACCTAGATTTTGGCAAGGGCAAGTCAAATGCGGCCCATTTTTCAGAAACAAAACTAAAAACAATACGCAACACTACCGCTGCAATTAAATTCACTGCACTAAGCCTTTTACAACCACACTACTCAGACACCACGGTAGTTCCAAATCCTTGAGATAGAATGATGTGAAGAGTAGCTGAACGGTACAATTTAACTTGTGAAAGTGTAAGATGGTTAATCTAGAGAGAGATAAATAGATTTCTACAAAATTCTTTATAATCTTTTGCAAGTTTTAGGCTTTGCGGAATATAAGTGAGTCTAAATGCAAACTAGGTGAGGCAATCTAGATGATAAACAAGATACTTCAAGCTCGAAGGCTATCACAAGGTAAACAACACAAGTAAGAGATCGGTTAAGGAAAAAACCGAAGCACGCGGAGACGAAGATGTATTCATGTGTTCACCACCTTTGGGAAGGGGGCAACGTCACGTTGGAGAGGTGTGAGGTTCCACGAAGGATTCCTCACGCGCCACAAAGGCTCACCTTTCTCCGATCCTATCCCACGAAGGAATAACTCACTTACTCGTGGTAGACTTTTAAGGTAGTCTCCAAACCCTCACAAACTTTCCACGGAGCAAATCACAAGCCGAATGCCTCCGGGCGATCCTAGCAGCCTAGGGTTTCCCACAAACCCAAGACTAACAAGCTAACTCGATGAACTCAACGGGGAATGAACTTTGGCTTGGTTGAAATGTAGATCGGGACCTCCTCTTCCTTTCTACCAAAGGGATTTAGATTTGGTTGGGTAGAATGGGAGATCCTCAAGCTTTTGTGTTTCAACAATGAGAGAGAGAGCTTCAAGAAGGATATAAACTGAATGCCTGGCCTGCTCAAGGTGGAAGAAGGGATATTTATACTCAAGGGGAAAACTAGCCGTTTCAAGCCAATTTCGCAAGGTCCGGTTTTAATTTCGGTTGGACCGGTTCACATACCGGACTGTCCGGTTCTCAGCCCGGAAAACCGGACTTCAATCGAATCTGCTCTTAGTATCCAGACCCGGATGGATTCGGAGTAAGTAACCCGGAAATCCCGTTTGGGGTTCGGATTTCCGATCCTAACACCGGACGGTCCGGTCTGTGAGCCGGTCCAACTAGTCTGAAAACCGGATCTGCAGAAAAGGGCTTGATGGATAGGTTTTATTCTCTTCTCTCTTTAGTGAGGGATTAAGTAGGAGAATGGGATGTGTATATGGCTTAGGTAATCATCCCCAACAAGCTCATCGATAGAACCCCTCTTAATAGTGTGGAGTTCCTAACCGGACTCAAATTACATAAAAGGGAAAACTCCGGTACGAAGCTTCGTTGTCAAAATGGGGGGGTCTCTGATGACCTTCCATCACATCATCGGACTAAAACCTGTGTAAGACACTAGAAGTACCATTAGTCCGCTCTAACCACGGTGTCATTGTCAGCCAAAAAAGTATAGGGTAAAATACCCTTTCAATCTCCCTCTTTTGGTTGGCGATGACAAACCGAGCTAGGGTTCTCAAGGATATTATAAACAACAATAGACATAGTCATAGCATAATATAAATATCCATGGTTCACGCACATAGCACAAACTTGTCCAACAGACGGAATGAAAGCAAATAGTTCACACACAAAGCGAAGGGGAAAGCACAATGCCATAAGAATCAATGAGAAAGCAAGGGGCATTATGCTAACGGCGAACCCCGGAAAATCCCGGCAAGGAACCCGTAGATAACTAATAGAACTCTACTCTTCTCCCCCATTGGCATCGAGACACCAAAAAGGAAGAGGAGTAGAGCGATGATATAGCAGCCCAACTAGAAGAACATAGACGGTGGAGGAGGCGGAACTGGGAAATCTTCCTCTTCAGGGTACTCGTCACTATCAGCATCATCATCATTGTCCTCATCATCAACGTTACCCTGAGCAGAGGGACCACTGGGACCACTGGGAGCAAACTGACCGGGGAAGTAACCATAGAACATAGCATCATCAAGAGGCGGCATCGCATAGTTGACATAGGGAACAGGAGCCATCTCAGGACCATCTGGTGGAGGAGTGACATTCTGGGTCGCAAGAAACTCATTATGTCGGCGCCGAGTCTCCTGGCTCATCTCCAAAGCCTTGTTGCTCACATCATAGGAAGAACGGCACATCTGGAAAAGCCTCTTGAAAAACTTGGCAACAACACCCTTAGGCCTTGGGTGAGAGGAGGACTCACCAACAGGACGACGAGAACCAGCCCGAGTAGAAAAACATGGCCGAGGATCATGAGCAACTTTGGTGCGGTGCTCAGGAGGCCGCATCCCAGGAACCTTAGGAGTGTGGGCACGGAGACAAAGATTAAGCATTTCTTGTTCCTCTCGCTCGCCCACCATCACATCAGGCGGCACCACCCGATTGAGCAGCTTCTGAACATACACGTAGAAAGTGGGAGTCATCCTGTCCAAAGCAGCCCGTCGCAGCTCACAGTACACAAAGTCACATCCATCAATCTTCCTCAGCCGATCAGGGTGACAGTAGGACAACAGGTTGGAAAAATACCCACGGCAGTTAGTGGAATCTCCAACACGGGGAACAAGGGACTGACGGGAGATACTGGCCAAGGTATGATAGTAGTAATACATGCCAGTCATGCACGGAGGACCACTGAGAATCACTGGGATAGCAGAAAGCAAGAGTCTCAGCAGGCTTGACCTTCTCACTGTGAACACGGAAGCCTCCTCCCCTACCGGTGTAGCCCATGACATCGACCAAATCATCATAAGTATCCTAAAAATGCCGCATGCCAGTCATCCAAGTCATAGTGCGATCCGCATCATCATGAAAATAGACTGTGCAAAATAACTGACGAATGAAGTCAGGGAAGTAGTCCTCCTTGAGAAAGACGAGGTCGAACAGATCCATTTTCCTTAGAGCTTCATCAATATAGAAGTAATCAGAGGCTGCATACATATTGAACCACTCTAGATTGAGAGCTTGAATGTGGCCACAAGGAGTGACCCGGAACTGAGTGTAAATGTGATCCCACATCATAGCCTGAGTCTCAGTCCAAAATTTCTTGTCAGATCTCAGATAGGCGCTGTTTGAAGCGATAGGGATTCTCGCTATGAGATCCCAGATCGACCAATCTCCATACTCTTCAGATTTTGACAAGGCACATCCTCAGCCTCGGCCTGAGAAGCTCGCTACTTACCCCCTTTGGCCTTGAGTTTGGTACGCCCAGAACGAGTGCTACCCTCAGGCTCATGCTGCACAGATTAAGTGTTGCGACGAGCCCGCTTGATCATGTTAGATACCTCAGGCACATACTCACTACCAGGCACATACTCATCAACAGCAGAATCAGCTTCTTCATCTGTGAAAAAGAGAGAGAGGTTGGGGAGCACAGAGATAAGTACACATGCCATAGGAAAAGATGGGAGGGAGAAAAAGAAAAACTTGGATTTGGGCAAGTGCATGGTAAAATAGAGGAAATTGCAGAGAGGTCTGGTGCCAGGGCTGGAAAAACCGGTTCCAGAACTGGATGGTCCGGTGCCAGGGTCAGTTGGACCAAACGTAAACCGGACGATCCGGTGTCAGAGCCGAAAAACTGGACTCAGACAGGACGGTCCGGTGCTATAGCTGGATTAATCGTATGGCAAACCGAGATCTAGGATGGCCAACTATGCAATGTAAAAAATCTTACCAATGACTCAAGTACTTGCACAAATACAGGTCTAAGCAGAGCAGGTAGGACATGGAGGAACGAGGGGGAAAACAAGAACAAGGTGGACCCCTAACTTGTCAAATCCAACAAATGTATGGCAAAACATAGGGATTTGAGAAGTACAAGAGGAGAGGGAGCAAAGGGAGTACCCGAGGACATGGCTTCCCGTGAAGGAAAGCACCAAAGAGCCCTTGAGGAAGAAGAACACCAAAAAGCACCCAAACCACCGCGAGATGAACAAATTCCTTTTGTGAATAGCCTCCAAAAGTCCTTCCTCACAAAATGGTAGCCCGATCTATGGATCCTAGGGGTGGAATCACCCTAGGAGAGGAGGGAAGGGGGGAGGGCGACAATGGAGGAGGAAGTTTCAGGGAAGTGAAAGGGAACTGTGGGAGGGAGGGGGGAGGACCAGCAAGAAGAGGGAAAAAAGAAAAAAATAGATCTAAAACTCGGTTTTAAGTCCGGTTCAACCGAGATCCAAACCGGATGACCCGGTCCACAGGTCGGAAAACCGGAAGCCATCCGGAAAACGATTCAGACACAAGCTTCAGATAGACTCGGTATAGTATAACCGGACTTTCCAGTTCATGTCCGGTTTTCCGACGTTGGCACCGGACCGTCCGGTCTTGTAACACCCTCAGAATCGGACCTATGCAAGTTTTAGCGAAACCCGCATAGAAACGATTCAAAGGTGCCCACCAGGCACTTGCGTGCGGGTGGAAAACGAAGTAATAACATTACACAACAGTCCTCGATGGGACCCACAGAACAGATATATATACAACACGACTCCAAGAGTCAAGAATACAGATATACAGAACAAAGATCCAAATCACCTTGAAATGATAGAGCGTCCGACTACGGACAAGATGCAAATGGGGCTAAGAGCCCTGAAGAATAACCAATGGCGTCCATAACCCTTCCCAGGCCAAGCCGGAAGGGTAACCCTGCTAACGACGTCGATCTCAAAACCTGCTTAAACAAAAGGGGTGCTGACAAAGGGCAAAGGAAAAAGAGGAGCGCCAAGATCGAGGTCAAGACACGCAAGGCTAGAATTCGGTCCTCGCCTACATAGGTATGGTGGATCGAGCGGCAAAGATGCACTAAACAACCTATAGAGACTCGATAATCAAGGCTATCAGAGAGGGGTAAGAAAGACCTATTCGGAACCAGCCTGATACTAACACCAAACAATCCCATCCTGGTATTCCCCCTCGAGACCAAACGAGGAAGTCAACCGAGAAACTCACACAGTTGGCAGTTTTATTTATTCAGTTATCGTTGCAGCATTTACTAGTCAGGTTTAGATAATCATCCTGATAAAGTAAGCAGTGGGCACTTTTAGTTAACCATTCCGTTATAGTTGCAACACTTACTAGTTAGATACAATTAGCATGAGATAACCCCAAAACCCAGCAGCTGTTGGTACTTTTATTCAGCCATTCTGTTGTAGTTGTAATACTTACTAGTCAGATACAATTATCGCAAGCGACAACCCAAACAAGCAATTGTGGGCAGTTTTATTTATCCATTCCATTATAGTGAAGCTGATTACTAGTCATTATAAAGTCAAATTTATAACACTACTTTAGTTATAGTTGTCTATGATCGAGATACTGTGCTCCAAGTCGTCCATAACCGCGGACACGGCTTTCAGAAAGTTTTACCCGGGTGCACCAATAGCAACACACACGATCAACCTCGGAAAAACCAAATCAAAACCCAACGAGGCTTTCACGACAAAGCAATCACAGGATTCGAAATATTTCAGGGGCCACCTTAAAGTAGACTCCAACGAAGCCGGGCCGCCCGAGACGGACTCAAGGTTGGGGACGGTCAGAACGATCGGGAACCCAAAACTGGGCTTGTCGACATCATGAATCGTGCCACGATCCTAAACAGTACAGTGTGCTTCTCGCACAATCGTAATAAAGCAGTAAGGCATGGCATAAGTACAGGATAGTAATAAAGCCTCAAACTAGTTTGTGGCCCCAAGAAATAAGACTGAATCAAGCTCTGGCTCAGGGGGGTCCCATAATCCTCCCGGATGTGGATAGCGCGATAAATCAAGGAACAGGTATCAAGCACTCGGGGTCCTACGGGACACAAGTGGACGGTTAACAACCAAATAACATCTATTGCCCACCTGTGCCTCTGCTTACCTACTTCAATTTTAGTTGTTAAACAGTAATTAAAGTGAACAATAATTAAAGCCATGACCATCTCCAACATCAAACAGGCGGCAATACCCCAACAACTGTGGCACTTGACGACACGCAACAGCACTTGAGCAAACGACTAAGACGCGCAAGTCCAACTATCTACCAAACAACAGGTAATAGGATGTGTCCAAGGCAATATAAGGCTGCAAGGGATATCACGGGTACGAAAGCTAGAGCATCGCAACACAGATAGCAATAGATCAACATGAGGGAAATAAATACTATAAAAGTAAGATAGGTAGAAAGGGGGAGATGCTCGCCTGAAAACATTGCCGAAGGTTCAACCGAAGATCGGGTCGACACTTGCATCAACTCAACGGCCTTATCCGCGAAGAACCAAAACACTAGAATAAACACCGGATGCAATATTTAATACTACGGCAAAAGATCGGGCATGATGCATGTATGATGTATGACATGGCAAAGGCGCACTGCAATTGGGCAATATTAAGCGGAACCGGGGTCCCGGCAATTAATTAAACGGTTCAAGTTATTTATCTACCCCGCAAATTAAATGTTGAATTAGTAAGGCAAAGCATGGCATCGGGTCACATATTAAATTTAAATGAGGCCAATATAAGGCTAGATTTGCCCGCATATGGGCCCCATATTTAATTAGAGGTGAATCGGCATAAGGCCCCCAAACCACAGACAAGTATGCATGCATGAACAATTTAATATGCGACAAGTTGTATTATATTATAAAATAGGGTTCTCGGATAAGGGTCACACATTGAGGGGTCTCGACAAACTTGGGGTTCCAGGGGTTCGGGGTTCGACAGGGGCTCAGGGCTCGACGTAAGCGGTCTCGGCAGGAACATTCTCGAACAACGGGGCAGATCTTGTCGCATCCGGGTTCTCGGCGGACTCGGTGTCCGGAAAGGAGTACTTGGTTCGGTGTCGGGGGCGCATCGGGTTCTTCCGGGTCGATGTCGTTCTTGTCGTTGCGAGGATCTTGTCGGGTCCGCGCCATTGCATCGGTCTTGACGTTCGGGATGCAGAACTTGGTGTCCGGGACGGAGTGCTTGTCGTACCGGTGGCGATCTTGGCAGTCTTCAGGTCCGGACTTCGCCTCCGGGAACGGGGTCTTGCATCCGTGAAGGAGGGCGTGAAGCCGTGTCGTGGTTAGACTTCAATCCGGATCGGGCCTTCAACGTCTCGCCATCGGGTTCACGACATCCTCGCCGTCGCAGCATCGGGTTTCCGTGTGTCGAAGACTTTGCGAGGGTTCGCCTAGAGCCTCCGGCACGGTACGGTCTTCGAGCACGCGTCCTTGACGTGGTTCATCGGGCTGGATACCTTGTAGATGAGACGGTCTTGAATGTAACCACCTCCACCAAACCACCGCGCAAGCACGGGCGACGAGGGCGATGGAGGAGTTCTCGGGGTCGGTTACGGCGCTGAGGCGCCGGGCGAGGACGCCGGACGGCGGGGAGAGGGAGGCCCGAGGCGCCGAGTCGAGGCTCGCCGGTGGAGCATGGCGACGGGCGGGCTCGCTGGGGTTGGCGAGGGGAACCGAGGTGCGGGAGGCGCGATGGAGGTCGGGGAGGTGGCGGAGCCGCCGGGAGGGCGGCCAGGGAGGCGCCGGGCGCCGGAGGAGGGGATAGGAGACGGACGCGCCAAGACGGGAGGAGGAAGGTAGGGGGAAGACGCGGGAGGCGCTGGCGAGGTGGAGGCCTTGGCGGCGGGAGCCTGCCGGGCGCGGAGGAGCGGAGCACGGCGAGGTGGTGGCCGCTGGCTCGAGCGGGCCGACGGCGGGAAGGAGGGGAGAACGGGGAGGCGCAGGCAAAGCAAGCGGAGGTGGAGGCTGAGGGAAGGCAAGGAGGAAGGCGGAGGAGGGGGCGCGCATGGGCGAGGAGGGGAGGTGCTCATGGGTTGGGGCTCGGAGGAGGCGGGAGAGGAGCGGAGGCCATGGTGGGCGAGGAGGTGGGCGGCTGCCGGGCGCCAAGGGGTGGAAGATGGAGGGTCGCTGGGAGGAGGTGGGGCGCGGGTGGTGAGTGCCAAGGGAAGGAGAGAGGGGGGAGTGAGAGTCAGGGCGCTGGCGTGAGGGGGGAGCGGAGAGGAGGAGCAGACGGGGAGAGAAGGTGTCGGGGTTAAAAGGGAGGAGGAGGAGGAAGACGCGTGGGTGGGGCTGGAGAGAGGAGGGGGGGCAGGGTGACGGTGATTGGGGTGGGTCCATGATGTGGGGACATGTGGGGCTAGGGAGCGGGTCCAGGGGTGGTTGACCAGGGTGGTCGGTTTGGGAGGGAATGGGGTGGGGTCCAGGTGTCGGTGAGGGAGAGAGAGAGAGAGGGTAGGGATCTGTGAGAGAAAAGAGGGGGAGAGAGGTGGATTGATGAGGTGGCGGTGGGTAGGAAATTGGGGAGGGTGAGGTGGGGACTACGGTTGGTGGTTGGGACTTGGGACTAGGTAGATATAGGATTTAGAGTTTAGGTTTTTATTAGTTTTGTAAATATGTGTTTGGTTTTGTTTATTTTAAAACAAGACTACTTTACAATAATTTTAGGTAAATAAAATATCCGATATTTGATCGGGTTTTGCATTTGAAACAAAGAGGGTATTTGTACAAAGCAAAACTAGGCTTTTCAAATAGTTCGCATAAACAATGCATGATGATGACGATGCAATGCACAAAAACAACGCGATTTTCTAGTAGTGGTTTTGCGGGATGCCACAATTCGACACCACTAACGATGGATCTCGCCCTCGAGATCCGCCTCATGGTACCGGAAGGAAGATCGGCGATCTGCGTCTTCTCGCTTCGTGTAGATCCTCGCGACACCACTAACAAGAGGTCGTTTTCCGTGATCGTCGAGAGAACACTCTGGAAACAAAAGGTCGAAGGCAGAGGTATCTACAGATAAAGCCACCCCTAGCTTCTGTGGACGGAGTAAAATTGCGGGATCCACTGATTCGATGTACAAGAGCGAATGATAAGAGTAGTCGGATGGTGATCAGTCCACCGCGCACCCAAACCATTACTCTGCACACGAATAGGCGAATTATGCAATCAACTCTCGGAATCAGACTGAAGATCTCGACAATCGAGGTTCAGAAACAAGGAGTGGTGCAGACTCTGCGTCGGATCTAGCGTAGATGATGTCGTCGTGTCGGCAAACACCGGAAGGCACGAGAAGGAACAAAGAGAAAACCACCAGACGAAGGGTTCCTCGGATAGCATGAAGACCAGATGTAGCAACACCGTTACCAAAGGAGGAAGCGAAACCCTGAAGGTACGACGAAAACCCAACCACGAGAATTCCTGGACTCGAAGAAAGAGAAGAGAGCGGATTCAAAACACGTCGAGATAAGAGGAGAACAACAGAGGGGTAAGGAGTAAAATCAGACCTAATCAGAACTATCCAACCGATTTTGCAAAATAGTTTTGACACTCTACAGCGGCCGTTAGCTAGGTTATCCTACAAAATTGACTTGGGGTATCGCAATCCGAGCTTTGATACCACTCAGAACACCTCGACCCGGACATATGCAAGTTTTAGCGAAACCCACCAAACCCGCATAGAAACGATTCAAAGGTGCTCACCAGCACTTGCGCAAGGGTGGAAAACGAAGTAATAACATTACACAACAGTCCTCGATGGGACCCATTGAGCATGATATATATACAACACGACTCCAAGAGTCAAGAATACGATATACGTAACAAAGATCCAAATCACCTTGAATGATAGAGCGTCCGACACGGACAAGATGCAAATGGGGCTAAGAGCCCCAAGAATAACCAATGGCGCCCATAACCCCTGTGCCAAAGCTGAAGGGTAACCGCTAACGACGTCGATCTCAAAACCTTCTTAAACAAAAGGGTGCCGACAAAGGGCAAAGGAAAAGAGGAGCGCCAAGATCGAGGCCAAGACACGGCGAGGCTAGAATTCCGGTCCTCGCCACATAGGTATGGTGGATCGAGCGGCATAAAGATGCACTAAACAACCTATAGAGACTCGATTTAATCAAGCGGTATCGAGAGGGTAAGAAAGACCTATTCGAACCAAATGATACTAACACCAAACAATCCCATCTGGTATTCCCCTCGAGACCAAACGAGGAAGTCAACCGAGAAACTCACATAGTTGGCAGTTTTATTTATTCAGTTATCGTTGCAGCATTTACTAGTCAGGTTTAGATAATCATCCTGATAAAGTAAGCAGTGGGCACTTTTAGTTAACCATTCCGTTATAGTTGCAACACTTACTAGTCAGATACAATTAGCATGAGATAACCCCAAAACCCAGCAGCTGTTGATACTTTTATTCAGCCATTCTATAGTAGTTGTAATACTTACTAGTCAGATACAATTGTCGCAAGCGACAACCCAAACAAGCAATTGTGGGCAGTTTTATTTATCCATTCCATTATAGTGAAGCTGATTACTAGTCATTATAAAGTCAAATTTATAACACTACTTTAGTTATAGTTGTCTATGATCGAGATACTGTGCTCCAAGTCGTCCATAACCGCGGACACGGCTTTCGTAAAGTTTTACCCGCCGGGTGCACCAATAGCAACACACACTGATCAACCTCGAAAACCAAATCAAAACCCAACGAGGCTTTCACGACAAAGCAATCACAGGATTCAGAAATATTTGTGGGGCCACCCCTAAAGTAGACTCATAACGAAGCCGGCCTCGAGACGGACTCAAGGTTGTGGGGACGGCTGTGAACGACTGGGAACCCAAAACTGGGCTTGTCGACACCGCGGAATCATGCCACGATCCTAAACAGTACAATGTGCTCCTCGCACAATCGTAATAAAGCAGTATGGCATGGCAGAAGTACAGGATAGTAATAAAGCCTCAAACTAGTTTGTGGCCCCAAGAAATAAGACTGAATCAAGCTCTGGCTCAGGGGGGTCCCATAATCCTCCCGGATGTGGATAGCGCGATAAATCAAGGAACAGGTATCAAGCACTCGGGTCCCACGGACACAAGTGGACGGTTAACAACCAAATAACATCTATTGCCCACCGTGCCTCGCTACCTACTTCAATTTTAGTTGTTAAACAGTAATTAAAGTGAACAATAATTAAAGCCATGACCATCTCCAATATCAAACAGGCGGCAATACCCCAACAACTGTGGCACTTGACGACACGCAACAGCACTTGAGCAAACGACTAAGACGCGCAAGTCCAACTATCTACCAAACAACAGGTAATAGGATGTATCCAAGGCAATATAAGGCTGCAAGGGATATCACGGGTACGAAAGCTAGAGCATCGCAACACAGATAGCAATAGATCAACATGAGGGAAATAAATACTATAAAAGTAAGATAGGTAGAAAGGGGGAGATGCTCTTTGAAAACATTGCCGAAGGTTCAACCGAAGATCGGGTCGACACTCGCATCAACTCAACGGCCTTATCCGCGAAGAACCAAAACACTAGAATAAACACCGGATGCAATATTTAATACTACGGCAAAAGATCGGGCATGATGCATGTATGATGTATGACATGGAAAAGGCGCACTGCAATTGGGCAATATTAAGCGGAACCGGGGTCCCGGCAATTAATTAAACGGTTCAAGTTATTTATCTACCCCGCAAATTAAATGTTGAATTAGTAAGGCAAAGCATGGCATCGGTCCGTTACACAAATTTAAATGAGGCCAATATAAGGCTAGATTTGCCCGCATATGGGCCCCATATTTAATTAGAGGTGAATCGGCATAAGGCCCCCAAACCACAGACAAGTATGCATGCATGAACAATTTAATATGCGACAAGTTGTATTATATTATAAAATAGGGTTCTCGGATAAGGGTCACACATTGAGGGGTCTCGACGAACTTGGGGTTCCGGGGGTTCGGGGTTCGACAGGGGCTCAGGGCTTGACGGAAGCGGTCTCGGCAGGAACAATTTTCGAACAACGGGGCAGATCTTGTCGCATCCGGGTTCTCGGCAGACTCGGTGTCCGGAAAGGAGTACTTGGTTCGGTGTCGGGGGCGCATCGGGTTCTTCCGGGTCGATGTCGTTCTTGTCGTTGCGAGGATCTTGTCGGGTCCGCGCCATTGCATCGGTCTTGTCGTGTCCGGGACGGAGTGCTTGTCGTACCGGTGGCGATCTTGGCGGTCTTCAGGTCCGGACTTCGCCTCCGGGAACGGGGCCTTGCATCCGTGAAGGAGGGCGTGAAGCCGATGTCGTGGTAGACTTCAATCCGGATCGGGCCTTCAACGCGTCCGGCCATCGGGTTCACGACAGATCCTCGCCGTGTCGCAGCATCGGGGTTTCCGTGTCGACTTTGCAGGGTTCGCTAGAGCCTCGGCACGGCGGTCTTCGAGCACGCGTCCTTGACGTGGTTCATCGGGCTCGGATACCTTGTAGATGAGACGGTCTTGAACCACCCACCGTAACCACCGCAAGCACGGGCGGCGAGAGGCGATGGAGGAGTTCTCTAGGGGTCGCGTGGCGCGAGGAGGCGCTGGCGAGGACGCTGCGGACGCGGGAGAGGGAGGCCCGAGGCGGCGCCGAGTCGCCGGCTACGGTGAGCGGGCGACGGGGCGGGCTCATGGGCGAGGAACCGGAGGCGGAGGCGATGGAGCTCGGGGAGGTGGCAAAGCCCGGGAGGGAGCGGCGGCGCGCGGCCGAGGAGGGGATAGGCGACGGACGGGCCGGCACGGGAGGAGGAAGGTGGGGAAGACCCGGCGGCCAGGTGGAGGTCATGGAGGCGGGCGAAAGCCAGGCTGGCGCGGAGCGGAGCCGGCCGTGGCTCGAGTGGGCCGACGACGGGGAAGGAGGAGAACGGCGTGGAGGCGAGGGCCAGCGGTGGGAGGGCGAGCAAGGAGGAAGGCGACGGGAGGATGGGGCGCCGCGAGGCGAGCCCGAGGAGGGAGAGGGCTGGCTCAAGGGGCCTCGTGAGGAGGCGGCGGAGGGAAGGGAGCCATGGCGAGGGCGAGGGCGCCAAGGGGTGGAAGACGGAGGTGTTCGCCAGGAGGAGGTTGGTGGCGAGTGGTGAAGGAGAGAGGGTGGGACTGAGCTGGGCGCACGGCGGAGGGGGAGCGGCGACGGAGAGGAGGAGCAGACGCGAGGAGAGAGAAGGTGTCGGGGGTTGGGTGCGGGAGGCGGAGGAGGAAGACGCGTGGGTGGGGCTGGGCTGGAGAGAGGGAGGTGGGGGGCAGGGCAGACGGTGGGACGGGGGTGGGTCCCGCGGAACAGGGGGACATGTGGGGCTAGGGGAGCGGGTCCAGGGGGTGGTTGACCAGGGGTGGGTCGGTTTGGGAGGGAGTGGGGGCTGTGGGGTGGGGTCCAGGTGTCGGTGAGGGAGAGAGAGAGAGAGGGTAGGTGGGACTGGGGTGAGAGAAAAGAGGGGGGAGAGAGGGTGGATTGATGAGGTGGCAGGTGGGTAGGAAATTGGGGGAGGGGTGAGGTGGCACGCTGCGGTTGGTGGGTAGGTTGGGACTAGGTAGATATAGGATTTAGAGTTTAGGTTTTTATTAGTTTTGTAAATATGTGTTTGTTTGGTTTTGTTTATTTTAAAACAAGACTACTTTGCAATAATTTTTAGGTAAATAAAATATCCGATACGATCGGGGTTTTGCATTTGAAACAAAGAGGGGTATTTGTACAAAGCAAAACTAGGCTTTTCGAAATAGTTCAGACAAACAATGCATGATGATGACGATGCAATGCACAAAAACAACGCGATTTTCTAGTAGTGGTTTTGCGGGATGCCATAGGTCTGTGTGCCGGTTCAACCAGGCCAAAAACCAAACAATAGAAGAGACAACGAAAAATTTTCAGAAAATTTTTCGAGGATGGCATGTGCATGTAGAGGAAGATAGTAGACTCCAAAAGGGTAGAGGAAGCAGGTGATCTAGGCATGCCTATTGGAAAGAACCAATTTCAACCTCACAAATAGCAACAATAGGCATGATTCGAGGATATCAAGAGCTAGAAAGAAAATCAACAGAAAAAAAACTCAGAGAGCCTTAAGATGGAAACCATTGAGATGCAAAGGAGGCTAGGAGATGGCGGGGGATTTCTCCCCCTATGTTTAAGAACACGTGTCATGGCACCTCAAAGATAGATGCTTGGACCCATATCATGACACGAGATTAATTTATGTTGCACACATAGGTATGCATCAAACCAAGACATGGTAAGATGGCTATCCCTACATGTGCTGCACAACTAGGCTACATAGCATGTTAAGAGTAAGAATATAGTGCAAGAAGCAAATCAATCCAAGTTTTGAGGATCTAGGATACGGAGTTCTCACCTCAACATGACAAACCGGGCTTCATCCAAAGGTTTCGTGAAGATATTGGCCAATTGGAACATCATACCCACATGAGTGAGATTGATATCACCATTTGCGACATGGTCACGTAGGAAGCGGTGGCGAATTTCAATATGTTTGGTGCGGCAATGTTGGACGGGATTATTGGCGATCTTTATTGCGCTTTCATTGTCACATAGAAGAGGCAGCGTACCAAAAGACACACCATAGTCTTTCAAGGTTTGCATCATCCATAACTATTGAGCACAACAAGATGCGGCGAATATGTATTCGGCTTCAGCGGTGGATAGGGATGTGGAGTTTTGTTTCTTGGAAGACCAACTCACCAACGACCGGCCAATGAATTGGCAAGCCCCGGAGGTTGATTTCTGGTGAACCTTATCACCTGGGGATCCGAATAGCCAACAAGCTCAAAGGTTGACCTCTTTGGATACCAAAGCCCGAGAGTAGGAGTGAGAACAACGTACCTAAAAATCTGTTGGGCCGCCATCAAGTGGCACTCCTTGGGAGCGGATTGAAAACAAGCACACATTCCAACACTTAACATGATATCCGGCCTAGAAGCACAAAGGTAGAGCAAGGAACCAATCATAGAACGATATACCTTTTGGTCCACGTCCTTCTCACCAACTCCAAGGCCAAGTTGTCCATTTAGTGGCATGGGTGTCTTCATGGGATTAGCCTTGGCCATCTCGAATTTATTGAGCATGTCCTTAATGTACTTCTCTTGAGAGATGAAACTGTCGTGAGGAAGTTGCTTTATGATGAAGCCTAGAAAGAACTTCAACTCCCCCATCATGGACATCCTAAATTTCATAGTCATCAACTCGGCAAAAGCTTTGTTGTGAGATTCGTTAGTTCCACCAAAGATAATATCATCAACATAAATTTGAACAATAAATAATCCACCCCCTTTAACCCGTTTGGTGAAAAGGGTGGAATCGACCTTACCCACGCTAAACCCATCCATGAGTATAAAATCCCTAAGGTGCTCATACCAAGCACGAGGAGCTTGCTTTAGTCCGTAGAGAGCCTTATGGAGTAGATACACATGGTTGGGATAGCGTGTGTTTTCGAAACCCGGGGTTTGAGCTACATATGCAACCTATTTCAAGGGACCATTAAGAAAAGCAATTTTCACATCCATTTGATAAAGCTTGAAGTTATGGAAAGATGCATAAGCAAGCAAGAGACGAATAGCTTCAAGACGAGCAACGGGCGCAAAGGTGTCCTCATAGTCAATACCTTCTATTTGGGCATACCCTTGCGCCACTAACCTTGCTTTGTTTCTTGTGATGTCCCCGTCCTCATCTTGCTTGTTCTTGAACACCCACTTGGTCCCAATGACATTGATGCGATGATCTTTAGGCCTCTCCACTAGAGACCAAACTTCATTGTGGGTGAAACACTCGAGTTCTTCTTGCATGGCAATGACCCAATCCGGATCCTCCAACGCCTCATGAACCTTGAGGGGCTCAAAGTTGTACACAAAAGCATGATGCTCACAAAAGGTTGTGAGGTTCTTCTTCTTGGCATGGTTCTCGATCCCTCTTGATATGCTTCCAAGGATATTATTGACTTAAAGTCCACTTGCAATGGAGGCGGCCTTGATTTTCCGAATTGTGCCTTCATGATCAACAAATTCATCTGTTGAGGGGCCTTGATCATTGACACCATATTAAGCTTGAACTTGGGATGGAGGAGATTGATCTTCTACTTGGTCTTGCTCAAAGGGTTGAGGTCTTGGTTCTTGTTCTTCGGTTTGCATGGCATCTTGAGTGAGATGTTGATCTTTGCGGTGACCCAGCATACCACTGCATGATGTAGTATACTATAGTCGTAGACATAACACCAATGAAACACCGTTCACTAGTATTACATCCCTCAGAGTGGTACAACAGAAACACAGCAGGTCCAAGACATGACTATAGGTTACAACTCAACTCTTTACACAAGATCCAGAGTATACTCTAGGTTAAAGAGAGAGAAAGAAACTTCTTACAAAGAAGAATCAGGAATAAATAACTCATAGCTACCATACTTATAAAACTAGTAGCTGAACTACTAGGCTTGCATTGCTTCTATTGCAATACTCTACAGAAGTAGGTTATATGGTTAGAAATTCTATTCTTATCTAATCAGCAACTTCGTCTTCACTTGAGTTGATGTATATGCTGACTTTCTTTACTTCATTGAAGAGCTTGAGCTTTTGATGATGATTTCTGGAGCATACTTGATGTATACGTCGTCTGTACTGGCTTTAGAATCTAGCAAGGGTTAATAAGATACTTTGAGTACGAGCGTACTCAGCAAGTTCACTAGAAAAGGAGTGTTTGATACATTATAGCTATAGACACAGACCGTAGGTCGTAGGCAATGCAAGTTTTTGTAAACATTTCTTCAAAGGTTGCTTTTATTCTGAAAAGCTATGTTTGTCATCCTTCACGGGTTTACAAGAACTTTCATGGAGTTCCTTTCCCGCCGCGTTCGTAGCTCCTTCCCGGAACAGGGAGTAACAAGTTACAGTTCTTACACTCTGCAGAGGTGCGTCACTTTACCCATGAGAGACCTTAGGTTTTGTTGCACGGCCGGGAGTATGTCCCCGTTCAATCTTCCTTGGTTTGAGCCTTCACGGGTTTACCAATCGCTGCCTTCTCCACGACCCCGCATGTCTCCTTGGTGTACACCATGCCCACCTATTGAGTTACGACAATGGTTTGTACAGACCGTTCAGATGCCGGAACTATCGTGGGACGTTGAGGGCTCCCACCCATATGCTGCATATCCTCTACGAATTACCAATTAATATGCATGCTATGAGTGATAACAGCCACGACCCGCACATTCGGCTCCATGCGAGAGGGAAAAGATACAGCTAACTTCTCCGTCCCATTCCAAATCTCATGGTCAACGCGTAATATACGGCGCAAGAATCACTGGCGACATTGGTTGTTAAGTCGTAGATAATATGTTCCTTTACCACCAGAACTCTTATAGTAGGTTATTTCCTCATGGTAAATAACCTATAATCACATTATTATGAAAATAGTGTTTTCTGACCTTTTTTAAATGCAGGTGATGACAATACTGGATTTGCAAAATACTTTACAGAAAATAATCTAAGGACATGAGCAAGTGTGAACTTGCCTTTTGTGATTGCAAGATTATGCACTCACGGTCTTCAAGACAATATAAAAGATCCAATATCTGAAATCAGCATCATTGGTCCGGTAAGGACTAATTTTAAAGAAGCAAGATGCTATAATGCATATGTAATGTAATGCAATTTCGTAAACTCGAATCCCGGGATAAACGTTGATCTAGGGTTTGGAAACTGGAAATGGTTACTTTAGAATGTGTTGTCCTTTTAGATAAGTTTCATACTTGTGCTTTTTATTAAGGCTTGTGAGTGTGAAACAATATGTAAACATAATGGCATACAACAATAAGATATAATAATGAGATGTGCTACTCAAGGGCTGCTTATATGTGAATTATCTTATCTTCAAGTTTTACCTTGTAAGTGATGACATTTATAATGAACTTAAGTGTTAACAATTCTAGGTATATAAGTAAGGCTTAATGTAATGTGATTATTATTAATTGTCATATGTTGACTGAAGTGGCAAAACGAATAAATTTTGAAGAAATATTCCACTATTAAGGTTTAAACAATCCTTGTGGCTAATTAGAGGTGATTGATGTTATTTGTGCTTGCTGGAACAGTTTGGACTTGAGATGCTTTATAACTTAATTATAACAGACCAAAGTTAACTATAAAGTATATAATAAAGTTTTTAGCATTATATTTAAAGTCTGGTAGACTAAAGTTAACTTTAAAACATAGATGGACTTTAGGATAATGCTTGTTATACTTATACCTTGTTCACTTTATAATGTTTCTTTAAAGTTACTTAAGAATGGTATTATTTTTAGTTGGTAATGGTTTCTTTACATTATAAATGTATAAAGGGATTTATCTCCCTATAAGGGTGTGGTTAAGGTTTATGAATAAGTAAACAATATTATTCACTACTTATGAACTCACTATAGTGTTTTGATTTGTTTATAAACTTGTGATTAAAATAAAGGAATAGGATTATTTTCACTACAAATTATCCTTGGAGATTTTATATTGGATAATGATCCTTTTATAAAATAATGTACACTTATGGTTGAATGATAATTCAATAAAATTACACTTTTAAAATGTGTTGAACCATTTTGACTTCATAATATTAGTATTTAAGACTAATACTATTTATTAGATTTAATTGGTTAATTTAAGAAATATTAACAAATTTTATTTGACATTTTATGAATTATTAACTAAAGAATTAGGTTTAAATTCAAGTTATTAAAGTGTTTAACTTTTCATTTAACTTAAAAAATGGAATATTATATTTTTAACATATAGGTATTATTTTTGTGATCATTTTGGTATATTACACTTATTTTGTGATTTACAAATAATAAGATATGATTTTTATAATATTTATTACTTTATAAAGTCTTAATAAATAACATATATTTAATTAAGTGGAGTAATAATGCATGATTATAGTTTTAAATTCTAATTCTTATTTTTCTAAGATTTTTGGTATTTTATTTATATTTTTAACATTTACCATTATTAAAATATGAATTATCAAAGTTTTATTACTTATAAAACCTTTATTAAGTAATATTTATTTAAATAATTAGCATAATAATATTTGATAATAGTTTTAAGTTGTAGATTTTATTTTTCAGAAAATTTTCATATATTATACACATTTTTCTGAATTACAAAACAAAAGTTATTAATTAAACAAGATTTAACCATTTTATTTCATTTCTGGAATTTAATAAACGAAATAAATTATGATGTAATGCTGATGTCAGCATGGGGTAAAAGGTTTTTCTCACTAGGTCGATTCTTACCCCCAGTCACTGACTAGTGGGGCCTATGCCACGTCATTTACAGATCAGATAAACAAATTAATAGGAGGGTTATGACCTCAGCATGATGTCATGCTGACATGATCTGAGATTGATCTTCCCAGATCGATTATCGATCGATTGATTCCGTTCGCGCGCACGGCTATGGTTGTGTGTATCGGAAAGAGGGCATCGACAGGAACCCTATAGTGGCGGCGCCGTTCGATTTAGGACGCCGGAATAGTGGTGGTGACGGTGGCTAACGGCGGCGATGTCAGATGCTCGTCGGTGAAATGTGTGGGAACGGGAGCGAGCAAATTAAATGGTGCCCGAGCATCGCAAGCTAACCGTGATTGGAACAAAGAGGTTGATGATGACAGGCATGGTCGGAGGTGAGCTATTCGACATGATTTCCGGCGAACCACGACGGAGGGGAACGACAAAATTCGATCGTCTCCGAGCTCCCCATAGTGCTTCGTCCTTCACAGAGGATATACGCTCGCTGGCGCACCTCCCCGACCACTCCACGGACTCTGGGACGACATCTACTAACGGCGACGATCCTCTCTGACCGGAGCTAGGGTTCGTGTTCATGCGGGAGAGGAAGAAAGAGAGAGATGGTGAGGATGAGGACGAGTTGGGCGTCGCCGTGGCCTTCTTATCCTCTCCTGACGACGGCGGCGTGCATCTTGACGCACGGACGGCGGCGGACGGCATCGGCCACTGCCACCGAGCAGCTTCCAGTCGACGAGGAAGACGACGACGGACGTTTCGCAGAAAACCCCCTAGCATAATTTCCAATTCACTCCGCAGTCCCTCCACGGCCCCACCTGCCAGCGAGACAACGAAGAGGTATCCCGGCTGGGCCGATGTTGGTTTGCTGCTGGGCTGCAACTAGATGCACCATGCAGTAAATAAGAGAGGGAAACATCTGGGCTGGCCTACTTGCAGTTTTTTCTTTACTGTTTCCTTTTCTCTTTTCTGTTTTATTTTCAGATTTGTATATTACACAATTGTTTTGAGTTTTCTTTGTAGAATTAACTTGTTAAACAATTGCAGCAATAATGAATGTATTTAAAGTCATTTTGTGAACTTTTATTATATATTGTTTAGAGTTTCTTTATTTCCTTTATATAGATACTTTTCCTATTATTATTTGTGAGGGCCTTTAATATGAATTTAATTGGGAAAAATTCATAAACTTATTATAGAATGCATTACTACTAACTAATGAGATTTTATTCTCATTAATACATAATATTAAGGCAACTTTTATATTTAGTGATCCTTCAGAAGTATTTGATACATAAAGTTCTAAGTACTAATAGGGTTAATATTATTCCTATGAATTTAAGAAATAGCAATGTAAATATTTTATTATAACTAACAGAAGAGTTAGGGTTTGAATTGGAAATTCCTACCCTAAGTTCTTAGGAGATTTAATTTTCTCACATTTCTTTTATTGATGTGAATAAGGGTTAATGGCTAAACATATTGTCTTTATGTTTATGATCTTTATTAATATCACCCTTTAAATTAAAATAGTGGGATTGTTTTCTAGGTTAACTTATGAGACAGAATTGATAAAGATAGTTCTTAAGCATATGTGATCATGATAGTTGAGAATGACCAAGATATGCTGAAGTGATTTGATGGAAATTATTCCTATCAACCATTGTGGAAACAAGATGATTGATCCAACATATGGGATGGATGTTAAGCTTGATTATAGATTTAGGGTTTAATGTTTACCCAGAATTCCTATCTTCCATAATTCATAATCCTGTACTTCTAATTAAGGAATTCCTTTCCTAGATATACTACTCCTTCATATCCATCATCATGTGTTAACATGATGAGCTTTACTAATATCATTTCAATAAATGTATACATGAAATCCTACTTCACCTCAAGTGCTTGGATTTTCCAAAGAGGAAATATAACTTCTTTAATCCAATGTTGCTCTAACATCATCTTAATCATACTATCTTCTCTCTAAACTCTAGTAACAAATACTCCAACCTCACATTATATTAATGTGACTTGTCATGGCTATCTTAGGATAACATATCTATATTAGGGTTCCAATCATGTTTTATCCACCAATGCCACTTATACTTGATATAAGCATTCAACCTTGGTGAATAAGACATGATCATTATAATCTTTTTATCCTTTATGGTTTAGGTTTCCAGTTGGCTAATCAAGGCTTCATCAATACAACATTACAGTTGTATTATAATTATCTTTTGTTTAGCTCTATTGAATTAAGAGATATAATTCATTGAGTATACCTACTTGATCCAATAGGACTACTCATGGTAACTATCTTCAGTATTTATCCTGGGAATCCTCTTTGTTATCACATCACTACTAGATATCCCGACATAGCCGAGGGCTAAAATCCCGTCGGATATTTAAGTTCACCGTCGGTTATGTATATATCCGACGGTACACCGTCGGTGATCTCCCGTAGACGATGCTCGGTCGGCCATTACTCCAATGAACGATGGTATGGTCGGTTATTATTGTTTCCGACGGTTAACCCTCAGCTATGTATTCTTCTATAGCCGTCCTAAGTTGCTCAATGGACCTAAAACCGATCATTCCCTGTTGGCTATTTTCTTTACCGATGGTTGGCTTTCCCCATCAGGATTTACATTACTCGACGGTTTATTTGTCCCGTCAATGACTACTATAGCCGAGAGGGCACCTGACGCCATTAATTAGCGTATAATAGCCGACATTCCAAAAAAATCCGACAGGCATTTGGTCTCACGGTCACTCAACATTGATCCAACAGGAAGACCATAAAAGACATGTGGAGCACTACTATCTAATCTCGTAGCATACTATAACCTGCATGTCAGAATTGTTGCAATGCGCAAGGCCCGGTATCAAAAGATTGTTTACAAATTGTATGTATTTCAACACAATAACAATACATCACAAATAGAACAAGGGTTGTATCCAAATCACACAGCCTTAATTATCCATCAAAATGAAAAAGAACATAATGTTCTACAGATTTTACATTAGACAATTGGTCAAAAAACATCAAAAACACATTCTACTTTAAGAACTTCATTTGGTTGAATGACTACGTAGTATATATCACGAGAGATGTCCTCCTCATCATTGAGGCTACCTCTAGCATTTCTTCCCATTCCCTACAAATAATACCAAACTAGCTGTAGTAAATACATGAATCATAAGGGATAACAAATGGAAATAATCTGAAAAAATGGCAAGATGTGTCAGACAAGCTACAGAATTATACAAGCCAAAGTATACTGCTGTAATGAACACAGAAAATAGAAGTACTGTTATCACTCAACATAAATTTTGACAAACAAATTCACACTGCACATAGTTCGTACGTTTGGAACCACAAAACTTAGCAGATTATAATCTTAACGAGATGCATGAAAATACTTAACATGTGCAGCTTTCTCCAAGCAAAATAGGATCATATTATGTTTCTTTGACTGATATTTCCAGAGTCTAGTGGTGCAAGTCTCCTTATTAATTCAGAATACTAATTAGTTGCTATTAGTATTATACCCGTGGCTGCAAGACCAATCATTTATATGTACCCAGCAATTTTTTTACTTGCTGCTAGACTAATACAATAACTTCAAATAACTGCCAAGTTTAGCTGTTATCAACTTTGGAACCTGCATTTCATCGGTGAGATATCTGATCAGTATGCTATTTCAGGCAATCAGTGACTATACTTGTAAAAATCATGACTCTAACTTTGTGATTCAGCAAGTGCCATATCTCGTACCTTTAATGAGAGGAGCATATTCTATCCTATCAATTCTTGTCAATTATACATGGGTCTGGACAACTGATAATTAACCGTTAATTTCCTATATTTGGTGACACCACAAACAATATAGTAGTGTCAAAGAAAAAATAAATCGCCATCAGTACCAACTCTGCTAGTATACCTCTTTACTTCATTGTGATAGTTCTGGCAATCAGAAATTCCACTCCACAATCAGGCTCACATGCAAGTCTAGCATCTTGGATCTGTTACACGGAAAAACCATCTTTGGCAGATCTAACTCGAAAGGATCAAGAACAGAAAATTTAACATGTTTGTTACACACGAAAACCATCTGATCTTAAACGAGAATGAGCCAAAGAAGAAGTAGCTAGGGAGGACACGACCTGACGGGTCTGTGAAGCTGATCAGGTGGAGGCAGAGGAGGCGGAAGTGCGGGGGCGGCTGAAATTGCCAAATACGTGGAACGCGGCGACGAACCCGACGAAGAAACGGACAGGACGAGCACGATGGTGGGGGAGAGGCGCAGCCCGTTGGGTGTGGTCGGTGTAGAAGCGCATCAATTTTATTTCCTCCGTCCGAGATGTTAAAGTGTATAAGTGAATTGCACTAACTCTTTCCATCAGTTTAGACTTTTGGTTGCGTTGGCTAGTGCATGAGCTTGACATGGTATCAGAGCCTAAGTTCTTGAGTTCGAGTCCTGCCTTTCGCAATTTATTCTAAAATTGTTGTAGACTCATCTATGTCCACGTATAGGCCTCTTGAGTCATACATGAGTTTCGCGCGTCGTCGCTCTTTTTCGGTTGCACGTGCTGATTTCTCCAGATCGGATCGGGGTCAGGTAGCGAGGTAGGGGAGACTGAGAGACACGAAGGGGAAACGGTTCAGGAAACAGAGATAAAGGAGAGGAGGATAGATTAGGAAGCTACTAGCGCCCATGCCTTCAGATTCAGTTGGAGTCAACACGATTGATCGTGACATGGTCTGGGAGCAATTCTCTCGGTCGGTTACGACCGATAATTAAACACTTAACTTTCAATTCATGTTTTATTTTCGAGGGAAAACTTTCATTCACGTTGTGTTTGGGGTACATCACACATTCTTCCTTTTTTGCGGGTAAAAGAGTACATCACACATTCACATAGGTGCACATAATTAAACTTACCTCAGTGTCGGTTGTTGCTATTTCCCGTCAGACATTTGGTAAAATAACCGAGAGTCACAAAAATACCGTCGGCCCTTTGCGCTCATAGCCGAGAGTTATTTTTGTGTCGTCGGATATTACATTTTACCGTCGGCCATTAGATGGGAGAGCCGAGAGTTGGTTTTCCCGGTCAGAAAACTGACTACACCGTCAGGTATTGGCGGTCATATCCGAGGGGTGGTCACTAACCGTCGGGCATTGATGCTACCGTCGTTTATCATCATATTAGCCGACGGACCGTCATGTATTTCTCAACACCGTCGGAAATAAAGGGATTTCTAGTAGTACATATACCTTTATTTCAAATAACCCTTCTATCCATTCAGGAGTGAGTTAAATCCATCAACTATTACAGTGATCTTATTCTCTTCCAACACTCTCATCCTATAGATGATACCTAGAACTAGCATTACTATTTACCTCTTCTTACTTCTTACCTAAAGGACTGAAGTGAATGTTATGATAAGGACAAGAGTTGATAGGTCAAGAATTGGTGAATCAATAGTTGATTACTCAACATTGATGAACAACAGATATTAAGATAGGGTTCATTAGAGATGATAAAGATTGATATGGAAAGAAAGATATATGGTGAATAATCTTGACTTGGTTTATTTCCTACTCAAACTCACTAAAGAGTTAAGGTTAAGTGTTACCATGATACTCATGGTATAAGTAGATGAGATTAAGATAGATCAAGAATTAGTTGTTATATTCTTATTACTTAAATTATATTTATAACTTGGTATTCATGAGTTGTATAATGAATACTAGGATATGATTACCTAAGGATCAAATATAAATCATTAAATAATATAGTAGGATTAACTTTTATCACATTTGATCTACCCTTAGATCAAATCTCCCTTACCCAAAAATAAGGTTTTAGCAAAGGTTATATTGAAACTTATCGCAGTCAACTTGATGATCTACTTCAATTCCATCAAGTTAAGGGAAGCTTCAATCACTTTGACAACTTTTGTTCAAAAGCGCGAAAATTATTCGGATTATCTATGCATGAATGCAATGCACACAACTGAGTTCAGCTTATTTCTAAGCTCTAATGCTAGGATGTTACAATCTTGTGGTGCATTTGATGGCTCTACTTGGGTAGAGCTCGACTCTTCTTGCGTTGAGCTTGATTCCCCCCATTATCTTGTTGAACATGAATGTGAGACTCGGTGGGCAAGATATGCCCAATACCCATCAACTTGATGACTTGAGAGGAATCACCATCACCTACATCACGAGAAGAAACTTGTCCCTCATGGGGGCCATTATTCTCCAAAAACTCCACGTCACAAGATACTTCAACACAACCATTGGTTTTGTTGTAGTATATATAGGCATGAGAGTTTTCCGCATAACCAACAAATATACCCTCTATAGTTCTAGATTCGAATTTAACGAGCTTTTCCTTTTTTGTTCTTGACGAGGCACTAGCATCTAAAGACACAAAAGTAGTTGACATTGGGATTCTTACTTGTAAGAATCTCGTATCGAGTCATGTCAAAGGGAGCTCGGAGGAAGAGCCGGTTCGTGTAGTGGACCGCTGTAGCAATGGCTTATCCCCAAAAGTTGTGGGGGGACTTGAATTCACTCAACATTGTTCTTGCCATCTCAATGATTGTCCGGTTCTTCCTTTCAACAACACCATTTTGTTGAGGGGTATAAGGAGCTGAGAATTCATGCTTGATCCCCTCATCTTCAAAAAATTCTTGCATGGTGTAGTTCTTGAACTTGGTGCCACTATAGGTTCTAATGGTCTTGATCTCCAATCCATGAGTGCGTTGAGCTTGCTTGGCAAAGATCATTAATTCCTTGTAGGTCTCATCCTTCGTCTTGAGAAGAAAAACCCAAGTATACCTTGAGTTATCATAAACAATGATAAGACCATATATTCTTCCACCAAGGGAGTCATATGTTGATGGCCCGAAGAGATCCAAATGGAGAAGCTCCAAAGGTCTTGACGTGGCCACCTTGGTGACAGAAGGATGATGCTTCCCAATTTGCTTTCCTGAAATGCAAGCACTACACACACGATCTTTCTCAAAGGAGACACCGGTTAGTCCAATAATATGCTCACCCTTTAGGAGTTGATTGAGATTTCTCATGTTGACATGACCTAGGCGACGATGCCAAAGCCATCCCTTGTCAGCCTTGGCCATTAGACATGTAGGAAGAGATTGGCTCTCTTTCGAGAGGTCGACCACATAAAGGTCATCTTCCATGTGTCCAATGAGAACCAAGCTGAGATCATCACCCCTAAAGACCTTCACAAAAGTTCTAGAGAAATAGGAATCATAGACGGCATCCGCAAGATGTTTAATTGAAAGCAAGTTGTAGCCAAGGTTTTCAACATGTAAGACGTTCTCTAGAGTCAAAACCTTGGAGATCACCAACTTACCATAACCTAGTACCTTTCCTTTAGAGTTGTCTCCAAAAGTGATGCTTGACGTTGAGTTGACATCGTGAATAAATTGGTCAAGCCCACTTCTACCTCCGGTTATGTGATTGGTGCATCCACTATCAAACACCCATTTTGATCCACCGGAGGCGTAACCCTACAAAATCAATTCTTTGATTTAGGAACCCATTGATTAATGGCTCCCCTAGCATTAGCAACAAGATCCTTTGGTACCCAAATTGAGTACCATCTATAAGCATAACCATTTCGAGGGCCAACATATTTGGCATATACATCTCCTTGAGTGCCCTTACATAGCACATAGGAAGGATTAGACTTTCTCGCATACTTATGATTGGGATTGCCCCTCATGGCTCCCCCATTCACAACATTCCTTTTGACTTGGTCAACCACCTTGTCACCTTATTTTACAAAGGTTATCTTCTTTGGTGGAATGGCATTGCTCGTATTGTTCTTTGGATCAAAACCGACACCTTCCTTGGAAATTTTCGTCTTTTGACGATATAAAATCTCATCTAGTATCTTTCCCTTGGAGGTAGGTGCACGGCGCTCTTTCTCAAATTGCTCTTTTAAATTCTTATTTTCCTCAATGAGGAGAGTTTGATCAAAGATAGAGTTAGAGGTACAAGAATCATTTTCAACAATAATTGGATCCTTCAATGTACCAAGAGCCTTCTCATAGGACACCCGAAGTTGGTCATGGTTCTCTCCAAGTTTTATGAGCTCACGCTTGACAAGAAAACTAGCCTTTTCAAGGTGCTCAAGGTCCTTGGTAAGAGAAGCATGAGCAACCTCAAGCTCTTTCTTTGAGGCATAAAGCTCTTGGGACAAAGAGTTAGCCCTATCAATAGTGTCCATGTCTTTTGCTTTATCAATTTCAAAATTTTCAATTTGTAGTTTAAGAAATGAATAGGTATTTTCCTCACAAAGATCTTGCTCAAGAAGATTGAATCTTCGTTTCTCATCATCAATATGAGATTCCAAGCTATCAATGGCCTCATCACATGAGCTAACAAGTTCCATTAATTGCTTGACTCTAGCACGAGCAATGGGAGGAAGAGACTTCATGATAGCATACATTTATTTTATATATTCTTCACCAAATTCATCACTATCACTATCACTATCATGGTTACTCTCAAGATCATCCAAGACGCTAGATAGGAATGGAGGAGAGACAATTACCTTGGAGCTTCTTGCCATAAGACAAGAGCCGGCGAACTTGGTAATAGGATAACTCTCGATGTAGTCCTTGGCGTAATCGTAGGTGAGAGGTGAACCGGGTCCGACATATGCCAAACCGGTCACACCCACCACTTCATCCTTATCCCCACACTCCACATCGGACTTGTCCTTGGAGCTCCTTGCCATGAGGCAAGTGGCGGTGACCTTGGGAGTAGGAGAGTCGTCGGTGTAGTCGTAGGTGAAGAGAGACCCGGGTTCGGCGAAGGCCAAACCGGACACTCCAACAACATTCTCTTCATCCTCTTCCTCCTTGTAGAATATGTATTCTTGACCTAGGAAGCCCTTGCCATCACGTCTATTGTTCCTCTTGTATCTTTCGTTGATGGGGTTGGGCTTCAATCTTGGTTTGGCACCCTCTTCATACTTAGGCTTGTCAATCCTCTTCTCATATGGACATTTATCAGCAAAGTGGCTCGACTCATCACAATTGTAGCACGTCCTTTTCTTCTCACTTGATCCCATTGAACTTCTCCTTCTTCGGATCATGTTCTTGGTGAAGAGAGAAAGTTGAGAGAGCATATCATCAACTCCATCAACATCGCTTTCCTCATTACTAGCAACGTCTTCTTGCACATGCTTGGCCTTTAGTGCTAGAGAGTGAGAAGACCCAATAGCACGGTTGATATCCTTGACCTTTTGCCCTTCATCCGCCAAGTTATCTGTGGCAACAAGATAAGAGACTAGATCATCGAGAGTGAATTGATTAGCCCTATCAAGGAGTTGCAAGTTCAAGGCAAGCTTCTTATCGGTGATCGCGATCATAGAGACAATCTTTGACTTGAGAAGCTCATCATTCAAATTGAATCCATCATCATACTTATCATATCCTAGGCCACCAATCTTCATGCAGAGGGCAACAAGTCTCTTGTATGATTCGGCGATAGTCTCACCATCATGGTTCATGAACATGCCCGTCGATGGGCAGGTTCGAAGTGAGCAGCCGAATAGGGCCCCCGAATTTCAGAGGCCCCCATTGCATGCAGTCCAATAGCGACCTGGCTAAATCGACGCTTGTTTAGCTAACCGCCCGGCGAGATCGGATATCGACCTGTCTCCCGATCATGATCCACATCCGCGTTTCGCTCAGGCTGCAGGTCTCGCCTCGCGCCAGCATGCCCCTTGATCGACTTCAGCGGCAGAAACTATTCAAGTGCTCAAAAATCTATTGTGTTTGCCATGTACTTGGTTCCTTGCCGGCAGATCGACCGAAGCTATCTAGGAAAGGCTCCATCGTCCAGACTGCAGTTATGAACTCATTTTCGATTTCCTATTGATTTTAGACCTGATCTGCGCTCGATGCTCATGGCTCTGATTGATTCTCTAGTGATTCAGCAGAAAAGCAGCAGATGGATCGTGCTACCTAGTACTAGTAGGCTGGTGCGTACCTGCTTCTAATTCAGAAATTCATAATCTCTCATGAATAATTGTCTGCAAGCCTGATTGTGTAATTGTCTGCAGACCTGATTGTGTGAACTGAACCGTGGTATGTGGGAAGCAGCAGATCGATCAAAGGATGATTGTCTGAACTGAACTTGTGGACCCTATGTTGTTCCTTGACCCTTGTCTTTGTCTGAACTGAACGTCTGGTACTGAAAAGAAGAAGGAAATGTAAAGAGGTTCGTTTATTAGTTTATTATTATAGTTCCATATTTACTATTTTTTTAGCAAACACCATGCCCGATTTCACATATTTCTGAATATTGTATGAAATATCATATTATAAAGTTCTATAATTAAATAAACATATGATTTTATTTTACTAGTTATTATTGAATTTAAAGAAAAAATGAAGCCTTATTTTGTAAGTCGCACCGGGGCCCCTGAATCCTGGAGACGGGGCTGTTCATGAACATGTTCATCTCTGACTTGGCAGCTTCATACTTGGATTTTTGGATAAGAGACGTTCCCTCTTGGAGAATGACAATCCTATCCCAAAGATCCTTTGCGGTGGGGATGACGCTGACTTGATGTAACACCCTCAGAATCGGCCCTATGCAAGTTTCAGCGCTTTCTGCCAAACCCGCATAGAAACGATTCAAAGGTGCCCACCAGGCACTTGCGTGCGGGTGGAAAACGAAGTAATAACATTACACAACAGTTCTCGATGGGACCCACAGAACAGATATATATACAATAGCGACTCAATGAGTCAAGAATACAGATATAATATACAAAGATCCAAATCACCTTGAAAATGATACAGCGTCCGACTACGGACAAGATGCAAATGGGGATAAGAGCCCTGAAGAATAACCAATGGCGTCCATAACCCCTGCCAAAGCGGAAGGGTAACCCGCTAACGACGCCGATCTCAAAACCTGGTTAAACAAAAGGTGCCGAAAAGGGCAAAGGAAAAAGAGGAGCGTCAAGATCTTGAGGCCAAGACACGGCGAGGCTAGAATTCAAGGTCCTCGCCACATAGGTATGGTGGATCAAGCGCAGCTGCATGTACTAAACAACCTATAGAGACTCGATATAACTGTCGGCTATCAGAGAGGGATAAGACAGACCTATTCGGGACCAATCCTGATGCTACCATCAAACAAACCCATCCTGGTGTCTCCCCCTCGAGACCAAACGAGGAAGTCAACCGAGGAACTCACACAGTTGGAAGTTTTAGTTATTCGGTTATCGTTGCAGCAATTACTAGTCAGGTGTAGATAATCAGCCTGATAAAATAAGCAGTGGGCACTTTTAGTTAACCCTTCCATTGTAGTTGCGACCCTTACTAGTCAAATACAATTAGCATGAGATAACCCAAAACCCAGCAGTTGTTGGTACTTTTATTCAGCCATTCCGTCGTAGTTGCAATACTTACTAGTCAGATACAATGGTCACAAGCGACACTCCAAACAAGCAATTGTGGGCAGTATTATTTAGCTATTCCATTATAGTGAAGCTGATTACTAGTCATTATAAAGTAAAATTTATAGCACTACTTTAGTTATAGTTGTCTATGATCGAGATACTGTGCTCCAAGTCGTCCATAACCGCGGACACGGCTTTCAGAAAGTTTTACCCGGCCAGGGTGCACCAATAGCAACACACGCTCGATCAAACTCGGAAAAACCAAATCAAAACCCAACGAGGCCTTCACGACAAAGCAATCACAGGATTCAGAAATATTTCAGGGGTCCACCCCATTGAGTAGACCCGCAACGAAGTTAGCTGACTCCGAGACAGACTCAAGGTTTGCGACAATGGCTGTAAACGACTGGGAACCCAAAACTGGGCTTGTCGATACCGCGAAAACATTCCGCTTACCTAAACAGTACAGTGTGCTCCTCGCACAATCGTAATAACGCAGTAAAGCATGGCATAAGTACAGGATAGTAAATAAAACCTCAAACTAGTTTGTGGCCCCAAGAAATAAGAATGAATCAAGCTCTGGCTCAGGGGGGTCCCATAATCCTCCCGGATGTGGATAGCGCGATAAATCAAGGAACAGGTATCAAGCACTCGGGGTCCTACGGGACACAAGTGGACGGTTAACAACCAAATAACATATATTGTCCACCTGTGCCTCTGCTTACTTACTTTAATTTTTAGTTGTTAAACAGGAATTAAAGTGAGCGATAAGTAAAGCCATGATCATCTCCAACAATAAACATGCGGCAATACACCAACAACTGTGGAGCTTGACGGCACGCAACAGCACTTGAGCAAGCGACTACGACGCGCGGGTCCAACTATCTACCAAACAATAGGTAATAGGATGTGTCCAAGGCAATATAAGGCTGCAAGGGATAACACGGGTACGAAAACTAGAGCATCGCAACACAGATAGCAATAGATCAACAGGAGGGAATAAATACTGTAAAAGTAAGATAGGTAGAAAGGGGGAGATGCTCGCCTGAAAACATTGCCGAAGGTTCAACCGAAGATCGGGGCGAAGCTCACATCAACTCATCGATCTTATCCGCGAAGAACCAAAACACTAGAATAAACACCGGATGCAATATTTAATACAACGGCAGAAGATCGGGCATGATGCATGTATGATGCATGACAAGGCAAAGGTGCGATGCAATTAGGCCAGATTAAGCGGAATCGGGGTCCCGACAATTAAATATATGGTTCAAGTTGTTTAGATACCCCGCAATTTAAATGTTGTCTGTCATGGCAAAAGATAGCACCGGTTCGCTACACAAATTTAAATGAGGCCAATATGAGACTAGATTTGCCCGCATATGGGCCCCATATTTAATTATATGGTGAATTGGCATAAGGCCCCCAAACCACAGACAAGGATGCATGCATGAACAATTCAATATGCAACAATTTATAAATATGGCATTTATAAAATAGGGGCTCGGATAAGGGTCACACATTAGGGTTCGGCGAACTTGGTTCCGGGGGTTCGGGGTTCGGTCTCAGGGGGAGCGTTCTCGGATAACGGAATAGATCTTGGCGCATCCGGGAAGAAGGACTTGGTTCGGTGTCGGGGGCGCATCGGTCTCACCCTGGTCGGTGTCGATCTTGTCGCATTCGTGGTCTTCGGGTCCGCGTAGACGGTCATGGCGTTCAAAGTGGAGAACTTGGCGTTCCGGTGGCGATCTTGGCGTCAGGGTTCGCGGTCATCAGATCCGGGACGAACTACTTGTCGCATCTGGGGTCTTGCACGGAGTCTCGCGAACTTGGCGTGTCGAGGTTGGGTTTTCGGTCCGGCCGTGGTCTTGCATAGTTTCGGGTCTCGACTCGTGTCGGTCTTGTGGTCCAAGAGGAGGGGACGCCGTGATCGGTCTTCAAGGGTCCGAAGGCGATCTTGGCGTCGCATCTTCGTCCTCGGATCCGAGAGGGAGTGCTTGGTGATTTCCGGGAAGGAGACCTTGAATCACCAGGTCCAAGAAGGCGATCTTGTTGTCCCGTGAAGTAGAAGTACATGTCTTCTCGGACTACGTCACATGTACGTCTTCGTGATCTTCGAATCGGCAATAGTCGTGGGACGGTTCTTGGGGGTTCAAGCGACGATGATAGAAGAACTTATTGGTGGGTAGGGGAACCTTGTCTGAACTTAGGCCTGGTGCACCAGCATGCATACTCACGGCACCACTATGCCTTCACCAAAACATCCCCACAACGTCAACTATCAACACAACACAGTGCCGATGCACCACGTCCTGCAGAAGAATCACGGACTCGGACACGCTACCGTAGCAGAGGAAGCAGAGGCCGTGGCGGACGAGCTTGACGTGGCCAGCGATGGACGCGGAGAAAAAGGGCGGCTCGGATGGGTGGCCATCAGCCGGTAGCGGGGAGTCGAGCTCAAGAGGAGGGCAGAGCATGCCGACCAAACGGTGACGCAGACCAGGTGGTAGCAAGCGGGCCGGACGCGGGCCGGGGAGGTGGCCGCGGCGCAGAGGGCGGCTTGGAGATGTGCTTGGGGGGGGGAGGAGCCAGCGCTGCAGAGGAGGTCTGGCGGCGCTATGCTGCAGACGGAGGCGACTCCCCGGGTGGCGCGACGCGTGAGTCCGAGGGCGGGTGGAGGTCGGGTACCGGCGAAGAGGGCGGCCATGATTCAAGGCCATGGGGAGCCGAGGCCGCGGGGAGGAGGAGGTCCGGAGGTGGGGAGTGGTGGTCGGCGGTGAGGCGCAGGTGGGAGCGGGCGGGCGGGGTCATGAGGTCGGGAGGGTGGGCCAAGCCTGGGGCAATGGAGGGAGAGGCGGCGCTTGAGCGGGGCCGATGAGGCAGGGAAGAAGGCTCGGGGGTCGCGCGGTGGAGGCCGTGGTCGCGGAGGAGAGCGGCGGCGGAGGAAGGACGAGGTGGGAGACGCGGCTCGGGGGAGGAGAGACGGGGAAGAGAGGAGAGGAGAGAGGGAGAGAGCGGGGTGGGGCGCGTGGGGCCGGGGCGTGGGGCCGGTGGGAGGGGGTTGACCGGTTGGGGCAGAAGCTGGAGAGTGGGGCCGGAGGGGTGTGGGTCTGCGGGTGGGGCTAGGGTGTCGGTGGGGAGAGAGAGAGGGTGGGTAGATGGGGTTGTGGTGAGAGAAAGAGGGGGGGAAGTGGGGTGGATTGATGAGGTGGCAGGTGGGTAGGGATTGGGGGAGAGGGTGAGGTGGCGAGCTGTGAGTGGTGGGTAGGATAGGTTTGGGTAACTTTAGGATTCGGGTAGGCTGGTTTAGGTGGACCGATTTAATTCCGGGGGTGGTCGACTAGGTCGATTCGGCCCGTTCGACTGCCCCACTAAAAATAATTAAATATTTTATTTATTTCAAACAGGGCTTTTGCAAACCGATAGCAGACAAAACAAAATAATCCGGAGACCCGGGTTTTGCGTTTGAATAAAGATGGGGCGCTTAGAAAACAAATTAGGTTTTCCCGAAAATAGTTTTATGCGAACAAATGCAAGATGATGACGATGCTCAAATGCAATGTGGCATGATGACATGAGCATGCGGTCATGATGATGCAATGCACAAAAACAACGCGATTTTCTAGTAGTGATTTTTGCGGGATGCCACAATTCGACACCACTAACAATGGATCTCGCCCTCGAGATCCGCCTCATGGTACCGGGAAGAAGGTCGGCGATCTGCGTCTTCTCGCTTCGTGTAGATCCTCGCGACACCACTAACAAGAGGTCGTTGTCCGTGATCGTCGATAGAACACTCCGGGAAACAAAAGGTCGAAGGTAGAGGTATCCACAAATAAAGCCACCTCTAACTTCGATAGAATGTGAGAAAAAATGCGGCCTATCCCACTTCAATGTACGAGAGCGAATAGAAAGGGTAGTCGGCATGGGGGCCAATCCATCACGCACCCAAACTATTACTCCGCACAATCGGTGGAAAAACGTGCAACCATTCTCGGAATCAGACTGAAGATCTCGACAATCGAGGTTCAGGAACAAAGGAGTGATGCAGACTCTGCATCGGATCTGGCGTAGATGATGTCGTCCCGTCGGAAAACACCGGAAGGCACGAGAAGGAACAAAGAGAAGTCCATCAGACGAAGGATTCCTCAGATAGCATGAAGACCAGATGTAGCAACACAGTTACCAAAGGAGGAAGCGAAACCCTGAAGGTACGATGTAACCCAACCACGAGAAATCCTGGACTCGAAGAGAGAGAAGAGAGCGGATTCAAAACACGCAGAGGTGAGAGGAGAGCAGCAGAGGGGTAAGGAGTAAAATCAGACCTAATCAGAACTATCCAACCGATTTTTCAAAAATAGTTTTGACACTCTACTTCGGCCGTTAGCTAGGTTATCCTACAGTGGACTTGTGGGGTATCGCAATCGCTGAGCTCGATACCACTCTGTAACACCCTCGAGATCGGCCCTATGCAAGTTTCAGCTTCCGCCAAAACCCGCATAGAAACGATTTAAAGGTGCCCACCAGGCACTTGCGTGCGGGTGGAAAACGAAGTAATAACATTACACAACAGTTCTCGATGGGACCCACAGAACAGATATATATATATACAACAGCGACTCAATGATTCAAGAATACAGATATAATATACAAAGATCCAAATCACCTTGAAAATGATACAACGTCCGACTACGGACAAGATGCAAATGGGGATAAGAGCCCTGAAGAATAACCAATGGCGTCCATAACCGCCAGCAAGCGGAAGGGTAACCTGCTAACGACGCCGATCTCAAAACCTTCTTAAACAAAAGGGGTGCCGACAAAGGGCAAAGGAAAAGAGGAGCGTCAAGATCGAGGCCAAGACACCGAGGCTAGAATTCGGCGGTCCTCGCCTACATAGGTATGGTGGACTGAAGCGGCAGCGCTGCATGTACTAAACAACCTATAGAGACTCGATATAACTGTCGGCTATCAAAGAGGGATAAGAAAGACCTATTCAGGACCAATCCTGATTCTACCATCAAACAAACCCATCCTGGTGTCTCCCCCTCGAGACCAAACGAGGAAGTCAACCGAGGAACTCACACAGTTGGCAGTTTTAGTTATTCGGTTATCGTTGCAGCAATTACTAGTCAGGTGTAGATAATCAGCCTGATAAAATAAGCAGTGGGCACTTTTAGTTAACCCTTCCATTGTAGTTGCGACCCTTACTAGTCAAATACAATTAGCATGAGATAACCCAAAACCCAGCAGTTGTTGGTACTTTTATTCAGCCATTCCGTCGTAGTTGCAATACTTACTAGTTAGATACAATGGTCGCAAGCGACACTCCAAACAAGCAATTGTGGGCAGTATTATTTAGCTATTCCATTATAGTGAAGCTGATTACTAGTCATTATAAAGTCAAATTTATAGCACTACTTTAGTTATAGTTGTCTATGATCGAGATACTGTGCTCCAAGTCGTCCATAACCATGACACGGCTTTCAGAAAGTTTTACCGCCGGGTGCACCAATAGCAACACACGCCGATCAACCTCGAAAAACCAAATCAAAACCCAACGAGGCCTTCACGACAAAGCAATCACAGGATTCGAAATATTTCAGGGGCCACCCCATTGAGTAGACCCAAGAACGGTTAAATGACTCGAGACGGACTCAAGGTTTGCGACAATGGCTGTAAACGACTGGGAACCCAAAACTGGGCTTGTCGATACCGCGAAAACATCCCGCTTACATAAAAAGTACAGTGTGCTCCTCGCACAATCGTAATAACGCAGTAAAGCATGGCATAAGTACTGGATAGTAAATAAAACCTCAAACTAGTTTGTGGCCCTAAGAAATAAGAATGAATCAAGCTCTGGCTCAGGGGGGGTCCCATAATCCTCCCGGATGTGGATAGCGCGATAAATCAAGGAACAGGTATCAAGCACTCGGGGTCCTACGGGACACAAGTGGACGGTTAACAACCAAATAACATCTATTGTCCACCTCTGCCTCTGCTTACTTACTTCAATTTTTAGTTGTTAAACAGGAATTAAAGTGAGCGATAAGTAAAGCCATGATCATCTCCAACAATAAACATGCGGCAATACACCAACAACTGTGGAGCTTGACGGCACGCAACAGCACTTGAGCAAGCGACTACGACGCGCAGGTCTAACTATCTACCAAACAACAGGTAATAGGATGTATCCAAGGCAATATAAGGCTGCAAGGGATAACATGGGTACGAAAACTAGAGCATCGCAACACAGATAGCAATAGATCAACAGGAGGGAATAAATACTGTAAAAGTAAGATAGGTAGAAAGGGGGAGATGCTCTTTGAAAACATTGCGAAGGTTCAACCAAGATCGGGCGAAGCTCACATCAACTCATCGATCTTATCCGCGAAGAACCAAAACACTAGAATAAACACCGGATGCAATATTTAATACAACGGCAGAAGATCGGGCATGATGCATGTATGATGCATGACAAGGCAAAGGTGCGATGCAATTAGGCCAGATTAAGCGGAATCGGGGTCCCGACAATTAAATATATGGTTCAAGTTGTTTAGATACCCCGCAATTTAAATGTTGTCTGTCATGGCAAAAGATAGCACCGGTTCGCTACACAAATTTAAATGAGGCCAATATGAGACTAGATTTGCCCGCATATGGGCCCCATATTTAATTATATGGTGAATTGGCATAAGGCCCCCAAACCACAGACAAGGATGCATGCATGAACAATTCAATATGCAACAATTTATAAATATGGCATTTATAAAATAGGGGCTCGGATAAGGGTCACACATTAGGGTTCGGCGAACTTGGTTCCGGGGGTTCGGGGTTCGGTCTCAGGGGGAGCGTTCTCGGATAACGGAATAGATCTTGGCACATCCGGGAAGAAGGACTTGGTTCGGTGTCGGGGGCGCATTGGTCTCGCCCTGGTCGGTGTCGATCTTGTCGCATTCGTGGTCTTCAGGTCCGCGTATACGGTCATGGCGTTCAAAGTGGAGAACTTGGCGTTTCGGTGGCAATCTTGGCGTCAGGGTTCGCGGTCATCAGATCCGGGACGAAGTACTTGTCGCATCTGGGGTCTTCGGGTACGGGAGTCTCGGCGAACTTGGCGTGTCGAGGTTGGGTTTTAGGGTCTGGCGCCGTGGTCTTGCATAGTTTCCGGGTCTCGACTCGTGTCGGTCTTGTGGACCGAGAGGGAGGGGGACGCCGTTGGAAGAACATTTCTTAATCCCTAGTGTTTTGAGTGTTAGATAACAATACCAAGGATCTTTTAATGTGTGTTGAAGTGTTGCACTCGAACTCGCCTTTGGGCGGATAATCCGCCCCTCCGCCTCCTGCCAACAAGCGCAAGCCCGGAAGGGGCGGATTGTTGGCGGATTCTCCGCCTCCGGATAATCCGCGCCTCTCGGGCGGATAATCCGCCATCGCCATCGCCATGCAAGCCCGGAGGGGCGGAGTTTTGGCCGGACTTTCCGGCCTCGCCGGATAATCCGCCCCTCAGGGGGGCCGGATTATCCGCCCCCCAAGAATTTCTCCAAGCTTCACCAAGGCGCAAGCCCCAGAGAGGGGGCGGAGTTTCCCCCGGAGAATCCGCCCTTGGGGCGGAATTTTCCTAGGGGGCGAATAAGCCGCCCCCAAAGTTGGGCAACGGCCAGATCTGGGGAGGGGGTATTTAAGCCAAAAATCCCCCTCCTGTCAGAACTCTTGATTCATCTCGAAAAGGAACAGATCAGATCTCAAAACTTCATACAAGAGTGCTCCACCTAGATCCACCCAAAGGCCCCATCCCTTGGGGAATCGAAGGAGGAGAACTCGATCTTCATCATCAGCAATCAAGCGCTTCATATCCTCTCCATTCATTTGGAGAACCTCCGATCTAGTACTTCTTGCAAAGATCTAGATCCTCGTTTTTGTTTATATTGATAAACCTTGTTTTTGTGACAGCTTGTTGTCATCCCGGAGCCCCAATTCGGTTGTGGGTGTGTGCCCGATAGTGTTGTAAAGGCACCGGTTCCCCTCGAAGGGATCCAATAGTGGATAAGGTGGATCAGCCTCGTGGCGAGATCCATCGGAGAATAGGGTGAGGCCTATTGTGGCGTGGTGGTCTTAGAACCGCCCACCCTCCAACGCAGATGTACTTCCCTTAACAAGGAAGGAACTGCGTAAAACAAATCTCGTGTCTCCGTGCTCCACTACGGTTTCCTCGCTCCTCCTTTACGTGCTTAGTAGTTAGGGTTTCATATAGGGAAATTCTTGTAGTTGCATATCTAGAGAATTTACTTTGTGTCAAGCCTAAAATTGAAAAAGTATTAAAAATTGGTTAGCACCTATTCACCCCCCCCTCTAGGTGCCCATACGATCCATTTCAATTGGTATCAGAGCCTCGGCTCTTATTTCGGGCTTAACCGCCTAAGAGAAGTATGGGTTCCAAGGAGATGGGAGTGATGCTCGGAGGTAGTCACCATGAACGATCTCAAGACGTTGGAAACAACCTTGGTGAGTTCAATGGAGGCTAAGATGGAAGAGATGCCAATTGATAATGCTCTCCACATCCGCAAGATCACCTCCATCTAACTTCGAGGATACCACTCATAATCCAAGGAAACGTAAAACTGTTTCCAAAGATAACGGTGGTAGGTGATGATACTAGTAAGAGCTCCTCCTCGAAAAAGGATAGCGGTAAGGATGGATACAATGAGGTTTCTCATGTGTATTCCCCTGATCCGCCTATTCCTCACCCACACATACATAATAGGGGTGATCCACCCAAATTATCAGCTTCTACTTTCTCTCAATGGAAATTTTTGATGAAATCTCATGTGTGCAGTTCCTCCATAGAGTTGTGGAAGATCATCGAAAATGGTCTTCACGTTGGAAATCCTAACAATCTCACAAGGAGAGAAGTGGTCGATAGCCAACTCAATGCTACAGCTCTACACATGATACAGCTTGGTGTGGGTGATAAAGACATGCCACACATTCAGCATCTTAGCACAGCTAAAGAAGCTTGGGATGCCCTTACCGAGCTCTTCATCGGAAATGAAAGTATGAGAAGGAATAGATATGATGCCTTGAGCAATGAAGCTGAAGGATTCTATATGCTAGATGGATAAGACCACGAGGACATGTATAGGAGGCTCAAGGCAATAGCTACAACCTTCAGAAACCACGGCGCAACTCATGTTGATGATGCTTGGATCAAGCGCAAGTATGTGAGTGCTCTTATGCCATTTGAGCCCACAGATTTGAAAAGTCTCCAAGGTAGGCATAATTATCACCTCATGTCATCCAATGAGGTAATGCAAGAAATGGCCGCATTCAAAGTGGCTGCCAAGAATGCCAAAGATGCTCGTGCTCGAGCTATGGGGATGCAAAAGGGGGTCAACATGGCTTTGAAGACTAGTGTGATTGATCATGATGAATATGCGGTAGAAGGCCTGGACTGTCCCGAAGATATAAAAAGGATCCACGGACAATACTTGGCTCTTTATGCAAGAAACTTTTGGAAAGATCCAGCCAAGGCTAAAGCTGAACTAGATCGCAAAAGTGGAGCCTATGGAAGAAAAGAAAATGGTACCAAGCTGAGAACTTGCTTTAATTGTGGTGACCGCTGCACTTAGCTGAGTGTCCATATCAAAGTAGAGAGGATAATGGAGGAAGACTCATTTTCAAGGACAAATCAAAAGCTCCACGTAAGAAACAGTTTGTAAAGAAAAATGCTCCTTTCAAGAAGCAACCAAAGATTGTTCTAGTAGCTCAAGAAGAATATTCATCGGGGAGTGAAGATGAGGACGAGGACGATAGCTCTCAAGAGGTGGTTGCTATAGCCACCACATCTACATCAACATCACTCTTCGACTCTCCAAACGAAAACATCATCAACAAGAATCCTACTTATCTCATGGCAAGAAGCTCCGAGGTAACTTCTTCTAACTCTTCCTTTCCCAAGGCTATGATAGACATGGATGATCCTGCTAGTCTTAAGGTTAAAGAAGAGATTATTGCCTTGGATTTTTTCTATACTAACCTGCAAGGTGAGCACAAACTTCGTTTTGAGGCTCTTATGGATCAGTTGGCCCAAAACGAAGCACTCCTCGAAGAAAAGGGCAGAATTGAAAGGGAGGATGCAATGGAAATTGCATCCCTAAAATATGCTCTTGAAGAAGAAGAAGAAGCTCGGGTCTCTCTTGAAGAGAGGCTTGAGTCTATGGAAGAGTCACATGAAGAAATTGTGACTAAACTCGTTAAGGAACGTGACAATGCGGTCACCAAGGCAAAGAAGTTAAAGAAGGAAAGGATTGACTTTGGGGCTGCTCATGATAGACTCTCCGAGGAATTGGAGAAACTTGACAATGCTCATAAGGCGTTGAAAAACGAGTTCTCTATCCTCAGTGAGTCACATGATCAGCTTCAAAGTCGATTAATGAATATGATACTCCTAGCTCGTCCAACTCAACATCTAGTAACAATAAAAATGCTAATGTGGAAAAAGGAGTGATCAAGGACATCCCTACAAAGGACAAAGGTGTGCTTGATGAAGTCCTTGACAAGCAAAGGTCAAATCATGGTAAAGAGGGACTTGGGTATGTCACCAAGTCCAAGAAGAAGAAAACCAAGAAGAACAAGACCAAGAATGTGCAATTAAAGACAAGCACTGCTGAGAAGGTTGTCACAAAAGACAAGACTAATAATATTGGTTTTGCAGGGTCTCACAATCCGAATTATGAACTCTTTTGTGATGATTATGGCAATGTTTATGCTTATTATGTTGGTCCTTTTGATGAATATATTGCTTGGTCTATTTGGGTCCCAAAGACCCTTGTTACTAACTGTTATCACCGTATTTTGGCCAAAGACGGAGATGGGCCGTGATCAAGATGGGCTTGAAAGATACATATATTCAACGTGTTGTTGGATCGGCCTAGTGCGTGGGTTTGGGATAAATTGCCCGTGTATCTTGTATCATAGTAGGTTTCGTGTTTGTTTAGGTTCAGTTTATGTTTAGGTAGAGATAGAGTTGTAAAGTTATTCCAAAAAGTAGAGAGTCTCCGGACTATAAATATGTACCTAGGGTTATCGAAAGAGGAGGACAACCACGTTCACAACAAACACAATCTCGGCGCATCGCCACCCCTTGTTTCTAGGGTTTCTTTCGGGTAAGTGCCATGCTGCCTAGATCGCATCTTGCGATCTAGGCGATTCTACTTATGTTACCGGTTTTACTCGCATCAAGCGTTGTTGATGGCGAGTAATACCATTATCATAGATTGTTTGAGGCTAGCATCGGTGCTTTTTCATTACTATCGTCGAAGTTATGCTACCTCTAGCTATCTCGCTACCCTTGCACCTTTTCCCAAAGTGCAAGGGTAGCACCTTGCTTGATCTTTATTTAGTCGATTCGATCTATTATAGTTATGCCTTGTTCGCCAAGGTTTAGTTTAATATCTACGTAATCAGGCCTTACAAACGGGTTGAACGATCCAGTAATGCATAAGGACGTGGCTTATTCGTTCTAGAGAAGATGTTCCAGAATTGGCTTTACGTTGGTTATTAGGCCTCTAGGGTTAATATTCTTCATCTTTGTACGCATTGGGCTCAATCACGCGTGGGACGTTCAGATACGTGGTGAAAACATTAGACTATCGAGATCGATTTAACTTGTAGTGATCAAGCAAAACCCCATGTTATCATAAATCTAACACAGAACCATGGGGCAATCGGCTTTAGGAGCCGATTTACTGGAAACCGGAGCCGATTACGGCTCGAATTTTACGATACTTGTTTACCATGCAGAAATCAATCGAGCAATCCTTCACCTTCCGACCAGGTATAGTCAGTGTGGCATCTCGAACCAAGCCGTGACGCAGCCGAGCTTTTCGGGCCGTCGCCCGAGGGACCAGGGCCCACCGCCAGCCCCGGAGCCTCCGCTCGTGTTGCTCGCTGCTCGCCGGTGGGTTTTGGCAGCAACACATTCTCGCACGCCGGTGGGACCTTCAACAACGTCTACATCAACATCCGACGCTGCAATGGAGAATGTACAGTCACTTACGACGATCTACCCGACGAGCACAAGGCAAGCACGACGAGATCAAGGCTCTTCGAGGAAGACCTTATCGGCTCTTTTGAGAGGACCCGTAAGCATGGCATCGTGGAAGGGTTCTCCCGAGGGCGCTCAATGAGGTGGATCTCTCTTCCTTCGAGGAGCGCACTGAGCTCTGACGGGAAGTCAACTACA
Source organism: Avena longiglumis (assembly GCA_030063025.1). Classification (NCBI taxonomy): domain Eukaryota; kingdom Viridiplantae; phylum Streptophyta; class Magnoliopsida; order Poales; family Poaceae; genus Avena; species Avena longiglumis. Next base: position 128,814,318 of record CP125976.1, read on the forward strand.
TGGTGGCTCATTCTCTGCACCGCCATTCCGAGAGCCCAGTGAACGCTTTTGAGCGGGTCGCAGTCGTAGTCCAGGATCATGAAGCATCGGTACTCCGTCGGGACCTACTTTAGGGACTCACCAGGAGAAAGACCGCCTCACCCGCCACAGCCTCCGTCGCACTTGCTCCGTAACCGCCATGGCAGCGGCTTACGTCACAAGGTGGAGGCGACCAGCGATTGTCAATTCCTGTTTGAGCCACCTAAGGAGATCCCACATGGATATATATGCGCCCACGTGCCGGATCAATAGCGACACGCACCAAGATTGCAACCGCAGGGTTTCTCGGCAGAGCTCTTAGGCGGCGGATCTTGAGGCAGGCGTGTCCAGCGATGGCTGGGATGGACGCCGACAACAAAGGCGGCTAGCCAAGTATGCCATGGAACAAGTCATGAGAATCTAGCCCCTACAGCTCAAACAAAGGAGCAAATCGGTACCATCCTGAGGGACGACTTCGCGTCAAGAGAAGGACAATCGGCTATTCAAAGCCGCCGTACCCAACGAAGTTTGATCTAATTCACGCCCCAAGTATAAGCTCCCCTGAGTTCTCAAGGTTCAGGGTCGAAGGGTCGAGCTCGATCGAGCACATAAGCGATACCGCACAACTAGGCATGATTTCGCATCGGATCGATGCGTAAGATTTTTTGCGCAATCTCGACAGACCAGCCTTTGGGTGGTACACACTACCACACCGATTCAATTCATACCGGAAGCAACTGGAAGAGCGGTTCCACATCCAGCACCATTCGAGGCTACCGAGGTCGGCATTGCGCACTGAAAGCGGCAGGTGAGGAGAAATCAGCCGAGTACATCCAGCCAGACGTCAAGAACCGATGTTACGGCTGCTTAATCGAGAAGGAAGCGCCGAGATGGCGGTGTTGGGTCTCTCAAGACCCATCAAGGATCTGGCTTTCGGTAGAGTACAACTCATTGGCGCACATGGCCCGAACGGCGATGTATGAACAACGCCACCGAGTTGTACCAAGACAAATTCAACGTCCGATAGGCCTGGTCGATGCGAAGAAGAAGATCCTACACAGACCGGAGGTGGCCGAATGGGCTCGGGGCGATCCTGTGGCTCGCAAATGGGTGAAACAGAAGGGCCTGCGAAGGGTTCGACTGATGTGAGCAAAGCTGAGCAGATATTCGATCTGCTGAAGGAGAAGCGGTGAGGTTACCAAGGCCACAAAATCCCTACTCCAGAAATGAACGGAGACCATACTGCAAGTGGCATCATTCGTTCACTCACACCACCAACGAAAAAGAGCTTCACGCCAAATCCAAATGGCGATAGAACAAGGCCGTCGATCCTTGGGCAGTTCGCCATGAAAGTGGACACAAACCCATTTCCGGCCAACATGGTAGAACTCGATTGCCCTCATGAGGCGTAAGCTGGATTTCGTTTGGCGTTAATATGGCGTGGTCCGGTACCACCATGACACGTACAAGGAGGACGGTGGTCGCCTGGGCAAGGAAAGAAAGGAGGCTAGTCCATGCGACCGCCCAGCCACAATGACAGCGGTACTTAACAGAGGAACAAGTGAGGAGAGTGCGATATCGTAAGCCACATTCCACGCATCTCCTTAACAAGTATGAACGCCAAGATGACCAACGTCATTGGCGCGACGAGACGACGAAGATATGAGCACCTTGCTAGGGGACCGTCGAAGAGAAGGAAGCGTGACGGCATTGGGATTGTCCTTTCTTCAAGTATCTTTGAGGGATGAGCCGATTGCCTAATCGACACTGCCGAATGCGGTCGAAAAGGAAGACACGAGGCCGATGTCGTATTCAAACGTCTAGGGCCTCTTCCGCCCAGTAGCCATCACAAGGAGTCCGCCGAAGCGTAAGACCTCGAGAAACCAAGGGATGACAAGGCGGTCAAGACAGTATCACCGTCCAAGGTGGTGCCAAGCGGACTCGTAGACACCCGAGCGTAGAGTGCAGCGGCTGCGTAACTTGGAGGAAGCTGAGCGCGATATCTCCGCTTTAAAGAAAGCACGGCCTGATCGGTCAAAGTGAGGCAAACTTTGGATACGGACCGCCCGAGGAAAGAGTGGCGCCCAAACCGTAAAAGCCGATGCAAAGACATCGGCCGGCACAAACATGGTGTTCGTACTCCGTCGATTCTGGCGCCAAGAACCGATGAGCTACCCGTGGTACGGTTTGATCGCGGCCCACGGCGGTTATCTTTGAGAAGCCACGTGAGAAGGGTTACAAACATCCGAAAGCCACAGCCTGCGAGGTTACATCAATGGGCAACTGTCGGCAAGATGTTGGTGGACACCGAGCGGCATCAATATCATGCCATACTCCATGCTACGACGTTTGGGACACTCCACGGCAGATCTGATCAAAACCAACGCCACGTTGAGCGACTTCAGTCGGTCTTGCACGCAAGGCGTCTTGAACGTGAACTTGACGGTGGGCAGAAAACCGTACCACGTCATTCTTCGTCGTGAGCGGCAAAACACCACACATCTTGCTAGGAAGGGATTGGATTCACGCTAATTGCTGCATCCGTCCACAATGCACCGATGCACGATCCGATGGGATGGAGGCGACGTGGAGGTCATCCACGCGACGATTCTATCGAGATCTCCATAGCTGGCATGAACGTCAGGAAGCGAAGACCAAGAGCCGATCTGGAATCAATCTAGACGGCGGCGTATTGAAGCTACAAAAAACGGGGTGAGGCTGGTCTTATCCACTGGCCTTACAGAGTAGAAAAGCCCACGATCATCTGTGGTACGGCCGATCCCTGCGATCGGCCACAAAAAATAAAAAGCAGCGATCATACGACAAGCAGCTCATGTAGTCGTAGCAGGGAGATGCTCTGCCACTGTAAAACAATAAGGTGTAAACCGTCCTTGGACCGATGCGAAAAAGGGGGCCGATTCAAGAAATCGGCCCAAATTATTTTTGTTATCCTCACCTACCGTTTGCCCTGTGTTTAGCGTCGATTTGACAGGTGACGGGAAGCTAGGGTACGGATTTACATCCGCTGATGAGCTAGAAGAGATCGACATTGGTCCTGGGGATAAGCCACGACCAACATTTATCGTGAAAGTTAGAGCCGAGTCTGGGGCCCGATGATAGCCTGTTGAAACAATATCCAGATTGCCGCTGGGATTACAGAGATGCTGGGTTGGACAGAGAATCATCGAGCATCGTCTCCGCTCAAAACGGATTTCGCCGTTCAAATGAAAGCACGACAAATGAAGGCGAAATTCGAAGAAGTCAAAAGAGGTCGAGAAAATGTTGACCAAGTTGATCGGACCATGCGGTATGGTGAGTGGATTTCTAGTATCGTGCACTGAGAGAAGAAGGGTGGCCAATGGCGTGTTGCTATAGATTTTCGAGATCTCAACAGAGCTACCCCAAAGGATGAGTATCCGATGCGGTGGCGTAAACATTAATCAATGAGCAGCTGGTCATAAAATTTTGAGCTTCATGGACGGCAATGCGGTACAACCAGATCTTCATGGCTCGAATACATACACAAGATCGCATTCGAGTCCCGTGGTCCGTGGGGTTATTTGAATATGTAGTCATGACGTTTGGACTGAAAAATGCCGCGCCACGTACCAAGGGCCATGAATTATATTTTCCATGATCTGATCGGCAAAGGTTGAAATCTACATCGATGACGTGGTGGTCAATGCCTTCAGCGCACGGACACTTGGACGATCTGCACGCGTCTGGACCGAACAAGAAAATTCGCCTACGGATGAATCCAAAGAAGTGTGCTTTCGGGTGACGGCGGTCGGTTCTTGGGTTTTTGGTCCATGAACGCGGAATTGAGATCGGCTGAAAAGTCGAGGCGGTGGACAATGAAGCCACCCACCACGAAGAAAGAACTGGTCCCTTATCGGCAAGATCAACCGTCGACGATTCATCTCTCAATCATCGGGAAGGATTGAGCCGTTCATGGGACTAGTAAAAATCAAATCGACGAGGAATTCATTGGGGCGTAACAACAACGAGCCTTTGACGAGATCAAAGAATATCTGACAAAGCCGCCAGTATTAATTCCACCTCAGCCTGACAGGCCGTTCTACATTTACTTGTCAGTAGCTGACACGTCCATCGCCTCGGTAGTGGTGCAAGTTTATGATGGGTTGGAGCGAGTCGTCTTTTACATAAGCAGGAGGATGCTGGGCCTTGAGACAAGGTACCTCGATATCGATAAGTTGTGCCTCTACATTTTTTTCACCAAGTTGCGCCACATTTTGCTATCGCGAGATCATCATCATATGCAAATCAGACGTCATAAAGCACATGCTGTCGGCTCCTATGTTAAAAGGCCGACTGGGCAAATGGATGTTTGCATTATCAGAGTTTGACATCCGGTATCAACCCGCGAAAGCGGTTAAGGGACAGGCGCTGGCCGATCTTATCGCTGAAAGGATCAACACTAACATAGTCGCACTGTCCATAAGAGCATGGGCTATGTTTTTCGACGGATTAGTTTGTGACGATGGCTGCGGCATCGGCATTTTACTGGTGTCGCCCCGGGGGGCAACATTTTCCTTCTCCATCAGATTGTCTACCTCTCGCACCAACAATGTAACCGAGTACGAGGCGATATGCAAGGGGATGGAGTTACTCCTCAAAGCCGGAGCGGAAGCAGTGGAAATTTTTGGAGACTCCAAGTTGGTGCTTTCCCAGCTCACGGAGGACTACAAGTGCGAGAGCGAGTCCCTCTTCCCATTATGGCTGCCGCCATGCGGTGATGGCAATTAATTCGTAAACTTCACTTGGATCCCACGATCGCAGAATACCGAGGCGAACGATCTTGCGCAGATGGCTTCAGGATACAAGGACGTGGTATAAGGAACCGACGTTCAGGTACAGTTCCTGGAAGCGGACGACTGGAGAGCCGATATCTTCAATTACTTGAAAGATTCGGCTCGGGGGGCACCTAAACGGATAAGGTACAAAGCCATGAAGTACGTGCTTATTGGGGATGACATGTTTTACAGGACTCTGGAAGGGCTATTGCTCAAATGCCTGGGGTCAGCCGAGGCCAATCAGCTCTTACACGAAGTACACGAAGGCGCCTGTGGAACTCACCAATCGTCTCATAAGATGAAATGGTTGATCAGGCGATCAGGGTTTTATTGGCCCACCATGCTTGAGGACTGTTTCAACTACTACAAAGGGTGTCAAGCATGTCAGAAATTTGGAAAAATCCAGATGGTGCCCGCGTCGGCAATGAACCCCATCATCAAGCCTTGGCCATTCCGAGGTTGGGGCATGGACATGATCGGCAAAATCAATCCTCCATCAAGCAAAGGCCACATGTGGATTCTGGCTATCACTGACTACTTCACAAAATGGGTGGAGGCTGTCCCAATGAAGTCAGTAAACTCGAAGGATGTTATCAATTTTGTGAAAGAACATGTCATCCATAGATTCGGGATTCCCCAAACTATCACAACCGATGGGGGTTCGGTCTTTATTTCTCAGGAGTTTAGAAAATTCTGCGAGGACATGGGGATCAAGCTGATTAGATCATCTCCATACTATGCTCAAGCAAATGGGCAAGCTGAAGCGTCCAACCAGAGCCTCATCAAGCTGATCAAGAGAAAAGTCGATGAGCACCCAAGGCGTTGGCACGAGGTCTTGTCAGAGGCGTTATGGGCTTATCGCATGTCATGCCATGGAGCAATAAAAACCTCACCCTACCATCTAGTATATGGACAAGAAGCCGCCTACCGGGAAATTACGGTGGATCGAGACGTCACTTTTCGTGACGATCTAACAACAAGAGTACGCAACCACGATGAGTGACGTGTGGAGGATTTAACCGAGCTCAAAGCTATGGTCATGGAGAAAATCAAAGAGAACAAGGCCAAGGTAGCTCGTGCATACAACAAGAAAGTGAAGCCAAAGGAGTTCCACGTTGGTGATCTGGTATGGGAAGTCTGTTGCCCTTGGGGACTAAGGATGCAACATATGGTAAATGGTCTCCAAATTGGCACGGTCCGTGCAGGTCGACCAAGTTTTAAGAGGAAAGCATACATGCTCGAAAGCGTTGGATGGAGTAAAGTTCCCGATGGCGATCAACGGACAACATCTCAAGAAATATTTCCCAAGCATGTGGGATGTTGTACATAAAACTTGAGGGCGATACATGAAATCGGCTAGGTAAAGGCACGTGAAACGATGGATGTAAAATATGGGGCCGATGCTGAAAATCGCCGAATAAAAACAAAATATATAGCCGATGCACGGTCATCGACTCTAGAGGTTCACACGTGTTACAAACAGTGCCGATTCGCGCACAAGCTGCTGAAGAAATGCTTGAGTGCGTGGGCGCCAAAGATGGACACGATCCACCTCGGCAATCTCAGCTTTGTCATCTTCATCTTTACTTGTCACGGGTCATTTGTGCAGGCACGTTTTTGATGGGCAATTGGAGATTTGGGTCTGTTTGAGAAAGGTCGCAGTCATCGTTTGAAATCAAGAAGTGGCGTTTAATATGCCTAAAGATGCGACCAAAGTTTGACCACATCAACGTTTTTGGGAGAAGCCGATGGATAGTCATCGGCTCTTTGCGATTGACTTGTTTCATTGTATGCGTCGATATCTTTGAGCCGATGCAGTATCATCGACTTTTAGGACATCGACCTATCATGGCTATCGGCAAGATCAGGGGCGGACAAGGCAATCTTTGGGAAATAGATTTTCATTCATTTAAAAGATGGTTGCTTACAAAGGACGGTGATTACAAAAGGAAGCCTACTACTGTTGCCATCGTTCCTAATCTAAAGGCGAGATAAATCGCCATTGCCGTCAGCCGCCGTCCTCTTATTTGTCTTCGCTGCCGGCATCATCCTCGCTTCTTCTTTGAAGAAACCAAGGACCTCGTCCTCCTCGTCATCTTCGATGTCTTCATGGACCCGGCGAAGCGCTTCGTCGCGGATACTCGTTGGAGGTGTCCTCTTCGATTCTTCTTCCTCGTCGGAGGACTCGACGCCGCCCGACCAGGCGTCGTTTGCTCTTCGCCTCGGTTCCTCATCAACGAGGAACTGAGGCTCTCTTCACCGTCGATCGGGACGCATCGTCCTCTGACCAGACGGCGAAATCCCAGTCCCTTTCGTCCCACCATCGTGGGGCGAAAGTACTGTATGCCGCCGTGGGCGGGTGCTCTGGCGTCGGCTCTCGGTCGCTAATCGAGTTGGAGGCGTGGGAAGACGCACCGGAGGAAGCAGAGGAGGCCATGGCAAGAAAGAGGTTTTTTCAAGAAGGAAGAGGGTTTTCGCAACCGGAGGAAGATGGGGATTGTGAACTGCTCAGCGAATTTAAATAAGGGAATAGTGGAGAGACGGTTCAATGCCATAGCGGTTCCCAGTTGCACCGCCAAAATCGTCAAATCATGCATCGCGCAGGAGTTGAGAAGACAGGCATCATGATGAAGGGGTAGCGTGGCGGTTACGTTACGCCACGCATTACGTCGACGCGGCCCGATAAAAAAAAGAGAAGAAGAAAAAAACACGAGTGGTTTTGGAATTATCATTGCCAAAACCAGGGGGGCATGTGTTATCACCGTATTTTGGCCAAAGACGGAGATGGGCCGTGATCAAGATGGGCTTGAAAGATACATATATTCAACGTGTTGTTGGATCGGCCTAGTGCGTGGGTTTGGGCTAAATTGCCCGTGTATCTTGTATCATAGTAGGTTTCGTGTTTGTTTAGGTTCCGTTTATGTTTAGGTAGAGATAGAGTTGTAAAGTTATTCCAAAAAGTAGAGAGTCTCCGGACTATAAATATGTACCTAGGGTTATCGAAAGAGGAGGACAACCACGTTCACAACAAACACAATCTCGGCGCATCGCCACCCCTTGTTTCTAGGGTTTCTTTCGGGTAAGTGCCATGCTGCCTAGATCGCATCTTGCGATCTAGGCAGTATCTATCGTTACCTGGTTTTACTCGTCTTGAAGCGTTGTTGATGGCGCAGTAATACCATTATCATAGATTGTTTGAGGCTAGCATCGGTGCTTTTTCATTACTATCGCCGGGTTATGCTACCTCTAGCTATCTCGCTACCCTTGCACCTTTTCCCAAAGTGCAAGGGTAGCACCTTGCTTGATCTTTATTTAGTCGATTCGATCTATTATAGTTATGCCTTGTTCGCCAAGGTTTAGTTTAATATCTACGTAATCAGGCCTTACAAACGGGTTGAACGATCCAGTAATGCATAAGGACGTGGCTTATTCGTTCTAGAGAAGATGTTCCGGTAATTGGCTTTACGTTGGTTATTAGGCCTCCTCTAGGGTTAATATTCTTCATCTTTATGCATGCAGGCTCAATCACGCCGTGGGACGTTCCGATTCGTGGTAAAAATATTAGACTATCGTAGATCGATTTAACTTGTAGTGATCAAGCAAAACCCCATGTTATCATAAATCTAACGCAGAACCATGGGGCAATCGGCTTTAGGAGCCGATTTACAGGGAAACCTGGGAGCCGATTACGGCTCGAATTTTACGATACTTGTTTACCATGCAGAAATCAATCGGAGCAATCCTTCACCTTCGACTGTGTATAGGTCAGGTGGCATCTCGAACCAAGCCGGCGTGTGCGGAGCTTTTGCCGTCACCGAGGGACCAGGGCCCACCAGCAGTCCTGGGAGCCTCCCGTCTCTCCGTGTTGCTCGTCGCTACTCGCCGGTGGGTTTTGGCAGGCAACACTAACATGAAAGGACCCATTGAAAAATGGGTACCTAAAACCAAGAAGTAATTTTCTTGCAGGGCTATGCTTCCGGTGGGTCGAAATGGGTGCTGGATAGTGGCTGCACTAGTCATATGACCGGAAGCAAGGAGATCATCACGGAGATGCGTCCAAATCTTGATAATATCACAGTCTCCTATGGTGATAAGTCTAAATCTCAGGTATTGGGTCTTGGCAAGGTTGTGGTTGCCCACGATATCTCACTCGTGGACGTCATGCTTGTTGAGACCCTTGGCTACAATCTTCTTTCTGTTCGTGCCCTTGGCAAGATGGGTTTTGCTGTTTTTATCGACGATGATTTGGTAGTACTCTTATGGAGCAAGTCCCTAAAGGTCGCTTTCGTTGGATACGTCGAAAATGACCTGTATGTGGTGGACTTCTCGGGGAAAACCACTTCGGTCCGATGTGTCAATTCGAAAGGCCGACGTAATGGCTATGGCATCGCCGTTAGCCCATGTCAACATGAGAACTTTGCAAAGTCTCCAAAGGGTGGCCACATTCTTGGACTAAAAGACAATGTCTCTTTTGCCAAAGACCGTGTTTGCGGGCTGTGTTGAAGGAAAATGCATGATTCTCCCCACAAGAGGAAGACTATTGTGTCATCGAAGAGGATCTTGGAATTACTCCATGTGGATTTATTTGGACCTCCTTCTCATGCAAGTCTTGGTGGGAAGAAATATTGCTTGGTCATCGCCGATGATTACTCAAGATATACATGGGTATATTTCTTCAAGCTGAAAAGTGAGACTCAACAAAACTCATCGACTTTTCCAATGAAGTTCAACGTCAACACAATGTTCCCATCTTGGCAATTAGAAGTGACAACGCACGTAATTCAAGAACTACACTTTAAACGAGTTTCTTAGCGAAGAGGGATTAGACACCAATATTCATGCGTACACCCCTCAACAAAATGGTGTAGCCGAGAGGAATAACCGGACTTTGATGGATATGGCAAGATCTATGCTAGCTGAATTTAAGTCTCCTTATAATTTTTGGGCTGAAGCCATATCAACCGCTTGTCATCAAACCGGCTTTACCTTGAAGATCTTGGACAAGACCCCATATGAAATACTACCGCAACAAACCCAACATCTCATACTTGGGTTTTGTGTAAGTGTTTCTTTCTTATTAAAGGTGTCCGTTTGTCAAAATTTGAATCCAAGGCTTTAGAAGGTATTTTTGTTGGTTACGGTCGAATCCCACACTTATAGAGTCTACAACAAGCTCACGGGATTGTTGTAGAATCTTGTAGTGTGGAGTTCGATGAAAATAACGGCTCCTTTGTAGGGCAAGTTGATGTTTGTGATGCGATGTTGAAATACCCCAAGATGCCATAAGAAGAATGGGCGTGGGATTTTCCGCCCCATTGAGGAACCCTTGTGGCGGATCGGGAAGGACAATGCACCACTCAAGTGGAGCCCTCATCTTCACAAGATCAACAAGCTCCTCGTTGGAGAAAACTCTGCACCAACACCGCAACTGTGAAGATCATCGGTCTCTGGACAAGATGGTAGTCCCAGCGGATTATCCGCCTCTCAAGGCGGACAATCAGCACTCCAACTCGTACAGGGGATCAAGGAGAAATCAACATATCTGAAGCTCAGCCGGATTCTCCGGCCCCGAAGCGGATTATCCGGCCATGGCTCTCCAACTCGATCGAGCTTTCTCGGGAAGATGGTTCGTACTTCATCTACCAGTCGGATAGTCCGCCCCTCAAGGGGCGGATTATCCGGCCTGAAAAATGTTCAAAGAACAATCTTACAGCGATCGTGACCAAGATCAAGGGCAATGCAGTAATCAAGACAAGGATACAACAATTGAATCCACTCCTTCAAGAAACAATAAGGATATTGAGGCTCGTCAAGGCTCGTGCGGATCGCAACCTTGAACTAAGAGGTCACACTCTTGACAAGGTAGTTGGTGATCTACACGAAGGGTATCCACTCGAAGAGAGCTTGCTAGCTCGTGATCATCAAGCTCACATTTCCATGGTTGAACCAAAGAAGATTTTTATGCTCTTGAAGACCCGATTGGGTTGTTGCAATGCATGAAGAATTAAAAACTTGAACGCAACAAAGTTTGGAAGCTCGTAGAAAAGCCAAAGGATTGCCGCAATGTTATCGGCACCAAGTGGATCTTCAAGAACAAACAGGATGAAAATGGCATTGTTGTGAGGAATAAAGCACGACTCGTGGCTCAAGGATTTTCTCAAGTAGAAGGAATTGATTTTGGCGAGACCTACGCTCCTGTAGCTCGCCTTGAGTCTATCCGTATCCTTCTTGCATATGCAGCCCATCATAATTTTAAATTACAACAAATGGATGTTAAGAGCGCTTTCCTTAATGGTCCTCTACATGAGTTAGTATACGTCAAGCAGCCCCCGGGGTTTGAGGACCCCAAATTTCCGAACCATGTCTACAAACTCGATAAGGCGCTCTATGGCCTTAAACAAGCCCCACGTGCGTGGTATGAGCACCTTAAAGAGCTTTTGCTAGACCGTGGATTCGAAGTTGGGCAAATCGATCCCACTCTTTTTACTAAGAAGGTCAATGGGGAGCTTTTTGTATGCCAACTTTATGTAGATGACATTATTTTTGGCTCTACTAACCAAGCTTTTAACGATGAATTTTCAAAGCTTATGACTGACAGGTTTGAGATGTCCATGATGGGTGAGCTAAGGTTTTTTCTCGGATTTGAAATAAAACAACTTAGAGAGGGGACCTTTATTAATCAAGCTAAGTACATCCAAGACATGCTCAAAAGGTTCAAGATGACGGATCTCAATGGCGTTGCTACCCCAATGCAAACAAAGTGTCATCTTGAGCTCAATCCCAAGGGTAAAGATGTGGATCAAAAGGTATACCGATCCATGATCGGCTCTCTCCTTTACCTCTGCGCATCTAGGCCCGATATAGTGTTAAGTGTAGGAGTGTGTGCAAGGTACCAAGCCGCTCCTAAAGAAAGCCACTTAGTGGCGGTCAAGCGAATCTTCCGATATTTGGTTCATTCCCCAAATTTTGGGTTATGGTATCCCAAGGGTTCAAGTTTCTCTCTGTGTGGTTACACCGATTGATTGGGCTGGTGACAAAGATGATAGGAAATCAACCTCTGGTGCATGCCAATTCTTGGGCAGGTCTCTAGTGTGTTGGTCATCAAAGCAATTGTATTTCACTCTCAACCGCCAAGTGAATATGTTCTTTCTGCAAGTGCTTGTACTCAATTGTTATGGATGAGGCAAACTTTAAAGGAATATGGTGTCAATTGTGACAAAGTGCCTCTTTTATGCGACAATGTAAGTGCTATCAAAATTGCTTACAATCATGTGCAGCATACAAGAACAAAACATATAGAGATTCGCAACCACTTTATTTGGGATCATGTTGCTCGTGGAGATATTGCTCATCTCCTTTGTGAGCACGAAGAACCAACTTGCTGATATTTTCACGAAGCCCCTCGATGAAGCAAGATTTTGTTTTTTGCGGAATGGGCTAAATATCATAGATTCAAGGAGCTTGGCTTGACTATTCTTGCACACTCACTTGCTCTTATTCATGTATCTGGTTTAGATGCGGGCATAGACATAGGGGGAGTGTGGTCCTAATTGATTGGGCCAACCCTCCCCCCATAATGCCGAAAGCAAGTAAAATCATTTCCCTTAATATCATTTTGTGATATGTGGGTCATCGATGAGCATTGGTTTTGAACTCAAGATACATCTTCGCGGTGTCATGCCATGCGCTCCAACATGGTGGCTTCGGCCACCGCCCTCTTCCTCAAGAAGAGTTCGTTTTTCATGGGTCTCGTTGGATTTTCTTGCATACCTTTTGTTCTTATGGAAAACACACTCAAATTTGGCTTTTGGTTGATTTGATTCTTGAAAATTTGGGTGCGTAGTACCATCTCAGTTTGATTCTCATCGCTCTTCTTCCTTTTTGGCGTTTCGATGCCAAAGGGGGAGAAGTAGTTCTAGTAGGTCACGTGGATTTGCAAGGGTCGGGCACAAGCTCTTCGGTTTTAGTCGTTTTTATTTGCTTGCTTGTGCCTTTTCTAGCGTGAACTTGTTTGCTATTTGTGGTTGTTTGTGTAAGACTATGTCGTACTCCACAGTTTGGTACTATGTTTGGTATTCATGGATTTCTTGATTTATCTATCATGGACCCCATGGAAGTCTGGAATTATGGAGCATATTTGATGACATTTGGATTCATGGGATTATCTATGTATGCCTTGGCTATATATTCCGGTGGTATGACATTTTTTCTCCAAACCTTAAAAGTAGTGTTCTACCTAGTGTGTGTATTTGTATTCAAATGCAAATCTTAAATATGCACAGATCTAGGGGGAGCGTCTTTCATTATCTAAGGTGGCACTTGCCGGTTTCATTGCAAATCCTAGTATTGTCATCTAACACCAAAAAGGGGGAGATTGAAAGAACATTTCTTAATCCCTAGTGTTTTGAGTGTTAGATAACAATACCAAGGATCTTTTAATGTGTGTTGAAGTGTTGCAGCTCAGAACTCTGCCTTTGGGGGCGGATAATCCGGCCCCACCAGGGGCGGATAATCCGCCCCTCCCTCTGCCCAAGCAAGCGCAAGCCCCAGAAGGGGGGGGGGCGGATTGTTGGCCGGATTCTCCGGCCCCGCCGGATAATCCGCCCCTCCTGCTCATCGCCAAGGCGCAAGCCCCAGAGAGGGGGCGGAGTTTTGGTCGGACTTTCCGGCCTCGCCGGATAATCCGCCCCTCAGGGGGGCCGGATTATCCGCCCCCCAAGATTTTCTCCAAGCTTCACCAAGGCGCAAGCCCCAGAGAGGGGGCGGAGTTTCCCCCGGAGAATCCGCCCTTGGGGCGGAATTTTCCCAGGGGGCGGATAATCCGCCCCAAGTGGGGGGCGGATAATCCGCCCCCAAAGTTGGGCAACGGCCAGATCTGGGGAGGGGGTATTTAAGCCAACAATCCCCCTCCTGTCAGAACTCTTGATTCATCTCGAAAAGGAACAGATCAGATCTCAAAACTTCATACAAGAGTGCTCCACCTAGATCCACCCAAAGGCCCCATCCCTTGGGGAATCGAAGGAGGAGAACTCGATCTTCATCATCAGCAATCAAGCGCTTCATCTCCTCTCCATTCATTTGGAGAACCTCCGATCTAGTACTTCTTGCAAAGATCTAGATCCTCGTTTTTGTTTATATTGATAAACCTTGTTTTTGTGACAGCTTGTTGTCATCCCGGGAGCCCCCAATTCGGTTGTGGGTGTGTGCCCCGATAGTGTTGTAAAAGGCACCGGTTCCCGCCTCAAAGGGATCCAATAGTGGATAAGGTGGCTCAGGCCTCTCGTGGCGAGATCCATCGGAGAATAGGGTGAGGCCTATTGTGGCGTGGTGGTCTTAGAACCGCCCACCCCTCCAACGCAGATGTACTTCCCTTAACAAGGAAGGAACTGCGGTAAAACAAATCTCTGTGTCTCCGCGTGCTCCACTACGGTTTCCTCGCTCCTCCTTTACGTGCTTAGTAGTTAGGGTTTCATATAGGGAAATTCTCGTAGTTGCATATCTAGAGAATTTACTTTGTGTCAAGCCTAAAATTGAAAAAGTATTAAAAATTGGTTAGCACCTATTCACCCCCCCTCTAGGTGCCCATACGATCCATTTCAGCCGTGATCGGTCTTCAAGGGTCCGAAAGGCGATCTTGGCGTTCCGGGCATCTTCGGTCCTCGGATCCGAGAGGGAGTGCTTGGTGGTTTCCGGGAAGGAGACCTTGAATCACCAGGTCCAAGAAGGCGATCTTGTTGTCCCGTGAAGTAGAAGTACATGTCTTCTCGGACTACGTCACATGTACGTCTTCGTGATCTTCGAATCGGCAATAGTCGTGGGGCGGTTCTTGGGGGTTCAAGCGACGATGATAGAAGAACTTATTGGTGGGTAGGGGAACCTTGTCTGAACTTAGGCCTGGTACACCAGCATGCATACTCACGGCACCACTATGCCTTCACCAAAACATCCCCACAACGTCAACTATCACCACAACACAGTGCCGATGCACCACGTCCTGCAGAAGAATCAGGGACTCGGACACGCTACCGTAGCAGAGGAAGCAGAGGCCGTGGCGGACGAGCTTGACGTGGCCAGCGATGGACGCGGAGAAAAAGGGCGGCTCGGATGGGTGGCCATCAGCCGGCAATGAGTCGAGCTCAAGAGGAGGGCGAGCATGCCGACCAAGCAGTGAGACAGTGGTAGCGGGCCGGACGGGCCGGGAGGCAGAGGGCGGCTTGGAGATGTGCTTGGGGAGGAGCAGTGACAGAGGAGGTCTGCGGCGCTGCAGACGGAGGCGACCAGCGGGTGGCGCGGACGTGAGGCCGAGAGGTGGAGGTCGGGTACGCGGAAGAGGGCGGCTGCTGTTCATGTGGCGGGGAGCCGAGGCCACGGAGGAGGAGGTCCGGCGGGAGGAGTGGTGGTCAGCGGTGGCGTAGAGGAAGCGGCCGGGCGGGTCATGTGAGGTCGGGAGGGTGGGCGCGCGCTGGGGCCACGCTGTGAGGGAGAGGCGGCGCTGAGCGGGGCGTGGGGGGAAGGAGGCTCGGGGGTCGCGGAGGAGGCGGGCGGCGGAGGAAGGATGAGGTGGGAGGCACTCGGGGAGAGGCAGGAAGAGAGGAGAGGAGAGAGGGAGAGAGCGGGGTGGGGCGCGTGGGGCCGGGGCGTGGGGCCGGTGGGAGGGGGTTGACCGGTTGGGGCAGAAGCTGGAGAGTGGGGCCGGAGGGGTGTGGGTCTGCGGGTGGGGCCAGGGTGTCGGTGGGGAGAGAGAGAGGGTGGGTAGATGGGGCTGTGGTGAGAGAAAGAGGGGGGAAGTGGGGTGGATTGATGAGGTGGCAGGTGGGTAGGGATTGGGGGAGAGGGTGAGGTGGCGAGCTATGAGTGGTGGGTAGGATAGGTTTGGGTAACTTTAGGATTCGGGTAGGCTGGTTTAGGTGGACCGATTTTATTCCGGGGGTGGTCGACTGGGTCGAATCGGCCCGTTCGACTGCCCCACTAAAAATAATTAAATATTTTATTTATTTCAAACAGGGCTTTTGCAAACCGATAGCAGACCAAACAAAATAATCCGGAGACCCGGGTTTTGCGTTTGAATAAAGATGGGGCGCTTAGAAAACAAATTAGGTTTTCCCGAAAATAGTTTTATGCGAACAAATGCAAGATGATGACGATGCTCAAATGCAATGTGGCATGATGACATGAGCATGCGGTCATGATGATGCAATGCACAAAAACAACGCGATTTTCTAGTAGTGGTTTTTGCGGGATGCCACACTTGATCATGGAGAGTGCGGTGAATGACACTCCTTATCTTGTCACAAGCCGTTGCATTTAGTTGACGGTCGTAGTACTGTCCCGAAGTGAGGTTATTGGGATCATGAGGGTGGAAGCTGGAGCACACAATCTCCCAAAGCTCAACGCTGCAGCTGCGAAGATGAGATTCTATTGAAGCTTTCGAATGAGAGAAATGAGTTCCATCATAATGAGGTGCAGGACCCAAACCATTAATATGAGGCATGATGTTCTTTTGCTTAGGATAGACATAAGGAAATTGATTATGGGGCGTGGAGGGTTTTGACGAGCCGCTCTCATGAGCGGGCTCGGCATCCTTATCCTTTCTGGTGTCCATTGGTCTCCCTTGAGGTACTACCAATGGGTTACCAAGAAAAGCCCCATCGCCAATGGCCTTAAGTTGTCCTTCTAGGTAACTCATTCGAATAAGGAGATCGGAATCGGCCTTGGCCTTTTCAAGGGCACCCTTGGCTAAGATTTTGCAAAGCTCCTTGACCGAATAAGTCTTATCCTCCTCATCATCGGAGAAAACCAACTTTTCTCTTAGGCGGTAAAGCCCTTAAAAGAGCCCTTGGCTCTGATACCAATTGAAAGTGTAAGATGGTTAACCTAGAGAGGGGTGAATAAACAAAATTCTTTATAATCTTTTGCAAGTTTTAGGCTTTGCGGAATATAAGTGAGCCTAAATGCAAACTAGGTGAGGCAACCTAGATGATAAACAAGATACTTCAAGCTCGAAGGCTATCACAAGGTAAACAACACAAGTAAGAGATCGGTTAAGGAAAAACCGAAGCACGCGGAGACAAAGATGTATTCCCGTGTTCACCACCTTTGGGAAAGGGGCTACGTCATGTTGGAGAGGTGTGAGGTTCCACGAAGGATTCCTCACATGCCACAAAGGCTCACCTTCTTCTCCGAGCCTATCCCACGAAGGAATAGCTCACTTACTCGTGGTAGAATTTTAAGGTAGTCTCCAAACCCTCACAAACTTTCCACGGAGCAAATCACAAGCCGAATGCCTCCAAGCCTAGCCTAGGGTTTCCCACAAACCCAAGAGTAACAAGCTAACTCGATGAACTCAACGGGGAATGAACTTTGGCTTGGTGGAAATGTAGATCGGGACCTCCTTTTCCTTTCTACCAAAGGGATTTGGATTTGGTTGGGTAGAATGGGAGATCCTCAAGCTTTTGTGTTTCAACAATGAGAGAGAAAGAGCTTCAAGAAGGATATAAACTGAATGCCTGGTCAGCTCAAGGTGGAAGAAGGGATATTTATACTCAAGGGGGAAAACTAGCCGTTTCAAGCCAATTTCGCAAGGTCCGGTTTTAAGTTCGGTTGGACCGGTTCACACACCTGACTGTCCGGTTCTCAGCCCGGAAAACCGGACTTCAACCGAATATGCTCTCAGTACCCAGACCCGGATGGATTCGGAGTAAGTAACCCGGAAATCCCGGTTGGGGTTAGGATTTCCGGTCCTGACACCGGACGGTCCGGTCTGTGAGCCGGTCCAACCGGTCTGAAAACCGGATCTGCAAAAAAGGGCTTGATTGATAGGTTTTCTTCTCTTGTCTCTTTGGTGAGGGATTAAGTAGGAGAATGGGATGTGTATATGGCTTAGGTAATCATCCTCAACAAGATCATCGAGAGAACCCCTCTTAATAGTGCAGATTTCCTAACCGGACTCAAATTACATAAAAGGGAAAAACTCTGGTGCGAAGCTTCGTTATCAAAATAGGGGGATCTCCGATGACCTTCCATCACAGCATCAGACTAAAACCTGTTAAGACACTAGAAGTACCATTAGTCCGCTCTAAGCACGGTGTCATTGTCAACCAAAAATAGTATAGGGTAAAATACCCTTTCAACTTGGCTATTATTCATAGCTAAATATGTCCTCTTTATCCCTCGTGTAAAATGAGGTTGGGTAGAAAAGTTTAGAAGACGATATATGCATCTTCTTATGTCAATACTATCTGTTTGACTTCCTTGACTTTCATTCAACTAGATTCACCGACCTCTTCCAAATGGATGGATGCAAATAAATGTCCAAGGAGCCATCGAAAGGATGATATCGGTGTCAACATAGTTGGCAACTCAAAAGGTCAGTTACATTCATGAAACAAAGCCGTGGTTGTGCTAGACGCGTGCTTTATGTCGTCTCGCTTATTGTCTTTGTACACATGTTTGGCATCTCGTCGCACCGACACATATACTAGTAAAAGGATAAAGGGCAGACGATATGTCTTTCTTTTCTTTTTGAAAATCACGGAACAAACTTGAATGTTCTTTTTCTTTTGGAGAATCACGGAACAAGTTTTCTCTTATTGAGAGAATCAGAAGAAGGCAGGAAGACTGCTCAGATATGGGCTGTATATCCTCCGGTCTCAAAGACGACAGAGGCCTTTTGTTTTATGGGCCTGAAGCAAGTAGGGTCGATCTGTATATCCTCCGGTCTCAAAGACGACAGAGGCCTTTTGTTTTATGGGCCTGAAGCAAGTAGGGTCGATCCTGTATATCCTCCGGTCTCAAAGACGACAGAGGCCTTTTGTTTTATGGGCCTGAAGCAAGTAGGGTCGATCTTTCAGGATCGAAAGAAAAAATATAGAAATTGTGGCTGCTGGGATTCGAGCCCAGGTCTCCACGGCCACAACGTGGAATTCTCACCACTAAACTACAGCCACCACTTTTGTCTATTTATGATACTTCGGCTTACTTAACTTGAGTTGACACCAAAATATATCTGTTGTTAAACTACATTCTACCTGTCCTTGTGCGTCCTTTAAACGAGTAATTTTCAGCACCAATCGACCAGGAAGGTTGAACTTGATGAAGGATGCCACACCGATTCCCTCACTTCTTTTCCATGGGAATTTCTTTCTCTTCTTCCTCTCGAATCAGGCTCGCGTCCCGCTTTATAAATAAAGCACTTTCTCCTCTTCCTCAATAGTGTCTCGCGTGTCACTTCAGAAAAGAATTCCTCCCCTTGATCGTATTAGGCGTGAAGGGACCTGCCGAAGCGACACAGGACCTTCTTCCTCCTCCTAATATGATGATGACAGAGCAAATAAGGATTTCTTGTCGTCCCAGCCACACTATCCATTTAGCAATAGCAGGACGCTGTACTGGCTGTTCTGTAAAGAAGAACCAAAGCAGGAGTCTTTGTTTGCACGCATTCTGTGTTGGTCATGTCGACCTAACTAGAGCCATCGTCATCCGGTGGCCAGCTAGCTCTTCTGAAAGAAAGAAAGAAAGAAAGAAAGAAAGAAAAAAAGGAAGACGAACGCAGCATTCCAATCATACGAGTATAGTATTTCCTGTCGTCCAAAACCGATAATTCAGTAGTATATTACTCTGTCACTCTCATGCTTCGTGACTCATGCATGCCCTCTCCGTCATACACCGCGAGAAAGGTGTTAAGATAAGCAGAAAACAACGAGGTCGAACAGGTCACTGCCGCATAAACAAACAAACACGAAACAAGAGAGAGAGACGTGATGCATCACTGATGCTGCCTATGCCCCGCGGTTGCGCAGCATTATCCGATGAGATCGCAGGATTGAACCACCGAATCTTTACGAGGGCAAGCCATGTTATGTGAGTGATCGGCCCGTACCGAATCGCCTGGTCGGCGGCGGGTGGCACGCAAGCAGTGTTCTTCTAAAGGAAAACGTTGCCATCTCGCGTATGCTTTTTAAATCAGGGGTCGCGATCTGGTGGCAATGCATGTGGAACGAACGCTATCCGACGCTGACTCCACTACGAAGGATACCATAGCAGCAATCGCTGTCCAGTCCCGTCCCGTCCCCTCCCCTCGCGTCGGAGAGCACTTACTTTCATTTCATCAGGGTAATTCCGTTGATGGGGAGTGACGGGCGAAGAAGGTAACCACAGTGAGAGCAGGTTCGACTACACCGATTACCGCCTCTGTCCGTGCGTGCGTGTGTGGGTGGCGTCTGTGAGTGACATCGGGCAAGAATGATTGGGGGCATTACCAATAGTTTTTGAATCGGTGGTGGTGGTCAGGGGGTGCCGAGTCATCGGGATGATATGCTTCCCTCATCACACACACACCCGCATGCCCGTGTCGCCTTCCACAGAGAGAGCTAGCTGATCATCGAGTCAGACTCCTCGCCTAGTGCGCTTGCGGTTTCTGTTGTATAAATAGAGGGGCCAGGCCATGGCGAAACGGCATCGACGACCTGCGCTCTTCATCCTGTTTCTCCCGTCCAGCATCGATCTAGGTATGCTCTGCTCTCAGTTGTTTCATCCTCATTTCGCGTTAAGGAAGCGAAGATTGTAAGCAGATTCCTTGTTCTAACTACGTTTTGCTTATGATTCCTCTCTGAACAGTTGCGGACGTTGGCAAAGCCCGTGACAATGGAGTCCTACATGAACGGAGCCAAATTTGATTCCCTGCTATTCGGTAGGTCCTCTACTTGCTGACAGTCTTTCATTGTCCTGTACATTTACGATGAACAGGGCGTTCTGCCAGAACTGTCTTTTTTTTTCGTCGACTCTTCTTTGACCATTTCTTCACAATGTTCAGACATGGATGACACCCTCTACCCGCTGAGCTTAGGAATCAACCTAGCCTGCCGGAAGAACATAATAGGCAAGTACAACAATTTTCAGCAGTCATCAGTTCACATGCTGCAAACTGTTTCTCATCATATAGAGTTGGCATCACCGAACTGCAGACTACATGCTGAACAAGCTTCACATCGAAGAGAGCCTGGTCCCCAAGATGTGCCTAGATCTGTACAGGGAATACGGAACCACGATGGCCGGCCTCAAGCTTCTGGGCTACGACTTCGACTGCGACGAGTTCCACGCCTGCGTTCACGGCGCGTTGCCGTACGAGAAGCTCAGGCCTGACCCTGTCCTCAGGAACCTGCTGCTCTCTCTGCCACAGAGGAAAATAGTATGCTCTTCCCCCTTTGCATCCCAAATGTCTCTGAAACTTTTGCTGTACCCAAAAAGAATCAAGAACAGTTAGTTACATGCAATTTCTGTGTGTTGCTCCGTTGCAGATATTCACCAACTCTGACGAGGCTCACGCGGCGACGGTCCTGGAGAAGATGGGGCTGCAGGGCTGCTTCGAGGGGATCATCTGCTTCGAGACCCTGAACCAGCCGTCGCCCGGCCCAGTCTCTGACAAGAGGATCCTCTGCAAGCCGTCTCTGGAATCCATGGAAGCCGTCGTGCAGATCGCCAAACTCGACCCCAAGAAGACAGTAAGTGTCCAAACCATGCAAAACTTGCAAACTGCAGCAGCAATCCAGTAACTGACAGACCTGCCATAATATGCAGGTGTTCTTCGACGACAGCCCGCGCAACATCGCCACGGGAAAAGCTGCAGGATTCCACACTGTCATCGTAAGCTCTCATTGCATAAATCCCCTCACAATTAGACTACTGACTGGAACTGGACTAATGACATATACATGCTCTGAAACGATGATGCAGGTAGGGAGCTCGGTGCTGGTGCCGGGGGCTGACGTGGCGCTAGAGAGCATCCACAACATGAGGGAGGCGCTGCCGGAGCTGTGGGAGGCGGCCGGCGATCGCATGGAAGCTGCCGTCGACATCCGGTCCGCCGTCGTAGCAGAGACCACGGTGCTTGCATGAACAGTCGGCGCTGCCGGCGACATAACATGTTTCGTCCACCTTGAATATATTAACAGAAAAAAGGCGGGGCGAACATCTGAATCGAGATAATATATAACCAGTACGTACGTGGGTGGGTGTACTCGATCATGATCCAGGGTGACCGATGAATGTGTATGTGTTGTATATATGTACCTGTGTAGTGATGTGATTTCATCCAAAAATAATAAGCACCATAATAATAAGCACCATAAACGCATAACTATCGTTTGCAGTCATTCGTAGTAGGTCAGACAGACTCCGGCGACGAAGACATCGAGAAGGCCTTGAGGTGAATTGGCAAGGCCACGAATTGTTGGGCTCAGCTTGCCCAGAAAGCGCAATCAATCTCGGGAGTTTAGGCCCATTTCCTGTGCTCTTCATACTCCACGCGAGTCACGCGACCCCAGGGAGATTTTTTTTTTAACCCTAGAATGTTTTTTTGATTGTTTGTTATAACGAACCCCCCATAAAGTAGATCGGAAACCCCACACAATCGGAAGCCCCTCCCCCACCACGCCACAGCCATCCGCCATCCGCCATCTGCCATCCATCGTCGCCGCCATGGGCCGAACCCGCCACCGCAAGCCCCGCGGCAACTCCGCCACGTTCCAGCTCTGCCCGCGCCCCGGCGCCGCCGACGCCTCCGACCGCGTCCTCGTCCGCGTCGACGGCAACCCCTACTACCTCCCCGGCTTCGCCGAAGACGACGAGTGCGACGCCTACGAGGGCGCCTTCCCCTCCTCCTCCTCCGGGGCCGTAGGCGACTACGAAGACGAACTCTCCTACTCCTCCTCCTCCGCCGGCGGCGCCCTCCCCGAGCACGTCCGCCGCGAGATCCTGGAGCTCGGCCTCCCCGACGACGGCTACAACTACCTCACCCACATCCGCGATTTCCGCCCTTCCTTCTCCTCCACCGGAGGCGGTGGATCCTCCGCCGCGTTCATCCCCAGACGCCGCCCCCCGCCGCGCTCCGGCCTCCCATTGAGCGTCAAAGTCTGTTGCCCCATCTCACCACAACCTACTGCCGCATAATTTCACCCGTTCGAGGTTTTTTATAATCCCGCTGCTCTCCTGCGCAGGCTTACGATGCGCGCGCTGTTGAAGTTGGTACTGACAATGTCGCCGCGGCAGCAGTGGTGGCTCCGGTAGAGGAGGTTGTCGACCCGGATGTCACAAAGCTGCTCGAGGAGGGCGACGTGCCAGACGTCACCAAGCTGCCTGAGGATAGCGATGTGCCGCAGGTGACATCGGAGGATGTCACCGAGCTGCTGCCTGGGGAGAGCGATGTGCCACAGGGGATGTCGGAGGATGAGGAATTGGAGGAGGACTTCGTTATCATTGCAAATCAGCCCGAGGAAGAAGAGCAGATGGATCTGGAAGACGATTTTATTATCCTTGCAAACCAGTCCGACGAGGAGATTGAAATGGTGAGATTGCTGCACTTTGCATTGTAATTTGGGAAAAGTATGGCAATGTGGTAGTGGCTGCACCTGATATTTTGTTTTAGGAAAAATGTTAGCAATGTGGTATTGTCTGCCTAATCTTGCCAAAGTAGTACAGATCAGTTATTTTACTATTTGCTTTTGCAATTTTAGTTTCTTATATCATTGACACTGACGAACTAGGTGAGATACGAAACTTCCTAGTACTATGATTTAGGCTAGAAACAGTCCCTAGTATTAGGTGAGATAGGAAACAGTTCCTAGTACTTGCATTGTTATTCGGGCAAAGTATAGCACTGTGGTAGTGGCTCCACCAGATATTTTGTTTAGGAAAAATGTTGCTCCCTCCGTATCCACAATAAGTGTCGCTGATTTAGTACAAAGTTGTATTAAATCAGACACTTATTATGGATCGAAGAGAGTAGCAATGTGGTAGTGTCTGCATAAACTTATTAAAGTAGTACGGACCGTAATTTATTATTTGCTTTTGTTGATGACCTGCATTGATTACCACTTGCAATTTTATGTTCTTATCATTGGCACTGACGAACTAGATAGGAAACAGTTCCTAGTACTAGGATTTAGGCAAGAAACTTTGCATGAGGATGCATATGCCATTATGCCTCCTATAAGATGAGCAAAGGACTGGAAAATATGGAAATGTGTAAATGCTAGCCTTCTCAGCAAGACTATATGGATCAAGATAACTTGGTAGTTAAAACTAGGATTTAGGCTAGAAACTTTGGATGATGATGCATATGCTTCCTATGAGACGAGGAATGGACTTGGACAATATGGATCAAAAAAATCTTGGTAGTCAAAAGTGAATCTAATTTAGTAGAGTAATTTGTTTGAGTTATCCATGTTGTAAGGTCAGGAGTAAATGGGCGAATAATTTTCTGAGTAGGACGATTGTAAGGGACAAACTCAAGACAGCTTATGCCACACCTTGGACCCAATATATGCAGATGAACTTTGTGTTTCTCTAACTAGAATGGCTTGATCTTTCCTGCTGCCACTTGAAAATAAATATCCTTACATTCCATGTTGCCAACCAACATGGATGATAATTCATGCATTTGACTATTAGCGTGCTGTAGCCGTTTGGGTTTTATCTTTCTGTGTTGCAATTTTCCGATGACTCCCAAGCATTGGTTCCTGCAACTGTGGCACTATTTTCTGCTTCCTACTAAAATTCCGTGTGCAATTTGTTAACCTATATTTTTGGCTGTTCACAAGAACCACATTTCCAAGCTTTTCACTTTTTGACTTGTATTTGCAGCTTTCTTTTGGAACAAAGAAGGCTCAGAAAGGCTTCACAGGATCCTCCTTATGCCTTGTGTAAGTTCTGCAAACTGATACACTATTGTATACTGTGTCGACAGTGCACACAGCAATTCAGTTGAATCTTATACTTTTCAGTCTGAATAATTCCGTGCCTCCTTAACAGATAAAAGGTACTGGGAGATGTAGAACGCACATTTCCTTCTGTACAGCTCATTTCCTTAGGTTATTCGACAAAACTGAAGATATACATAGTTATTGTCATCTCATGGTGCTATGCTTCGAAGTTGTTTCAGTGGATGGCCTGGTTCAGATATACCCCTGTCTGTCCTTGCATTCATGCTCTTATTGTTAAATAATGTAAGTTATGTAGCACCTTGATGGGCAAAGTCCAGGGGTCGTAATTAGACCAGTGGTGTAATTTCAGACTATTGGTTGTACTTGTTATTATTTTCAGGATTATAATGGTGATGTTATTATACTTAATGTTCTTCCTTTGACTGATGTTGTACTCACCTACTAAAATGACATTCCCTTGCTCTGGAAGATCTTGATCAGCAGTGGGGATGGGAAGACAGAATGTTTCCTGTCTGTGTACTGAAATATGATATCTGTCCCAGTTGATAAACTTCATTTACGATTGAGCAGATGGTCTCTGATCTGAACTATGCAATTTTGATTGAAGCACTTTCCGTCCATTTCATAATGGCAAAAGCTAAATTCTATCCATGAAGGTGCCTGAACGGTTCAAGTGCATGAGATGGATACAACTGCACCTGTACTTATGATGATCATTATGGTAGTGCTTTGTCCGTTTTGTTTCTACATTGTTAATGTAATAAAGGTTACTTTTTTTTCTAAGCTCCAATCATTCGGTGAAGATGTTCTGCAGTTCATTGATAACCCAATAATGTTTGTCTGAGCACTTGCTCCAGATCATCTGATGAAGACAAGATGACAATGTTCCGGGACACATCTGATGCGATGATTTTGTCTATTTTTCCTTCCTCGAATCAATTGCTGCTTTCTTGTGTCGGTCTCTTTCTGTATTGCTGAGCACTTGCTCCAGATCTCCAAAAATTCAAGCAATTTCTAACATTCCTACTAAATTTCAGGCTTCCAGATATAGTGGAGTTACTGCACTTTGTTATCTTTATCGTCATATCAAGTTGTTCGCGAGTTCTTCAACATTAATGTGCAATTATTTTCCTCTGTGTTAGCGTGTAGAACGCAAATGTATCTACCAAGCTAAAGTTCGCAAAGAGTTTACAACCTTAGCCCAAGGTTACCATATCAGGGCAAGCAGGCGTGGCTTTAAGAACAGTAAAAGCGTGGTGCCTGGCTAAGAATGATGTGGAAATGAATGACTCAACATCCAGTTGGCCACACAGTTTTTCTCTTTACACAATCACGTATCGCTACCCCAGAAAGGACCAACCGAACTATACATTGAGATTTCCTCCAATGGAAAGCACACTTTTCATACAACCAACCAACCTCGGCCAACTTACCTTTAGAAGAAGGCCAGAACAACTTTTTTACTAACCAGATCTGCATCATTACATCATATGCACTCACTGATGTGTCTCCCAATTCTATGGCACGCCACATGGGCCACTCTTGTCATCAGATCCTGGAACCTGAGTATTCACCACAAACAGGTTTCGCAATGTGAGACATAATGAGACCAATGTCAAACATAATGATGCACATACAGGAGAATAAGAGGAAGATATTACAGGCTCTACGATGAACAGCACCACCTCCCGCCGCTGTTTGTTTCATTGGGGGTGTCACTCTGCAGCACCACGGGTTTCCCGTTGCTTAGAGATTGCAGCTCGCTTCGCTTCTGTTCTTGAGACTGGAACACCTTCCTGCTCAGTATGCTGTAGATCTCCTTGACCACAGTTTGAAAAGCTGCTGCGACATTTGACGAGTCCAGCGCTGAGGTTTCCATGTAGAAGAGGCCCTGCGCCTCGGCCAGGGCTTTGCCTTCCGCGGTGCTCACCTCCCGAGCATGCTTCAGATCGGTCTTGTTGCCAATCAGAATCGTGACGACATTCATGTCGGAATGAGCTGTTCCATGATTAAATTAAAGGAATCAAATCAAAGATGATAGATCAAACAAGCAATCAAACTAAAGTGTAATGAATTTGAATTACTAAGGACATGTCACAAGACAACCAGCCAGCTCAAGGCAGTGTCAAGAAGTGTGATATATTCTAAAGAATGTACTGTAAGTAAAATGTTTTCTGTCCTCACCGTGCAGCTCATTAAGCCATCGGCCAACACTGTCAAATGTCTGGCGCCTGGTAATATCATAAACCAAAAGAGCTCCCACAGCCCCTCTGTAGTAGGCAGATGTGACTGCTCTGAAGCGTTCCTGTCCTGCTGTGTCCCAGATCTGAGCTTTAATTTCCTTGCCATCAATTACCAATTTTTGGGTCTGGAACTCTACTCCTATTGTGGATTTTGAATTCGGAAAGAACTCATTCCTAGCAAATCTGGCTAGCAAATTTGATTTACCAACAGAAGAGTCACCAATCAGAACGATTTTGAATAGATAGTCTTGGCTTTGTTGCTCGTCTCCCCCATAAGCCATTCTGCAACAACTCTAGAGAAGCAGAAACCTTTTCTAGTGCTTTGCGAGATTATTATAGTACCCCTGTCAAGATAACACAGTTAGATACTCAATCGTAATAAGATGGGTAGATAATCAGCACAAACGAGTTAAGTAACAGTAAATGACCATAATTATTAATAGTGTTATGCAATGGAAAAAAATCATCGATATAGGAAATAGTTCCATAGCTGATTATACATGATAAGAAACTGCTGTGTAGTTCTGCTTCCGTACGAACAACGACTCGAATAAATAATGCAATTACAGAACTGAACAAACAGTTGATCACTGCACAAGTCTAAGTACTCCAAATGCAATCAGAACTCAGAGGTGAAAATAAATGGAAGGATCCATTGTTGGAAAAAGGTTAAATTACAGAGTTGGATCAAAAGCAACGATTTATACCCCCTCCAGTTCAAAATATAAGGCCACTAATTTTGCAAAAGATATGCAGCGTATTGTTGCAGAATTAGTGACTCTCTTTTCCCTAATTTACACCCCTCCTCTCTTTCACAATTCACATGCAGAAACACACCTGCTGACCATTATCTCTCTTGTTTCCAAGGTATCTCTTTTGTTTCCAAGGTATGAACACAAAGGATAGCATGGGCATATTCCTCCACTATTTCGTTAGTTAAATGACCACCTTAATTAATCCCTCTACTTAACCAACATATGCTTTACAAGACATACGGAGTACATGGTAAGATCAAATTTAGACTAGTTATAACCGAAACCGGTTCCAATGAGAACAAACTTGCATAGAGAGCAAACTTGGTTTTTATTTAAGAAAAACTTTCCTTTAGCAAGGCAGTTTATTCTACTGTAGCAGGATTTTATTTCTGAAGTACCTATGGTGCGCTTAGGCCATCTAAATTACTAGAACATTTTTCTAGCCAATAATTCCAGATCTTAGAGAAAGCGGTTGGACTGGATATGTCAATTTACAGAACTATTGTCAAGCCGGACATTGCACTGTTTCCTGTGTTTTTGAAGGGTCCGAGGACCAGAAAGCACGCTACTATTATTAGCCAAAACCAACGGGCCAGACAGTTTGATAAAACAGACAGGATCGCCGTGAGATCAGCTCACCAGACATCAGCGGAAAATGGAGAGCGGACGGAAGCGGCTGGCGAACAGGTTTCAGCTAAATTGCAGAGAGACTGATCTCTGACGTCGTGCTACAACCCACACTTTTCATGGAATGCTTAAATCATGCCAAGAAAACGGGGTGGATCACAGGGGCGGATCTAGACGGCGTGGGAGGGTGCGCCACCGGCGGGCACGCAAATTGCAAATGTCGGTGGGGTTTCAGTGATGGGATGGCTGGATTGGAACAAGCTCGTACCTCGGAGCCCGATGGCAGAGACTGCAGACGGGGTGGAGGCGGCAGGAACGCCGCGACGGAGACGGCGATGGAGGCGACGACTGCGCGTGGGAGGCGGGAGGCTGGGGCGTTGTTAGCGGGGGGAGGGGGAGCAGGACTGGGGCGTCGGCCGGCGGTGGGCGGTCGGTCAGGTACGGCACGGCGGCAGCTGCGGGGCACGGTGGTGGACTAGAGACATAGGAGAGATTTAGAGTCGCGTTGTTGTTGGTGGTACTTGGGTAGGTCAGACAGGACTTGAAGAGGAAGAGGAAGAGAAAAGAAAGGAACAAGAAAGAAAGGAGAGGAGTACCTCGCCGAGTTCGCCCAAGCGGAGCCCCGAAATGTTGGTGTGAGTGTGAGACCGGACCCGGTGATGTAGCTGTGGCACGGGACGGGAGGCAGGTGGTGGAACGGCAAAAGATCCAATAAAACCCTTTGCATTTATTGGTAAGGAACCTTTTTTTTCCCACATCAAAGGTGCAGTACTACATAGAGGGACGTATACACAAAATTAATTTTAGATCCCGCGCTCACTCGGGCCCTTTATTATTTTCAAAAAACGAAAATGATAGATATTTTTAAAAAATTAAATATAGCATACACCACATTTTGGATCGAGACTTTGTACACTTGAGATATACATCACTTTCCAACTTGTTTGTGCTTAATATAGCATACATCACCACTCTGCCTAGCACCCTATATATCTGAGTTTATGACTATGCTCTAATACATGTTTGTGCTTATTATTATATTTTATATCACGATTATGTGTGCACGGCTATAGGTGAAATCTCAAGCCCATGACCCATTTTCATTCATCGATCAAACCCAAACACACAACAACGTTGTGCTCAGGTAAACAAAGATTCTACAAGTTCTCTAAGTCTTGTTTGAAGTAACATTCTACACCAAGCAAAAGCTTATCACTGATTCGATAAATCTAGTTCTATTAGGGGAAAAACTATACTATATCCATAATTCAAATCGAAGGTATCAACCATTTTTTCTGGTGTCGTTGCCGGGATGCAATTTTTGCTATCCTGGTGAAGTTAGTAGAGTCCTCGTTAATTAGTTTTTTTTTCATTTTTTTTACTTTATGTTCTTATTTGAAAACCTCCAAAAATTATTTGTTAGTATCATCTTTAGTTGTTATTTGAAAATCCAAGAAAATAAGAATAGGAACTATGGCACAAAAGAATCTTGGGGAGTTTGTAACTTCTGATGATGATTATTTGCATGTACTCATCACTCGACCTGTTGTTGATGCGGGGAATTATGAATTAAGCAGGACTAGTTTAGCTTGGTTCAACGGAATTAATTTGGAGGTTCAACTTTTGAGGATGCAGGTATGCACTTGAACACTTTTACCGAGATGTGAGACATGAGGCACAAAAAACATGTTCACTCTGATGCGGTCAAGATGTGTTTATTTCCTTTCTCACTTAGTGGAAAAGCAAAATATTGGTTGCTAGCATTGCCTAGGGGCACTATTATTCCATGGCAACAATGCATTAATATTTTCATGACTATGTTTTCACCCGCTAATACTATGGAACTGCAATCTAATATCGCAAGTTTTAGAAAATACACGAGCCACTAGCGCTTGTGTGGAAGCATATGAAGGAATCTATGAGGAATTATCCTAGTCATGGGATGAACGAGTGGTTTATCCTACACTTGTTTTATCACTCACTTAATCCCATGTCTAAATCCATGCTTGACACTGCAGCCAGAGGCACATTAATGAGTAACCAAATTGAGGTTTCTACTAAACTCTTAGATGACATGCAAAGCAACCATGCCCGATAGCATATGGAGAGATCCTCCACCAGAAAGGTGAATATAAAGAACTTGCAGCAAACGAAGATGAGATAATAGGTATCATCAAAGGTAAAGATGAGGTAAAAGTTAATGCCATGTAGCACCCCCGGGATTAGGGTAAACTAACCTCACCTCACATCTTTAGGGACCGGCTTCGGGACTTGACCTGTTATGGCGGAACCATCCCTAGGGTGTGACTCATGGTCTCGGCGAAAGCAAGGTAAAGATCGTGGTCAACCACCCTTTGCCGGCCTTCTAAGGAAGAGGGCTAATAATATTTGGCATTAAGAGTCGGTTGATACGTGTGGGTAAAGTAGTACACCCCTGCAGGGTATTGATCTTTTCGAAAAGCCATGTTTACGGTTATGAATGCTTGGTGACCAGATTCTAAGATCATAGATAACATTAACCATTAAAAAACTTGTTGATCCACGTGTGCTTAAGGATGCTTCCTCTGGGTTGAGGGGGTGATCCTAGATAGGAGGTTCTGATGAAGATGGTGGTTACCAATATATGATGAACAAGATGAAGAGGTCGTTAACTTATCCCTTTTAAAAGATTCTGAGTAGACGAGTCTCTTCTCTCTCTTGCTTACAAATAAAGATTGCTTTACGCAAAAGTAAATCCAGAGAAAGCCTTTCTAGCCAGAGCATGTAGACACTAGGTTATCTAAGTCTTGCGGAGTACATTCTCGTACTCACCCTTGTGCCATTGTTGTTTTTCTATAGATGATCTAGTTGCAACTGAAGGTGGCTTCTACGTTGACATCGACGAGTAGTTGGGGGTCCCAGGTAGCATCCTGAGGACTATGTGATGGACGTCGCTTTTGTTTATGGCCTGTTAGGCCCTTTGCTAAGTTGTTGTGTATAACAACATATTTTGCTTTCGCTCTGTGATGTAATATTGGGTATATGACCTATGGTTTGTAATAACTCTAATATCGTACTCTGTTAAGAGTTTAAACTTATGTTGTTGAATCCCTGAGTTCTGAAATATTATCGAATCTTACTATGATCTTTCGTGCTTGGAGTTGAACTTATCTTAGATGATGATCTGAGGTTAGTTTAACCCTAATCCCGGAGGTGTTACAGGTTTTGGTATCAGAGCAGGACTGCCTGTAGGAAACCCTTTTATTGGTCGATGTTGAGTCTAGAAGGTGACAAAACTATTTGAAAGTTAAAAACTTATTTGCAGAAACTCTGACTAGGATTCTTTTTACTCCTTCTCTGGTGTGTTTATGATGCTGGAGTTTTCTTATCCTATTTGGTTTGAAAAGGCTTTCATTCCTTATCTCATATCTCAAAACTTCTAGGATCGTGGTTTTGGGGTTGTTTTTCTAAAGTACTCTGTCTTGGTTGCTATTCTCAGAGTTCCAAGATATCTCAGTTTTGCTTGTTGTGTAACATCTTAGCATTCCATTGTCATGGTTTGTAAGTCAGCTGGTTAGTGTATACATTAGTATGCTTTGATACTACCATGCTTGATAAGATGATGCTTTCATATCAAGTACTCGTTGTTCATCTTTCCATCTTGTCCCTTTTAATCCCTTGTCTAACCCTTTTTGTTCTTTCAGGATGGGTGACTCATCTCGTGCCCGTACCCGTGCTCATGCTCGTGGTGCTGCAAATGAGGGTGAATCTTCCAACCTTCCTCCACTCACCGTCCATGGTTCAACTCATGGCCATGTACAAAACCAACGTTGCTGACAACATGAGGCTCCTTGAAAGGATTGAGCGCAACACCGCTCAACGCCAGAACAATCAAGTTGGTATCAAGGACTTCACACGTCTCACTCCGCCAGTTTTCAGCTATTCCACTGAGCCACTTGATGCGTACTACTGGCTTCGCACCATGGAGCGCAAACTTCAGGTTGGTCATGTTGCTCAAGCTGATTGGGTGACTTTTGCTGCCTATCATCTAGAGGGAGTAGCTAACTCCCGGTGGGAAAATTTCTTGGCTATGCAAGAGGCTCAACATGTTGTTACATGGCAAGAGTTCACTGAAGCCTTCCGGGCTTACCATATTCCGGAGGGTCTAATGGACCAGAAGAGGGAGGAGTTCCTCAAGTTGAAGCAAGGCACTGGTTCCGTGTGTGATTACCAGCGCAACTTCAATCGTCTTGCCTGCTATGCTACTGAAGAGGTCTCCACTGATGTTAAGAAGCAAGCTCTGTTCCGCAAGGGACTGGATCCTGAGGTTCGCCGTGATATCCACCTCATGGACTTTGGTAACTTCCAAGGTCTTGTCAACAAGGCTATGAAGGCCGAGAGTGGAAAGGTGGAGTATGAAGAAACTCGTAAGCGTCCTCAGGAGGGGTACAACAAGGCTGGTTCTAGGAATAAGAAGCGTCGTGTCTTCGTGCCTTACAATGTCGTGCCACGTGCTCCTTACAAATCAAGGTCTTTTGGATATGCTCCCCGTCCGAATGCTGCTCCAAACAATGCTGGTGGATCAAATTATCCTACTGCTGGTACTGGATCAGGTACTATCTGCTTCAATTGTCGCCAGCCTGGCCACTATGCAAGATATTGTCCTCAAAAGAGTGCTGCTGAGAAGGCACCACCACCAAAGAAGAATTATAAGTATCCAGGTGCTGGAAGAGGACGCCTGAATCATATCTCTGTTGAGGAGGCTCGGGAAGATCCAATCATCATCATGGGTACGCTTCGTATCAATCAAATTCTAGCTAAAGTTTTGTTTGATTCTGGAGCATCGCATTCATTCCTGCCACAAGCTTTTGCTCAAATGCACAGGATAAGTTTTGAGGGGTTATCTGTTCCTATGCTAGTTCAGTCCCCTGGTTCTAGTTGGCGTTCCACCATGGTTAGTCATAGGAATCTAATCAAAGTTGCATTTCAACTTTTCCCCACCTCCCTTATTGCCCTCAAGTCAACCGACATTGACATCATTCTGGGCATGGACTAGTTGACCTGCTACCAAGCTATCCTCAATTGTACTACCAAGTCTATGACTCTGACTAGTCCTACTGGCATAAAAGTCAAGTATTGGACCGTAGGGTCACTATCTCCTTCAGTTGTTTCTATTCCTGAAGCAGAGTTGTATGATCTTGAAGTTCTACCTCCATTAGATATTGAAGATATTTTCGTGGTCTGTGAATTCTTGGATGTCTTCCCAAGGAGTTGCCTGTCATGCCACCTGATCGAAGTGTGGAGTTGTGATAGAGTTAGCTCCTGGAACTGCTCCTATTTCCAAAATACTCTATCGTATGCCTCCTCATGAGCTTGTGAAGTTGAAGAAGCAACTAGAGGAGTTAGAAGGAAAATGATATATTCAGTCCAGCACATCTTCTTGGGGATGTCCTACCATCTTTGTTAAGAAGCGGGATACCAATATACCACGTCTGGTTGTGGATTATCGCCCACTCAATGCCGTGACTATCAAGAATAAGTATCCTCTCCCTAGGATCAACGATCTCTTTTGATCAGTTAAGTTGTGCCACTGTCTTTTCCAAGATGGATTTGAGGTCAGGGTATCATCAAATAAAGATCCGTAAGGAAGATATTCCAAAGACTGCTTTCACCACTCGTTATGGTCTTTACGAGTACACCGTCATGTACTTTGGTCTTACCAATGCTCTAGCCACTTTTATGCAGCTTATGAACTCTGTCTTCATGGAGTATCTTTACAAGTTAGTCGTGGTCTACATCGATGATATTCTGGTCTATTCCAAGACTGAAGAAGAGCACGTTGAACATCTTCGTTTGGTGTTGACAAAACTTCGAGAACATCGTATCTATGCCAAGTTCTCCAAATGTGAGTTTTGGTTACAAGAGCTCGTATTCCTTGGTCATGTTGTTTCCGCCCAAGGGGTTGTTGTTATCCCCGATAAGGTCCAAACTATCCTCGACTGGGAATCTCCTAAATCCGTAAAGGATGTCCGAAGTTTTCTTGGGATGGCTAGTTATTACCGTCGGTTCATCGAGAACTTCTCTAGGATTGCAAAGCCGATGAATGATCTTCTTAAGAAGGATAAGAAGTTTGAATGGTCTGATAAGGCTGAAGAAAGCTTCCAGATGTTGAAAACCAAGTTAACAACTGCTCCGGTATTGGTTCTCCCAGACACCAGCAAAGACTTTGTCGTCTTCTGCGATGCTTCTCACCAAGGTCTCAGATGTGTGTTAATGCAAGATGGGCATGTGGTGGCTTATGCCTCCCGTCAACTAAAACCACATGAGGACAACTACCCAACTCATGATCTTGAGCTTGCATATGTTGTTCATGCTCTTAAGCAATGGCGACATTACCTTCTCGGTAGTCGTTGTGAGTTATATTCGGATCATCAAAGTCTGAAGTATCTTTTCACACAACCTGATCTGAATCTCGGGCAAAGAAGATGGTTGGAACTCATCAAAGACTATGATTTGGGTCTTAACTATCAACCTGGAAAAGCCAATATTGTTGCTGATGCGCTGAGCTGTAAATCTTATTGCAACACCCTGATGATCAAACAAGCTCAACCTTCTCTTCATGAGGAATTTGCTTGATTGAATATTGAAGTAGTTCCTCGTGGATTCCTTTCTACTCTTTAAGTGAAGTCTTCTCTAGAGGATATCAAAGCTACTCAAAGGCAAGATCCTGAGATGGACTCAATTAAAGAGAACATTGCTAGCGGAGTTGCTAAATGTTTCTCTGTTAACGAGGAAGGTGTACTATATTTTGGTACATGTTTGGTAGTACCAAATGGAAAGGACTTGAAGCGGATAATTCTTACCGAAGCTCATGAATCACCTCTTTCTATCCACCATGGAGGTACCAAGATGTATCAGGATCTTTGTCAAAGATTCTGGTGGTTTGGTATGAAGAATGATATTGCTCGTTTCATTGCAGAATGTGACGTTTATCATCGCGTCAAGGCTGAGCACCAAAGACCCGCTGGTCTCCTGCAACCATATAGAATCCTTAAATGGAAATGGGATGAAGTTGGTATGGATTTCAATACTGGTCTTCCTAAGACTCAGAAAGGAAATGATGCCATCTGGGTAATCGTTGACTATCTATCCAAGGTTGCTCACTTCCTACCTGTTCGCGAGAGCATTAATGCTAATCAATTGGCTGATCTATATATCTCTTGAATGGTTGTCCTTCATGGGGTACCGAAGAAAATCGTCTCTGATTGAGGGAGTTTGTTCACCTCAAGGTTCTGGACAAGTTTCCAACAAGCTATGGGAAACCGTCTGTCCTTTAGTATAGCTTACCATCCTAGTACGGGTGGTCAGACCGAAAGAGTGAATCAAATCCTTAAAGACATGCTAAGAGCATGTGTCATATCTTTTGGTAAGGACTGGGAGAAATGCCTTCGTTTTGCTGAATTCTCCTACAACAACAGTTATCAGTCCAGTATAGAAATGACACCTTTCCAGTTCTTATATGGAAGAACCTGTCGTACTCCTTTGAAATGGTCATAAATCGGCGAAAGAAAGTTCTTTGGTCCGGATATGATCCAGAAAGCAGAAGATCAAGTTTGTATCATTCGAGATCGTTTGAAAACTGCTCAGTCTCGCCAGAAAAGTTATCACGATCATCACCATCAACACGTTGAATATGAAGTTGGTGATCAATCTTATCTCTGGGTCACTCCTTTGAAGGGTGTCCATCGTTTTGGCATCAAAGGCAAACTAGCTCCTCGCTATGTTGGTCCTTTTCGCGTTCTTTCCAAGCAAGGTAAACTTGCATGTCAATTGGAGTTGCCTACAAGCTTTCCCGAGGTGCATGACGTCTTTCATGTGTCTCAACTCAAACGTTGCTTCAAATATCCTGTCTGTGGTGTTGATCACCAAACTCTTGATCTCCAGAAGGATCTGACTTATCGTGAGTATCATGTTCGTATCCTTGGTGAAACCGAGCGCATAACTCGTCGTCAGAACATCAAGTTCCTGAAAGTTCAGTGGTCCCATCACTCTGAGGATGAAGCAACCTGGGAACGAGAAGATCGTCTACGATCTGAGTACCCTGCCTTCTTTTCTAAAACTTAGGAATCTCGGGTCGAGATTCTTGTAAGGGGGGTAGAGCTATAACAACCCAAGTTGGTGATATATGTAAATAGTACTTAAGCATTGCATGCATCTGTTTAAATCAATAAAATATTTGTATGTGATCAAGTGTGTGAACCAAAACACAAGTACAAAAAAAAACCTAAAACCCTAAACCTCCCCTCCCTTTTTGAAATGCATTCAAAAAGGTTTTGTATTTTGAAAAGTGTCAAAATAATGGAGCCTAAATGGTTTACAAGGGCCCTGAATATTTTATATACTTTACCAAAGTCTCTAGTATTTTTGAATTATTCAAAACAAGATTCAAATGAAATTACAAAAGAGAAAAATGAAAACAGAAAAAGAAAAGGAATTTTGGAAGAAAAACCTAATCCTAAACCCTAACCAGGCCGGCCCATCTCTCCTCCCCTCTCCTTGCCGCTCGCATGCGCAAGCCAGCGGCCCAGCGAAGCCCACCTAGGCCTGGTACCGCTTTGTACATGCTATCAGCATCGTGAAGCTCCTACGTGTCGCTAGCGCCGCCGCTCGCCGGTGTCAAGATCCTCGCCGCCGCTCTGGACAGGGATAAGGAGCTGCCCTGCACCCCTCTCCCTCCCCAGATCTTATCCTTCCTCTCGCTCGCTCTCTCTCCCTCTTTGTACCTCGTATGGCCGAACCCTAGTCGACGAGCTCATCGTCGCCTCGCCGCTTATGACCACCCCGAGGCCATCTGAGACCACCTCGAGCTCCGCCTCGCTCCACTCTATCTTCCTGCAGAAGGAATTGAAGAGGGGCGCCCTGAATCGTCGCCATAGAAGTCTTCTTCCCCGAGCGCGACTAGCTCCGTTGTTGACCTTCCCGCTGCTCTGGTTCACCCCACGCCTCCCCATCAACCTCTTCAGCACCGCGGTGAGCTTCTGGTGCCTCAGGCACCCTTCGCTTGCTCGTTAGCTTGCTGTAGCCATCGCTCGCCGTTTGTCTGCAAGCGTCGCCGTCGGGCACCATCGCAGCCACGTCTCCGATGACATCTACCTAGCGGCGCCGCCAGATTTAGGATTCCCGTGTCGCGCCCGTTCGAACGAGACCAGTCCTGCGTGTTGGCGTGCTCTGGTTCGCTGTCAGCGACAACCGTCTGGTGGCTCCGCCGTGCGTGAGGTGGCGCTGACGCAGCGTGTGCGTGGCCTGCTGTGGTGGCCTTGGGCCCAGCAGTCAGTGGCTAGGTCTAGCCTCTGCCTCGGTGAGAAAAGTTTAGGGTTAGGGCCCCTGACATCAGCATGATGCAGTAATCTGTTATATTTGTTTAAATACTTTCTGAAATTCATTTCTGGAAATAAATAACCCAGGTGGGCCCAGGCTGTCAGGTTTTTAATGTTTTCCATAAATAATTTCTGAAATTAATAAAAGTATGACATGTGGGCCCGATTTGGAAATTAATTTAAATATTCCAAAAATGATTTAAATGAATTAAATTTTGAGAAATTCATAACTAATTCATTTTAAATCACAAAAATACAAATAATATACAAAAATGTTCAGAAAAATAAGAGCTATGCAATAGAAATATAATCATACATTATTAACCAACTTTCATGACAAGTTTAATTAGAAGAACCAATTGAACCCCATTGGTGATTCCGAGGATCCCCCTGTTCTAGGGTTTGGACCTCTCGGACCCCGTTTAAACTATCCGATCATGTTCTAGGGTTCATTTCAACACTATTTAACTTGTCATGTCATACATATTGTTTGCGCATTGCATTATGCCATGTCTTGATTGTTGTCTTTGTTTCCGGTGTTGGTTCTTCGCGATAGGATCCGAGCCCGAGGCTGAAGTCAGCGACACCGAAGATCCATATCTGTCTATTGACGGACAAGGCAAGCGTAGCCTCTCATTCTAAACCTACCTTTACAAAGTATATTACTTTCTCGCTATGATGCACACGATTCCAATGTGGTCTTTTGTCAGTAGCTAGTGTCACCTATCTGTTGCATCGTTTCCCTTTTGTAGCCGTATACTCCTGATCCACTACTCCTAGCATACCTAGGTATGGCATTTGAGCATTGCTAGAGCTTCTGTGATCGACAACTTAGCCATGCGTAGTAACAACGTTTGATCTGTCTGAATGATGAATCAGAGATGCCGAAGAATCTAGAAAGGTAGGAGATGGTGACATCATCGAAGGAGTGAACTAAACATGCTAAGGCTTGTATGGGAGGCCACGTTGGGTGTGGTTTTTATAGTACCATGATCGTCACCTCTAGGAACTAAGTTCTTGCCTTTGGAACTGAGACGAGCGTACAACCACACGGGGACTGGAAAACCCCACGAGCAACTAACTTGCCTAGTAGATTCCATGAGTCACATAGTCCGGGCTTTCCATTTGGCATACGCGTTGAAAACGTTTTCGAAAGAGGAGGTGAAGGAAGTGCATCATAACAGGTAGGGAAGCGTGGCCGCGGTTGCTTGGGGTGGATGGAGCCCCTGGTAAACCAACCTCGCCTCACATATTTAGGGACCGGCTTCAAGACTTGACCCATTATGGCAGAACCATCCCTAGGGCGTGACTCATGGTCTTGGAGAAAGCAAGGTAAAGGTCGTGGTCAACCACCCTCTGCCGGCCTTCCAAGGAAGAGGGCTAATAATATTTGGCATTAAGAGTCAGTTGGTACGTGTGGGTAAAGTTGTACACCCCTGCAGGGTATTAATCTTTTCGAAAAGCCATGTTCACGGTTATGAACGCTTGGTGACCAGATTCTAAGATCATAAATTAACCATTAAAAAACTTGTTGATCCACGTGTGCTTAAGGATGCTTCCTCTGGGTTGAGGGGGTGATCCTAGATAGGAGGTTCTGATGAAGATGGTGGTTACCAATATATGATGAACAAGATGAAGAGGTCGTTAACTTATACCTTTAAAAGATTCTGAGTAGACGAGTATCTTCTCTCTCTTGTTTAAAAATAAAGATTGCTTTACGCAAAAGTAAATCTAGAGAAAGCCTTTCTAGCCAGAGCATGTAGACACTAGGTTATCTAAGTCTTGTGGAGTACATTCTCGTACTCAGCCTTGCGCCATTGTTGTTTTTCTATAGATGATCTAGTTGCAACTGAAGGTGGCTTCTACGTTGACATCGACGAGTAGTTGGGGGTCCTAGGTAGCAGCCTGAGGACTATGGGATGGACGTCTCTTTTGTTTATGGCCTATTAGGCCCTTTGCTAAGTTGTTGTCTATAACAACATATTTTGCTTTCGCTGTGTGATGTAATGCTGGGTCTATGACCTCTGGTTTGTAATTAATCTAATATCATACTCTGTTAAGAGTTTAAACTTATGATGTTGAATTCCTGAGTTCTGAAATGTTATCGAATATTATTGTGATCTTCCGTGCTTGGAGTTGAACTTATCTTAGATGATGATCTGAGGTTAGTTTAACCCTAATCCCAGGGGTGTTATGCGGTGACCCAGCATACCACTGCATGATGTAGTACACTATAGTCGTTGACATAACACCAATGAAACACCGATCACTGGTATTACATCCCTCAGAGTGGTACAACAGAAACACAACAGGTCCAAGACATGACTATAGGTTACAACTCAACTCTTTACACAAGATCCAGAGAACACTCTAGGTTAAAGAGTGAGAAAGAAACTTTTTACAAAGAAGAATCAGAAATAAAAAAACTCATAACTAATATACTAATAGTCTAGTACCTGAACTATTTGGGCTTGTATTGCGGCTATTGCAATACTCTACAGAAGTAGGTTCGATGGTTAGAGATTATATTCCTATCTAATCAGTTACTTCGTCTTCACATGAGTTGATGTATATATTGACTTTCTTGACTTCATTGAAGAACTTGAGCCGATGATGAAGTCTTCCTCGAGTATAAGTTGATCTAGACATGGTATGTATTGGCTTCAGAATCTAGAAAGGGTTAAGAAGATACGTTGAGTACGAGCGTACTCAGCAAGTTCACTAGAAAAAGGACTGTTTGATGCACTATATCTACAGCCACAGACCATAGGTCGTAGGCAATGCAGGTTTTCGTAAACATTTCCTCAAAGGTTGATTTTATTCTAAAAAGCTATGTTTGTCAGCCTTCACGGGTTTACCAGAACTTTCATGGAGTTCCTTTCTCGCCGTGTTCGTAGCTCCTTCCCGGAATAGGGAGTAACAAGTTATAGTTCTTACACTCTGCAGAGGTGCGTTACTTTACCCATGAGAGACATTAGCCTTGTTGCACAACCAAGTCATGAGCTTGTCCACACTTCCTTGGTATGGGCCCAATCTAAGATCCAAGCCAATCACTGCCTTCTGCGCGACCCCGCATGTCTCCTTGGTGTACGCCAGCCCACCTATTGAATTACGACAATTGGCAGTACAGACCATTCAGATGCTGGAACTATCGTGGGACGTTGAGGGTTCCCACCCATATGTTGCATATCTCCTACGAATTACCAATTAATGCACGCTACGGAGATAACAGCCACGACCCGCACATCAGGCTCCATGCGAGAGGGAAAAGATACAACTGACTTCTCCGTCCCATTCCAAATCTCATGGTCAACGCGTAATATACGACGCAAGAATCACTGGCGACATTGGTTGTTAAGTACTAGATAATATGTTCCTTTACCACCAGAACTTTCATAGTAGGTTATTACCTCATGGTAAATAACCTATAATCACATTATTATGAAAATAGTGTTTTCTGACCTTTTTCAAATGCACGGTGACAACCTTTGGATTTGTAAAATACTTTACAGAAAATAACCAAAGGACATGAGCAAGTGTGAACTTGCCTTTTGTGATTGCAAGATTATGCACTCACGGTCTTCAAGACAATATAAGATCCAATACCTGAAATCAGCATCATTGGTCCGGTAAGGACTAATGTTTAAAGAAGAAAGATGCTATTATGCATAAGTAATGTAATGCAATTTTATAAACTCGAATCCCGGGGACAACGTTGTTCTTGGTTTTGGAATCTGGAAATGGTTCCTGTTAGAATGTGTTGTCCTTTTAGATAAGTTCCATATTTGTGCTTCTTATTAAGGCTTGTGATTCTGTGTGAAACAACATGTAATTATAATATCATAAAACAATGAGATACACACAAATGTGAAATGCTACTCAAGGTTGCTTATACTATAATTGTTTATCTTCAAAATTTTA
This sequence comes from Avena longiglumis, assembly GCA_030063025.1. Lineage (NCBI taxonomy): Eukaryota > Viridiplantae > Streptophyta > Magnoliopsida > Poales > Poaceae > Avena > Avena longiglumis. Next base: position 128,855,770 of record CP125976.1, read on the forward strand.
CTTTATAAGTAATGTCACTTATAAAGAACTTAAGTGTTATCAATCCTACATATACAAGCAAAGTATAAAGTAATGTGATTATGATTACTTGTCATATGTTGACTGAAGTGGCAAAACGAATAACTTTTGAAAAGAAGATTTCCTTACTAAGGTTTAAACAATCTTTGTGGTTAATCAAATGTGATTGATGTTGTTTGTGCTTGCTTGAATAGTTTGGACTTGACATGCTTTAGGTCTTAATTAAAATAGACCAAAGTTAACTATAAAACACATAATAAACATGGATGGATTTAAGGTGTAATGCTTATGATATTGTACTTGCTCATCCTATAATGTTTCCTTAAAGTTACTTAAGAATGGTTATACTTTTATTTGGTGATGTGGTTTCTTGATTTTATAATGGAACATAATCATTTATCTTTTTCTGAATGAATGGTTATAATTTTTAATCAAGGAAATATCATTATTTAACTACTTATGGATTCACTATAGTGTTTTGACATGTTTATAAACTTGTAGTTGAAGTAATGGAAAAGATTTTATTTAGTTACAAATTAGTCTTGAGGATTTTATCTTTAATAAGGATATTTTTAGAAAATAATCTACACTTATGGTTGAATGATAATTCAATAAAATTGTATTTAAAATGTGTTGAACCAATTTGACTTCATACTAACAATATTTAAGACTAATACTATTATTAGACTCAATTGGATAATTTTTAGAAATATTAGCAATTTTTATTTACCCTTATATGAACTATTGATTAAGGAAATAGGTTTAAATTTAAGTTATTAATGTGTTTTAAATTTTTATTTACCTCAAAAGTGGAATATTATATTTTTAATATGTAGGTAATGTTTTTGTGATTATTTTGGTGTATTACATTTATTTTTGTGATTTGTAAATAATAAGATATGATTTTATAAGATTTATTACTTTATAAATACTTAATATTTAATTAAGTGAAATAATAATGCATTATTATAATTTTATATCATAGTTCTTATTTTTCTAAGATTTTTGGTATAACATTTACTAATATTAAAATATGAATTATCCAAGTGTTATTACTTATAAAATATTTATTAAATAATAATCATTTAAATTGTGGGCATAATAATGTTTGATGATAGTTTAATGTTATAGATTTTATTTTTCTTAAAAAATTCATATATAAAACATATTTTTCTGAATTGTAAAACAAAAGTTATCGATTAAACAAAATTTAATCATTTCTTAAATCAGTTTCACCGGATGTGCTCGCCGGAGCTTCACCGGAATTGCACCAGGAACGGCGGCAGAGAGGTTTGTGGGAGGTGCGGCTCGAGGGTTTCGATGCAGTGGAGTATGCATAACCCATATGGGGTGGCGCCGCTCACTGATGGTCATCGGAACAGGAAGTATGTCGACGACTGACGGCGGCGCACGGAACTCAACGATGCGTACAAGCTAGAGATCATAAGAGGACGAGCTAAGTTGCGATGTAGATTCGTGAGCTCACCAGGAACACAATGATGGTCTTGGCGAGGCCGGAGGTGGTCTGGAGCGATCTAATTATCGACGATGAACTCCGTCGGAGTCGGAGAAGATGATCTCGATTCGGTCGATCATGTGCATCCCGGCTCGATTCCTTCCTCCAGGATGACGAGGTCAATGAAACAGAGCTCATAGCATCCTCGGATGGCTCCGGGGTGGTCTCTGGGCGATGGCGTGCGTCGGCGGTCAAGGCTAGGGTTTCGGTTTTGGAAGAGGAAAACGAGATAGAGGCTTCAGAGGGAGAATTGAGGATGAGAACAAGCAGGGACGTCGTCGTGGCCTCCTTATCCTCTCCTGGCGATGGCGGCGTGCATCTTGACGCAAATACTGCGGCAGACGGCCTCAACATTGCCACCGAGCTGCTTCCAGGTGGAGGAAAACGACGATGGCATTTTTTTGGAAAACCCCCTGGAACTTTCCTGACTTGATTCACAGTCCTTCTTCGGTCCCACCCGTCAGCCAGAGATAGTTACTGAGTGTTGTCCTTACTGGGCCGCTACTGGGCTGTTATGAGTTGCTCGTGAGCAGCAGATAGAGAAGAAATAAAATGGGCCACGACTAGGATTGGGCTAACCTATTCCTCTTCTTTTTCTTTTATATTTTCTATATTCTGTTTTCTTTTCTAGATTTTTATTTAAGCAATTATTTCAACTTTTCTACTTGCAGCAATCATAAAGTTATTCAGAATCGATTTGTGAGCTTTTAATATATAATGTTACATTTCTTTATTTTCTTATATATATATATCTTTCCTTCTAGTATTTGTAAGGGCCTTTGTTATTAATTTCCTTTATATGATAACCCATTGATTTATTATCTGATATTTCCTTATTTCTTTAGAAAACTCAGTTCTAATTAATTTAGAGTTTGAAGAGAAATATATATATATGGTGATCCTTTTTCTTATTATATGATACATAAAGTTGTAGGGAATTAATATGATTTATATTATTCTATGAATTTAGGAAATAACAATGTATATATTTTATTATTACTAACACATGAGTTAGGGTTTGAATTGTAAATACTTACCCTAGGGTTTAGGGTTCTTAATATACTTATATTATTTTGCTGATGTGAATAAACATTAATGGCTAAACATATTGTCGTCATGTTTATGATCTCTAATGATACCACCCTTTAAAATAGAAAGTTATTATCTGGAATGTCTGATAGAAAAGAATTGATAAAGATAACTCCTAAGCACATATGGTGATGATAATTGGGAATGACAAAGATGTGCTTAAGTGATCTGATATAGTGAAAGATTCCTATAAACCACTATAGAAACAAGATGATTGATCCAATGGATGAAATAGATAATAAGTTTGATTTCAGATTTAAGGTTGAATGTTTTACCAAGAATTCCTATCTTCCACACAATTCTAGACTTCTAATTTAAGAATTCCTTTCCTAGATATTCTGCTTCTTCCTATCCATCATCTTGTGTTAATATGATGAGCTTTGCTACACAAGAATATTCTTATCCACCTTTTATTCTTCTAAATCTATTTATAAATCCAATGAGCTTGACATTAAAGCTTTCATAATCTACTCATATTCATACTTGGTTATATCAACTACTCTACCGCTGATAATCTCCAATCCAATAAGTAGTTACTTCTAACTCCATTTATACTCTTCCATAATCATCCACCACTAATATTACTCCAGTAGATGTATATATCAAACTACTTTCCTCAAAAGATTACTATTCTTTAAGAGGACTAACACTACTTCAATAACTCCATGCTACTCTAGCTTTAGCTTAACTACACTGTCTTATATCTACTTAACTTCAGTATCTTATATACAAACTTTTCATCATATCATGGTGACTTATCATGGCTAACCTAGGATAACATATATATACTAGGGTTCAATCATGTTCTATCCACCAATGTCACTTATAGATGATATAAGCATTCAATCTTTGTGACTAAAGCATGATTATTATAATCCTTTGATCCTTTATGGTTTAGGTTTCTAGTTGGCTAATCAAGGCCTTCATCAATACAACATTATAGTTGCATTATAATTATCTACTCAGTACCTCTAACTAAATAGAAGATATTACTTATTAACTATAACTACTTGATCCAACAAGATTACTTCTTGGTAACTATCTTCAAGATTAATCCTTGTAATCTTTACCTTAGATATTCTTCTATCATTTCAGGAGGGAGTTAACTCCATCAATAATCCTATTGATTTAATTCTCTTCCAACACTCCCATCCTATAGATGATATTTAAATCTAGCATTTCTATTTACCTCTTCCTACTTCTTTCTTTACAGGTCTTAAGTGAATGCTAAGATAAGGACAAGAGTTGATAGATCAAGAATTGATAGGTTAAGAATTGGTGAATCAATAGTTGACTACTCAACATTGGTAACAACAGATATTAGAATAAGATTCAATAAAGATGATGAGGATTGATATGGAAAGAAATATATGTGGTGAATGATCTTTGAATTGGTTTCCTTCCTACTCCATATAACTAAAGAGTTAGGGTTAAGTATTACCATGATCCACATGGTAGATATAAATAAGCATAAAATAGGTCAAGAGTTAGTTATTACATTATTGTCACTTGAATTATATCCATAGCTTGGTATTCATGGATTGTTGTGATGAACACTATGTAATGATCACTTAAGGATCAAATATAAATCATTAAGTAATGTATTAGGGTTTAACTTCTATTACATTTGATCTACCCTTAGATCAAATATCCTTTACCCAAAATAAAGGTTTTAGCAAAGGTCATATTGAAACTTATCACAGTCAACTTGATGATCTAGTTCAATTCCATCAAGTTAAAAGGAGCTTCAATCACTTTAACAAGTTTTGTTCGAAAGCGCAAAAATTATTTGGATTTCTATGCATGAATGCAATGCACACATCTGTGTTCAGCTTATTTCTAAGCTCTAATGCTGGGATGTTACACACTCTCCCCCTTAAAATAAACTTCGTTCTCGAAGTTCGTATACTCTTTCGTTTCAGAATGAGGAATTGTTCTGTATTGGTTACAACATTGCTCAAATCCATGGTAACCTTAATGGGAACCATTTTAGTATTCCATATCCAAATATTTTCCTTGTATTCTCATCATACTTGGAATCTCCAATTTGTTGTCTCAATCCTTCAAAGTTCCTTTTACAATCCTCCTTTAGAGATATGTACTTATTATAACTCCTTAATATGGGGTCTCTTCTTTAGTTCCTTATCCCGATTAGATATCCTAATCCAATTCCTTTCACTTAATCATCGAACTTCCTTACTATACTATGTAAGGTCTAGGAAGTCTCCCTAAAATAAGATATTTAACTCTATTAGACAATATTTGTGGCCAAAAGACTAATCTTTGATTTGTCATTGTATGGGTCAAGCTGGTAATCCTTCCAAGATTGGATTTAAACTCTTTTAGTCCATACCCATTGGAATTTCTTGTTCCTCTACACATATCTAATTAACTGTGCTTTATTCTCTCTCCAGGATCACTTAAGAGTTGTTCCTTTTAGAATTAGTCTGTTAGGTCTATTCTATTTTATCACATTTAAGCTTTCACCTTATCAAGCTTTTGATAATCTTTTGTTATTACCTTAAGTACTTTTACAACTTACTTTTATAATTAGCTTTAGGTTTGAGTCCTACTGTCTTGAAGTAACTTCGATCTTTCATCCAAACATACCTCTGAAAGTACTTTAATAATGATGACTTCTTTTAACCTTATGAAAATAAGGCTTAATATTGTCATAGGTTAGTACTTCTTCTCCAACTTTTACTTGGAAACTTTGATAGCAATACTTCCACTTTTGTTTACTCTCCCCCTTAGGGTTTACTAATGGTCTCTAAACTACAAATTTGCTAACCATTGGCTTTTATGGTCCCTGTTCAGCTTATACTATACTCCCTCTGTTCCTGAGCAAAGGGCGTAAAAAAATGGGCACAGCAATTAAGAAGAGTCAGGTAGAGCGATTAGTTTCCAAACTTACCCTTCCTAAATCGTTAATCCCTCGTTTATTCTCTCACTTGGCTATCGTAGCCGCAGGAAACTCGGCAATTAATTGCCCACGTCTAGCTTGCAATGCCCCCTCGTTTCTCGAGCATTAATTTTACCCATGCTTGTATACCCAATTAGCACAACGGTTTTAAAACAAAAATCTGCATGCACGGTGTCTGCTGGACAATTGAGTTGCATGTACGAGTAAACAAAGCAGGGGTAATTTGGGAAGAAATGCACCAATTTGGCACCTGCGCCTTCTTCTTTGAGGAAAGTTTGAAAAAATAATTACGCCTTATGCTAAGAAACGGAGGGAGTACCTCTTTAAGGTTTCACGAAAGAACTTTCGGTATACCCACACAATTGTGGATCTCTAAAATGAATCTTCCAACATTATTTGTCTTACTTACTGTTTGGACATTTTTGTGTTGATAGGCCTGACTTTGCGAAGCGTCTCTAAAGACGACCGCTTTAATTTTTATACTCCTTTATGTCTTACTTAGCTTAGGCCAAGTTTTATGCTCTTTATGGAACACTTAAGATGATCTGATTAACTAAGTCAACCAAATACCAACTGCGGACAAGATACCAGCTTCGAACCATCCTAGGGTGTATGTATTACCCTACGGTTTCCGACACACTTCTGGCGTTCTCTGTGAATTGTCAGAGCTTGAATACCATTTTGGTTCCAAAACTTCTTCTTTGTACTAATTCATGACGCTTCCATGAACTAGATACTACTACTTCATTAGCTTCTTAGCAACATCACCTATTTTGGGTGAACTTTAAGTTTATTACTTTTTGTTGCTCCATACATCTTCTACACTAGTCTTCCTTCTTGTTACTGTTTAGTAATGGTCTGAACTTGATCCATCCTTGAAATTTCATTGATACTCCTTATACTTGCTTCATTCTTCATGTAAGTCTTCATCTTGATCTTTGAAAATCGTCACTCCCTTACACGAATTCCCATTCCTATCTAGGTCTATAACATCAAGTAGTAACTAGATGTTGCAACATGCATTTGCACACCAAGTCAAACTTCATGTACAGATCTAGTCAATCAAGAAGATCTAAGTAAAAACAAGAAATCCAAATGTGGTACATATAACACACAATATTCTAAGCCCGGAATATAATAGTTGAGTATAACATCTCTAGAATTCAGGCTTAGTTGTGAGTATATGACACCTCCTCATATAGGTTTACGTTGTGATACTTAGCACATAGGGTCAAACTATTCTTTGCCTCGTAATTTACCCAAATTGCTCAATTGCAATAAGATAATTTTTAAACAAAGTGGTCTCAATTGGGTTTTGACTAAACTTTTGTCTCACCTTTGGAATGACTGGTTATAACCAAATCGTTCTTTATTAATAACTAACCTCACATGATCTCTCAAAAGGACTAATAAGTTTCTTTTGAACCCCCTAAAATGGAAGGTTATCACAAATTTGTGGAACCTATAACTTCTATCATAGTTTTACCATATTATTTCCTTACCTCTACTTCAGGCTAATTTACTAATTTCTTATCATAATTATTGTAGAGGTCCCAACCTTTAATAAGTTAGAGATCCCTGTGTTTACAATGCTAGTCCCTGGATCAAAAGCTAGCATCCATAGTTAAGATGTAATATCAAGAAACAAAGGTCATATATAACTTTATAACCAGGAATAAAATAATTCATGACATCTTACATAGCTCATTTGGCTATCTCATTACAATGCAGCAGAAATAACTATGTAGCATGGAGTCCTTCATCTTCAAAGTGCCACAGGGAATCATGTTGGTTGTAGACTTATAATCCTAATCAACACACTTCACTAACATCAAACAAACCTGCAACATAATAAGTTACAGCCACAAGGGTCAATACATTTGAATTGTATTGGCAAGTGATACTATGGTAGTATAATGGTAACTATCATATATATGCATTTGTCTAAGTGGATCTTAGTCTTGCTTTTCTCAAAATAGATTTTCCTTATCATTTGAAAACACTAAGTTTTTGTTTGTCAAAATCACCCAAGGCATCTACCAATCAAAGATTGAAGATCATTTATCCCTTGTTCAACCACAAGTTTTTAACTTAGAAATTGGGATGAGGAGATTCTTGATAGCTTCCATGTCTTGATGCTCAAATTGTCCGTTGCCGGGGACACGGCTAAGTACTTAGATTTTACTCTCTCGAGAGGTGGTGCACTTTCCCCACAAGACTCGACATGCATCGAGACAAGATCTTTTAGAAGCCTTCCCTTAGACCAACATGGACGCGTTCCATCCTATCATCCCTACCACCAACTGTCCATTTGGCTAAGTTATTGCAACCTATATGATCCAGGCAGAGCCCATAATGCCAAGTGGCTGCACTTGAAGCTTCTCAACATTTGACATCTCAAATCTCTTTGTTCCTGGGTGGCATTCCACAAGTGAGATACACAAGGTTCACCAGTCCCCTGGCCTTGTGTAACCACTCAACAAAAATCCATCCAAGCAATACCATTCCACCCAGGTGATTCATTCACATAGTTGTTTTATTAAACAAAACACAAGTCCTTGACTTAGAAATATTCCATAGCATGAATACAATCCACCCTTGTTTTCTACTAGCTAAGCTAAGCATGATAGTAATAGGGATCATAACTCAGGAAATTCTACTAAGGTTTCATCTACTAGGATTTCCCATGGCATAGTTAACACTAAGAAAAATTCCATGCAAGACCTACTTAGAAATATCACTAATGCATAGTGAAAAATAATAGGACAAAAGTATGAAGCACCACTTGCCTTTTTGGTAGAGAATATAAGTTCACTCCTTGATCTTACAATAATCACACTCGTTAAATTTCACTACAATTCAATCAAGGCACAAATTCAATCTACCATTCAAGCAATTCATCACATAGAATAATAAAAACAAAGCAATGCATGCAAGCATGCCAAAGATTGTTTTATTTGTAAAAGTGGTTTCTAATAGGTTATAAACATTTTAAAACACCTATTGGTCATTTATAAATGTGGCAAAACCATTTGATATTAAGTTAGTGAAAATGGCCAATTTAAGTCATTTTTGTTTTGCTAAAAATGGTTTAACTTAAAGTAAAAATTTCTAGTGTTTGACTCATACATTTTTAAACACAAATGTTAGTGTTTTATGGTCAAGTGTTTATTATTAAAACCATTTGCAAAAGGTTTTACCTATAAACCGTTTTAAATCAAATAACATTTTATTTCATTAGAAATGCCTTTAAACAAAGTAATAATTTTCTAGAGTTCACCAAATATATTTTTAAATCCTAAAACTTGGTGTTTAGGGCCAGATAGTTTAAATCAAATCATTTTCCAAAGGTTTTACTCAAAAAGCATTCTAAAACATATTCAACATTTTTATTTAGTTAGAAATGCTTTAATTCAAAGATTTATTCTGTATCTTCACAAAATACACTTTTAAATCCATAAGTTGTTTTTATGGTCAGTAGGTTCAAAACAATCCATTTACAAAAGATTTTATCTCAAAAACATTTTTAGAATGAATTTTATACATAAAATATGCCTACACATGTTTCTGAAAAAACAACTAACTTTTCAGAAGAAAATCACTAAACAAAGTGCATGGTTGGAAAGTATTTGTTTTGCTGATTCCATTGATATAAAATTTGTAAAATTTGGACGTGTAGATTTAAAGTTATGAATTTTTCAAATCTATCATCTAATAGACATGTTTTCTGTTTTTTTAAAACAAACTACACGCCACGCGTCATGTTCTGATTCGCTGGTACCGATTCATGAGGATCGGGCTACGTGGAGCGTTGGATCTAAAACAGATCGTGCAACACAGAATCAATCGTACCCCTTCGGCTAGTCAATCTACGCTCACCATCGCACTGACCATGAACTGGTGGCGCTGCGGCGGCGGCTGGCAGCGGAGCGGTCAGACGAGGACGAAGCCGACGTTACATGAAGTGAGTGGGGGATATAAATAGCTCACCAGACTCGCCGTGATGTGCTGGTTCTCGAGGTGGTCGCCGTTTGTCGAGGGGCGCACGGGGTTGTCAAGGATTGCTCGCCGGACTTGCTCACTGGCTCGGGCATGCTTTGTCGACGACAAAGGCGAGGCTATGGTGCATGCTAGAGAGAATAAGAGGTGGTGTTAGACGCGTAGGGAAATGGCGAACTCGGTAGCAACAATCAGAGAGAGAGGGGAGGACGAGGCTTACGGGAAAACATCGCCGGAGTCGAAACAGATGGCGACAATGTAGTGTCAACATCGTTGCCGAGTATCTGGAGCGCGCGCGGGTGAGTGGGATACACTGGCAGGTGCGCCTAAGGCTGGAGAGTAGGCTCGAGTGGTCGAGGGGGCAAGGGGAGGCGAGGAGCGGCTGGAATCTTCGCCGGAGGGCGTCGGAGGCAGTGGCGGTGTGAGGAAGAATCCGAGCAGCCTAGGGACGGGGAGAAGATGGGGAATAAGGGGAAAGGAGTGGAGAGGGGAGGCGAGTTATCGTGCGCAGTCGCAGGGATAATTACTCGCGGAATCAACGTGTATTAACGGGGTTTAGCCGCGGCCAGAAACGGCAGCGAGGAGAGGGCGTGGTCGTCGTGAGGTTGAAGACGATGTCTCGCAGGTGGGGCAACGGTGTCAGCGAGAGGGAGAGGGTTCAGGTGGGGTCCAAGCGTCAGCGTCTGCGTGGGTTGGAGTTAGAGTGGAAAAACGCTTCGTGCGGGGGAGGAAGGTGGGCTGGGAAATGGGGTAGACTGGGACTGCTGGGTTAGTTTGTTTCTTTCTCTTTTTTTATTCTGAATACTTTTCTTTTTCCTTTTCTATTTTTCTGTTTTGAATTTGTTCAAATAATTCAAACAACCATTTGAATTAATCTATGACAACTTTCAGTAAGTTCTAATGCTATTTAAACATGTATTTTAAATACCATTTTAGGAATAATTCTTTTATTCAATTATGGTTTATTTTTTATTTAAATTAGGCACTTGATTTTATTCAAATGATATTTAATCATATTTTCAATCTCTTATTTGAATTCTAATTTTTCACCAAATCTTTTTCAGTAAGTTTTATTTATTCAAAAGTGTGTTGAATAATTCATTTTTAATTATTCGAAATATTTTTAATATGATTTATTAATCATTTAAATTGGGCATTTGTCTTTATTCAAATAAAATCAAATATGGTTTTTAATCCCATATAACTTTATTTAAATGATTCTTTTATTTCATTTAAGTTAATTAAATAACTTTTATTCCACTTGGGCAAATTCCATTTATTATTTTCCCATGATTTAATTAATCATTTCTATTAGGGTTTTAGAGTTTTGGTTTATTTTCCAAGTGTTTAAATTTCAAGATTCATTCATTGATGAATGCATTCCACTTGTTTGAAATTTGTCGGTTTCCTTTTATTCAAATTTTGTTCAAGATGGGTTTTAATCTTTACATTTAGAAACAAAAAGTTTCTTTTCACCCTAAATTTCAACAATTATTTATTTTTCACATTTCAAAATTTGGAAATTTTTGGGATGTGACAATTACTCTCATCATGGTTTCGAAGCTAATATCACCATGATCTTGTTATGTTTTACCTATTCATCATGATTTAAGAGCTAATCTAACCATGATGACTTTGTTTATCACTACCCTATCATTAAGTCTTAACATAATTTCACTTCATCACGTAAAATCCTCAAATGAATCCCACATGATTAATACTCATTACATCAATATTTATCCTAATGATATTCATCATGTTGTGTTTGGTTATCAACTAACCATAAGATTCCACTATCTTACATGAATTCTAGGGTTAGGCTACACCATTTAAACTACTTCAATTGATATCTTAAACTTGATCCTAATCTACTGTGACCAATTGGCTTTCCTACAATATCTAGGTAGCTTATATTTCCTTTGGAAGACACTAGATAGCACTTTACTAGGAAAATATAAAATAATTACTCCTAAGAAAGAATGACTTAAGTATCTAGTAACAAAGTTTATCCTCAAGTGGATACTCATCACCAGTCATAAGATCATTTGGTTTAGATAAGATGGCTCCTATAGTCACTATCCAACCTACAGATCTTCCTAAAAGGGTTTCAATCCTAAGGTCAAAGCATATGCTCTGATACCAATTGCGGTGACCCAGCATACCACTGCATGATGTAGTGCACTATAGTCATTGACATAACACCAATGAAACACCGTTCACTAGTATTACATCCCTCAGAGTGGTACAACAGAAACACAACAGGTCCAAGACATGACTATAGGTAACAACTCAACTCTTTACACAAGATCCAGAGAACACTCTAGGTTAAAGAGAGAGAAAGAAACTTCTTACAAAGAAGAATCAGAAATAAACAACTCATAACTAATATACTAATAGTCTAGTACCTGAACTATTTGGGCTTGTATTGCGGCTATTGCAATACTCTACATAAGTAGGTTCTATGGTTAGAGATTATATTTCTATCTAATCAGTAACTTCATCTTTACATGAGTTGATGTATATATAGGTCGTAGGCAATGTAGGTTTTCGTAAACATTTCTTCAAAGGTTGCTTTTATTCTTAAAAGCTATGTTCGTCAGCCTTCACGGGTTTACCAGAAATTTCATGGAGTTCCTTTCTTGTCGCGTTCGTAGCTCCTTCCCGGAATAGGGAGTAACAAATTACAGTTCTTACATTCTTTAGAGGTGCATTACTTTACCCATGAGAGACCATTCTTTAGAGGTGCATTACTTTACCCATGTGATTATAGGTTATTTACCATGAGAACTGTAAGAATAATGTGTTGTCCTTTTAGATAAGTTCCATATTTGTGCTTCTTATTAAGGCTTGTGATTGTGTGTGAAACAACATGTAATTATAATATAATAAACAATGAGATAGACAAATGTGAAATGCTACTCAAGATTGCTTATACTATAATTGTTTATCTTCAAAATTTTACTTTATAAGTAATGTCACTTATAAAGAACTTAAGTGTTATCAATCCTACGTATACAAGCAAAGTATAAAGTAATGTGATTATGATTACTTTTCATATGTTGACTGAAGTGGCAAAACAAATAACTTTTGAAGAGAAGATTTCCTTACTAAGGTTTAAACAATATTTGTGGTTAATCAAATGTGATTGATGTTGTTTGTGCTTGCTTGAATAGTTTGGACTTGAGATGCTTTAGGTCTTAATTAAAATAGACCAAAGTTAACTATAAAACACATAATAAAGTCTTTAGCATTATACTTAAAGTCTTGTAGACTAAAGTTAACTTTAAAAACATGGATGGATTTAAGGTGTAATGCTTATGATATTGTACTTGCTCATCTTATAATGTTTCCTTAAAGTTACTTAAGAATGGTTATACTTTTATTTGGTGAAGTGGTTTCTTGATTTTATAATGGAACAAAATCATTTATCATTTTGTGAATGAATGGTTATAATTTGTAATCAAGGAAATATCATTATTTAACTACTTATGGATTCACTATAGTGTTTTGACATGTTTATAAACTTGTAGTTGAAGTAATGGAAAAGATTTTATTTAGTTACAAATTAGTCTTGAGGATTTTATATTTAATAAGGATCTTTTTAGAAAATAATCTCCACTTATGGTTGAATGATAATTCAATAAAATTGTATTTAAAATGTGTTGAACCATTTTGACTTCATACTAACAATATTTAAGACTAATACTATTTATTAGACTCAATTGGCTAATTTTTAGAAATATTAACAATTTTTATTTACCCTTATATGAATTATTGATTAAGGAAATAGGTTTAAATTTAAGTTATTAAAGTGTTCTAAATTTTTATTAACCTCAAAAGTGGAATATTATATTTTGATATGTAGGTAATGTTGGGCTCGGCGAGGCCAGAGGTGGTCAGGAGCGGTCTAATTGTCGACGATGAACTCTGTCGGAGTCGAAGAAGATGATCTCGATTCGGTCGATCCTGTGCATCCCGGCTCGTTTCCAACTTCCAGGATGACGAGGGCAATGACACGAAGCTCATAGCATCCTCGGGCGGCTTCGGGGTGGTCTCTGGATAACGGTGTGCGTCGGCGGTCAAGGCTAGGGTTTTGGTTTTGGAAGAGGAAAAAGAGATAGAGGCTTCAGAGGGAGAATTGAGGATGAGAACGAGCAGGGACATCGTCGTGGCCTCCTTATCCTCTCCTGGCGATGGCGGCATGCATCTTGACGCAAAGACGGCGGCAGACGACCTCAACATCGCCACTGAGCTGCTTCCAGCTGAAGGAAGACGACGATGGCATTTTTTGGAAAACCCCCTAGAACTTTCCTGAATTGATTCAGAATCCTTCTTCGGTCCCACCCGTCAGACAGAAATAGTTACCGAGTGTTGTCCTTACTGGGCCGCTACTGGGCTGTTGTGAGTTGCTCGTGAGCAGCAGATAGAGAAGAAAGAAAATGGGCCACGACCAGGATTGGGCTAACCTATTCCTCTTCTTTTTCTTTTATATTTTCTATATTCTGTTTTCTTTTCTAGATTTTTATTTAAGCAATTGTTTTAACTTTTCTTAATGGAATTTCTTTGCTAAATACTTGTAGAAATCATAAAGTTATTTAGAATCAATTTGTGAACTTTTATTATATAATGTTACATTTCTTTATTTTCTTATATATATCTTTCCTTCTAGTATTTGTAAGGGCCTTTGTTATTAATTTCCTTTATATAATAACCCATTGATTTATTATACGATATTTCCTTATTTCTTTATAAAACTTAGTTCTAATTAATTTAGAGTTTGAAGAGAAATATATATATGGTGATCCTTTTCTTATTATATGATACATAAAGTTCTAGGGAATTAATATGATTAATATTATTCTTATGATTTTAGGAAATAGCAATGTATATATTTTATTATTACTAACACATGAGTTAGGGTTTGAATTGTAAATACTTACCCTAGGGTTTAGGGTTCTTAATATACTTATATTATTTTGTTGATGTGAATAAAGATTAATGGCTAAAAATATTGTCTTCATGTTTATGATCTTTAATGATACCACCCCTTAAAACAGAAAGTTATTATCTAGAATGTCTGACGGAAAAGAATTGATAAATATAACTCCTAAGCACATATGGTGATGATAATTGGGAATGACAAAGATGTGCTTAAGTGATCTGATATAGTGAAATATTCCTATAAACCACTATAGAAACAAGATGATTGATCCAATGGATGAAATATATAATAAGTTTGATTTCAGATTTAAGGTTGAATGTTTTACCAAGAATTCCTATCTTCCATAATTCACAATTCTAGACTTCTAATTTAAGAATTCCTTTCCTAGATATTCTACTTCTTCCTATCCATCGTCATGTGTTAACATGATGAGCTTTGCTACACAAGAATATTATTATCCACCTTTTATTCTCCTAAATCTATTTATAAATCCAATGAGCTTGACATTAAAGCTTTCATAATCTACTCATATTCATACTTGGTTATATCAACTACTCTACTGCTGATAATCTCCAATCCAATAAGTAGTTACTTCTAACTCCATTTATACTCTTCCATAATCATCCACCACTAATATTACTCCAGTAGATGTATATATCAAACTACTTTCCTCAAAAGCTTACTATTCTTTAAGAGGAATAACACTACTTCAATAACTCCATGCTACTCTAGCTTCAGCTTAATTACACTGTCTTATATCTACTTAACTCCAGTATCTTATATACAAACTTTACATCATATCATGGTGACTTATCATGGCTAACCTAGGATAACATATCTATACTAGGGTTCAATCATGTTCTATCCACCAATGTCACTTATACATGATATTTTTGGAATTATGCCCTAGAGGCAATAATAAAGATGTTATTATTATAATTCTTATTCATGATAATGTTTATATTCCATGCTAGAATTGTATTAAGCGGAAACTTTAATACTTGTGTGGTTTGTGAACAAGACCATGTCCCTAGTACGCCTCTATGGACTAGCTCATTGATTAATGATGGTTAAGGTTTCCTAACCATAGACATGAGTTGTCAATTGATAATGAGATCATATCATTGGGAGAATGATATGATGGACAGATCCAAACTAAGCGAAGCAATTAGATCGTGTCATCGTGTTCATCTTTGCGAAGCTTTTCTTATGTCAATTATTGTATTCCTTAGACCATGAGATAATACAACTCCCTGGTATCGGAAGAAATCTTTGAGGTCATCAAACGTCATCCTATGAGAGGGTGATCATAAAGGTGTCTCTCAGGTGATCGGAAAGTACCTGTTGGGTTGTATGTATCGAGATGGGATTTGTCCCTCACAAGTCGGAGAGATATACTTCGGGCCCACTCGGTAATCGATATCAACACCGCTTGCAAGCATGTGGTTAAGGAGTTAATCACAAAGTGATGTCGGATTACGGAACGAGTAAAGTACTTGCTGTGAACGAGATTGAACTAGGTATGACGGTACCAACGATCAAATCTCGGGCAAGTAAAATATCGCGAGACGAAGGGAATATATATATGGGATTGATTGAATCCTAACATCGTGGTTCATCCGATATGATCATCGATGAATGTGTGGGAGTCAATATGGGTGCCCAGACCCCGCTGTTGATTATTGATAGAAGATCATGTCCGCATATTATCGAACCCGAAGGGTCACACACTTAACGTGTCTCGACGCTAGGATAGATTGGATAATTGTTTTATGAGTTTTTGTTCGGAGTCTCGGATGGGTCCGAGACATCACGAGAGGTTCCGTAATGGTCCGAAGAATAAGATTCATATAAGGAAGTGCAGTTTTTGGAGTTCGGAATTGTTCCGGGTTAATCGGTATTGTACCGAAAGCTTCTAGAACCTTCCGGAAGGGGGCCAACGTGGTCCCACCTTCCGGGAGGGGGCATGGGCCTATGAGGGAGTTCCCTGGCCGCATTGGGCCAGGGGCACAAGGCCCCATAGGGCCCAGCCGGCAAACCAAGGGATAAACCCTAATTGGACCTTCTAGAAGGGGGGGGGGTTTCCTTGCCCCCACTCCTCCCTCCTTTGGCCGCCGGCCTAGGGCTTGGGGGAGGGGTTAGGGCATGCGCCCACCCCTCTATATATAGAGGGCTGGGGCGCACCCCCCCACACACCTTCCCCTCAAGCCTAGTCGCCCTGCTGCCCTCCTCTCTCTCTCCCTCCCGACTACGTGTAGGTGAAGCCCTGCTGCAGAAACTCTCCACCAATTGCACCGCGCCGTCGTGTTGTAGATCCAACCCATCTCTCCACCATACTTGCTGGACCAAGGAAGGAGGAGACGTTGAGGTGCAGCACGTGTGCATCTCACGGAGGCATCGCCACTTGCGGTGCTAGATCGGATCGGATCGCGAGGAGGAGAAGCGAGTACAAATACATCACCCACGTTCCGACGAATGTTCCGCTGTGTGAATCTTCATGGGTATGAAGATCTAATACAATCTCTCTCGTTGTTTGCATATCCTAGATTAGATCTCGGCTTCCCTCTGTTCGCATCCGTAGAAAATTTTGATTTACTATGCTGCAAAACGCTTCAGTGGTATCAGAGCTAGATCTATGCATAGATGTGTTTCACGAGTAGAACGCAACATGGTTGTTGCAGGCGTTGATGTTTTCTGTTGCAAGCCTCTTGTTTGTGTTCTTCTCATGACGTGGGATAGTGAGATTGAAGCGGTCCAGGCCAACCTTACGCGACGTCGTTCGCGAGACCGTCTCCGCACTTGACATGTGGCTTGTTCCACACATGCGGCTGGTGGATGCCAGTTTCTCTCACTATAGTTGTCATGGGATTAACACTGGGGTTTGGCAACCATAATATCACCGTTGTGGCTTTCCGTAGGTAAGAATCGTTCTTAGCATGCTACTCCCATAAGCCACGTAAAACATGCAACAACAAAGTAGAGGCGTCTAACTTGTTTTTGCAGGGAGTGTTTTCTGTGATATGGTATGGACCAAGATGTGATGTGTATAATGTATGCGATGATCATGTTTTGTAATGTTTCACGACTTGCAAGTCGATGAGTACACAACCGGCAGGAGCCATATGGTTGTCTTTATAATTGTGTATGACATGTGTGTCAACATCTTATACGCCATGTAATAGTTTCACTTTATCCCTAAGTAGTTAGCAATAGTTGTAGTTGCTATTCGTGGTGGAGGCAATCATGGTGGAGTGCTGGATATCATGCCGACACGCACAAGATGGAGATCATTGTGCGAAGATTGGTTATACCATGTCACATAAAGTTATATGCATGTGATGTTTATCCTTTTATGTATCTTATTATGCTTAGATCGCGATGGTAGCATTATAAGATGATTCCTCACTTAAAGATCAAGATAAAAAACTATGTTCTCCCCAAGTATGCACCGTTGCGAAAGTTCGTCGTGTCCAAGCATCACGTGATGATCGGGTGCTATAGACTCTACGTTCACATACAACGGGTGCAAGCCAGTTTTGCACACGCGGAAATACTTGGGTCTAACTTGACGAGCCTAGCATGTCTGAGACATGGCCTCGGAACACATGAACCGAAAGGTTAAGCATGAGTCATATGAATGATATGATCAACACTTCGTTGTCCACCATTGAAACCACATCTCTTCTCGTGAAGATCGGATTAGGTGTGGTGAATTTGGATCATGTTCACTAAACAACTTGAGGGATGTTGAATTTAGTGGGAGTTCATCTAGTAATTTGATTAAAAGTTGAACTAGTTATCATGAACATAGTCTAATTTGTACTTGCAAATATTGTAGATCAAATGGCTAAGTCCAACTTCAACTTCAACGTTTTTGCTGAGAAGGAAAAGCTTAAAAACAATGGGTCTAACTTCACCAACTGGTTCCGCAATCTGAGAATCATTCTCTCTGGCGGTCAAAAGGACTATGTCCTTGAAAGTGCGTTAGGTGACGCCCCTACTGCCACTGCGCCGGCTGATGAGAAAGCTGTCTATCAGTCGCGAAAAGATGATTATGGTGTGATTAAGAGCACCATGTTGTTTGCTATGGAATCGGATCTTCAAAATCGTTTTGAAGACTATCCTGGGCCCTTTGAGATTCTCGAGGAGTTGAAAACCATGTTTCGCATCAGCCCGTTCGAGAGATATGAGATCTCGAGAAGTTCTTTAAGCGCAAGATGGAGGAAGGGAGTTCCGTTAGTGAGCACGCCATTAAGATGTCGGGCTACACTCAACGCATTGAGCAATCGGACTACAAGATTCCAGAGGAGCTCAAGATTGTGGTTCTTCAATCACTCCCTCCCGGCTACAAAAGTTTTGTAGTGACTCACAATCGATTGGTTCCATGATACGATCACCGAGCTCTTCGCAAAGGCTGAGAGGTGGACATCAAAAGGATAATCATGTGTTGATGGTCAACAAACCCCACCTTCAAGAAATGTAAGGGTGCAAATAAGCCCTTCAAGAAAGGCGGCGTAGCACGTTGCCCCGAGAAGAAGCTCAGTGTGGTCCTAAGCGGACACCGAGTGCTTCTATTGCAAGGACAAGGGTCCTTTGGAAGAGCAACGTCCAAGTACTTAGCGGACAAGAAGGTGGCACCATCAAAGGTATATTTGATATACATGTTATTGATGTTTTCCTTACTAGCCCTCGTTGTAGTGCACAGGTATTTGATCTTGGTTCGATTGCTAATATTTGTAACTCGAAACAGGAGCTACGGAATAGACGGCGGCTTGCGAGGGATGAGGTGACGATGCGCATTGGCAACGGATCAAGAGTTGATGTGATGGTCGTCGGCACGCTCTCCTTTGTTTTACCTTCGGGATTAGTTTTAAACCTCAATAAATGTTATTATGTGCCTGCGTTGAGCATGAACATTATTTCTGGATCTTTTTTATTGCAAGACGGTTATTCATGTAAATCGGAGAATAATGGTTGTTCTATTTATATGAGTAACATATTTTATGGTCATGCACCTATTGTGAATGGTTTATTTCTTATAAATCTTGAAAGGGATGAAACACACATCCATAACATTGAGGCTAAGATATGCAAAGTAGATAGTGATAATACTACTTATTTGTGGCACGGTCGTCTAGGTCATATTGGTGTAAAGCGCATGAAGAAACTCCATTCTGATGGACTTTTGGAGTCTCTTGATTTTGAATCATTTGACACATGCGAACCATGCCTCATGGGCAAGATGATCAAAACCCCGGTCTCCGGTATGATGGAGCGAGCAACAGAATTGTTGGAAATCATACATACTGATGTATGCGGACCGATGAGTGTTTCGACGCGCGGTGGATATCGCTATTTTCTCACTTTTACCGATGACTTAAGTAGATATGGGTATATCTATTTAATGAAACATAAATCTGAAACATTTGAAAAGTTCAAGGAATTTCAGAATGAAGTGGAGAACCATCGTAACAGAAATATTAAGTTTATACGATCCGATCGTGGAGGTGAATATTTGAGTTATGATTTTCTTACGCATCTTAAAGCAAGCGGAATCGTTTCGCAACTCACGCCACCCGGAACACCACAGCGCAATGGTGTGTCTGAACGCCGGAACCGAACCCTATTAGATATGGTCCGATCGATGATGTCTCTTACTGATTTGCCGTTATCATTTTGGGGTTATGCATTAGAAACCGCTGCATTCACTTTAAATAGGGCTCCATCTAAATTCGTTGAGACGACACCGTATGAACTGTGGTTTGGTGTTAAACCTAAGTTGTCGTTTCTTAAAGTTTGGGGATGCAAATCTTACGTCAAGAAGTTGATGCCGGACAAGCTCGAACCCAAAGCAGAGAAATGCGTCTTCATAGGATACCCTAAGGAAACTATTGGGTATACCTTCTATCATAGAACTGAAGGCAAAGTGTTTGTCGCAAAGAACAGTTCCTTTCTTGAGAAGGAGTTTCTCTCGAAAGAAGTGAGTGGGAGGAAAGTAGAGCTAGACGAGGTTGTTGAACCTTCTCTTGAATTGGAGAGTAGCGCAGCACCTGAAATTGTTCTGGTCACCTTTGCACCAACGATAGAGGAAGCTAATGACAAGGATCATGAAGCTTGAATGATGTCTCTTGAGCGTCATGGAGTCGACAAGGTCGCGTGCCCTCCTAAGTGGTACAAGAACTGTCTTGTTGTCTTGTTAGTAGAAGGCGGTGAACCTCACGAACTATGAGGAAGCGATGATGAGCCCGGACTGAGAAATGGCTAGAAGCCATGAAATCCGAATTGGGATCCATGAGCGAAAACCAAGTATGGACTTTGGTGGACCCTCCTAGCGACCGAAAGGTCGTTGAGTGCAAATGGATCTTCAAGAAGAAAACGGACGCGGATGGTAATGTTACCGTCTATAAAGCACGGCTTGTCGCGAAAGGTTTTTGACAAGTTCAAGGTGTTGACTAAGATGAGACTTTCTCTCCCGTAGCGATGTTTAAGTCCATTCGGATTTTATTAGAAATTGTTGCGTTTCATGATTATGAAATATGGCAGATGGATGTCAAGACTGCGTTCCTCAATGGCAACATTGATGAAGAGTTGTATATGATGCAACCCGGAGGTTTTGTCGATCTTAAGGATGCTGGTAAAGTATGCAAACTTCAGCGTTCCATTTATGGACTGAAGCAAGCATCTCGGAGTTGGAACCTTCGTTTTGATCAAGTGATCAAGAGCTTTGGATTTGTTCCAAATTGCTACGAAGCTTGCATCTACAAGAAAGTGAGTGGGAGCTCGGTGACATTTCTGGTACTATATGTGGATAACATATTGATTATTGGAAATGACATTAACATGCTTAACGATGTGAAGAGTTATTTGAACAAGTGTTTTTCAATGAAAGACCTAGGTGAAGCTGCTTATATATTGGGCATCAAAATCTATAGAGATAGACAAAGACGCCTCATAGCTTTAAGCCAGAGTACATACCTAGACAAAGTTCTGAAAAGGTTCAGAATGGATAAGGCAAAGAAAGGTTCAGTGCCTATGTTGTCAGGTAAGATATTGAGCAAGGCTCAGTGTCGAGCTACGGTAAATGATAGGGAAGCTATGAGAAAATTGCCTTATGCCTCGGCCATAGGTTCTATCATGTATGCCATGCTGTGTACTAGACCGGATGTGTCCAATGCTCTTAGTTTGACGAGCAGATATCAAAGTGATCCAGGAGTGGAACACTGGACAGCCGTGAAGAACATCCTAAAGTACCTAATAGGACTAAAGAAATGTTCTTAGTCTATGGGGGTGATGAACAACTCGTCGTAAAAGGTTACGTCGACGCTAGTTTCGACACCGACAAGGATGATTCTAAATCTCAGACATGATACATGTATATTTTGAATGGAGGAGTTGTGAGCTGGAGAAGCTCCAAGCAAAGCGTGATCGCGGGATCTACAGTAGAAGCGGAATATATGGCTGCTGCAGAAGCGTCAAGTGAAGGAGTTTGGATCAGGAACTTCATCACTGAGCTTGGCATGGTTCCAAGTGCATTGGACGCACTGGAGATATTGTGTGACAACACTGACGCCATAGCACTCGCTAAGGAACCAAGATATCATCCAAAGACCAAGCATATCAACCGCAAGTTTCATATAATCCGAGATTATATAGCAGATGGAGATATGAAGATCAGCAAAGTACATACAGATCTAAATGTCACAGATCCATTGACTAAACCTCTTCCACATGTAAAACATGATCAGCACCTCAGTGCCATGGGTGTGAGATTGTTGCCAAATGTAAACTAGATTATTGACTCTAGTGCAAGTGGGAGACTGTTGGAATTATGCCCTAGAGGCAATAATAAAGATGTTATTATTATAATTCTTGTTCATGATAATGTTTATATTCCATGCTAGAATTGTATTAAGCGAAAACTTTAATACTTGTGTGGTTTGTGAACAACACCGTGTCCCTAGTACGCCTCTATGTACTAGCTCATTGATTAATGATGGTTAAGTTTTCCTAACCATAGACATGAGTTGTCAATTGATAATGAGATCATATCATTGGGAGAATGATATGATGGACAGACCCAAACTAAGCAAAGCAATTAGATCGTGTCATCGTGTTCATCTTTGCGAAGCTTTTCTTATGTCAAATATTGTATTCCTTAGACCATGAGATAATACAACTCCCTGGTATCGGAAGAAAGCTTTGAGGTCATCAAACGTCATCCTATGAGAGGGTGATCATAAAGGTGTCTCTCAGGTGATCGGAAAGTACCTGTTGGGTTGTATGTATCGAGATGGGATTTGTCCCTCCCAAGTCGAGAGATATACTGGGCCCACTTTAATCGATATCAACACCGCTTGCAAGTATGTGGTTAAGGAGTTAATCACAAAGTGATGTCGGATTACGGAACAAGTAAAGTATTTGTTGTGAGCGAGATTGAACTAGGTATGATGCATCACGATCAAATCTCGCAAGTAAAATATCGCGAGACGAAGGGAATATATATATGGGATTGATTGAATCGGCATCGTGGTTCATCCGATATGATCATCTATGAATGTGTGGGAGTCAATATGGGTTTCAGACCCACTGTTGATTATTGATAGAAGATCATGTCGCATATTCTCGAACCCAAGGTCACACTTAATGTGTCTCGACGCTAGGATAGATTGGATAATTGGTTTATGAGTTTTTGTTCGGAGTCTCGGATGGGATCTGAGACATCACGATAGGTTCCGGAATGGTCCGGAGAATAAGATTCATATAAGGCAGTGCAGTTTTTGGAGTTCAGAATTGTTCCGGGTTAATCGGTATTGTACCGGAAGCTTCTAGAACCTTCCGGAAGGGGGCCAACATGGTCCCACCTTCCAGGAGGGGGCATGGGCCTATGAGGGAGTGCCCTGTCCGCATTGGGATAGGGGCACAAGGCCCCATAGGGCCCAGCCGGCCAACCAAGGGATAAACCCTAATTGGACCTTCTAGAAGGGGGGGTTCCTTGCCCCCCACTCCTCCCTCCTTTGGCCGCCGGCCTAGGGCTTGGGGGAGGGGTTAGGGCATGCGCCCACCCCTCTATATATAGAGGGATGGGGCGCACCACCACCCCACACCTTCCCCTCAAGCCTAGTCGCCCTGCTGCCCTCCTCTCTCTCTCCCTCCCGACTGCGTGTAGGCGAAGCCCTGCTGCAGAAACTCTCCACCAAGTGCACCGCGCCGTCGCGTTGTAGATCCAACCCATCTCTCCACCATACTTGATGGACCAAGGAAGGAGGAGACGTCGAGGTGCTGCACGTGTGCATCTCACGGAGGCATCGCCACTTGCGGTGCTAGATCGGATCGGATCGCGAGGAGGAGAAGCGAGTACGACTACATCACCCACGTTCGATAACGTTCATTGTCTTGAATCTTCAAGGGTATGAAGATCTAATCCAATCTCTCTCGTTGTTTGCATCTCCTAGATTATATCTTGGCTTCCCTCTGTTTGCATCCGTAGAAAATTTTGATTTACTATGCCGCTGTGGCATGCCGCAAAAACCACTACTAGAAAATCGCGTTGTTTTTGTGCATTGCATCGTCATGACCGCATGCTCATGTCATCATGCCACATCGCATTTGATCATCGTCATCATCATGCATTTTGTTTGTCTGAAACTATTTTCAATAAGCCTATTTTTGTTTTCTAAAATTACCCTTCTTTTATTTCGAGACAAAGTCTCAAAATTATCTGTTAAACTTTTTAACTAAAATTTATTTGCTAAAAAGATTTAAAACGAAACAAAAGAAATAAGTATCTTACAAAATAATAAACCTAAGACCTAGACCCTTTTACTACCCAATCCTAATCTACCCAGCCCCTTCCACATCACCCTAACCAACCATAGCTTGCCACCTCACCGTCCCCTCCACCTCCACTCACCCGCTGCCACCTCACCAATCCCAACCCCCACCCAGCCGACCCCCCTCTCTCTCTCTTCCCCCCCTCCCCCGTCTGGCCCAATCATCCACCCCACTACCTCTCTCCACACACCCAGCCCCACCTGCAGCTAGCCCCACTCCCTGCCTGGAACCACCGTACACACACCCACCGCCCACCACACGCACACACCCAACACACAGCCAGCCCCGCCGCCAGCCTAGTCCCACCGACCCCGTCTGGCCCGCCTGTCCCCCTGCCCTCTCTCTCTTCCTCCCCTGCTCGACCCCCACCCCGCGTCCAGGAACCGTTGTCGCCTCTCGGCTCGATCCGCAGCCGCCCGCGCGGGCCTCACCTCCGGCGTCGGCCGCCCCCGGACCCCTCCGCTGTCTCCCTCGGGTCCTCTCCGCCGGACCGCGTTCTCCTCACCTCCCTCGCCGCGCACCCTCCCCTCACCGACGGGTCACCGCTGCCTCTGGCACCGAACTCTGACGACGCCTCTCCCGCACCTCTCTCTCCCCGAGGCCCTCCTTCCCCCATCGGCAACCACCGCCGCCGGAAGCCCCGCTCGCTCAACCGTCTCCGTCCCGTGCGCCCGGCTGCGAGCCCGGCCCCGCTGAGCTCGCGCCTCGGCCGCTCATCCTCCATGGGCCCGCTCGGCGGCGTCCTCCCCACGGCGCCTCCCGTCGCCGCCGCCTCGAAGCGCCGCCGCTGCGACTCTGCGCCACGCCATGAGCACCTCCTTGCCTCTGCCTCGCGCACCTCCTCCCACCTCAAGCTTCCTCCAGCTGCCGGCCACTCGCCGCCACCAGCCGCTGGCCCGCCCATCGACGAGCCACGCAGGCTGCCCTGGTTCTCTGTGTGAGCGGTGGGTCCCTGCCTTGTTTTATTTCGGGTCAGCAGAAGCCGTTTGTAGAAGGAATATGGTAGCCGGAGGCTACCTAATCAAGTTCTACACCGACATTAAAGCCGAGACGAGATCTATGTTACCTATCCGGCGACGATGCACTGAGGTGAACCGCAACCCCCACAAGGATTTTGTGTCGCCGTCAAGGCCTTCGTCCTGGAATCGCCATGACCGCCGACATGGAACCCTGAAGACCGCCGGTGCTGAATTCCGAGGACTCCGACCTGGAACATCAAGATCTACCACACGGACGCACCACGGACTCGGAGAAACCCTCGGACGCCAAGTTCGCCGAGAACCTAGATGCCAAGCTCTTCTCATCGACAGGATCGATCCGATCCGGAACGCCAAGCACTTCCCTCGGACGCCAAAACCTGAACCTGAAGAACGCCAAGATCGCCACGAGGACGACAAGTTCTTCTTCCCAAACGCCAAGACCGATCCGATGCCGACCCAAGTTCTTCTCTCGGACCCGTCAAGATCTTCGTCACCGAACCCTCGAGGCCGCCCACAAGGAACACCGAGAACTCCTCCCTGAACGCCAAGGTCGTCGACACGGATACGCCATGTTCTTCCTCTCGGATCCGAGGACACCGAGACCCGGTGCGACAAGTACTCCTTCTCGGACGCCGAGCTCGCTACTCCGTTGTTCGAGAATGTTTCTGCCGAGACCGATCCCGTCAAACCCTGAAACCTGAGACCGAACCCCGAACCCCGGAACCAAGACCTTCGACCCCAGATGTGTGCCTTTTCTCGAACCCTATTTTATAAATGATATAGACTTGTTGCATTAAATCATACATGTTTGCATACATATTTGTGTGGTTTGGGGGCCTTATGCCGATTCACCTTATAATTAAATATGGGGCCCATATGCGGGCAAATCTAGTCTTATATTGGCCTCATTTAAATTTGTGTAGTGAATCGGTGCTATCTTTTGTCTTGATAATGCAAAATTTGAATTGCGGGGTATCTAAACAACTGGAACCATATATTTAATGGTCGGGACCCCGGTTCCTCTTAATATGGCCTAATTGCACCGCATATTTACCATGCCATGCATCATACATGCATCATGCCCGATCTTTTGCCGTAGTATTAAATATTGCATCCGGTGTTTCTTCTAGTGTTTTGCTTCTTCGCGGATAAGGCCGTTGAGTTGATGCGAGTGTCGACCCGATCTTCGGTTGAACCTTCGACAATGTTTTCAGGCGAGCATCCCCCCTTTCTACCTAACTTACTTTTATAGTATTTATTCCCTCCTGTTGATCTATTGCTATCTGTGTTGCGATGCTCTAGTTTTCGTACCCGCGATATCCCGTGCAGCCTTATATTGCCTTGGACACATCCTATTACCTGTTGTTTGGTAGCTAGTTGGACTTGCGTGTCGTAGTCGCTTGCTCAAGTGCCGTTGTGTGTCGTCAAGTACCACAGTTGTTGGAGTATTGCCGCATGTTTCATGTTGGAGATGATCATGGCTTTAATTATCGTTTACTTTAATTACTGTTTAACAACTAAAATTGAAGTAGGTAAATGCAGAGGCACCGGTGGGTGATAGATAATATTTGTTTTCCGACCGCTCACTGGTGTCCCGTAGGACCCCGAGTTCTTGACACCTGTTCCGAGATCGAGCGCGCTAACCACAATTGGGAGATATGGGCCCCATTGATTAGTACCTGATTTCAAAGTATTGTCTTGGGGGCCACAAACTAGTTTGAGGTTTTATTTACTATCCTGTACTTATGCCATGCTTTCTTTGCTTTATTTACGATTGTGCGAGGAGCACTTTATCTTGCTTTAGGATCGGGACGTTTTCGCGGTGTCGACAAGCCGATTTTGGGTCCCCGATCGTTCTGACCGTCTACCCAAACCCTAAGTCCGTCTCGGAGACCGGCCGACTTCGTTCTTGGGTAGACTTAGTGGGTGGCCCCCGTGCTTGCTTTGGGTCTAGAAACGTCATGACTTAGGCCCCGCCGACATACTGATGGGTGTATGTTAACTGATCTGGCAAAAAGGGTCGAAGTGCTTGTGGATACTTTGGTGCACCCCTGAAGGGTTAACTCTTTTCGAGAAGCCGTGTCGCGGTTATGGACGACTTGGAGCATAGGTCTCGATCATGAGACAACTATAACTAAAGTTCTTGTTATAAATTGACTTGTATCCGATATGACTAGTAATCAGCTTCACTACAACGGAATGGCTAAATAAAAGTACCAACAACTGCTGGGTTTTGGGGTTATCTCATGCTAATTGTATCTGACTAGTAAGTGTTGCAACTATCACGGAATGGTTAACTAAAATTGCCCACTGCTTATTATATCAGGATGATTATCTCTACTTGACTAGTAATTTGCTGCAACGATAACTGAATAAATAAAACTGCCAAAGGTGTGAGTTCCTCGGTTGACTTCCTCGTTTGGTCTCGAGGGGGAAATACCAGGATGGGTATGTTTGGTGGTAATATCAGGTTGGTTCCGAATAGGTCTTTCTTACCCCTCTCTGGTAGCCGCCAGTGATATCGAGTCTCTATAGGTTGTTCTAGTGCATGCTCCGCTGCCGCTTCAGTCCACCATACCTATGTAGGCGAGGACCGCCGAATTCTAGCCTCGCTGTCTTGGCCTCGATCTTGGCCTCCTCTTTCCTTTTGCCTTTGTCGGCACCCCTTTTATTTAAGCAGGTTTTGAGATCGGCGTCGTTAGCGGGTTTACCCTTGGCTTGCTTTGGCGGGGTTATGGGCGCCATTGGTTATTCTTGAGGCTCTTAGCCCCATTTGCATCTTGTCCGTAGCTGGGCTCTATCGTTTTCAAGGTGATTTGGATCTTTGTATATTATATACGTATTCTTGACTCTTGGAGTCATTGTTGTACATATCTATTACGTGGGTCCCATCGAGGACTGTTGTGTAATGTTATTACTTCGTTTTCCACCCGCACGAAAGTGCCTGGTGGGCACCTTTGAATCGTTTCTATGCGGGTTTGGCGGGTTTCGCTAAAACTTGCATAGGGCCGATTCTGAGGGTGTTATAGCCGTGAAACCCTTCAGATATAAGCATTCAATCTTGGTGACTAAAGCATGATTATTATAATCCTTTGATCCTTTATGGTTTAGGTTTCCAGTTGGCTAATCAAGTCCTTCATCAATACAACATTATAGTTGCATTATAATTATCTACTCAATACCTCTAACTAAATAGAAGATATTACTTATTAACTATAACTACTTGATCCAACAAGATTACTTCTTGGTAACTATCTGTTGGGGATATGCTATATGGGTATCCTCATATCATGTCTCCTATTCGGATAACCCGGGTGGCCCATAGTTGGTAGCATGGTGTTGGAATTATGCCCTAGAGGCAATAATAAAGATGTTATTATTATAATTCTTGTTCATGATAAAGTTTATATTCCATTCTAGAATTGTATTAAGCGGAAACATTAATACTTGTGTGGTTTGTGAACAACACCATGTCCCACAATGCGCCTCTAAGGACTAGCTCATTGATCAATGATGGTTAAGGTTTCCTAACCATAGACATGAGTTGTCAATTGATAATGAGATCATATCATTGGGAGAATGATATGATGGATGGACCAAACTAAGCGAAGCAATTAGATCGTTCATCGTGTTCATCTTTGCGAAGCTTTTCCTATGTCAAATATTGTATTCCTTAGACCATGAGATAATGCAACTCCTGGTACGGAAGAAAGCTTTGAGGTCATCAAATGTCATCCTATGAGAGGTGATCATAAAGGTGTCTCTCGGTGATCGGAAAGTATCATTGGGTTGTATGTATCGAGATGGAATTTGTCCCTCCCAAGTCGGAGAGATATACTTGGGCCCCTTTCGTGTCGATATCAACACGCTTGCAAGCATGTGGTTAAGGAGTTAATCACAAAGTGATATCGGATTACGAACGAGTAAAGTACTTGCCGTGAGCGAGATTGAACTAGGTATGGCGATGCAAGCGATCGAATCTCGGGCAAGTAAAATATCGCGAGCGAAGGGAATATATATGGGATTGATTGAATCCTGGCATCGTGGTTCATCCGATATGATCATCGATGAATGTGTAGAGTCAATATGGGTGCCTGCACCCGCTGTTGATTATTGATAGAAGATCATGTGCGCATATTCTCGAACCCGCGGTCACACATAACGTATCTCGACGCTAGGATAGATTGGATAATTGGTTTATGAATTTTTGTTGGTCTCGGATGGGATCCGGGATATCACGAGAGGTTCGGAATGGTCCGAGAATAAGATTCATATAAGGCGGTGCGGTTTTGAAGTTCGGAATTGTTAGGGTTAATCGGTATTGTCTTAAGCTTCTAGAACCTTCCGTAAGGGGACCAACGTGGCCCCACCTTCCGGGAGGGGGCATGGGCCTATGAGGGAGTGTCCTGGCCGCATTGGTCTAGGGTCACAAGGCCCCATAGGGCCAGCCGATCCTAGATAAGTTTAAACTCGTTTAAACTAGAGATAGGATTTCTAGATAAGGGAGAGTTTAAATCGTTTAAACTAGAGATAAGATTTCTAGATAAGGGAAAGTTTAAATTGTTTAAACTGGAGATAGGCTTGGAGGAGGGTCAAGGCAGGCCCCCCCTCTATATATAGAGGGGTGGTGCGCCCCATCCCTCCCTACAACACACACCTCCCTCCAAGCCCTAGTAGCCCTGCTGCCTTCCTCTCTCCCTCCCGACTGTTTGTAGGCGAAGCCCTGCAGCAGAAATTCTCCACCATATACACCACGCCGTCGTGTTGTAGATCCAATCTATCTCTCCACCATACTCACTGGTCCGAGGAAGGAGGAGACGTCGAGTGCTGCGTGTGCATCTCACGGAGGCACCGCCACTTGTGGTGCTAGATCGGATCGGATCGCGAGGAGGAGGAGAAGCGGCGACTACATCACCCACGTTCGACAAAGCGTTCATGCGAATCTTCAAGGGTATGAAGATCTAATCCAATCTCTCGTTGTTTGCATCTCCTAGATTAGATCTTGGCTTTCCCTCTGTTCGCTCCGTAGAAAATTTTGATTTACTATGCCGTGAAACCCTTCAGTGGTATCAGAGCTAGATCTATGCGTAGATGTGTTTCACGAGTAGAGCGCAACATGGTTGTTGTGGGCGTTGATGTTTTCTGTTGCAAGCCTCTTGTTTGTGTTCTTCTTATGACGCGGGATAGTGAGATTGAAGCGGTCCAGGCCAACCTTACGCGACGTCGTTCGCGAGACTGGCTCCGCACTTGGACGTGTGGCTTGTACCACACATGCGGTGGTGGATGTCGGTTTCTCTCACTATAGTTGTCATGGGATTAACACGGAGTTTGGCAACCATAATATCACCGTTGTGGCTTTCCGTAGTAAGAATCGTTCTTAGCATCTACTCCCATAAGCCACGTAAAACATGCAACAACAAAGTAGGCGTCTAACTTGTTTTTGCGGAGTGTTTTACGTGATATGGTATGGCCCAAGATGTGATATGTATATTGTATGCGATGATCATGTTTTGTCATGTTTCACGACTTGCATGTCGATGAGTACACAACCGGCGAGCCATATGGTTGTCTTTATAATTGTGTATGACCCTGAGTCAACTTCTTATCGCCATGTAATAGATTTACTTTATCGCTAAGTAGTTAGCAATAGTTTTAGTTGCTATTCGTGGTGGAGGCAATCATGGTGGAGTGATGGAGATCATGCGGAGCGCACAAGATGGAGATCATTGCGTGAGGATTGGCTATACCATGTCACATAAAGTTATATGCATGTGATGTTTATCCCTTTATGTATCTTATTATGCTTAGATCACGACGGTAGCATTATAAGATGATTCCTCACTTAAAGATCAAGATAAAAACTGTGTTCTCCCCAAGTATGCACCGTTGCGAAAGTTCATCGTGTCCAAGCATCACGTGATGATCGGGTGCTATAGACTCTACGCTCACATACAACGGGTGCAAGCCAGTTTTGCACACGCGGAAATACTTGGGTCTAACTTGACGAGCCTAGCATGTACAGACATGGCCTCGGAACACAAGAACCGAAAGGTTAAGCATGAGTCATATGAATGATATGATCGACACTTCGTTGTCCACCATTGAAACCACATCTCTTCTCATGATGATCGGATTAGGTGTGGTGAATTTGGATCGTGTTCACTAAACAACTTGAGGGATGTTGAATTTAGTGGGAGTTCATCTAGTAATTTGATTAAGTTGAACTATTTATCATGAACATAGTCTAAATTTTACTTGCAAATACTGTAGATCCAATGGCCAAGTCCAACTTCAACTTCAACGTTTTTGCTGAGAAAGAAAAGCTTAGGAACAATGGGTCTAACTTCACCAATTGGTTCCGCAATCTAAGAATCATTCATGCGGACAAAGGACTATGTCCTTGGTAAAGCGTTAGGTGACCTCCTGCTGCAAGCTGCGGTGATGAGAAAGCTCTATCGATCGCGCAAAGATGATTATGGTGTGATTAAGAGCACCATGTTGTTTGCTATGGAACCGGAGCTTCAAAATCGTTTTGAAACCTATCCGGGCCCTTTGAGATTCTCGAGGAGATGAAAACCATGTTTCGACTCAAGCCCGTTAAGAGATATGAGATCTCGAGAAGTTCTTTAGCGCAAGATGGAGGAAGGGAGTTCCGTTAGTGAGCACGCCATAAAGATGTCGGGCTACACTCAACGCTTGAGCAAGCTGGAATGCGATTCTAGAGGAGCTCAAGATTGACAGGTTTGCAATCACTCCTCCCAGCTACAAAAGTTTTGTAGTGACTCATAATCAGATTGGTTCCGATCGATCACCGAGCTCTTCGCAAAGTCAAGGCTGCGAGTGGACATCAAGAAGGATAATCATGTGTTGATGGTCAACAAGCCCTCCTTTAAGAAAGGTAAGAGCAAAGAAGCCCTTCAAGAAGGCGGCGGCAAGCACAATGCCCTGCGAGAAGAAGCTCAGTCTGGTCCCAAGCGGGACCTTTGGTGCTTCTATTGCAAGGACAAGGGTCACTTTGCGCAATCGTCCAAGTACTTAGCGGACAAGAAGGCTGGCACCATCAAAGGTATATTTGATATACATGTTATTGATGTTTTCCTTACTAGCCCTCGTTGTAGTGCACAGGTATTTGATACCGGTTCGGTTGCTAATATTTGCAACTCGAAGCAGAGCTACGGAATGAGGCGGCTTGCGAGGGATGAGGTGACGATCGCGTTGGCAACGGATCAAGAGTTGATGTGATGGCCGTCGGCACGCTCTCCTTAGTTTTACCTTCGGGATTAGTTTTAAACCTTAATAAATGTTATTATGTGCCTGCGTTGAGCATGAACATCATTTCCGGATCGTGTTTATTGCAATACGGTTATTCATTTAAATCGGAGAATAATGGTTGTTCTATTTATATGAGTAACATCTTTTATGGTCATGCACCTCTTGTAAATGGTTTATTTCTTCTAAATCTCGAAAGGGGTGAAACACACATCCATAACATTGAGGCTAAGAGATGCAAAGTAGATAGTGATAATACTACTTATTTGTGGCACGGTCGTCTAGGTCATATTGGTGTAAAGCGCATGAAGAAACTCCATTCTGATGGACTTTTGGAGTCTCTTGATTTTGAATCATTTGACACATGTGAACCATGCCTCATGGGCAAGATGATCAAAACCCCGTTCTCCGGTATGATGGAGCGAGCAACGGACTTGTTGGAAATCATACATACCGATGTATGCGGACCGATGAGTGTTTTATTGGCGGTGGATATCGCTATTTCCTCACTTTTACCGATGACTTAAGTAGATATGGGTATATCTATTTAATGAAACATAAATCTAAAACATTTGAAAAGTTCAAGGAATTTCGAATGAAGTGGAGAACCATCGTAACGTAAAGATTAAGTTTCTATGATCCGATCGTGGAGGTGAATATTTGAGTTATGATTTTCTCACGCATCTTAAAGCAAGTGGAATCGTTTCACAACTCGCATACCGGAACACCACATCGCAATGGTGTGTCGAGCAGGAATCGAACCCTATTAGATATGGTCCGATCAATGATGTCTCTTCTTGATTTGCCGTTATCATTTTGGGGTTATGCATTAGAAACCGCTGCATTCACTTTAAATAGGGCTCCATCTAAATCCGTTGAGGCGACACCGTATGAGCGTGGTTTGGTGCTAAACCTAAGTTGTCGTTTCTTAAAGTTTGGGGATCTGAAGCTTCGTCGAAGTTGATGCGGACAAGCTCGAACCCAAAGCGGAGAAATGCGTCTTCATAGGATACCCTAAGGAAACTATTGGGTATACCTTCTATCACGTAACCGAAGGCAAAGTGTTTATCGCAAAGAATGGTTCCTTTCTTGAGAAGGAGTTTCTCTCGAAAGAAGTGAGTGGGAGGAAAGTAGAGCTAGACGAGGTTATTGAACCTTCTCTTGAATTGGAGAGTAGCGCAGCACCTGAAATTGTTCGATGCCTTTGCACCAACAATAGAGGAAGCTAATGACAAGGATCATGAAGCTTGGACGATCTCTTTGCTCTTGAGCGTCGCAGTCGACAAGGTTGCGTGCCCCTCTGAGTGGTAATGCAGCCTGTCTTGACTGTCTTGTTAGTAGAAGACGGTGAACCTCGAACTATGAGGCGATGATGAGCCCGGACTCGAGAAATGGTGGAAGCCATGAAATCCAATTGGGATCCATGAGCGAAAACCAAGTATGGACTTTGGTGGACCCTCCTAGCGACCGAAAGGCCGTTGAGTGCAAATGGATTTTCAAGAAAAGCAGGGCCAGATGGTAATGTTACGTCTATAAAGCACGGCTTGTCGCAAAAGGTTTTCGACAAGTTCAAGGTGTTGACTACGATGAGACTTTCTCTCCGTAGCGATGTTTAAGTCCATTCGGATTTTATTAGCAATTGCTGCGTTTCATGATTATGAAATATGGCGGATGGATGTCAAGATGCTTTCCTCAATGGCAACATTGATGAAGAGTTGTATATGATGCAACCGAAGGTTTTGTCGATCCTAAGGATGCTTGATAAAGTATGCAAACTTGACGTTCCATTTATGGACTGAAGCAAGCATCTCGGAGTTGGAACCTTCGTTTTGATCAAGTGATCAAGAGCTTTGGATTTGTTCCAAATTGCTCTGAAGCTTGTATCTACAAGAAAGTGAGTGGGAGCTCGGTGGCGTTTACGGTACTATATGTGGATGACATATTGATTATCGGAAATGACATCAACATGCTTAACGATGTGAAGAGTTATTTGAACAAGTGTTTTCAATGAAAGACCTAGGTGAAGCTGCTTATATATTGGGCATCAAGATCTATAGAGATAGACAAAGACGCTCGATAGCTTTAAGCGAGTACATACCTAGACAAAGTTACGAAAAGGTTCGTAATGGATAAAGCAAAGAAAGGTTGATGCCTATGTTGTCGGGTAAGATATTGAGCAAGGCTCGGTGTCGGCTCTGATGAAATGATAGGAAGCTATGAGCAAAGTGCCTTATGCCTCGGCCATAGGTTCCATCATGTATGCCATCTTTGTGTAGTAGACGGATGTGTCCAATGCTCTTAGTTTGTGACGAGATATCAAAGTGATCCGAGTGGAACCTTTGGACAGCCGTGAAGAACATCCTAAAGTACCTAAATAGAACTAAAGAAATGTTCTTAGTCTATGGGGGTGATGAACGACTTGTCGTAAAGGTTACGTCGACGCTAGTTTGACCGAGCAAGGATGATTCTAAATCTCGGACAAGATCGTGTATATTTTGAATGGAGGAGATGTGAGTGGAGAAGCTGCAAGCAAAGCGTGATCGTGGGATCTACAGATGAAGCGGAATACATGGTACATTGCGAGCGTCAAGTGAAGGAGTTTGGATCGAAACTTCATCATCGAGCTTGGCGTGGTTCAAGTGCATTGGACCCACTAGATATTGTGTGACAACAACGGCGCCATAGCACTCGCTAAGGAACCAAGATATCATCCAAAGACCAAGCGTATCAACATAAGTTTCATATAATCCGAGATTATATAGCGGATGGAGATCGAAGATTAGCAAAGTACATACAGATCTGAATGTCGAGATCCATTGACTAAACCTCTTCCACGTGTAAAACATGATCAACACCTCGATTGCCATGGGTGTGAGATTGTTGCCGGATGTAAACTAGATTATTGACTCTAGTGCAAGTGGGAGACTGTTGGAATTATGCCCTAGAGGCAATAATAAAGATGTTATTATTATAATTCTTGTTCATGATAAAGTTTATATTCCATGCTAGAATTGTATTAAGCGGAAACATTAATACTTGTGTGGTTTGTGAACAACACCGTGTCCCTGATGCGCCTCTAAGGACTAGCTCATTGATCAATGATGGTTAATGTTTCTTAACCATAGACATGAGTTGTCAATTGATAATGAGATCATATCATTGGGAGAATGATATGATGGATGACCAAACTAAGCGAAGCAATTAGATCGTTCATCGTGTTCATCTTTGCGAAGCTTTTCCTATGTCAAATATTGTATTCCTTAGACCATGAGATAATGCAACTCCACGGTACGGAAGAAATCTTTGAGGTCATCAAGCGTCATCCTATGAGAGGGTGATCATAAAGGTGTCTCTCGGTGATCGGAAAGTATCATTGGGTTGTATGTATCGAGATGGAATTTGTCCCTCCCAAGTCGGAGAGATATAATTGGGCCCACTCGTGTCGATATCAACACGCTTGCAAGCATGTGGTTAAGGAGTTAATCACAAAGTGATATCGGATTACGAGCAGTAAAGTACTTTGTGAGCGAGATTGAACTAGGTATGGCAGTGCAAACAATCGAATCTCGGGCAAGTAAAATATCGCGAGACGAAGGAATATATATATGGGATTGATTGAATCCGGCATCGTGGTTCATCCGATATGATCATCGATGAATGTGTGGGATTCAATATGGGTGCCTAGACCCAGTTGATTATTGATAGAAGATCATGCGCATATTCTCGAACCCGCAGGTCACACATAACGTATCTCGGCGCTAGGATAGATTGGATAATTGGTTTATGAATTTTTGTTCGAGTCTCGGATGGGATCCGGGATATCGAGAGGTTCGGAATGGTCCGAGAATAAGATTCATATAAAGGCGATGCGGTTTTGGAGTTGAATTGTTCAGGTTAATCGGTATTATGCGGAAGCTTCTAGAACCTTCCGGAAGGGACCAACGTAGCCCCACCTTCCGGGAGGGCATGGGCCTATGAGGGAGTGTCTGGCTGCATTGGGCCAGGTCACAAGGCCCATAGGGCCCAGCCGATCCTAGATAAGTTTAAACTCGTTTAAACTAGAGATAGGATTTCTAGATAAGGGAGAGTTTAAATCGTTTAAACTAGAGATAAGATTTCTAGATAAGGGAAATTTTAAATTGTTTAAACTGGAGATAGGCTTGGAGGAGGGGCAAGGCTGCCCCCCCCTCTATATATAGAGGGGTGGTGCGCCCCCTCCCTCCCTACAACACACACCTCCCTCCAAGCCCTAGTAGCCCTGCTGCCTTCCTCTCTCCCTCCCGACTGTTTGTAGGCGAAGCCCTGCAACAGAAATTCTCCACCATATACACCACGCCGTCGTGTTGTAGATCCAATCTATCTCTCCACCATACTCGCTGGTCCGAGGAAGGAGGAGACGTCGAGGTGCTGCACGTGTGCATCTCACGGAGGCACCGCCACTTGTGGTGCTAGATCGGATCGGATCGCGAGGAGGAGAAGCGAAATGCGACTACATCACCCACGTTCCGACAAGCGTTCAGCATGCGAATCTTCAAGGGTATGAAGATCTAATCCAATCTCTCTCGTTGTTTGCATCTCCTAGATTAGATCTTGGCTTTCCCTCTGTTCGCTCCGTAGAAAATTTTGATTTACTATGCCGCGAAACCCTTCACATGGCCCATGTCCTGCTGGGCGGCCCAGTTAGATGGATCCAGAAGGGAGGCCCATGCTGGATAAAGGAAGGCTACGGTGGAGTCACCGACGTACCCGGAGCCTTGGAGTACAAGACACGCAAGACTAGTAATAGACGGTGTAGGAATCTGTAACCTGTCCGGCTAGGACTTTTCCCTGTAACCCTAGGACCTGGCGACTATATAATTCATGCCTATGGGAGACTTTAGGGCATAAAGACGACAACTTACAATCTCAGACAACCTCGCACAGCGAACCTATCTCTGTAACTCGGCGTATCGCCCTTATAGTGATTTATAGCAGGAGTAGGATTCCGCCACCGTTGTGGGATCTGAACCTGGGTAAGCTGTATTACCTCGTACCTGTCAACCGTCCGCCTCCCCCCACGTCTCTAAACACGCACTGTGAGGACCCCTCCATGGCATACTCCTCGGCAATACCACGACACTATCTTCAAGATTCATCCTTGTAATCTTTACCTCAGATACTCTTCTATCATTTCAGGAGGGAGTTAACTCCATCAATAATCCTACTGATTTAATTCTCTTCCAACACTCCCATCCTATAGATGATATTTAAATCTAGCATTTCTATTTACCTCTTCCTACTTCTTTATTTATAGGTCTTAAGTGAATGCTAATATAATGACAAGAGTTGATAGATCAAGAATTGATAGGTTAAGAATTGGCGAATCAATAGTTGATTACTCAACATTGGTAACGACAAATATTAGAATAAGATTCAATAAAGATGTTGAGGATTGATATGGAAAGAAAGATATGTGGTGAATGATCTTTGAATTGGTTTCCTTCCTACTCCATATAACTAAAGAGTTAGGGTTAAGTATTACCATGATCCACATGGTAGATATAAATAAGGATAAAATAGGTCAAGAGTTACTTATTACATTCTTATCACTTGAATTATATCCATAGCTTGGTATTCATGGATTGTTGTGATGAACACTATGGAATGATCACTTAAGGATAAAATATAAATCATTAAGTAATGTATTAGGGTTTAACTTCTATTACATTTGATCTACCCTTAGATCAAATCTCCTTTACCCAAAATAAGATTTTAGCAAAGGTCATATTGAAACTTATCACAGTCAACTTGATGATCTAGTTCAATTCCATTAAGTTAAAAGGAGCTTCAATCACTTTGACAAGTTTTGTTCAAAAGCGCGAAAATTATTCGGATTTTCTATGCATGAATGCAATGCACACATCTGTGTTCAACTTATTTCTAAGCTCTAATGCTGGGAT
This sequence comes from Avena longiglumis, assembly GCA_030063025.1. Classification (NCBI taxonomy): domain Eukaryota; kingdom Viridiplantae; phylum Streptophyta; class Magnoliopsida; order Poales; family Poaceae; genus Avena; species Avena longiglumis. Next base: position 128,894,276 of record CP125976.1, read on the forward strand.
ATTACATGTTCATGCTATCACCAATGCTAGCCTTGAGCAAATAGACTTTATTGCTCGGAACACTTTTAATCATGCATGGAAGAGTTTGAATCCTCTCTTTTATAATTTATCCATGGAAGCATGTAGGAATTTATAAGGCCTTAAGTTCGAGTCCTCGATTTCACAATTTATCAAAAAAATCTCATGACCCCTTAGTTCAAGTTAACTGTTCACGTATAGCCTTCTTGAGCCATATACCTTTGAAGACTTCATGCATATCTTGGCATCCCCGAGTCACACATAGGGAAGAGTGTTGAAATATTCCTTTTCACCGGTTCATATTTTTAGTTAAGCAGCTAGTGCCTTAATTCAATAAGTTATAACAATAAAAATGTCTCAAGTTCAAGATCTTTTCAATGCACTATTGATGTGAAATAGTTGCGGTGTTTCATCGATCTTACATTTAAGGCTTCTATATGCTTATGGTATTCCTATATGTCCAGCTTTGAGTGAGGGTATGTGTTGAAATATATATTAACAACACTTCACCAACAATTCAAACTTTTGAATGAACTGGTTGTCTCATCAATATAATAGGTAAGCACAAGTTCAAAGCATATGCAATACACTAGCAATGTTTGGTGTCTCCGGGCTCACGATGGCTGAATCCGAAATGTTTGGAAGAATTCAATGTTTTCCTACATTCTTCTTCATGTTACATTTTTTCTTCATGTCACATATGTAGGAGTAAATAGGTGCGAGAAGAGATCCATGTACGAGCTTTATCAAACCAATTTGTCATCTTTGCGCCTATTTTTCTTGTGTTGGTTGTCAAGATCTTTGTCTCCCCGTCCAAAAATGTAATTCACGCTTTCTCTGCTTCGGCTTTTGCCTCGTGTTTTGCCGATTTATCTTTGAGATTGTCGAATTCAACCCTTGTCGGATGAAGCCTAATATGTTATGTGTCAATGGCCATAATGTGTGTAGCCATAGCCACTTTATCCGCTTGCAAATCCATGAAGCTTGCCCATCGTCCATCCTTCTTTTGATCCCTCAACTCAACTCTCCTCCCACTCCAAGTTAACTCATTCACTACTTCGACAAACGATTCTTGCATCGAGATTGATGATGCCACTGCACGCTTTGCGACGTACTTCACCTTCTTCCTTCTGAGTGGTCGTTCTAAGGGTGTCTCCCTTTCTTGACCCACAAGAGAGTCATTGTTGTTCACATACTTCTTTATTGGATTAACACTCCTCTCCATGGTTTATTGACACTTCAGTTATGCCCGAAGGATTTTCTACTTTTGGCAACCATTGATCTTTAACCAACAATATGACAATTTGAAGGATTATTATTGTAGGTTGTTCTGTAGAGAACCTAAACTTTGGCCACCTAATCCAAAAGAATGGTACATGTAAATATATAAGAATTTCATCATGGAAAATTGAACATCGTTAAGAAATGGTACTTGTGTGTTTGGCCCATGACACTTTTTGACCTTCAGAGAATTTGATCATGGCACCCATGAAATTTATTGCATAGCTCTTGGATGGTAACCCACACATGCATGTGAAAGTAATCTCTCATTGTGGCCCCGTTGATGACCCACAAGTATAGGGGGTGTATCGTAGTACTTTCGATAAATAGGAGTGTCGATCCCAACGAGGAGCAGAATGTGTCTTTGAAAGTGGTATGGGCGAAATCCCTATGAATACTTAGCAAAGCGGATTTTTAGTGGTTTCGACAAGGCAACAAAACAAAGAGCAAGTAACAAAGGTAACGAACAAATAGATCAAGTGGCCCAATCCTTTATTAGCAAAGGACAAGCCGGTGGAAATACTTATAAGGACCAAACGTTCGCGAGGACACATGGGAATTATGTCAAGTGCTTTCACTTCAAATAGCTGAGTACTCTTCTTTGGTGTCTGTAAGTGTTGTGTGGGTGAACCTGTGCTAACATACCGCCCTTCCTAGGACTAATAAATACTTGTGGTTAAACCCCCGACAAACATCCGTAACTACAAGAAAGTAGTTAAGATATAAATCTAACCACAGCCTTGAACTCTGAGATCCTACGCTCCCTTGTGCAAAGGTGTCCTAACGGGGGTTCAGGTTTCTATCACTCCGGCAACCCCACAATTAGTAGCCAAATACACAATGCATCCCCCTAGGCCCATAAATGGTGAAGTGTCATGTAGTCGACGTTCACATGACACCACTAGAAGAATGGCACCACAACTTAAATACTAAACCATTGAATAATAACTCATCACGGATTCACTACTAACAACATGACTTCTCCCCTGTCCTCAAGAACACAACGAACTACTCACAAGACATCATATGGATCAAGATCAAAGATGATATCATAATGGATAACAATATGAACATAAGCAATAATCCAATGGTTCCACTCACAAGCATCAACTACAATAGTAATTAACAACAGGAAAGCTTCCCCTAAGAACTAAAGCAATATCCAACACAATTGTTACAGCGGGACGGAGTGATGATGATGGTGCTGGTGGATATGATGGTGTGGATGATGATGATCCTGATGAAGCCTAGCTTGATGATGGTGATGATGGCGACGGTCTCCCCTCTCTGGGAAGGAATCCCCCTGCAGAAATCTGTCTGCCGGAGAGATCTTTCTCTCTCGGTGTTTTCTGCCCCCAGAGGCGGCGGAAATCTATCTGTGGTCGCTCCCCGAGGCTTAGGATTTCGTAGGGAAGATATAGGCGAAGGGGAGGAGTCGGAGTCCGGTTAGGTGGGCCACACCTTCCCTAGGCGCGACCTTAGGTGGGCCTGCGCCTAGGGGGTGTGGGCCTCCTGAGGCCCCCCCTTCGCTCCTCCTTCTGGCTTCCTTCGTCATCTTGTAAAATAATATGTTTCCATATTTTTCTGGTATTTTCCATCAGAATCCAGACTCCGGCAGTCCATCCTCCAAGAATCATCCAACATGCATAAACATATGAAAATCCATAAGTAATACCTCATAATAAGACAAATATCAATGAATATAGGTAAATTATGATATAGAAAGGTGATGCAAATTGGGCGTATCAACTCCCCCAAGCTTAGACTTCGCTTGTCCCCAAGCAAAAACTGAGCTCAGTAAACATGTCCACCGGTTTATGGAGTGAAGTGAAGATAAAATAATACGAACACCAAGCATCACACTTCCCATTGCGCAAATCATAGAAGAAGGAAACTCACCATTATATGACTTAGTTTGCAACCAAGTACAACAGTCACAATAGATATGCATAAAGATAAATCATAATTGGAATTGGAAAACTTGTTCTTGGTCAGAGAACACCTGACAAATAGTTTCACAAAAAGCTTTTTGTAGAAGTTTCAAAATAGGAGCACTCTTTGCTCAAAATGGTTTTTCACAAGTGAAGGATTTCAAAGTAATACTCAATAGATAAGAGTTTTGTGCAAACAAGGAAGATGAAGAACATGATTGAATAAATCACCATATGAATGCTTGCAACACAACAACTCAAATGCTTGCTTGAGATAGAGAGGAAATAGGTTTACTGGCTCAACTGGTAACTAGGAGAAAGGTCCCTTCATAGAGGGAAGCAGGGATTACAAGTCATAAAGATCTTTCAAAAGATTATGGTACTTACTAGCTTTGAGCCCTCATTTTCCCTATCATAAGCATCTTGATATGATTAAGGTTAAAGTGAACAAAGATGGAGTATATGCTTGACGAAATATAAGTTGGCAATCTCATGTCCCTTGAATATGAGGGCCACTCCTCATGCTACTCAACTTTGGTCACAAGTAAGTTCTTGTCATTGTAAGTATTTGCATATCATTTAGAACCTCCAACTGGGTACCCCTTTCACATGGTATAGGAGCATTCTCATAACCAAAATGACAAGGCAAGCAGACAATGAGCATCTCAGCGATCTTTTTATTTACTATGTGCATAACTTTTTATTGAGGATGCTTCACAGATTGCTCATTATGGTGATGCTGCAAGTTTCCACCATGATTAGGCATGGCTTAGGCTAGCGGCCCAGGCGTTTCTCTAACACAAGATAGAAACTCCATGGACTTACAAGTTCCCTCTTTATTTCACACCCTTGACATCCATAGACAAAAGAGCACGATATCAACTTTGTACAGAGTACAAGTGCAATGTTGAAAACATTCCCCGTGGGAGCACGGTTCTGCTAATTCGAACATATAGATGCAAGCATATACAACTTCGATGTTCACAATGGTTCAAGTCTATTAGGGGCAAGAAAATAAGGCGTGCCATCAAGTTCGTGAGAGTTTTACTAACTAGTTTTCTCATAACAAAATACTTTTTTAATTCGAAAGGTAGATGAAGCTTGAGAATTTACTTGGAATAGAAAAAGCTACTAGGTATATATGGTGAACACAAATGGCAAAGGTTTTTGGTTCAAAGGGATTTGGAAACATGAGAAGTATTCCTTCTCAAAACAGGTTTATGTCTAGCAAGGCTGGGTAGCAAGCAATAGAGTTGAAAGAAACAAGTAAACATACAAGTAATAAAGCCAAACATGCAATCTTCCTTGAAGACAAAAAGATCTTAAATAAAGAATACTAAGCTTATGAGCCAACAAGAAAGAAAACAAATAATACCAAATACCAGTAAGCGTTTTCTTTCTCTTTTTCTCTTTCAAAGTAATGCTACTGACCAAAACTCAGTTTGCCAAAACCAATTTAGATCCACTTGATGATCCCAAAGTGGTGCCAATACTGATCAACAAGATCCATCATATAATAGAGATTGCAAACTAAAATAAGAAGTGCAAAAAGTAAAAGATGAGACTTATCATGAATATTCCAATGAAGGCACTCACACCAAGGGATACATGGATAATCAACTAAAGGAGAGATACTTCCACCTGCAAACCAAACTATAAGATAACCTCTCTACCACAGATATGAATCCACTAAAAAGGTAAAAGATAAAAGATAATGGTGGTGATACCGCGACACTCCCCCAAGCTTGGAACAAGCCAAGGGGATGCCAAACCTGATGACGAATTACTCCTTCGGTGGTGGTGGTGTTCTCTTCTCATCATAAAACTTCCAAGGCAATGGTTCCACATCCAAAAAGGATGTCCTTGTCTCTACAATCCTGAGACTAGCGGCAGAGCTTATGTGATCAAATCTAGCCTCATACTCACAGTTTTGATTCTGTATGTCATAGAGGTGTGCTTGCAATTGATTGGTGGTCTGACGGAGTGAGAAGATATCTTCTCAGAGCTGTGCTTCCAATTGATTGGTGAATAACATCCACTTCGAGTTCCGCCATCTTCTTGTACCTAAAAACTTCTTGTTCCAACGCTTCCATCCTGTCTTCCAGACTGCCCTCTCCTTTAGGGCCTTAAACTTCTTTCATATGTACCTTCCTCTCTTTGAGGATCAACACTTTGGGATGAATCCTCAACTCATACATGTACGGGTTGAGGACGTCGAGAGAATCCTCCGTGGGTGATCCGAGGAAGACACCGAGGCTCAAATTTGAGAATTTTCCTGACAAAAACAGATCAAAACGAAAACATGACGAGAACACGATTCAAGAACCTTAGGGAACCCGGGGGGTTATATATTACGAATTTTCAATGCATAAGGAAGGTTTTGACATGGAAACGAGGCAGAAATGGAGTTAGAACACCCCTTGGTAGTCGGGTGGGCCCGCACAGGTGGGTTTGTTCACCCCGGGCTCCGTTTCCTCTTCAGTTTCGTCTCATAACTTCCCTTATGTATTAAAAACATTAAAAATATAAAAAGATTAGGGTTTCACGAACCTTCTGTTTTCACCACTTTTACCTATTCAAAGACGAACTCTGTAGATTCTAGTTTCTGGCTTCTGATAAATTCTTCTAGAGTCGTCATTCGAATAACATTCACATCTTCATTATAAGAATCTCTAAAAATATAGTGTTTTATTCTTTGCCCATTAACCACCTATGTCGTGTCATCCTTCAGAGAAGAGATTTTGATGGCCCCTGAGCGGTATACTTCCTTGATGACAAAAGGTCCTTCCCATTTTGAGAGTAGTTTTCCTGCAAAAAATCTAAGACGAGACCTATACAAAAGAACTTTTCTCACCAACATGGAATTCCCTTTTGAGAATTCTCCTATCATGCCATCTTTTTACTTTTTACTTAAAGAGCCTAGCATTTTCATAAGCTTCACCTCTCCACTCATCTAGATTACTTAAGTCGAGCAGTCTTTTCTCACCAGCAAGTCTAAAATCTCTATTCAACTCTTCCACTGCCCAATAAGCTTTGTGTTCTAATTCTAACGGCAAGTGACAAGCTTTCCCATAGACCATTTTGTAAGGAGACATCCCCATAGGATTTTTATAAGCAGTTCTATAAGCCCACAAAGCGTCATTCAACTTTTTATCCCAATTTTTTCTAGATCTATTGACAGTCTTCTGCAAGATAGATTTAATTTCCCTATTGGAAAGTTCTACTTGCCCACTAGTTTGGGGGTGATATGCTGAAGCAATTCTATGGTTTACATCATACTTAGCGAGAGTTTTTCTAAAAAACCCATGAATAAAATGAGAGCCTCCATCAGTCATGAGATATCTAGGTACACCAAACCTAGGAAAAATGACATCTTTAAGCATTTTCAAAGAGGTCTTACCATCAGCACTGTTTGTAGGTATGGCTTCCACCCACTTTGTAACATAGTCAACAACAACAAGAATATGAGTATACCCCTTTGAAGGAGGAAAAGGCCCCATAAAGTCAAATCCCCAACAATCAAAAGGTTCAATAACAAGAGAATAGTTCATAGGCATTTCATTGCGTCTAGAGATTTTACCTACTTGTTGGCATTCATCACATGAAAAGACAAACTTCCTTGCATCTTTAAAAAGGGTAGGCCAATAAAATCCAAACTGTAAAACCTTTTGTGCAGTCCTGTCCCCGGCATGATGTCCTCCATAAGCACTGCCATGAAATTTTCTCAATATCTCTTGTTGCTCAAATTCTGGAACACATCTTCGCATAATACCGTCTACTCCTTCTCTGTATAAGTGTGGGTCATCCAAAAAGTAATGCCTTAGATCATAAAAGAATTTCCTTCTTTGTTGAGCTGTAAAGGTTGGAGGCAAATACTTGGAAACAATAAAGTTAGCATAATCAGAATACCAAGGACTCTCATGTGGGCTTACCCTTATTGCAGCTAACTGCTCATTTGGAAAATTATCATTAACAGGAAAAGGGTCAAAATAAATGTTTTCCAAACAAGATAAATTATTAGCAACAGGATTATCAGCACCTTTCCTATCCACAGTATGCAGATAAAACTCTTGCAAAAGCAACACCCACCTTATAAGCCTAGGCTTAGCGTCCTTCTGTGTCATAAGGTACTTAATAGCTGCATGATTAGTATGACTGGTAACCTTAGAATCAACAATATAAGGTCTAAACTTATTATAGGCAAATATTACAGCTAAGAACTCTTTTTCAGTAGTAGCATAATTTTTTTGAGCAGCATCCAAAGTCTTGCTAGCATAATGAATAACATTCAGCTTCTTACCAACGCGTTGTCCAAGGACATCACCCACAACAAAGTCACTAGCATCACACATGATTTCAAAAGGTAAATTCCAATCAAGTGGTTGGACAATAGGAGCAGTTGTCAAAGCTTTCTTCAAAGTTTCAAAAGATTCCTTACAATCATCATAAAAAACAAAAGGTACATCTTTTTGAAGAAGATTAGTAAGGGGCTTTGAAATTTTGGAGAAATCTTTGATAAATATCCTATAAAACCAACATGACCAAGGATACTACGAATACCTTTGATATCTCTAGGACAAGGCATCTTCTCAATTGCTTCAATTTTTGCTCTGTCAACTTCAATGCCTCTTTCAGAGATCTTGTGTCTAAGAACAATTCCTTCATTAACCATGAAATGGCATTTCTCCCAATTAAGAACAAGGTTGGTTTCTTCACATCTCTGCAAAACTTTATCAAGGTTGCGCAAACAATTATCAAAAGAAGTTCCATAGATAGAAAAATATTCCATGAAAACCTCCACAATTTCTTCACAAAAACCATGAAAGATAGTAGACATACATCTATGAAAGGTAGCAGGAGCATTGCATAAACCAAAAGGCATACGCCTATAAGCATAAGTACCATAAGGACAAGTGAAAGTAGTTTTCTCTTGGTCCTATGCTTTCACAGCAATTTGAGAGAACCCAGAATAACCATCAAGAAAGCAAAAGTGAGTCTTTTTGGACAACCTCTCAAGAATTTGATCAATAAAGGGCAAAAGATAATGATCTTTATTAGTAACTTTATTAATCTTCCTAAAATCAATGCACATTCTATACCCAACCACTACTCTTTGGGGTATAAGCTCATTATCCTCATTAGGCACAACAGTTATTCCCCCTTTCTTGGGAACACAATGAACATGGCTAACCCATTTACTATCAGCAATATGATAAATAATACCAGCATCAAGGAGTTTTAATACCTCATTTCTTACCACATCCTTCATCTTAGGATTTAGACGGTGTTGGTGTTCAACAACTGGTTTTGCATTAGGTTCTATATTAATAGCATGCTAACATATAGTAGGAGAAATCCCCTTTAAATCATCAAGAGTATATCCCATAGCTCCTCGATGTTTCTTCAATATCTCCAATAACCTTTCTTCTTCCTTTCCTGAAAGTTTAGAACTGATAATAACAGGATATATTTTCTTATCATCAAGATAAGCATATTTAAGATCATCAGGCAAAGGTTTTAATTCGAAAACAGGATCCCCTTTAGGTGGTAGTGTGGTACCCAAGTCTTCCACAGGTAGATTATGCTTAAGTAACTCAGGCTGACGAAGGAAAACTTCGTCAATCTCATTTCTTTCCTTCATGAAGGCATCGCTTTCATGATCTTCCATGAAATGCTGCAAGGCATTGTTAGGAGCAAGAGAAATAGCAGAAAGTTGTTCAATTTCATTTTCATAAGGAGTTTTGGCAAATTTGGAAAAATTAAACTCATAAGACTTTCCAGCAAACTTAGTCAAAAAAATTTCCTTCCTACAGTCTATGATATCCCCACAAGTATTCAGAAAGGGTCTACCAAAGATAATAGGATAGGTTTTACTAGCTTCTTTACCAAGTACTAGAAAATCAGCAGGATATTTAATCTTACCACAAAGGACCTCCACATCTCTTACAATGCCAATGGGTCAAACTTGCTCTCTATTAGCAAGGTGAATAACCACATCAATGTCCTCAAGCTCACAAGGACCAATCTCATGCATAATTTCCCTATAAAGCTCATAAGGAATAACACTAGAACTAGCACCAATATCACATAAACCATAATAGCTATGACTACCAATTTTAATAGAAAGCACATGTACACTAGCTTTTCTAACTTTCTTAGGATGAGAAACAATATTAGTAGCGTCTTCACAAAAGGCAATATGCTCATCCTCTATATTTCTAGTGACAAGGTCTTTCACAATAGCTACCACAGGCTCAATATCAATAAGCTCATCAGACCCTACAGTTTTCTTTGCACTTTTGCTAACCACATTAGCCATAATGGAATGCTCCTTACCTTGGAAGGAAAAGGAGTTTCTCAACATAAGGTTTAGACAAAATAGGATCAATGTACAAACCTCTACATTGGCAGGAACATGGGTAACAATGTCTTTATAAGGAGCATGGTACTTGTCCCACTCTTTCTTGGGAATTTCAATATAAGAGGCAAAGGCCTTAAAACATTTTGCAAGAACTTGAGGATCAATACCAAACTCATTGCTAATATCACGGAAGTCATTAGTTCCCATACAAGATTTAATGCATTCATAATCATAGTTTATACCTGACTTTCTTCCTTTGTCATTCTCCCAAGCTTTAGTGTTATCTTGAATATGGTCTAAGAGATCCCATTTATCTTCTTCCTTCATACATGTGAATGATCCAGCACAAGAAGCATCTAGTAAATCTTTATCATGAAGATAAAGCCTAGCATAAAAGTTATTGAGAATAATATTGTTAGGGAGTTCATGAATAGGACATTTAAGCATTAGTAACTTCAATCTCCCCCAAGCTTGAGCAGTACTCTCTCCATCAAGAGGCCAAAAGTTATATATAAGATTTCTATCCTTATGAATCTCACTGTGAGAATAAAATTTAGAGTAAAAGAGAGATGACATATCCTCCCGTTCCATGGATTGTCCATTCTTCAGCAGCTTATACCATTCTTCAGCTCTCCCTTTCAAGGATATGGAGAGTAGATTCTTCTTCACCTGTTCAGTTGTGATACCTGCACACTTAAACAACCCGCATAATTCATGGATAAAAAGCAAGTGACCACTGCGATGGACTGTTCCATCCCCAAAATAATAATTATCCATAACACGATTAACAATACTTGTAGGTATCTTAAAAGGATCTATCTCAACAGGTGGTGGTTCATTCTACTACCCTAGCAGTGGTAGTAGTTTTCCCAAACAAAAAACCAAGTGGTTATCCATATTGGAAATAAAGTAACAAGCAGTAACAAGAGCAATACTCACAGCAAAAGTTTCCCTTACCAGTTCCACTCTTCAATAGCGCTTCACTCCCCGGCAACGGCGCTAGAAAATAGTCTTGATGACCCACAAGTATATGGGGTGTATCATAGTACTTTCGATAAATAGGAGTGTCGATCCCAACGACGAAGCGGTCTTTGAGCAGTGGTATGGAGCAGGAAATCCCTGTGAATACTTAGCAAACGGATTTTTAGTGGTTTTCTGATAAGGCAACAAAACAAAGAGCAAGTAACAAAGACAACAAACAAACGGAGAAGTGACCCAATCCTTTCTTAGCAAAGGACAAGCCGGTGGAAATACTTATAAGGACCAAACATTCTCGAGGACACATGGGAATTACATAAGTGCTTTCGCTTCAAATAGCTGAGTACTCTTCTTTGGTGTTTGTAAGTGTTGTGTGGGTAAACCTGTGCTAACATATCGCCCTTCCTAGGACTAATACATACTTATGATTAAACCCCCTGCAAACATCCGTAACTATAGGAAAGTAATTAAGATATAAATCTAACCACAACCTTAAACTCTGATATCCTATGCTCCCTTGTGCAAAGGTGTCCTAACGGGGGTTCAGGGTTCTGTCACTCCGGCAACCCCACAATTAGTAGCCAAATACACAATGCATCCCCCTAGGCCCATAAATGGTGAAGTGTCATGTAGTCGACGTTCACATGACACCGCTAGAAGAATAGCACCACAAATTAAATACTAAACCATTGAATAATAACTCATCACAGATTTACTACTAACAACATGAATTCTCCCATGTCCTCAAGAACACAACGAACTACTCACAAGACATCATATGGATCAAGATCAAAGATGATATGATAATGGATAACAATCTGAACATAAACAATAATCCAATGTTTCCACTCACAAGCATCAACTACAATAGTAATTAACACCAGGAAAGTTTCCCCTAAGGACTAAAGCAATATCCAACAGAATTGTTACAGCGGGACGGAGTGATGATGATGGTGCTGGTGGAGATGATGGTGTGGATGATGATGATGATGATCCCGATGAAGCCTAGCTTGATGATGGTGTTGATGGCGACGGTCTCCCCTCTACGGAAAGGAATTCCCTCGGTAGAAATCTGACTACCAGAGAGATCTTTCTCTCTCGATGTTTTCCGCCCCCCAGAGGCAGCGGAAATCTATCTGTGGTCGCTCCTCGAGGCTTAGGGTTTTTTAGGGAAGATATAGGCGAAGGTGCGGAGTTAGAGGCCGGGCAGGTGGGCCACACCTGCCCTAGGCGCGACCTCAGGTGGGTCCGCGCCTAGGGGGTGTGGGCCCCTTGAGGCCCTCCTTCGCTCCTCCTTCTGGCTTCCTTTGTCATCTTGTAAAATAATATGTTTCCATATTTTTCTGGTATTTTTCTAATCTTCGCGAAATTGCACCGAAACTCCTTCTTTTCCATCAGAATCCAGACTCCGGCAGTCCATTCTCCAAGAATCATCCAACATGCATAAACAGATGAAAAGCCATAAGTAATACCTCATAATAAGACAAATATCAATGAATAGAGGTAAATTATGATATAGAAAGGTGATGCAAATTGGGTGTATCACCCGTCTAACGAGATGCGCTGGTGTTGGGTCGGCTAGAATTGAGCGGCAATGACATGTTGGGAGGGAGATGAGTTAATTAGACAGGGTTTGCCTTATCTCACTCTCGGTAGGCCAAGTTGGGCTTGCGTATAACATGGCAAATGTCTCAAAAAATGTTTGGACACCCCTTGCCGGCCCCGAATGGTGGGGGATTGGGGTGGGGGAGAGGCTTGCAGGGATGCCACTAGAGATGCTCTAAGTAAGTACATACCAAATTTCACATCTGCATGTTCCTATCAATACTCTACGTGTATGCATTTTGTTCATAGTCCTTCGAGCTTAGAAATGAGAATTTTCACAATTGTAAACACTTTGAACCAAGATAATGCCAGGCCCTGAGTACCCGACGACACCAACACCTTCAGTAGCTGGATGACCAAGATGCTCCAGTAGATTCCCTTCTGATCGAATGTCCATCTTGTAATACACTAGTCAAACCCTGTTAAGAAACTATTGGCAATGTGTAATAAACCTAGACGCGTGGCTCCTCTGGGTACTCAGTATAACTAGGGGGAGTGGTAGGTTGGGTGACACGCAACCAACAAAACCTAAATTCATTGTTCCTCGTTTCCTCTTTCCTTTTCAAATCTTAGTTCCAACCACATCTGTTAGATTCAATTCCCTGTTTATCATGCCTTTTATTCCTATTGAGCCAAGAGTGAGGTCACCTATAAATAATCATTGTGATGTCTGGGAGCAATCACCCATACAGACCACCACAATTAAGGGTTTCCTCGTGGATATCATAATTAGATTAGGGAGTCCCTCTTTATTCCTCCTTTGACCGCGTAGTTCACGAGCCGGCGCCAATTTGTCATGGGTCCATTATAGTTATGATCCCAAAGCACGTCCAAAGGATTTATCCCTCCCTTTAGTCCCAAAGGAAAATGATATGTGGTCAACTACACATACCATCTAAAGGGAGAGATCAAACACAAATCATAAATCAATCATAGTCTGGCAAGTCATATGGACACACGAATAGATCATATTTATTGTAAATTCATAATAGTGCAAGGGTTTCTCCATCTCCCCAAGAATAAAAGAACTACTCACACATGGAAGCAATCAACAACATCATCATAATCAAATGGATGGATAAAAGTACTGAAATAGATATAATGCAAACCACAATTGAATCTAGAATTACTACAAGATCTAATGGATGAAAGATGAGGGTAATGGTGGTGATGTAGATGCAGCCGTTGATGATGAAAGATATGATGTGTTGTCCTCCAATGATCCGTGAATCAACAAGTATTTTACCCTAGCCAAGTTTCTCCTTCATATCCCTTTCAGATGTGTTTTTTCATGGTTTTTGGTGGCTGTGAATGTCGGATCCCCCTTCCGTCTTTGCCAGGATAAAGTATTTGATGAGGAGAACCCAATGACACATGATACGGGCGGATGTTAGGGGCGGGCTTCGCCCGTACCACCGGTCGTTATTGGCACTAGTTGCTTCTCGTTTGGCAATTTCCCAGATGCGAAGGTAAATCAATAAAATGACTTTTATCACTTAAAAATATCATATCATAGCATAATATGATAGCTATAATTGATATGTTCATATAAGACTTAATGATTCGGGAACCTGTTGAAATAGAGACAAAAATTTGGGTGTGAACGCCATGAAATACAAAGAACCCTACTCTATTTATGCAAAAACAAAAGGTAAGCCATACCATGAAACTGCATTAGGCCTAAAAAATTTGCTGAAGTTTTCCTCTAAATACTACGACCCCTTTCGTTTTTTGAAGAAGGTTGGAAAGGTGTCTTACCAGCTATAGTTACCTCCTATCACTCTGCTACATGATGTATTCCACGTCAACCAGCTAAAGAAACACGTGGGTCCTTCTGATATACCAAATCCTACCCTGCCATTGTTGACTGCTGATGGCAAAATCCAAGTGGCACCACATGCAGTTCTTCAGTACTGTCAAGTTCCAGGAAACGCATGTTCGTACGACATACCAGTTCTGCAATGGATAATACATTGGGAAAATCTAACACCCAGAGAAGCGACTTGGGAGGATGCGATCTTCATTCAAGCTACATTCACTTCCTTCCATCCTTGAAGTCTGGATTCGAGCAGGGAGCATTGTCAGGCCCCAAGTACCCGACGACACCAACACCTTCAATAGTTGGACGACTAAGATGCTCCAGTAGCTTCCCTTCCGATCGAACGGCCGTCTTGTAATAGACTAGTCAAACCCTGTTAAGGACCTAGTGGCAATGTGTAAAAAACTTGGACGCGTGGCTCCTCTGGGTACTCAATATAACCAGGGAGAGTGAGAGGTTGGGTGACACACAACCAACAAAACCTAAATTCCCTGTTACTCATTTACTCTTTCCTTTGCAAGCTTATTTCCAACCACGTCTGTTATGTTTGATTCCCCTGTTTATCATGCCTTTTATTCCAGTTTAAGCTCCCTATCCACACTCTTGAAGCTTATACTTGAGCTGATACAGAAGGAGGACCTGACAGATAATACTCTATATTTATCTTCGATGTTTTTTCAAACTCATTTATCTTCACCATTGCAAAGTAATCACCGGATGACGTTGATACGTTGAAAACGTATCTATAATTTTTGATGTTCCATGCTTGTTTAGTATCTACTTTATTTTGCTTTTTATATACTTTGAGGTGTTTTTATATGTTTTTCTGGACTAACCTATTAACAAGATGCCACAGTGCCAGATACCTATTTTCTTCTGTTTTTTGGTTCCAGAAAAGGCAGAAAATCAATATTCTCGGAATTGGACGAGACAAAAGCCAAAGTCAATATTTTACTGTGGGGAACATGGAGCTATAATACGAGACGGAGCGGAGCCACCAGGGGGCCACACCCCTTGGCCGCGCGACTAACCCTAGACCGTGCCTGGGGAGGGGGGTGCGGCCGCCTGGCTGCCCCTTGCCTCGCCTCTTCGCCTATAAAGACCCCCCGATACCAAAACCCTAAGTACCCGATCAATCTTCCACGAAAAATTCTATAGCCGCCGCCACCATCGTCCCTAGATCGGGGGGATCTGAAGCTCTTCTCGTAACCCTGTCGGAGCGGAGATCATCCGGGAGGCCTTCTTCATCATCACACATTCCTCTTGGGGACTCCTAACGAAGCTCTACATTGATCTGAGCCACCATCAAGATTTTCTGGCGCCGTTGCTGGGGAGGCTAAGGACGTCTTCACAAGGGGAGTCCTTCACAACCTTTCTCTTTACTTTGTTTTTGCTTTGCTTAGTTTCTTTTACTTGGTTTTGTTTGACTCTTTTTATCAAAAACTCAAAAAAAATAGTTTATTTTGGTTTGCTTTCTCCTATCAAAAACACAAAAAAATAGTTCCTACTCTAGTTTTCACCTTGCTTTAGCTCACCATGTTGATCCCCAAGTTCACTGTGAAAGACCTTTGAATATGTAGTGGCTCTATAATTGGGAAAGAAAATATTGAAGAATTCTTTAATCATGTTAACAAACATGAGGATATTGAGGATAGATCCTTAGCAGAACTTGCTCCTAATCATGAAATTGCTGCAACTTTAGTTCACATGTTGGAGGCTAGGTTTGTTAGCCTTAAACCCATGATGCAAATTTTGTTTCTTAAACTAAAAGAAGAATAGGATGCTGAAAAGAGAGATTTTATCCTAGAAACTTTGCGAAAAGAGTTCAATGATGTTGATAAGGAAGCCAAAAAGGTCTTTGAACATTTTAATATGCTAGGCTCATGTGTAGATATTATGGGTACTTTAGATAAAACCAAACCCAGAGAGGAAATTAAAATACCCATACCTTTTAAACTTGTAGGAATGCATGAAGACCTCGAAAAGAATTTTGATTGGATTGTTCCTGAAAACCCATTTGATGAAAGTAGTGAACCTAAGATGAAAAAGGATCCTATAAAACTCATTTGGATGATATACCTTTCCTAGTTAAAGAGATTTCGAGTATTGGCCTTAATGCTTCTTCA
Organism: Avena longiglumis; assembly: GCA_030063025.1. Taxonomy (NCBI): domain Eukaryota; kingdom Viridiplantae; phylum Streptophyta; class Magnoliopsida; order Poales; family Poaceae; genus Avena; species Avena longiglumis. Next base: position 128,910,395 of record CP125976.1, read on the forward strand.
TTTGAAAATATTTGATTCTTGCTTCTTGTGCCTAACTTAAAGGCGTTAAAGAAAAGTATTTGTTGGGAGATAACCCAAGAGTCTTCTTGAGTCTTGGAAGTTTTTAATTTAGTAATTACCTCTCCTTATCCTTTTTGTTTGCTTTTTTTTGCCAAGAATGACCTCTAATGAGAGGGAGGTAAGATTTTGGGAGTTGCTGTCCTGAAACAGATTTTTATGCTCCACCGTAAAAATTTGTGAGGAATCTCTGTAAGTTGGATTGAGCTGATATTTTGCGAATAAATCCCCCAGTATGTTAGATAACTTTAGTTAGTCCAACACTTTTTGATTTGAGCAACAGAAGGTCTTCGAAAAAATTAGTGTCTACCTGCTGGTCTGTTTTGACAGATTTCTGTCATTATTTGTAGTTGCTTCTTATTGATTCCTTTTTTGGTTCTTTTTGGGAAATTGAGCTTTTTGAGGGAATTTCTACAGTAGCTTGTGTTTTTAGTGAAAGTTTTTCTGTTTTAAAACTAAACCCCAAGGGTATATTATCATTTGATTACACTAATGTTGCTAATGAAGATTGTGTGAAAGTTTTGTATGAAGGGAAATTTTCAGGTGTAGAGAAAGAATGATGTAATGAGATGAAGAATGGAAAAATCTCAAGCTTGGTGATGCCACCCCGTGTCACCCCAAGAAATATTCAAGAGGTACAAGCGTCAAAGATTGGGGATGCCTAAGGCATCCCCTTCTTCATCATTAAAAATCTCAGGTCTTTCTAGGCACTTTGTTTTTATTGTTTCATGCCTTTGTGTTGTTCTTAGAGCGTCTTAGTTTTCGTTGTTGGTTTTGTTTGCTTAGTTTTCTTGAATAAAGTAGTTTGGACCCCCATTCTCGCTGTGTTGTTTCAAATAAGTTGATTGGTGTTGGAGAGGAGTAGAAAGTTCTTGCTTGAAAAGTACAAGAGGAGCTTGCTTTGACTGTGACTTAGACTTTATCATGTCATGCTAGATGTTGTTTTGATCTTATGCTTAGTGATTATTACTGTATCATGACTTGTTCCAAAAAATTAGGATTGCTTAATATGCCTTAAAAGAATCATGCGTTGTTTTAGCATACAAAAGCATAGTATTGTGGTATTCTCCTTTGATGCTTTGTTTGGGTTGACTTGGCACATGCTCATACCATGTTATGACTATGAACCAGTCACCATATCCTCTATGATCATTTATTCCTTGACTTGTAGTACCACTTTATGCTTTGATTAGTAATGTTTTGTCGCTCTGCATGATTATGGTCATTATTGCTATCTTAGTTGGTCGCTCCTAGTCTTTTGCTAGCCTCCACTTGTATGAGTAAGCTCTACTCATGCATCCAACTCCCAATAAACCAAGTTATTCCAAAGTGTCCACTATAAATTCCTATGCATGGTGTGTTACACCATTCCAAGTATATTCTTGTTTTCATCTATCTTCCAATTAAAAAGTATCTTGTTATGTGAAAACTTAGTGATTAAAGCTCTCACGAACTTGATGGAACACTTTATTTTTCTTGCCCCTAGTAAACTTGAACCATTGTGTCATCTATTTTGTATATGCTTGCACTTATACGTTGGGATTAGCAAAACTGTGTTGTCATGGGGAACACTTTTAACAACTGTAAATATCTACCCAGTTGATATCATGCTCTCTTGTTTATGGATATCGTCGGTGTGAAATAAATGAGGAGCTTTTATATCCATGGAGTTATGTATGTGTGTTATAGAAACGCCTAGGTCGCTAGCCTAAGCCATGCCTAATCATGGTGGAAACTTGTAGCATCACCATAGTGAGCAATCTATGAAGCATCCTTCTTATAAAAAAGAGATAGAAAAAAAGAGATTATGGGATGCTGAGATGCTCATTGTCTGCTTGCCTTGGTAAATAAAAGATGAGAAAAGAGGAAAGATAGAAAAAAGCACCATTTTCCCATGGTAAATAAGAAGATTGCTAAAATGCTCATTGTCTGCTTGCCTTGTCATTTTGATTATGGGATAGCTCCTGTATCATATGCAAGGGGTATCCAGTTGGCGGTTCTCTATGATACACATGTACTTACTATGACAAGAACTTGCAAGTAACTAAACTTGAGTAGCATGAGGAGCGTCCCTCGTATGCAAAAGACATGAGATTTCCAACTTATACTTTGTAAAGCATATACTCCATAGTTTGTTCACTTTAACCTTAATAACTTCAAGATGCTTATGATAGGGGCAATGAGAGCTGAAAGCTAACAAGTACCATAATTTTTGGAAGCTCTTTATAAAAATTGAAATCCCTGCTTCCCTTTTTGAAGGGCCTTTCTTCCATTATATTGAGTCTCCACCTTCTATCCTTAGGCACCAATTAAGAGAGCATAGTTGCCATTCTTAGTTCTATGTGCATTGTCCCAAAGCTTATTGATTGATTCATATTGTTGATATTGCTTGTTCTTGAACTATTTGTATCTAGTCACTCTTATGAACTTTGAAGGTGTCTTATGCATCTATTTGCTACTCTATGAGGGACAAGCTGAATGCCACTATGCTATGCTTTCTGTATGTGAAACAAACAAACGCCTTTCAATGCATGTTATTCATGAATTTTTGTTTGTAACCTTTCATGTTGTATGCATACTTACTTTGTCTTATTGTTAGAACTCCATCATTCATGCTCGTGTTTAGAGTTCTTTGATCCCAGCTTTCAATGCTTGCAAATGGTTTGATCTTGATTTTGATGGTCCATGTCACCTAAAAAATTATTCTTTTTATCACTTACCTACTCGAGGACGGCGAAGTTAAACTTGGGGATGCTTGATACGTTGAAAATGTATCTATAATTTTTGATGTTCCATGCTTGTTTAGTATCTACTTTGTTTTGCTTACACTTTGAGGTGTTTTTATATGTTTTTCCGGACTAACCTATTAACAAGATGCCGCAGTGCCAGTTGCCTGTTTTCTTCTGTTTTTTGTTCCAGAAAAGGCGGAAAATCAATATTATCGGAATTTGATGGAACAAAATCCAAAGTCAATATTTTACCGTAGAACACGGGCGAATATGAGACAGAGGGAGCCACGGGGCCACACCCACAGCCGGCTAACCCTAGCCCGCGCCTAGGGGCGGGGGGTGCGACCGCCCTGGCTACCCCTGCCTCGCCTCTTCGCCTATAAAGACCCCTCGATACCAAAACTCTAAGTACCCGATCAATATTCCACGAAACATTCTGTAGCCGCCACCACCATCGTCCCTAGATCGGGGGATCTGAAGCTCTTCCCGGCACCCTGCCGGAGGGGAGATCATCCCGGAGGCCTTCTTCATCATCACACCTTCCTCTTGGGGACTCCCAACGAAGCTCTACATTGATCTGAGCCACCATCAGGCGTAACACCAGAAACCCCTCCAGCTTTATTTCAGATGTAACACGAGAAACCGAATGGAGTATATTTGGATCAGTGGGGACATCAAGAGTTCTAAGCAGCCGTAATACAGTGGCAGCAGTTGCCGACTACCGGCCGACGGCGGAGGAGACACCGACGTCGGGTAGCATTTCCGCTTCTTCCATTAATACCTACTACGGTCTTGTATTGGCCCCTACCTTATCCCCTCGCTCCCTATTGTTCCTTTGCCTTTGAGAGTCCACCGCCGCCGCCCGGGTCCGTTCGCCGTCCTCTCTGCCGGAATAGCCAGCCAGAGTTGGACTAGATGGGACGCTGGAGTAGATAGGTATAGGATTTTCGTCTATTTGCAGGTTGTGGGATTCTTTTAAGTATATGGAGACGCGAGGGTCTGTGCAGCTAGATCCGATTCAATCTAGGGGTCCTTTTCATCGCCATGGAGCTCCTCTGGCCGGAGGAAGTGGCGGAGAGAACCACTGTCTCCCCCAATAAAGCTGCTCGTGGTGTTCTTCTGAGGCGTGTGATGGTGCATTCCCCGGACGACCATGGTGGCGAGGAGGGAGGCGCATCCTCGAGTGTTGCGGTGATCTGGAGCCGTTCCCGGCCGGCAGAGGCAACAAGGGGAGTGGATTCCTGACGCCGTGTCCTCTACTTCAGTGAGTTCTTCGTCTTGGTCTCCTGTTCCTCTCTTGGTCGGCCTTGGTGGCGAGGAGGAGAGGCGTGTGTGAGGCTCTGATGCGGCTATCCTAGCGGTGGTGCAGGCACGCTGCTGGAGTGGTTGACCTCGTCGTTTTTTGGGGCTCCATGGGGGAGTTCCCCTTTGGCGACCGTCGATTGCCGCTTTTTCAATAAGCCTGCTTTTGGGCTTCTTTCTGGGGCCATTATTCTCTGCCTGCCTCCTCCCACCCGTGGCAGGAGTGCGGAGTCGGACGGCGGGCCGACTATCTCTACTAGCACCGGTAATGTTCCTATTGCTCCTCATATCTTCTTCCTCCAGCAGACACAATGGTTGCGAATTTTGGAGGTGTCGATTGGATTAGCAGACAACAGTGGAGTTGGGAAGCAATATTCTTGAGCACCACCTCGACGGCGGGTGATAGCCGTATGGCATCCAAGACTAGAACATGGTCTATCCAGAAGCTAGCGAAGGGTCCCGACAGTTGTCAAACCTCCTCGGTGAGGCCCCTCTCGAGATCGGCGGCCGCGTTTCTCGTCTGCGCGGACGCAAGTGGTTTTTCCCCGCTTCCGAGCTTGATGGAGGCGCGTCTGACTTCCGGCTCGGCGGTGGAGAAAGAGAAGTACTGGATTGTATTCTTTCATATTCCAATGAGATCTTTTCTGCATTTAAAAGAGAACTATATATTTTTGCATACTTTATGGGAGTCCTTTGTATTCAGTTCGGACATCCACCGCTTGTTTTTAATGCAACTAGCATGGTGGCCCTCGCAAATGCGAGGGCATCATATTTCGAGTTTCAATTTTTTTTTGAAATTTTATATTTAATTTACTTATTGTTACGAAATATTGCCAAAAGCATCCTAAGTGCTATGCTAATACATGTGAGTGTAACATTTTAATCATCTCACATGTTACTCTTATCTCATGTAAATTTTAGTTATATTTTAGTTTGAGTGTATGGCGATTATATTATCCAAGAAGACATCGTAGTATTGACCCAATGTGTCTTTTTTATATTGCATCACCACAATATGTTGAATTAAAATTCCGACAATGAGTTGGCGATAGTTCTTATGCGACCTTATATAAATATGCAATCTCAATATCCCAATTTTCTATATTTTGTTGTCCAAACATGTCTAAGCGACAAATGCGTCCCTCGATAAAGAGCACTTAAAGATCTTATGGTCTACATTTAAGGTGGGTGTCTCTCACAACATTCAAACTTTATGTGGGCACTTTACCTTTTGCAAATTTTATTATCTGCATGCTCCTCGCGGGATACATGGTTGGAGTAAAGATATGGGAATTTGTGACTTCAATCAACCCATGAAGGGGATTTTGTTTTATCGGGAATTTTTTGCTGGCCTTAGTTTTAGTTTTTGTTGACCAAATATGCTTTAATAATGGATGAAAATCCTTTTTTTGTCCTTCATTTTTTTTCATCCTTAGTTCTAAAATTGATAACATTTCGGTAGTATGTCTGGCGAGAGACATGGCTTTAGAATTAGGAGCTCAAAGATCTTATGGTCCACTTCTAACATTTCCTTAGCCGAGATGGATCCACCGACAAAGTGCGATTAAAGATCTTTGGGTGTCCATATTACAGGTGGTTAACTCTTACAGCTTTCAAACCTTATGATGTTGTCTAATTTTTGTAAATTCATCACCAGAGGTATGAATAACTTATAATAAGAAAATACATGTGTTAACTTCGAGAAACCATGACTGTGCATTCATCTCTATCAAGATATTTTGTTTACCTCTGTTCTACTTTATTTATCCGAGATACTTATAGTAGATCTATAAATCGTTACAATAATAAGAGGAGGGAGCACTTTAGAAAAATATTTTTACAAATGATCTATATGTTTCACTATTTATAGCTAGTTAGCAATATATAGTTCAATCTTTATTATTTTTGTGTACTCATTCACATTTGCACACATAGGCACATATGATTTCCATTCCACGTCGGTGTGGCTCCATCAAGGCATATACTTTTGTAAGGAGACAACCAGATACTATAGATCTTATGACTATTCTTTTTCAGCGAGTGTGATCAAAATTTGAAGATATTTCCCATGTCAATAGCTGGCACGCATCAATATTTCATACAAACTTTTTTTACTAACATGTAGTTAGAAGTAGTTATCAATTTTTTTTATTTTGTAGAAACTGTTGTTCAAAGTTTGATGATTTTGCACGAAGATATTTTGTACGGACACCTTTTCAAACAGTATCTCACACGGACTTCATGCTAATCTAAAAGGTTTACGTGACTTGTGTTGACAGTTCAAATATTTTTAATGGTGTGGACTAATCTAGCATATTGTTAGAGTTTAACATTTGCAACAGAGGCATCATGGGTGTCTCTGAAATTTTCAGGGAGTTCGTATCTACATGTGCAAGGGAGAGGATATTTTTTTGAGGAAAGCAAGGGAGTGGGTATTAGTACTTTTTTGAACTGGAATATTAGTATATTTTAACGAAGATAGATACAAGGATGTGGCATCAATGAGAAAAATAGACTCCCTTTATGTTGGACTGTGACGTGACATGGTACAAACTGGGTACTACATAACATTATGTAGTAAATAAATCCTCATCATAGATTTTAGATCTAGCGATCAAAATAATTATGATGATGTGGATCAACCAGAAGCCTCGAAAAAACAGCCTTATATTACTTGTAGTATATAATAGAATTTTCCAGGATATGTATGTATTCCAAAACTTCACATTCCATATGTAAGCATGTCGTTGGACATGGTAATGCTTGTCATCAGTGAATCTTTTTGTGCCGTGTTGTATCTTTTTTCTTCTACAACTTTTTTCTTCTATGTAGAATGTGGATTGAGACAAAGGTTTCATTAGCTATTGTCCACACACTCATTCCATTGAGATCAATGTCAGTGCACATGAGAGTCTCCGGATCAATCTATATTTTGCAATAAGCAATGTGATTATATGGTCATAGAAAGCTAGTAGCACATCGGAAACAACATACCGACGACCATATAGAATCCTTGATATTCTGACACGCGAACAATTATGATGCACGTCATGGCTTCACGCATGGTAGCTTTGCATGGTCCAGACTTAGACAAACTCAAAATGGAGGACATCATGTAGTCGCAAAAGGTTTATGATCGGCAATATGATGTTCGTAACTTGCTATCACCATCTCCCAGACGGACGGATTTGATGGCGGCAGTAATAATTGAATAGAAAAAATGAGATTTCATGCCAAAGAATACTGCATGATTAAAATATATATATATATATATATATATATATATATATATATATATATATATATATATATATATATATATAGAATCCTATTTGACACCGTGGTGTAGAATAGTTATTTTGCACCCAACATATTTTTACGCTGTTAGACTAAAAAATTATGTTTTGTATACGAATAATTATGTTCATGTAATCACTACAACCAAAAAATTTGACACAAAAATAAATTTTTTGAGTCATTATAGTGTAAAAAACACCAAAAATATGTCTTTTACATCGAATTTTTTTATGGCATGTAAACAAAAAAAATATGTCATTTTTAAATTTTATTATGTTCTTCTCAACTTATGAAGTAATACAAAATTTACGTGACGTAAAAATAATATACGGTTCTAAAGATAGAGGGTGGGTGTAGAATAACTATTCTACACCCTAGGTGTCAAATAGCGCCACTATATATATATATATATATATATCCTAGAAGGTTGGAGTGGATTTTCTTGAGAGAGTGCTGGAGTGGATTTAAATCTCCATATGAAATAATAGGATCAAACAACTTATGAGGGGAACTTCCCTAAAAATTGGAATCCTTTATTTTGTTCCAATTTAGAGTACGATGCATGCAAGTCTTCTTCTTGTTCAAAAGAAAAGGACCGAGATGTAGTGCAAAATGTTGAAGATCCTAGAACTGATAACAATTTCTGTTTGTGTAGGTGAGTTACACAATGAGGCATATACTCTGCCGTGCGTGTGTTTTCTACCAGAACACGTCTAGCTGGACCTGTTTTCTGTACCGGAGTCTTTTTTTTTTTTGGACAAGGCCGGCCGGTAGAGTCCTATCAATTTACATGTTGAGATGCAAACATGAGCGTGTCAAACGGACTACACAGTTTATGTTACGCTATTCTCTTATCAAATCAAATCCTAGTCGTAAATTTTAGATCCAACAATCAAAAATAATTTTGATGATGTGGATTCACCTAGTGTCTCCCTTTAGACATCCTTATATTGCTTTTAGTATATAATAGAAATAGATAATAGATGCTTCCCGTCCCTGCTTGTTAGAAAAAAAAAAGCGGGCTTGTATTGGTACGAGAGAGCGTACGAACCATAGCACGTTTAAATGATGGACCATGCTCTCAAAACTGAACAGCAACATTATTATGGTAATTATAGACACCGAACTAGGACTAGTACGTAGTACTTGCAGTAGGGAAGCCAATTAAATCAAAGCCAATTTAGTAGTACTCCATTACATCGATCTACAAAATCATCATGAACTCTAGTGGGATTTTAGTGTGGGGGCAGCAACAAAGCATCGACGACGCGATCCCGTGGGAGCAAGCAACCGGAGGAGTAGTACCGGACACGGAGCAGAGGAGCGGGGATACGGACAGATGGATCACAGTAAAACGCAAAGGAGGCTCCTCCTAGAGCTTTGCAGCCGCAGGAAGCAAAGTACCTAGGATTGGTTCCTTGTCCCTGCCCTGCCCTGCCCTGTGACTGCAGCGCTACGACAGCACACGGTACAGATCAGACTGGCCCACGCCACGGAACCCATCAATTCCTTCCCTCCCTCCCACGGCCGTCTTCCATTTCCGCTTTTCCCTTTTCCGTTCATGGTTACGGCTGGCGTACATCGCTGGAGATCTTGGGAGAAAGGGGCAAAGCCGAAAAATGCCAAAGCCGAATGCATCTTCTGGTCTCTCAGCGGACGCACGGAATTTCCAGCTGGAGAATAATAATAAGTATCTTTTCTTTCAAAGTGAGTGTGCCACTTTGGCCAGTTTTTCCTCGCTGGAAATGCGCATATATACAAAACGAAAAGAGAAAAGTAATTTTGAAAAAAAAAACACACCATATCCACTGAATTTCTCGCCTGAAAAACGAGAATAATATCTTTTCTTTCAAAGTGTTGCTTGTGCGTAGCTGCTTGCCTACGCACATGGGCTGCACAGTGCACTACGCGATCGTGGGCGTAGCTGAGATGAGGGCAGGGGGGGTGAGGTAGACGGGAGCGGGAAGCGACAGTGCCCGGCTCTGGGGGCGGTCTGGACTGGAGTGCGCAGCGTGCAACCTCCCACGTGTTGCGTCCGCGTCAGTGGCTGACACCCCTCTGCCGCTTGCCGCCGCGCTGAGGCAGGATCCGTCGGGACGCAAGCGTCGTGCCATCCTATCACGCGTCGGGCGCACGTCGCTGTGTTCGCCGGCTCTGGTCTCGTTCTCGCGGCCGGGCAAACTCTGCCCGCGTCCCGTCGAGCTTCCGTAGATAAAACTCCGGGGGCAAGGGCAACCAAACGTCGAGACGTATGTTCGGGCGCCGGTAAAGTCCTCCGATCGGGCCAGGGGGTCCCCCATTAGCCGCAGCCCGCAGGTAAGTGCGATCTCGTCTGAGTCACACTTCATCATTTAACAAATTCTAATTTATTTGTTTATTTAAAATGTAAGCTAGAATTTTGTAAATAACGTAGAAGCAGGACATCGACAGGATCCTACTTGACACTTTAGCTGCAGGAGGATTTTCGTGTTGTTCAGGACTCACGAGGCCGGGACAGGTACCACGGCGCACATATATCATGTCCGAATAGGGTGCGCTCTTGCCACTTCTACAAGCTGATACAACCTTGTGCCACTGACATTGGATTTTGGGTCAACCATTAATGATACGAGTGTTTAGCATAATGTAAATAAAGGTGTCGTGGACTATACGAGAATCAAACCCTAAGTTTGATGCTTTATGTGGGAGAATGTGTTTTTCGTCAGCTATGGTGAATTCCCGTCAATTTAAATACCCGTCGGTTTAGTCTTTCGAATGTGCTCACAGGGTATGATACACGTGCGTGCGTGCGTGCGTTCATAAGATGAATGTAACTACGTATTTGCGGCAAAAGTTGTGACATTGTGTTAAGACTTTCATATGTAAATAGGACATGCCTAGCTCCCGATCGATCTAAGTTAGAGCATTTGGGTGGGTCGAACATGTTGCTGATGTTCTTACATTTGTATGCAGTCTTCTTTTAGGCATTGTTGGGTTTAAAAGGGAAACTAAAAAACCCAAGCATGTTCAAAATCAAAACAACCCAGATTAACACGGTCCTTCTAACTTGACTTCTACTCCCTCCGTTTAGAAATATAAGATGTTTTAGGTTTATGAAGAAGATGTATCTAGACATGTTTTAGTGTATAGGTTCAAATGAATCTAGACAATAAAAGGTGTCTAGATACGTCTCATTCACAAAGCTAAAACATCTTATATTTTCAAACGAAGGGAGTACATCATAAAAAAACTAAAATCGCAAAAAGGTTTGACCGCACACATGTATGCAATTAGACATATCAAAAAGTTTACACGCATATTTACGATTGCACACCAAACTAGAGAAAAAATGCAGGAAATATTCCATGGGGTTTCAGTTACACATACAAATCACACATATATATGTAAATTGCATATCAAAAAGTTTATTAGCATGGAAAATACAATGGGGATTTCAATTTACAAACATACTTTCTCCGTTTCAAAATATAAGATGGTTTAGGTTTGTGAAGAAAATACATCTAGAATTCTTTTAGTGTGTAGATTCACTCTAAACCCGAGTTAACCTATGTATTAAAAGAAATCTAGATACATTTGCTTCATAAAGCTAAAACATCTTATATTTTAAAACGGAAGGAGTATATGTTAATTGATACACGTATGTGCAATTGCATATAAAAAAGTTTTTAGCACATATAAAATACAAAAATATGCCATGGGTTTAATTATACATACTGGGATGCAGGCGTGGGACAAGTGGGATACCATTTTTTAGACTACTAGACTAACTCAAAACTAAGTGGGATAAGCTAGATTTGATATATCCCGCTTATCCCACTTATCCCACCTAAATTAGAGTTAGTCTAGTAGTCTAAAAGTAATATCCAACTTATCCTAATTGTCCCACTTCTGCATCCCTATACATACATATGCAATTACATATACAGAAGCAAATTGATATGCAAATGTCATAAAAAAACAAAGCCTAGTACGGTTGGAATAAAAAGAGAAAAGCATCACAAAAAGAGCCTTATTGATCTCATTCAGACATGTCTGTGTTTTTCTTTCCACATATACATGCCCACAAAACAAATACTCCCTCCGATCCTAAATAAGTGTCACGGTTTTGAACTAACTCTAGTTCAAAATAACGACACTTATTTAGGATCAGAGGTAGTAGCAAATAAAAAACACAGAAGGCCTATCCAAAAATGAAACAAGTCCGTAAAAAAGCCCAAACACACAATAAAAAAAATACAAGGAACAAAATTGCCCGAAAACACCAGCCCGCTTCTTCCAAGCGCAATCAGTGTCGAGCGAGAGCTACAATAATTCTTGGCTACTCGATAGTCAGCAAAGATGTAAGTACTCATCTAGTGTGAGGAAATGAGATTAATCGGCAAGTGGACATGCAAGACATAAAGCTTAATCGGCAGTGTTAAGATCGAGATAGACTTCAACCTAGCTTAACTTAGTCTCACTAGTGTGAGGAAATGGGATTTGGCTAGGGGTCTCATACGTGCGATTATTACAAGTTACGAACACATCAGCTTCAACATTTTCAAATCTTGAATATAGTAGTACAATTATTTCTGACAAAAGCTTGAATATATTTGTATGTTCAGATATATAGAACAATCTACATGAAATAAATTAAAAACCTTAACGAAGAAAATATGTTTTTAAACTAGTATGTACACATCCATTAATTTGATCCTCTCTCCGCCCATGCTGATGATGTAACATGGGTCATTTGAAAAAAAAAATCATACGTGCACCGCATGATTCCGTCATCTAGCGGTTTTTTCCTTGTGCACTTCCGCAACTGCGTTTGTTGGGCCTTTCCTTTTTGTCGGGCCACACTCCCGCCCCGTCTTGGGCCAGCTTCCATCTGGCAGGTCCTCGTCTCCCGCGGTTCCTGGAGGAAGAGAGAGACCCGATCGATCTCTTCCGTGGCATCTCCGTCCACTCCATCATCCCGCGTGTTCCTTCCTTTCCCTCGCCATGACGCGCGCCGCTCCCTTCTCCCATCGCTCTCGGCAACAGCATCTAGGCAAGCGCAGTGTCCACGGCTCGCGAGCGCGATGCGCAGGTATGCGTGTGCGTGTGTGTTTCTGAATCCCGCATCGATTATTCGTTGATCCGTACGTATGTGCCTGTGTTTAGCTCCGAGGCGGCGCCGGCGGAGGCGGATTCAGGCGCTCCAGGTTCTTCCGGGGACTGGGATCCTCCGCGCGGCGGAGGATCGGGCGTGTGTGATGAAGAAGTAGGCTCGCGGCCGCAGAATGCGGAAGGAGGCGAGCACTACGCTGTTGTGGAGGTCACCCCCATGTCGCCGCCTCCTCCGGATACATCGGCAGCGCCTGAGGTTGGACATGCGATTTCGGCGGCACCGGCGGCGGCTGAGGTGAGAGTAGAGAGTGTGGCGACATCGGCATCGCCTGAGGTGAGAGGGGAGATTGTGGCGGCATCGGCGGAGGCTGAGGTGAGAGCGGAGAGTGTGGCGGCATCGGCAGCGCCTGAGGTGAGAGGGGAGATTGTGGAGGCACCGGCGGCGGCTGAGGTGAGAGCGGAGAGTGTGGCGCCATCGGCGGCTCCTGAGGTGAGAGGGGAGATTGTGGCGGCATCGGCGGCGGCTGAGGTGAGAGTGGCGAGTTTGCAACCTGCGCCTGCACACCCACAACTGGCCATGCGGCCGACGAGGCCGTCGTCGTGTTCGGGGATCCCGTGGACGAGATTTGTGCTCGCAGGCCTGCTAGCGGTGGCGTTCGGTTACGCCTTCTACAAATGGGGGCTCCCCCTCCTGTCAGAGAAGGTTCTGTCTCCCTTTGCTCTCGCGCTTCTGTCACTGTACTGTACTATTCTATTGATTTGATTTTCCTCAGTAACTTTTCACGTGATTTGTGTCCCTTACATGTCTGATTAATTAACCGAACCCATTACCCATGTGGTCAGTTTAATGGAATCTGTAGTTCCACCATCTAAACAAAGCCCAAAACCATAACAACATGCCATTCCTGCTTTCTACTCTACAGTTATGATGCCATCATCAGGAGTGTGCTGAATTGCTTGTGCTCTACTACACTGTATCTCGCTAATCCGATATCTGTATGCTTGAGTCTTTAATTAATCTGTTTGTACTCCATGCATGATACTGCATCTGCAGGTGCTCTTGCCGATCATGCGATGGGAAGCGACATCTTTCGGGCGCCCAGTTCTGGCCATCGTGCTGGTCATCTCCCTGTCCGTCTTCCCCACCGTGTTCCTGCCTTCTACCCCCTCCATGTGGCTGACAGGCATAATCTTCGGCTACGGCCTGGGCACCTTGATCATCATGGCCGGCGCCGCCATCGGCATGTCCATACCCTACTGGATCGGCTCCTTGTTCCTTTACCGTCTGCATGTAAAAATTCCTCATCTCCCTTTCCTTAATCATGGCATGCCTACGAAGACGTTTCCTGAATTCCAGTCTGCATCTCCTCGGTGTCTTGTTCCTGAATGTTGTACAGGGATGGTTAGAGAAGAAATGGCCACAGCAGGTAGCTCTGATCAAGCTGGCCGGCAAGGGGAGCTGGTTCCAGCAGTTCCGGGTGGTCGTGCTCTTGAGGATCTCGCCCTTCCCGTATGTTCTGCTCAACTACGTCGCGACCATTACGGAGATCAAGTACACCCCTTACATCTGTGGATCGGTCGTCGGAATGGTGCCCGACACGCTGGTCAACATCTACAGGTATGATATTCAGAGTTCAGATACGGCACCAGCGTGAGCAATACTGAGCATCTGGCCTTCCTAACCAAGATCATCATTTTGTTTTGCAGTGGCCGGCTGATACTGGCGCTGGCGGACCTGAAGTACGACAAGCGGCGCATGACGACGGTGGAGATAGTGTACAACGTCGTCTCCGTTGCCGTCGCCGTTCTGATCGGAGTCGGGTTTACGGTCTACGCGAGAAGAGCCCTCGGTGACATACAGAGCGCGGAAGGCGCGCGGCAGCCTGAACCTGCTGCCGTCGTCCCTGCCGGAACCGCGTCTGAGTTCAGAGGTAGCCGTCCAAGTTCTAGCTCTGTACCGGCGGATGTTGTATAGTGGCTAGGGGAAGATCTGCAAACGGTTCAGGAATGGGTCCTGCACTTTTCGGCACCTCTGCACTTTTCATGGCCTCTTCCGTTCTTCTAACTCGGAATTTAGCTTCAGGAGTGTGGGTTTTACTGAGCTCGCTTTTATGTAGGTTGAGAACATATAGCAGAAGAACAGAAAAAGAAAAACAGTGTGAAGCTTAGGTTGGTTGGCTTTTCATTAGTAGTAGCATTTCTTTCATTTTTGTGGATATATGACAGTCATGTAGAAAGATATCTTTCCAAGAAATAAGAGGGTATATACATTTTTAGTCCCATAACTTACGTAACGGGTGTGTTTTAGTCCCACATCTTGCAAAGCGAGCAATATTAGTCCCACAACTTACAACCCGAAAACATTTTAGTCCAATTTGATCAAATTTGAACGCTGAAGATGACATGAGGCATCAGGTTTTTTCAAAATGAGTATTTCAGTGGTAGTTTAAATAAAAAAACAAATAGAACAATTGTGGGAATTGAACTCACGACCTATGCAACAAAGAAATAAAATCTTGACACTACGGTACAAGCACCAATATGATTATATCAAGAGCGATCGTTATTATATATTATTTTCAGCCTGATTCGTCCTACCTCATCTACACGCACGCACATTATGTATACTAGGGAATATGGCGCGGCGTCACGCCGCGTTCGTGAGGGATAATATTGTGAATTAATCGATTAAAATTATTACTAAAGAATAAGTATTATGCAGTGTATGGCAAAAAAAATAGTAGTACTATTTGCAAATAAAAAGGCGACAGATGATACAATTAGCATGGAAAAATAAAAAAAAAGTATATCAAAATTGAATCACCGCCTGTTAATTATAGCTAGAAAATTATTCACCCTTGAAAAAGCACCGAAGGGTAACTACATTATAGAAATTACAGATGGAATATTGTAAGGAAAAAATTACTGCTAAAGAATATAAAATTACATAAAAGAAACACCTCCGCTAAATAATAAATAATCCTAAAAGAAATATTGTTGGTAAACTAAGGTTATACAATTATACATCAGCGAGAAGTTACTATGGATTGACTACCAAAATTATTTCAAAAAAGTTTCCTTTGAATAATAAAAATTGGAACCAAAAAATATTATCATATACATATAATAACTATCGCTACAGAAATGAAGCCGAAAAGTTGTGTCCGAAAATTAAGTAGAAAGAATATGGCTAAAAGAGGTGAGCTAGAAAATTTTAGCCGGAAAGTTGTATTGCGTCTACATAACGTGACGCGCGATTGGACAAAATTAGACGATGAATAGCACACGCGTGGACACAAGCCTCCTGATCGAGGACGGACGGTCGGGACATGCCCACATAAACCTGTACTGTTCATGTGATTGATGAACATTGTTCGGATCATTAGGAGCCGGCAGGATTCTTTAAAAAAACCTTAATATGTAGATATATATACTAGCTAGTGCTTACATATATGTGAAGTGAACTCTGATTGATTGAGTGTATACACCAAGGCCACATGTGTTATTTGGTCATTTAAAACACGTTGTTCTAAAGCTGTGAAAAATTCTAAAAAATATATGCAATTTTCAATCCGAAACAATTTGTGTCCTAAGCAACGGATTTGTAAACAGTGCACCTTTAGATCCCTTCTGATTTGTCTTTTTTTGTGGCCCTAACATAAATCGATCCGGGTTGAAATTTTGCACACTCAAAAAGCTTATGTCATGTACATATTTTTAGGAGATGTATTTGATATTTTGAATTGTATTTTTAAATGTTCAAAATAACGGCCTTCACATAGCCAGACTTTAAAATTTATTTTTCCATGGATACATGTCCTTATATAAGAGTCAGGACCGACTATTCTAAAAAAAATCCACTACTAGCTACCGTTACAACTCAAGTTTATTCTAGACTATAGCTACACGATAGATATTGTGGACCGTGCTGACATACGCATGACGAATTGATTTGGTATAGATGACGCCAACATTTTTAGCGTACGAGATGTGTGTATTTATGTTGTATAAATAAATTACGTCCTTTTAAGTTAGCAAACAGTTTATATGTTGGTGTAGTGGCTTATGAGAATTGGTAGATACAGGAGGTATGAGGTTCAAATCCCTCCCATGCTTAAAGGTTAACTATTTTATTTCTATGTCTACTGAAAGGTGCATCTGAATGTCAGTCCCTACCAAGTACTTAAATGTAAGAAAAAATATATTAGGTTATTTTAGAAAAATTAGGACATCATAGGTGGACGAATATAGTCAAACTTGCTGAAATTTGACTAAACTGGACTAAAATGCTCGCTTAATGCAAGTTGTGGGATTAATATTGCATATTTTACAAGATGTGGGATAAAACGCTCTCACGATGCAAGATGTGGGACTAAAAATGTATATATCTTAATTAGTAGTACTACTCATGTTCCGAAGCAGCTCCCTACAGATTTGGGAGTTTGTTCAGGCACGAATTATGGAATTGCAGTCCACCAAATTTGTGCTCTGGGATCAGGTAAGCGCGCGCGTGGGTGCGTTGGTACATGTCGAGTGGACAACCGTGCCTGCCGGAAGGAACGCTGATCGAAACTGAAATTGCATGTCAGTCTGCCAGCTCCGGAAACTGACATGAAAATCCTGTTCAGGCTGGCGTGCCTCCGAATATTCTTAGCATGTGCACTAGGTGCGCACAACACACAAACTTTGCGAGAGTGACGGGGCCGTGGGGGACTTGCTCCATGTGTAAGCATCTTCAACCGCGTCTCATGATCGACGTCTAAATTATTGTTTTTATTTTCTCGCAAAATAGACAAAGTTTGGACACATAGAATTTAAGATTTACAAGAGCGGAAAATAAAATAATTCATACAATTCAAATTATTTGAAGTTCAATTTGATCAAGCAAGTGGTACATCGGCCTCTCCTTTTGAGCATCCACAAATGCTCTATAAGATCATTTTGCAGTTGCTAATGACCATCTGGGTCAAGGATTTCTGCATGTCTCACGAGAAAGTCTGCAAACTTCGCGGGCATCTGGTGATTAACAGCGACAAGAGGACCCTGAGCATGATACGGTCCAACATCATTCACTGGATGATTGCGCTCATCCTCAATGGTCATGTTATGTATGATCGGATAAGCATTCTTCATCTCCCACATATGATCTTGAGATCAAGTAAGAGCAGGTATCATATTGGAGCGCACCAAATGCACGCTCGATATTTTTACTGTAACTCTCCTAGCACGGAGAAATGTGAGACTTTGTCGGACCTAGAGGATCGGATTATCTTCACAAATGTCGACCGCCTTGGATAGATGCCATTGGCTAGGTAGTATCCTTTGGTATATGCATGGCCATTGATTCACTACTAGATATCTCATAGTTGCAAGGGGAGCATGGCCTTCAACCAATCTCGCAAAGATTGGCGAGCGCTGCAACACATTGATATTATTGTGAGATCCCACCATACTAAATAAAGCATGCCAAATCCAAAGGTCTTGATCTGTGACAGCCTCAAGTACCACGCCGCACTCTATGGTATGTCCTTTGTACAAATCTTGCCGAGTAAATGGACAATTCTTTTAAAACCAGTGCATGCAATCGATGTTTTTAAGCATCCTAGGAAATTCTCTTGCTGCATATAGTTCCATGATCATAGCAGTCTCTTCTTTATTTGGCATTCTGAAGCATTCTTCACTAAACTTCTCCACCACTGCTCTGCAAAATCTATACATGCACTCAATGGTTATAGACTCACCCATGTACAGATTCTCATCTTTTGAATCTCTAGACGCTACATATGCAAGCATCCTCTTGGCATTAGTGAATTTCTAAATTGCGGAGAAACCAACCATGTCGGGGCGGTCCTTCTTCAGCACGAAGTAGTCGTTGTACTCTCTAATAGCATGAAGAATCATCATGACCAACTCCTTGTTCATCCTATAGCACCTCCAAACATCCTTTGGATTATATGTTGCATCATCGGTAAAATAGTCCATGTATAGCATGGTATGCCCCTCCAACCTTTGCCTTGGCTTGCTTTTCCTTCTCCCATGCTTTGACCCTCCATGTTGTGGACTGGCCCTCTTCTGCTTGTCATCTTGGAGTTGGAGAAGACAAGGTAGGACCACGAGTTGCTTCTGATTGTACATGTCCTCGGCAGCCTCCTCGTCCAACAATGCATGGATCATCATCTCATCATTTCTATCCATGGCCCTGCGGCGAGGTAGACAAGAACTTCGAAAATGCAGCCTATCAAAGCAAATGACTAACACCTTGCGTGCAAGGCGCCACACGAGGTGGCAGTCACGTCAGTTGCATCGCCTCCCCGTGGCACAAAGAGTTGAATACCTAGGTTTCCACCGTTATATATACCTCTTGCAAGCCGTCGACTGAGATAAGTTGCATCTGTGAAATCCCCGATGTTGTGTAAACATTCTTCGTTATAGTAAAACTAGCACAGTGGCCCTCGCAAATGCGAGGGCATCATCATTACTATGTTGAATTTTTTAATCACTTATGTCTAATCGTCCTTTTTAATAGATCCACCCCGCGGAACTCAGGGTTTTGTGTGCATACAAGTATTTTTTGTTAGCGATGATGGTTAACTGAAGGAATACTTATAATCTTCCCACTCCTCGATAAAAGGAACTTGTAGCTATTTGTAGAAACGATTTTTTCCCTCACATTCGTATAAAAAGGAAACCCTTATGGCAAATATTACCTCCTTCATTGAAAAATACACAACATCTTTATACATATAAAACAAATTACAATGTGCATTTATGTTCATATTTTTTAGGTATGATGTGTGAAACTTAATGATCATATCATCATGCCCCTTTCTTTGGTTTTAATTTTTTCCTACTTTTTGAAGTTTGAAAGGTATCAGAGCTCTAACATCAATAAAAATGCACTTTAGATCACACTTACATATAGATTGTAAAATATAACTTATATAGTATGTTTTTAGATGAACTTTATATAGTATGTTTGATATAACTATTAGTATCATTGTTACATTTTCATCAGAATAAACCAGCATGTTGTTCCATTAGTTTCATTAGAATTTTTATGCTACAAAATTTAAGAAATATGTAACCGTAATTTTACATTTCTGGACCTATTTCATTTGTTTGGATTGTAGTAAGTTAGACCATGTAAATAGTAGTATTGTATGATGTTGAATTAAATTAGAATCAACACTAAATTAAGCATGGAAATCTGAAGTAAACACAAATTTTAAATAAAAATGATATTATGTCAATCAATTAATTACAACATAAATATCCATCTAACATATATAGGTGGCCCATCAAAATATTGTATATTTTACTGAGATCGGTCTTTTGTATTGACTCATCTTCTTGATATGCTTTTATTTACCATGGTATGCCCTCTTAATGCTTCTTTTGATCAAAATTTATTATTATTTTGTCTATATTTCGATTATATTTTCTATATCATCTATGCTTTCCCACTAAGGTGATGTAGTTCCATTGATAACACGTCAACCCATAAGATCCACACTGTTGGAATCTATAAGCCTAGTTTAACCTGGGTCTCCCTTTCCTTTTGAGGCAATATTACCTTCATGACTTGGTCGATGCTCATCGAGTCAATTAATTATTATTTTCCACTTCACATTTTAGTTGGGATACTTATTTTGTTTTCAACAATATACATGATATAATTTTACATCTTCCAGAATATACAATTATGAATAATTATCATAACAATCAATTAGTGGTTCCGCTCAAAAAAATTATAACAACCCATAATAGTATAATAAACATTATACATACTAAATTAAGCACCAGAAATAACGAAAAATATTTCTAACTTCTTAGTATTTGTGACTAACTATCTATGTTCGTGTCATATCCGTTAATATATGTCCCTCTTTCACTCTGTGCCTTAAGACACGAATGAGTAAATGCCAAGTATTTCTAGTTTCTTAGTATTTGTGACTAAGACATGCATGATTAAATGCCATGTGAGCTCTCGAAAGCAAACTTATTAGACAATGTTTTTAACTACCCCTTCGACTCATATTAGTTCACTTGGATTCATCTATATATGAATGTATCTAGTCAATTTTTAGTGCTAGATACACCCATATATCTAGACAAATTTGAGTCAATTAATATGGATCCGAGGGAGTATTAATTTTTTGAAAAGATAATAGTCACCAACTTCTCGCTAGAAAATGGGAAATAAAAAAGTATCTCGCTCTATTTTTCCGTGTGAATCCTGAAGGGTTTCGCGGCATAGTAAATCAAAATTTTCTACGGAGCGAACAGAGGGAAAGCCAAGATCTAATCTAGGAGATGCAAACAACGAGAGAGATTGGATTAGATCTTCATACCCTTGAAGATTCGCACAACGGAACGTTCGTCGGAACGTGGGTGATGTAGTCGTACTCGCTTCTCCTCCTCGCGATCCGATCCGATCTAGCACCACAAGTGGCGGTGCCTCCGTGAGATGCACACGTGCAGCACCTCGACGTCTCCTCCTTCCTCGGACCAGCGAGTATGGTGGAGAGATAGATTGGATCTACAACACGGCGTGGTGTATATGGTGGAGAATTTCCTGCAGGCTTCGCCTACAAACAGTCGGGAGGGAGAGAGGAAGGTAGCAAGGCGCTAGGGCTTGGAGGAAGGTGTGTGTTTGGGGGCGCACCACCCTCTATATATAGAGGGGGCGACAGCCCTGCCCCTCCTCCAAGCCTATCTCTAGTTTAAACAATTTAAACTCTCCTTATCTAGAAATCCTATCTCTAGTTTAAACGATTTAAACTCCCTTATCTAGAAATCCTATCTCTAGTTTAAACGAGTTTAAACTTATCCAGATCGGCTGGGCCCTATGGGGCCTTGTGCCCTGGCCCAATGCGGCCAGGACACTCCCTCATAGGCCCATGCCCCTCCCGGAAGGTGGGGCCACGTTGGTCCCCTTCCGGAAGGTTCTAGAAGCTTCGGTACAATACCGATTAACGGAACAATTCAACTCCAAAACTGCGCTTATATGAATCTTATTCTCCGGACCATTCGAACCTCTCGTGATATCCGGATCCCATCCGAGACTCGAACAAAATTCATAAACCAATTATCCAATCTATCCTAGCGTCAAGACACGTTAAGTGTGTGACCTACGGGTTCGAGAATATGCGGACATGATCTTCTATCAATAATCAACAGCGGGTCTGGCACCCATATTGACTCCACACATTCATCGATGATCATATCGGATGAACCACGATGCCGTGATTCAATCAATCCCATATATATATTCCTCTGCCTCACGATATTTTACTTGCGAGATTCGATCGTCGGTACCGTCATACCTAGTTCAATCTCGTTCACGCAAGTACTTTACTCGTCCGTAATCCGATATCACTTTGTGATTAACTCCTTAACCACATGCTTGCAAGCGGTGTTGATATCGACACGAGTGGGCCAAGTATATCTCTCCGACTTGGGAGGGACAAATTCCATCTCGATACATACAACCCAACAGATACTTTCCGATCACCTGAGAGACACCTTTATGATCACCCTCTCATAGGATGACGTTTGATGACCTCAAAGCTTTCTTCCGGTACCAGGGAGTTGCATTATCTCATGGTCTAAGGAATACAATATTTGACATAGGAAAAGCTTCGCAGAGATGAACACGATGAAACGATCTAATTGCTTCGCTTAGTTTGGGTCTGTCCATCATATCATTCTCCCAATGATATGATCTCATTATTAATTGACAACTCATGTCTATGGTTAGGAAACCTTAACCATCATTGATCAATGAGCTAGTCCATAGAGGCGTACTAGGGACACGGTGTTGTTCACAAACCACACAAGTATTAAAGTTTCCGCTTAATACAATTCTAGCATGGAATATAAACTTTATCATGAACAAGAATTACAATAATAACATCTTTATTATTGCCTCTAGGGCATAATTTCAGCAAATCCTGCTTTCACTATATATTGGATTTCTAAGGCAAAATATAGTCACCGTGGTTCGCAAACCACAATCACGCCAAGGTGCTTCCCAATAAATATGATGTTGCTAATTTTGTGTAAGAAAAACTTCTAAAAGAACATTGTTAGTCAAAAAATAATTTGGACAATCAAAATACTCCTGGTAGATTAGAATGGCTGTAATATATCGGTTGTCCCACCAGATCCTAGTCGGATAATGCATACATACATTTACTGAACTACCATATGCCCCATTCTTGAAAGAACATATTTACTCCTCGTTGTATGATTTTTGTGAGTAATCCACATAGCCAAAGCTGAATTACAAAATTATACACTTTGGTTAATACAATCCATAAGTTATGCTTTTATCTGGATCAACGCACCTCAAAGTGTACATGTACTATTAATTCCAGAACAGACGTGGGATGTTTCGCGACTTTGCTTCAAGTACACCTTTAGCTTATCAAAATTTGTTCCACCGGATATACTCTTTTGTCCAAAAAAAATTAAGTGCTACTCCTTCAGTTTCAAAATATAAGATGTTTTAACTTTGTGAAGCAAATGTATCTAGACTAGTTTTAGTATGTAGGTTCACTCATGTTTGTAGTGAATCTACACACTAAAACAAGTCTTGATACATTTTCTTCACAACCCTAAAACATCTTATATTTTGAAACGAAGTGAGTACTTGTGAGGTACTCCCTCTGTTTGGGTTTATTAGACCGGAGAGCTTTTTCAGCTATTTCGAAATTATAAGGCCGGAGTACTAACTTTCCTTAATTCTCGTGCGCTAATTAATTTCCTACCGAGAAAGCCGTGCATGTGGCAGGCGCATGCGAGCCTCACGGTCTCCCTCACTCATAGTTGATTGGTCGGGGGAAGAAAAAAGACTGCGTGGTGTTTCATAGAGTTAATTTCGCTGCAATTACGAGGCAGTTTTAACCTTCCCGATGCTGCTCCTTTATTTTTTAGCCCACGTCTTGGTATCTACGACATGGTCCTCCGGCCTAATAAACCCAAACAGAGGGAGTACTAACTAATGAGAATAGACCAAACAGTTTTGTGTCGAATAATTAGTCTGTAATTATTTATATACGGACCTCATGCATATGTTCTCATCAGTGGCATTTCCTGATTCATTTTTTCTTTTCGATTTGTGCAGTATGACAGAAATTGTATCCGGTGGCGCTGTTTTCATGAGGATGGGTCGCGGAGCAAGTAGTCGGCGCAGCGAAGAAAACATGCCCAACTTGAAAGCGCCTAACGCTGGCCACCGGCTGGCCGGTGAGATCTTGATAGCTAGTTGCATATCCGACATGGCCCATTGGTTATTCAAGAGAGAAGAGATATGTTTACCGTAGGAAGAGGAGATAAAAATTGGTGTTTATTATTGACACGGACTTCCTGAATCTATATCCCATCACGACCGAGAGCTCCCCTAGTCTATATGCGATCTCCAATTTAAATTGTAGTCACGATTCGGTCTGGTCAAATCTGGTGTTTGTTTCGTTTCGTCCATATGACATACATGGCCGGTTAGATGTACTACGTGACACGCAATGTCTATGCATATTGATGTTAACAAAAAGTGGGTTGATCTCGGCCCTTATAATTTGGTCCCACCAAAATCGGACGAGTTAGATTATTTTAGTGATATGGCTTAACATGGTGGCTCCGTTAGACATCCGTATATTACTTTTAGTATATAATAGATAGATAATAGATTTTGCTAGCTGGTGCCTGTGATTTTTTCTCTCTTTGTTAAAGAGGTTTTTCCCAGTGAGTTATTATTCTTGTTTTTCGTTATTTGCTTGTCGTGTTTATATCACCGAACACGCTGTTAAGCCGGACCGAATAAAAACCGTCATTGGGAGACGTTGCTGATAATGACTTTTTTTCGGCGTGACCAAAACCGTTTGGAACGTCGTTTGAAGATTGCGGGCTAAGATGATCTAGACTAGTCATAGTAGGAGTAACTTAAATAGTAACATAGAACCTTTTTAGAACTTTGTCTAGGTATGTACTCTGGCTTAAAGCTATCAGGCGTCTTTGTCTATCTCTATAGATTTTGATGCCCAATATATAAGCAGCTTCACCTAGGTCTTTCATTGAAAAACACTTGTTCAAATAACTCTTCACATCGTTAAGCATGTTGATGTCATTTCCGATAATCTATGTCATCCACATACAGTATCAGAAACGTCACCGAGCTCCCACTCACTTTCTTGTAGATACAAGCTTCGTAGCAATTTGGAACAAATCCAAAGCTCTTGATCACTTGATCAAAACGAAGGTTCCAACTCCGAGATGCTTGCTTCAGTCCATAAATGGAACGCTGAAGTTTGCATACTTTACTAGCATCCTTAGGATCGACAAAACCTTCGGGTTGCATCATATACAACTCTTCATCAATGTTGCCATTGAGGAAAGCAGTCTTGACATCCATCTGCCATATTTCATAATCATGAAACGCAGTAATTGCTAATAAAATCCGAATGGACTTAAACATCGCTACGGGAGAGAAAGTCTCATCGTAGTCAACACCTTGAACTTGTCGAAAACCTTTTGCGACAAGCCGTGCTTTATAGACGGTAACATTACCATCCGCGTCCGTTTTCTTCTTGAAAATCCATTTGCACTCAACGGCCTTTCGGTCGCTAGGAGGATCCACCAAAGTCCATACTTGGTTTTCGCTCATGGATCCCAATTCGGATTTCATGGCTTCCAGCCATTTCTCAGAGTCTGGGCTCATCATCGCTTCCTCATAATTCGTAGGTTCACTGTCTTCTACCAACAAGACAGTCAAGACAGGGTTGCCGTACCACTCAGGAGGGGCACGCGACCTTGTCGACCTGCGACGTTCAGTAGCAGCATCGTCCGAAGCTTCATGATCCTTGTCATTAGCTTCCTCTATTGTTGGTGCAGGCGGCACTGGAACAATTTCAGGTGCGCTACTCCAATTCAAGAGAAGGTTCAATAACCTCGTCTAGCTCTACTTTCCTCCCACTCACTTCTTTCGAGAGAAACTCCTTCTCAAGAAAGGAACCGTTCTTTGCGACAAACACTTTGCCTTCGGTTCTGTGATAGAAGGTATACCCAATGGTTTCCTTAGGGTATCCTATGAAGACGCATTTCTCCGTTTTGGGTTCGAGCTTGTCCGACATCAACTTCTTGACGTAAGCTTCGCATCCCCAAACTTTAAGAAACGACAACTTAGGTTTAGCACCAAACCACAGTTCATACGGTGTCGTCTCAGCAGATTTAGATGGAGCCCTATTTAAAGTGAATGCAGCGGTTTCTAATGCATAACCCCAAAATGATAACGGCAAATCAGTAAGAGACATCATTGATCGGACCATATCTAATAGGATTCGATTCCGGCGTTCAGACACACCATTGCGCTGTGGTGTTCCGGGTGGCGTGAGTTGTGAAACGATTCCACTTGCTTTAAGATGCGTGAGAAAATCATAACTCAAATATTCGCCCCCACGATCGGATCGTAGAAACTTAATCTTTCTGTTACGATGGTTCTCCACTTCATTCTGAAATTCCTTGAACTTTTCAAATGTTTCAGATTTACGTTTCATTAAATAGATATACCCATATCTACTTAAGTCATCGGAAAAAGTTAGGAAATAACGATATCCACCGCGCGTCGAAACACTCATCGGTCCGCATACATCGGTATGTATGATTTCCAACAAGTCCGTTGCTCGCTCCATCATACCGGAGAACGGGGTTTTGATCATCTTGCCCATGAGGCATGGTTCGCATGTGTCAAATGATTCAAAATCAAGAGACTCCAAAAGTCCATCAGAATGGAGTTTCTTCATGCGCTTTACACCAATATGACCTAGACGACAGTGCCACAAATAAGTAGTATTATCACTATCTACTTTGCATCTCTTAGCCTCAATGTTATGGATGTGTGTTTCATCCCTTTCGAGATTTAGAAGAAATAAACCATTTATAAGAGGTGCATGACCATAAAAGATGTTACTCATATAAATAGAACAACCAATATTCTCCGATTTAAATGAATAACCGTCTTGCAATAAACACGATCCGAAATAATGTTCATGCTCAACGCAGTACATAACACTTATTAAGGTTTAAAACTAATCCCAAGGTATAAGGAGAGCGTCGATGGCCATCACATCAACTCTTGATCCGTTGCAACGCATCGTCACCTCATCCTCGCAGCCGTCTATTCCGTAGCTCCTGTTTTGAGTTACAAATATTAGCAACTGAACCAGTATCAAATACCCGGGCACTACAACGAGGGATAGTAAGGAAAACATCAATAACATGTATATCAAATATACCTTTGATGGTGCCAGCCTTATTGTCCGCTAAGTACTTTGACGCTTCCAAAGGACCCTGTCCTTGCAATAGAAGCACTCAGTGTCCGTCTTAGGACCAGACCTGAGCTTCTTCTCAGCAGGGGCATTGCGCTTGCCGCTGCCCTTCTTGAAGGGCTTCTTTGCTCCCTTACCTTTTCTAAAGGTGGGCTTGTTGACCATCAACACATGATTATCCTTCTTGATGTCCACTTCCGCAGCCTTCAGCTTTGCGAAGAGCTCGGTGATCGTATCAGTGGAACCAATCTGATTATGAGTCACTACAAAACTTTTGTAGCTGGGAGGGAGTGATTGCGAACCTGTCAATCTTGAGCTCCTCCGAATCGTGCATTCCAGCTTGCTCAAAGCGTTGAGTGTATCCCGACATCTTTATGGCGTGCTCACTAACGGAACTCCCTTCCTCCATCTTGCGCTTAAAGAACTTCTCGAGATCTCATATCTCTCGAGCGGGCTTGAGTCTCAAACATGGTTTTCAGCTCCTCGAGAATCTCAAAGGGCCCGGATAGGTTTCAAAACGATTTTGAAGCTCCGGTTCCATAGCAAACAACATGGTGCTCTTAATCACACCATAATCATCTTTGCCGATCGATAGACAACTTTCTCATCACCGCTAGCGATTGCGGCAGGGGTCACCTAACGCTTTCCCAAGGACATAGTCCTTTGTCCGCCGCATGTAATGATTCTTAGATTGCGAACCATTTGGTGAAGTTAGACCCATTGTTTCTAAGCTTTTCCTTCTCAAAGAAAACGTTGAAGTTGAAGTTGGATTTGGCCATGTGATCTACAGTATTTGCAAGTACAATTTAGACTATGTTCATGATAAATAGTTCAACTTAATCAAATTACTAGATGAACTCCCACTAAATTCAACATCCCTCAAGTTGTTTAGTGAACACGATCCAAATTCACCACACCTAATCCGATCATCACGAGAAGAGATGTGGTTTCAATGGTGGACAACAAAGTGTCGATCATATCATTCATATGACTCATGCTTAACCTTTCGGTTCTTGTGTTCCGAGGCCATGTCTGTACATGCTAGGCTCGTCAAGCTAGACCCAAGTATTTCCGCATGTGCAAAACTGGCTTGCACCCGTTGTATGTGAGCGTAGAGTCTATAGCACCCGATCATCACGTGATGCTTGGACACGACGAACTTTCGCAACGGTGCATACTTGGGGAGAACACAGTTTTTATCTTGATCTTTATGAGGAATCATCTTATAATGCTACCGTCATGATCTAAGCATAATAAGATACATAAAGGGATAAACATCACATGCATATAACTTTATGTGACATGGTATAGCCAATCCTCAAGAATGATCTCCATCTTGTGCTCCGCATGATCTCCATCACTCCACCATGATTGCCTCCACCACGAATAGCAACTACAACTATTGCTAACTATTTAGCGATAAAGTAAAGCTATTACATGGTGTATAAGAAGTTGACTCGCAGGTCATACACAATTATAAAGACAACCATATGGCTCGCCGTTGTGTACTCATCGACATGCAAGTCGTGAAACATTACAAAACATGATCATCGATACAATATACACATCATATCTTGGGTCATACCATATCAGAAAACACTTCTGCAAAAACAAGTTAGACGCCTCTACTTTGTTGTTGCATGTTTTACGTGGCTTTATGGGAGTAGATGCTAAGAACGATTCTTACCTACGGAAAGCCACAACGGTGATATTATGGTTGCCAAACTCCGTGTTAATCCCATGACAACTATAGTGAGAGAAACCGACATCCACCACCGCATGTGGAACAAGCCACACGCAAGTGCGGAGCCGGTCTCGCGAACGACGCCGTAAGGTTGGCCTGGACCGCTTCAATCTCACTATCCCGTCATAAGAAGAACACAAACAAGAGGCTTGCAACAGAAAATTTCAACGCCCGCAACAACCATGTTATGCTCTACTGTGAAACACATCTACGCATAGATCTAGCTCGGTACCATCAAGGGTTTCGCGCATAGTAAATCAAAATTTTCTACGGAGCGAACAGAGGGAAAGCCAAGATCTAATCTAGGAGATGCAAACAACGAGAGAGATTGGATTAGATCTTCATACCCTTGAAGATTCGCGCGCAATGAACGCTTTAACGTGGGTGATGTAGTCGTACTCGCTTCTCCTCCTCGCGATCCGATCCGATCTAGCACCACAAGTGGCGGTGCCTCCGTGAGATGCACACGCAAAGACCTCGGCGCCTCCTCCTCGGACCAGCGAGTATGGTGGAGAGATAGATTGGATCTACAACACGACGGCGTGGTGTATATGGTGGAGAATTTCTGCAGGCTTCGCACAAACAATCGGGAGGAGAGAGTAAGGTAGCAAGGCAGCTAGGGCTTGGAGGAAGGTGTGTGTTTGGGAGGCGCACCACCCTCTATATATAGAGGCGGCCAGCCCTGCCCCTCCTCCAAGCCTATCTCTAGTTTAAAAAATTTAAACTCTCCCTTATCTAGAAATCCTATCTCTAGTTTAAACGATTTAAACTCTCCCTTATCTAGAAATCCTATCTCTAGTTTAAACGAGTTTAAACTTATCCAGGATCGGCTGGGCCCTATGGGGCCTTGTGCCCTGGCCCAATGCGCCAGGACACTCCCTCATAGGCCCATGCCCCTCCCGGAAGGTGGGGCCACGTTGGTCCCTTCCGAAGGTTCTAGAAGCTTCCTACAATACCGATTAACCCGAACAATTCAACTCCAAAACTGCACCGCCTTATATGAATCTTATTCTCCGGACCATTCCGGAACCTCGTGATATCCCGGATCCCATTCGAGACTCGAACAAAAATTCATAAACCAATTATCCAATCTATCCTAGCGCCAAGACACGTTAAGTGTGTGACCTCGGGTTCGAGAATATGCGTATATGATCTTCTATCAATAATCAACAGGTCAGGCACCCATATTGACTCCCACACATTCATCGATGATCATATCGGATGAACCACGATGCCAGGATTCAATCAATCCCATATATATATTCCCTTCGTCTCACGATATTTTACTTGCCCGAGATTCGATCGTGTACCGCCATACCTAGTTCAATCTCGCTCACGCAAGTACTTTACTCGTCCGTAATCCGATATCACTTTGTGATTAACTCCTTAACCACATGCTTGCAAGCGGTGTTGATATCGACACGAGTGGGCCCAAGTATATCTCTCCGACTTGGGGACAAATTCCATCTCGATACATACAACCCAACAGATACTTTTCCGATCACCGAGAGACACCTTTATGATCACCCTCTCATAGGATGACGTTTGATGACCTCAAAGCTTTCTTCCGTACCGTGGAGTTGCATTATCTCATGGTCTAAGGAATACAATATTTGACATAGGAAAAGCTTCGCAGATGAACACGATGAAACGATCTAATTGCTTCGCTTAGTTTGGTCTGTCCATCATATCATTCTCCCAATGATATGATCTCATTATCAATTGACAACTCATGTCTATGGTTAGGAAACCTTAACCATCATTGATCAATGAGCTAGTCCATAGAGGCGTACTAGGGACACGGTGTTGTTCACAAACCACACAAGTATTAAAGTTTCCGCTTAATACAATTCTAGCATGGAATATAAACTTTATCATGAACAAGAATTACAATAATAACATCTTTATTATTGCCTCTAGGGCATAATTTCAGCAAATCCTGCTTTCACTATATATTGGATTTCTAAGGCAAAATATAGTCACCGTGGTTCGCAAACCACAATCACGCCAAGGTGCTTCCCAATAAATATGATGTTGCTATTTTGTGTAAGAAAAACTTCTAAAAGAACATTGTTAGTCAAAAAATAATTTGGACAATCAAAATACTCCTGGTAGATTAGAATGGCTGTAATATATCGGTTGTCCCACCAGATCCTAGTCGGATAATGCATACATACATTTACTGAACTACCATATGCCCCATTCTTGAAAGAACATATTTACTCCTCGTTGTATGATTTTTGTGAGTAATCCACATAGCCAAAGCTGAATTACAAAATTATACACTTTGGTTAATACAATCCATAAGTTATGCTTTTATCTGGATCAACGCACCTCAAAGTGTACATGTACTATTAATTCCAGAACAGACGTGGGATGTTTCGCGACTTTGCTTCAAGTACACTTTTAGCTTATCAAAATTTGTTCCACCAGATATACTCTTTTGTCCAAAAAAAATTAAGTGCTACTCCTTCAGTTTCAAAATATAAGATGTTTTAACTTTGTGAAGCAAATGTATCTAGACTAGTTTTAGTATATAGGTTCACTCATGTTTGTAGTGAATCTACACACTAAAACAAGTCTTGATAAATTTTCTTCACAACCCTAAAACATCTTATATTTTGAAACGAAGTGAGTACTTGTGAGGTACTCCCTCTGTTTGGGTTTATTAGACCGGAGAGCTTTTTCAGCTATTTCGAAATTATAAGGCCGGAGTACTAACTTTTCTTAATTCTCGTGCGCTAATTAATTTCCTACCGAGAAAGCCGTGCATGTGGCAGGCGCATGCGAGCCTCACGGTCTCCCTCACTCATAGTTGATTGGCCGGGGGAAGAAAAAAGACTGCGTGGTGTTTCATAGAGTTAATTTCGCTGCAATTAAGAGGCAGTTTTAACCTTCCCGATGCTGCTCCTTTATTTTTTAGCCCACGTCTTGGTATCTACGACATGGTCCTCCGGCCTAATAAACCCAAACAGAGGGAGTACTAACTAATAAGAATAGACCAAACAGTTTTGTGTCGAATAATTAGTCTGTAATTATTTATATACGGACCTCATGCATATGTTCTCATCAGTGGCATTTCCTGATTCATTTTTTCTTTTCGATTTGTGCAGTATGACAGAAATTGTATCCGGTGGCGCTGTTTTCATGAGGATGGGTCGCGGAGCAAGTAGTCGGCGCAGCGAAGAAAACATGCCCAACTTGAAAGCGCCTAACGCGGGCCGCCGGCTGGCCGGTGAGATCTTGATAGCTAGTTGCATATCCGACATGGCCCATTGGTTATTCAAGAGAGAAGAGATATGTTTACCGTAGGAAGAGGAGATAAAAATTGGTGTTTATTATTGACACGGACTTCCTGAATCTATATCCCATCACGACCGAGAGCTCCCCTAGTCTATATGCGATCTCCAATTTAAATTGTAGTCACGATTCGGTCTGGTCAAATCTGGTGTTTGTTTCGTTTCGTCCATATGACATACATGGCCGGTTAGATGTACTACGTGACACGCAATGTCTATGCATATTGACGTTAACAAAAAGTGGGTTGATCTCGGCCCTTATAATTTGGTCCCACCAAAATCGGACGAATTAGATTATTTTAGTGATATGGCTTAACATGGTGTCTCCGTTAGACATCCGTATTATACTTTTAGTATATAATAGATAGATAATAGATTATGCTAGCTGGTGCCTGTGATTTTTTCTCTCTTTGTTAAAGAGGTTTTTCCCAGTGAGTTATTATTCTTGTTTTTCGTTATTTGCTTGTCGTGTTTATATCACCGAACACGCTGTTAAGCCGGACCGAATAAAAACGGTCATTGGGAGACGTGGCTGATAATGACTTTTTTTTTCGGCGTGACCAAAACCGTTTGGAACGTCGTTTGAAGATTGCGGGCTAAGATGATCTAGACTAGTCATAGTAGGAGTAACTTAAATAGTAACATAGAACCGTATGCAATGCTATATAAGTATTTTGGTGACATGACATGTCATTAATTGAAAAAAAAGTCATATGGTAACTAGCTATATTACCATAACACACGTCCAAGACACAACGAGTCCACGCAATAATAAATAGTCTGCTAATACTATTACTCTTATGACACCATATGAAGATACGAAACTAGTGTCCTCCGTTATAACGAGCCTAGCATCCTCGGTTTCCTGGTCATGGAAGGACGATGGCCCGAATGTCAAAAACAAGTCTTTAAGCCCACACGGTACAGCACGTTTCGGTCACGATTCGGTCTGGTCAAATTTGGTGTTTGTTTCGTTTCGTCCATATGATATACATGGCCGGTTAGATGTACTACGTGACATGCAATGTCTATGCATATTTACGTTAACAAAAAGTCGGTTGATCTCAACCCTTATAATTTGGTCCCACCAAAATCAGACGAATTAGATTATTTTAGTGATATGGCTTAACCTGGTGGCTCCGTTAGACATTCGTATGTTACTTTTAGTATATAATAATAGATAATAGATTTTGCTAGCTGGTGCCTGTGGATTTTTGCTCTCTTTGTTAAAGAGGTTTTTCCCTATGAGTTATTATTCTTGTTTTTCGTTATTTGCTTGTCGTGTTTATATCAGGGACAACCTGAGAGCACCGAACACGCTGTTAAGCCGAACCGAACAAAAACGGCCATTGGGAGATGTGGCTGATAATGACTTTCTTTCCGGCTTGACCAAAACCGTTTGGAACATCGTTTGAAGATTGCGGCCTGAGATGATCTAAGACTAGTCATAGTAGAAGTAACTTAAGTAGTAACATAAAACCATATGCAATGCTACATAAGTATTTAGGTGACATGACATGTCATTAATTGAGAAAAAAGTCATATGATAACTAGCTATGTTACCATGACACACCTTCAAGACACAATGAGTCTACACACCGATAAATAGTCTGCTAATACTATTACTCTTATGACACCATATAGTAAAGGGTTAATTGGATCTATGCCATTGCTATTTCCACCGGTTGGAGATATGCCATTACAAAAACCAAACTTGGAAATATGCCACTCCAACTTTCTTATACCTCTAGCTATGCCATTTCTTTCAATACCAGTTCATATATAAGTCATATACTCGGGTATATACTTTGTATTCCCGTACCAACAACTAAAAAAAGAAAAGAAAGGAAGCACACCGAATTTCCCTATGTTTCTCGTGGAGCACTTTCTGGGGAAAATTCCATCTAATCTCGAAATCGTGCTTGGTTGGGCCTTTAAGTTATCCTATTGCCTAGCCGTCAGGTTGTTATGACTGTAGAAATTCAGGAACCTGATAAGTTCCAGAGAAATTTTCTCCATCGGAAGCGGAAAGCAAGAACGTGCGGCGACGAGTGAGCACAAACGCCGGCCTAACCAACCGAGCTCCTCCACCTTTCTACCGCGAGGCCGGCCGGACGATGGAGCTCATGCCGAGCCACTAGATCAGGATTAATGGTGGCCGGGGCCTCGCAACAGAGACAGGGGCAACTCCATGAACAATGAGGTTCAGCAGCGAGCTCCTGCGTCCTTGCGCAAGGGAGGGCCTCCAGCAGCGCGAGCCACTCCAGTCGCGAGCTCCTCCGGCTGTCGCATCACGCGAGGAAGGGTTTCATCTGCCACCGTCTAGGCCCCAGAAGCGGCGGCGGCGGTCGCCGCGCTATGGATTTGGGCTCGTCCACGCGCATAATATTTGGACAGGGAAATCTGGTGCGGTTTCCTTTTTTCCTTTTTATGTGTAACTCTGTACAGGAGTAGTACAAATGTATGTACGGGAGTATAAGAAACTGTATATGGATTGTTATTGGAAGAAATGGCATAAGTAGAGGTATAAGGAAGTTGGAGTGGCATATTTCCAAGTTTGATTTTTGTAATGGCATATCTCCAAACTGTGAAAATTACAATGGCATAGATCCAATTAACCCTATAGTAAACTAGTGTCCTCCGTTATAACGAGCCTAGCATCCTGGGTTTCCTGGTCATGGAAGGACGACGGCCCCGAATGTCAAAAACAAGTCTTTAAGCCCACACGGTACAGCACGTCCTCTGTGTTTTTCGAGAAACGAATCGCATGTTGCCTCAATTAACGTACGCGAAAGTACTCGCCAGTACAGCGACATTCTTTTCTTACAAAGCTACAGCTTAGGCATGTTCGCGCGTGACTCATCGCCAGGGAGCCTCGCATGGCATTCATGATTACATTGGAGAAGAAGATGGTCTAGTACGAGGCTACCCACTGTAGCTGACGGTGGCCGTCCGTTAATGCGTGTTTGCTGATGATCTAACAGGGGGAGGCGGCGGCGCCGGAGCTTGAGCCGGTGGAGAGGCTCCTCTCGAGGTAGAAAGCGCGCAGCCTGGCGGTCCGGCTGGCGCCGCCGCTGGCGGAGTGAGACAGCGCGGGGAGGCCCCACTGGGAGGAGAACACGATGGCGGGGCACTCCGCCGCTGCGGCGCCGGCGCTCGCAATCCGCCGCACCAGCTCCGTCAGCAGCGCGGCCGCACGCCGCGCCGGCACCAGGACGAGCAGCAGCCGCATCAGCAACCTCGCGCCTCTCTTGCCCGTGCGCAGGGGCGCCATTCCCACCCTCTTCCGCAGACGCAGCGGCCGCCTCGCCCTTGTCCACTTGCAGGAAGCCGCCGCCGCCGCCTCCCCGTCGCCGTCACACAGCTCGCCGCGAAGACGCTGGTACTGGCGTCTCGGCGGCCGGTCCTTCGCCATGAGCACCTCCAGGCCCATGTGATGTGAGCTACCTAAAAGGCGGCAGAGAGAAAGCAACTGACGAGTGAGCTATGAGCTGTAGGAATCATGGGGGGCAAGCGAGACGACGGGCGTGCGTATATATAGGCGCTAGGCGTGGAGGAACTCCCATTATTGCGCGTTGGTATGCAAGCACATGGGGTAGAATCGTGCCGACTGTGCCGGCCGGCCGATCAAGAGCGCCGAGGCATGCGAGTTGCTGCTGCATTACCATTACAAAATGGCGCGGCAACGACCGAGCGGCGCCTACGGCCTGATTCGCTTTTGACACATGCTTTTCCTCCACCAACATTATACTACTATAATACGCATGCAGATTAACTTACCAGCTAATACTCTGTATCACATTATTGTATGGATCATTGGATCTTGGATGGAGGCATGATCTTGTAACCATCAAACATAATTTCTTTCTGTTAAAAGAACTTCTGCCGGAAAATGAATTGGCCCCTCCATGGAAAATCCAAGCGGTCTTAAACATGACATAGGCACTACAGACCACTCAAACATAACATTTTTCTTTGAGATGGAGGTGATACACGGCCTCTGCATCAAAATGATATTATTCAATATAGTTTTACAAACAAAATATAGAGATCAACCCAAAGCCAATTCACCAACGATAGCTCTCGCAACACCTACAACCTTCATAAGTGGGTGGCAATATCGGGGCCATCACATTGACGTCACACCTATGCACATCATCATAAAACCGATGCCTCACCAAACCATCCAATGGCGAGCCGGGAGCATAAACCGGTCTAGCAGACCCTCATCGTAAACCAGTGTATGCACTCCAAACGTCGCCACCACCATCTTACGTCAACCTATCTTCAGGACATTGATTAAAGTAATGACCTTGTCATGCCCGTCGTCAGTGTCACCACGATGCCAGATTGCTGCCCTGCGCACGTCCATCATCACACGTCCGTCGTCGATGCCCTGTTGTGTCACACAACCGAGACTCGTCGATGAAGGTGCAATGGATGCAACACCGCTCCG
The DNA here is from genome assembly GCA_030063025.1 of Avena longiglumis. Taxonomy (NCBI): domain Eukaryota; kingdom Viridiplantae; phylum Streptophyta; class Magnoliopsida; order Poales; family Poaceae; genus Avena; species Avena longiglumis. Next base: position 128,946,694 of record CP125976.1, read on the forward strand.
CATCTTGCCTCGTCCATCTAGCAGCTTCTCAAAGTACAATGACCTCACAAGGGAGAACGGCGTAAGCGCCACCATTGTCCCGATCCGGTATACCCAGATCTAAGGTTTCCCCATAGCTAGTAGCACAAGTGAGTAGACGATAGCTGCACCAACGATGCCTTCTACAAGATAAGGTGAGTTAATGCCGCCATCACCCACCATGACCTAAGTCGGAGCTTGGTTTTTTACCGGCAACCTCATCTCCCCAGTTGACCTCTGGAACGTTCGCATACCACTAACGAAGAAGACAAGATTGAGTAGGTGCACCCACCATGGCCCGTCTAGGCCCAAACCCACATCGGACCCGCCATGCCACCACCACGTACCGCTGCGATCCGCCAAGCCCCACTGGGCACCGCCGTTTACAAGACCGATGCGGGCGCCACCGCTGCGCCAGATCTTCAGCCGAGGACCTCTGCTACGCCATACGGGATTTGTCCAACCATGACCTCGACGACAATGGGAGCATACGACGTGGAGGAGGGGGGAGCTCCGGTGCAAACCGGCGTTTATCGCACGGGAGCACTCAACATAACATGGCGTACCATAAAAAGCATCTCGTTCTCTTTGTTGTGAAGAATGGTACACTCATTGCATGACCACTTGGCAAAATTATTTACATATAATTGGTACTACCTGTTTTCCCACTACGACGAGCCAAAGGACCACACCCTTTTGCCGAACAACCAGAGCCTAACCTCCTCACCAGATGTGCCTAGGCTCGATCGTACTTCCGAATATACAAGATGTCTCAAACTGCTTGAAGATTCTGATTAGTCAGAATAAATACATCATGCTTGACTCCATTCATTGAGGCATGGTAATAACGATGGAAGCGTATCATTTTATCGTTTAAGTTGGCATGTGCCATCCATCATTAGCAACCAAAAGAAAGGTCACTAGGGACCAACAGTAATCATGGTCAATGATTGGCAAGAGGGCGGCTCGGATGATTGGCGGACCTACACTCTGTCGGAACGTTACCGCTTTTGTATTTTTGCTAACTACTTCATGTTTATGTGCCATGCATAAGAATTAAGCCTACATGTACGAGTAGAGGTATTTCTACTAACTACTTCTAGTTAGTCAAGACTAGCATTAGTACTACTAGTTAGTTTACCACTTTAATTAGCGAAGAGTTAAATTATTTAGAAGCTACATTTTTTTACTCAAACTAATTAATAGCATGAAAATCCTGGTTATCACAATCTCATGTGATGACATTTGACCAAATAAATGAAAATAATTTTGTATAAGAGTGTTATGAAACACAAGAATGACTACATGATTTCGTGTGTGTTGAGTTCAATAATGTTATTCACTCAGTCTTAAAACAAGTGACTTGAATTTGTCTAAGTTCATATGTATCTACACAGTAAAACGCATCTAGATATATACATATGAATCTAAATAAAGTGAAGTCACTTGTTTTGGGACAGAGGGAGTATTTTAATACCAACCGTAAAGCAAGCATGCTATGCGGGCCAATTATTGAACCTAGGAATGGGAAAAACATACTTAGCCATAAACGGACCAAGAAATGAGTAATGCAATAACTCCATAACTAACACCTCATAAATATTTTTGTATATTCAGGAATTTTCTATTTAGTATGTTGATTGTTATCTCTTCTATTTACTTACACCTAAAATTAACAATCATAGATTCAAGAAAACTCTATATATTCTAGAGGCAGCTCATCCTACTTAAAGCAACTCATGAACAAGTACATATATTTAAAGTTCATCTCCAAGTGGCACAAATTTAGGTACAAAAACATGCATTTTTTCATTGATTAAGAATACCATAGAATTTTGTGTAGTGTCTCGAGGAAACAACTAACATAAGTACCATTGCAATATATGCTTCAGATTTAATGCAACTGCAATTTCGATGGCCAGATTTAAAATTACACAATAAAAACAAATATATGTTGTTTTGTTTGTTGAATTATGGTATGCTTAATATTATTAAAGTATAATGACAAATAATGGTGGTTAAGATCATATGTCAAGAGAATGAATTGTAATTGCAAAAAGTAAAAAAATCGGTATAAATAAATTATTCTGTTCATTTTAACTTGCAATGCATGGGCCTACTAATTAAATGTACCATTCTTAGCACATACTCCCTCGGTATGAGTTTATAAATCCGGAGAACTAAAGCACTGGGACCAAGGAATAATTTAATTGCTAAGCTTTTTTATCTCCCTGTTCCGCATACCTGTCCATGCCGCATGCAAACACATGCACCATTGTAATTTTCGTAGTTGTAACCAGGGGAGAGAAACAAGACGCATGCAAACACATGCACATACTAATCTATTTATGTGTGAAAAACGATACCCGAATTTACATGTGGAGGTAACAATAGGATTTTCATACGAAGTTGAGCACCCGCATTGGGATGAAGAGATTTAAAGGAAAAATCTTGCTCATCAAAAACAACATCACGAGATATATAAATGCTTCCAGTAGAGACATCAAGACACTTCACACCTTTATGAAGAGGACTATATCCAAAAAAACACATTGCTTGGAGCGAAAAGCAAATCTACATTGATTATAAGGACGAAGATTGGGCCAACAAGCACAATCAAAAATATGTAGAATGTTATAGTTTGGTGTAGTGTCAAGAAGTTTTTCAATAAGAGTCATAAGATTAAGAACCTTAGTAGGAAACACGTTGATTAAAAAAAGTGGCAGTAAGGAATGCTTCATACCAAAACTTTAGAGGCATAAAAGTGTTGGTAAGCAATGCAAGACCAACTTCAATAATAAGACGATTTTTTTGCTGAGCCGAGTCATTTTGCTGGTGAGCATGAGGACAAGATATATGATGTGTAATGCCTACATTTTGAAAGAAACCTTGAAGTTTTTTATATTCACCACTCCAGTCCGTTTGCATAGCGATAATCTTTAAATTAGATTTTTGTCCAACAAGTTGTTGGAAATTGAGAAAAACTTGATAGACATCAGAACACTTTTTAAGAAAATAGATCCAAGTAAACTTGCTATAATCATCAATCAATCTTATATAGAATTAATGTTTGCCAACAGAGATAGGAGCTGGACCCCATACATTAGAAAATATTTGTTTTAAAGGAATAGTAGACACACTAGTGGAAATTGGAAATGGTAGTTGATGGCTCACAAATATAAGGGTTTATTTCAGGCGAATACTCAATACTATTTTTTAAGAACTTTTTGAACAATAAACAAAGATGGATGTCCTAGACGACGATGCCAAGTGGATGAAGAAGGCTTAATGGCGATGAAATCATGCTTGTGAGATCTTGTAGAAGTACGCCCTAGAGGATAGAGGCCAGCATGACAGGGACCTCTAAACAGAATTTCCTGCATGACCTAGTCCTTGATCAAAAGAAATACAGGTGAAACTCAACAAAGACATTATTATCTAGGGAAATTTTATAAGCAGACAATAAATTTTTGGATGCACTTAGAACATGGAGTATAAAGATGAAGAGAACTATGAGGGGCATGCAATATCGAATGACCAATGTGCTGAATTTCCATACCTGTTCCACCGGCATTGTGAACTTGATCTCGTCCACGGTAATCCTCGCTAACAAGAAGTTTGTTTAATTCCCCAATGGCATGATGTGTGTCTCCAATATCCATCTACCAATTGATGTCAACACCATAAGCACCCCTCTCCTGATCCTGGCGTGAATCATCATCACCATCATAGTACGAGTAGTGCCACCAAACAATCACTTGCAGCGTGTCCATGTTTTTTTATAGATCTGGCATGTAACATCTTGAAAAGGAGTGCGAGTGCGACCATGTGCACGACCCTTGGGGGAACCTCGATACTGCTAATCCTACTGGGAAGGATACTGTTGATTTTGGAAGCGCTGCTGGTCACAACGATACTGCTCATGTCCACCACGATACTGCTGCTCCTGGTGATAGTGTTCCTGTCCACCGCGATACTGCTGGTCCTGGCGACAGGGTTCCTGTCCACGTTGATGTTATGGATGAGGGTTGTTGGCGCAGGGATTGTTAGGGTGGGGTGGACCATGATGAGCATCATTAGCGGAGGTTTGCAAGGCCAGCTGACTAGTTTCGGCCAGCATATTGTTGCGGCGATCATAAGAGGTGAGTTGGGAACACATATCAGGGAGAGTCGTGCTTGGGACGACATTTATGGCAGCAACAAGAGGGGTATATTGACCATCTAATCCATTGAGGATTTATTCCTTAAGCTCATTGTCATCAACAACTCAACCCGCCGCTGCAAGTTCGGAGGCAAAGCCTTTCATCTTATTGAGGAATTTTTCTGCAGACATCTCAAGTTTCTTGGTGTTGGAGAGGCCACCACGAAGGAATGTGATGCGAGACTTCAACTAGGACGCGTACTGCGCCGCTAGGGTTGACCAAACGTCGAAAGCATGTTCGTCACCGACCACCAACGAGAGAATATCGTGCGGCATTGATTTGATCAGGTAACTTAAACCTTGTTGGTCGCGTACAAGCCAAACCCACGTTCTTGGGTTTTTCTTGTGGAGATCGATCTAGGCTAGACGATAGGAAGAGATGGCGGCTCTGATACCATGTCGATGTGGGCAGAACGATACCCCACGATGGAGGGGATTGATACGTGTTATATTGGGTTGAGAAAAGCCCTCAACTGGTGGCAAGTACAATTGATATACGTATCCAGGTGGAGTACTACTCCATACTGTATATGAAGATAAATACGTCTAACATAATCAACTAGATTAATTTGTATTAATTACCTCCGGATCTATAAACTAAGAATATCTGAAATAGCTCTCTGGATCTATAAACAAAAACATAGGGAGTACTTAACTTTTGTGACGTTATGACACATAAGTGCAATATGCTAAATAGGTTTCAAGTGACTCATCTAATCCTTAGTCCATGTAAAGTAGATGGAAGCCTTAGACATGAGATTGCAAAACTGATGAAATAATCACATCCATTGTAGCCGTTTTAATAATTTCTTGTATAATCATCCAAACAGCCAGAATTATAGAAGCTCGAATTATCAAAGACTTCTATTTCACGGTGGATACAACACTATCAAGCATACTCGCGGATAGAAAATCAATGCTCTTAATTTTACAATCAGATCAAGTGCAAAGTATAATATGCACTACATACTAACATCCATAAACACATATAACCATATCATAATCTTACTAAAATCCTAAATATTGGGGTTTGTAACAACAACACAGTTTATTTTGTTACGGTACTAACGAAAATACCGAAATATCACAGAAATTAGATCATTAACATAGTTTATGACATGTGGGCCATCCGAGAGTCCAAATAGGATTCCGCCTTGAACCTGGTGCACCACAATTATACATGGACCCTCAACTCGAGCTTTTCAGCTTGCCCCGAGCTTCTTGGGCTCGCCCTAGGTTAGGCTTGGCCCGCTACTGACTCTGGACCGAGCCTAGTCCGAATTCCTCGACCGCGACAGCCTCGGGACGAGCCCGGCTCGGCTTGGTCCACTCGTCTGGCTTGTCTTTTTTTCCCGTGAATTAATAAAAGGATGAATTTAGAGTCAATGGGATGGATATTTGTCTAGTTGGGCCGTTTCGTTCATTCATAGACAACACGGGATGACAGGAGCTTCTTCTTCCTCACAATAGGGTTCCAGGACGTCTAACAGTGCCGCCGCCATGCCGTCCAGCAGTGTCTCTGCCACCACGCCACGCCGCCCCTCCACCTAGCAGTGCCTCCACCGCGCCGCCCCGCCACCCAGCAGTGCTGCAGCGCTGCCGCGACGCCAAGCACTATCGGTGCCGCTCCAAGTCCTGGGTCGCCGCCTGCACTGCCGCAGCCGTTGAAGAGGGCTCACCCGTCAGTGAGCGGCCCTGTTTGGCTTGCGAGCTGCACCGAGCTCGTCGAAAGCTTGGAACGATCTTAGTTGTGCGGCTCGCCAGCAGCGACGAGCTAGCTCGGGCTCGACAAATCTAGCCCGAGTTTTTTGCCGCTCCACGGCGAGCTGGACCGAGCCCAGCTAGTGTCCAGGTATAACTACAACGCCTCTTCCTCCCACTTTTTTCCTTTTCTCTTGTTTGCTTCTTTCTATTGGCGGGTACGGCTGAGCCGGCAAAATTCTAGCTTTGTTCGAATATCTAAATCGAACTTCATCTTATTAGAAAAGTTGACTTAATAAAATTTTATAATTTATATTACGATATACAGTAGAAATTAGATACAAAAGTATATTAACAAAATTGGAGTATTCACAATCAACTTGGGGCATGGAGCATTAAGGAAATTGTACGAGGCTGCCTAGGGTACTGTAGCTACGAGCCTGTGTGACAAGCTGCAGACCTATAACTAGCAAGGGGAGCCGGCGCCGGAGCTTGGGCCGGCTGAGAGGCTCCTCTCGAGGTAAAAGGCCCGCAGCCTGGCTGTTCGGCTGGCGCCGCCGCTGGCGGAGTGGGACAGCGCGGGGAGGCCCCACTAGGAGGAGAACACGATGGCGGGGCACTCAGCGGCCGCGGCACCGGCGCTCGCGATCCGCCGCACCAGCTCCGCGAGCAGCGCGGCCGCACGCCGCGCCGGCACCAGGACGAGCAGCAGCCGCATCAGCAGCCTCGCGCCTCTCTTGCCCGCGCGCAGGGGCGCCATCCCCACCCTCTTCCGCAGACGCAGCGGCCGCCTCGCCCTTGTCCACTTGCAGGCAGCTGATGCAGCCGCCGCCGCCTCCTCTCCGTCGACGTCGTAGAGCTCGCCGCGAAGACGCTGGTACTGGCGTCTCGGCGGCCGGTCCCTCGCCATGATGTCAAGACCCATGTGAGCAGTGCTAGCTAAAGGTGGCGGCGAGAAAGCAACTGGCGAGTGAGCTCTGAGCTGTAGGAATCATGGGGAGCAAGCGAGACGATGGGCGCGCGTATATATATAGGCCAGGCGTGGAGGAGCTCCCATTATTACGCGTTGGTATGCACGCACATGGGGAAGAATCGTGCCGGTCCGATCAAGAGCGCCGGCGTGGCATGCAAGTTGGGGATCGACCGGTGCAGCTGCATTACAAAATGGCGCGGCAACGACCGAGCGGCGCCTACACGGCCTGATTCGCTTTTGAGTTTTGACACGTGCTTTTCCTCCACCAGCATTATACTATGATACGCATGCAGATGAACTTACTAGCTGATGCTCTGTATCACATTATTGTATTGATCATTGGATCTTGGATGGAGGCATGCATGATCTTGTAACCATCAAACATAATTCGTTTCTGTTAAAAGAACTCCTACCGGAAAATGAAATTAGCCCTCCATTCAAAATACAAGCCGTCTTAAGCATGAATACTTCTTTTTTGTGTTTTTTCCCATCAGCATGTTTTTAAATACTTTTTCCATATAAGCCCGAACCAGTGGATTAAGTGCATTGCTGAAATAGTTGGATCATTGTTAGCAGATGGTTGCAGCTCTTGCTAGCTAACATGGCGTAGCATAAAAAGCATATCGTATTCTCTTTCTCCTAAAGAATGCTAGTACGATCATTGCAAGACCACTTGGCAAAATTATTTACATATAACGGGTACTACCGTACCTGTAGTCCCACTGCGGCGAGCCAAAGGACCACACCCTTTTGCCGAACAACCAGAGCCTGGCCTCCTCACCAGACGTGCCTAGGCTCGATCGTACTTCTGAATAAACAAAATGCCATGAACTGCCTGGAAATTCTTATTAGTCAGCAGGAGTACATCATATGCTTGAATCCATTCATTGAGGCATCATAATAAAGATGAAAGCGTAGCATTTTATCGTTTAAGTTTGCATGTGCCATCCATCATTAGCAACCAAAAAAAAGGTTACTAGGGACCAACAGTAATCATGATCAATGATTGGCAAGAGGGGCGGCTCTGATGATTGGCAAGCGATCAGTATTGTTAAGTACTCCTTCCGAAAGTTTTTCCTTTTGTATTTTTTTTGTTATTTATAGCTTTACTCATCATTCATCAGTGAAAAACAACAATAATCCAGTGTCCTTTTCGTCCACAAAAAAGAAGTTTATTTAAACCTAACGTCTCCTCCTTTCTAGTATAATACAATGACAGATAAGTAGGCCGCAGTTTGAGGAACTCTATTTATGCGAAACTGCGAAAGCACGTGAAATTCCATCATTTCTTTCACCCCCTTACATAACCGGACAGATAATGCATCACACTCTCTTTATAACTGGATATTTTAGTTGCAGCGCTACTGCTTTTCTGAAGTTCTCGAAAGAACAGAAAATAACGAATACAAATTTTAGTGGTCACTGCTCCTGTCTGTAAAGAGACCGTGCAATTGTACAAAGGCACAAGCAGACGATGATATTTTATAACACAAGGCATAAATGGAGAAGTCGTGCAACATGTGGCACAGAAGAACAAGAGAGTTCTTGTTTTCTCACCCAGGCAATATAGAAACTTTAGCATAATAAAATAACTGAATAGAGAAAGCTAAAGCTCAAGGATTTTTTTTGTTCTATGGACTAATCTGTATGCAATTTCAAAGAATTTTTTAAATCCACCCTACAATTATAAATAAAGTCAAATGGCTGAACCGACACAAGAAAGTCGCATACTGCAGAACCCGCAAAGTGGTCTGTCAGATGCTCACCAATCTAGACCTGCCCGGCCCGATTCTGGCACCCCCACTAGTATAGATCAGATCTTCATACACGCATGAAAATAATCCTTCACACACGATGAAATAAACCGTCTCTACCGATAAGTGTGCGATGAGCCTCTGTTAAACACACGGTTTTTTTTCTGTATGCGAATGCGAATGGACACACGATTCTTCAAAACTAACAGTTTGTGAAAGTGTCCTGTTTCACACACGTGTTTCGTCCCACCCCGTGTACATTCATGTTTGATAGGAGATTGGTACAAAATATTGCCTCCCCATGAACAAACATATTGTATTTTGCCTCCAGCAAGTCTTGACAAGCTCCGCCACTGCTTCACACCCCATCATGGGTTTCTTGACACGGTTGTTTTATTTCCCCTCTCGTCCTCCTTTGCAGGTGCTCTCTTTCAATTCAAACTCTAGAGTGTGTTGTGTCCTTGCGAGTGAAATGAGTGGTTGTTTAAGCCTGATATGTGAGAATTTTTGTTAAATTAATGCAGCTCAGGGACATCAACCAAGGAGTGGAAGGTAATTCTCATGATAGAAGATGAGATGGATAGGAGGCATATGCTCTATAGTCTTCTCGTACGTGTCATGAATGTGCATGTGAAGGATCATCTTGCCAGTACTACTTTATTGGCATTTAGTTCATTGACCAAAAATAACAAGTTGAATTAAATCATCTAGATTAAATGTGGAGCAACTAATTTGTTTGATAGAAGATCAAGGATGAAAGTGCATAACCCTTCCTAAGTGTGTTTGTTGACAACAAAAGTGAGTTTAACCGTGTGATAAGTGATTTAGGTACATTTGATGATTAGCATAAGGTGGTGGTTGACTCCTTAAAGGAAAAGATTGAGAAGGTTTTCCGTGGCTTTGCTAGTTTTTTGAGTCGTAGGAAAATCGTACTTTCAAGAGGGGTTGCTCTTCGGAAATTTCACGGGAAATCAAATGATGTTCACAAACCCATTTTCACCCACCTACAGTTCCTATCTTGTAATGGAGAATATCCTATGAAATCATGTTGTTGCCTATCATTGTTCACCGGAGACTCCGGGGTGGTAAGCCCAAAGAACTTTAACCTTGTATTTCATCGTCGAACCTTGCAAGCTCCTGGAATCAGGTTGGAGACTATGTCTCGTTCCCTCGGGTCGTAAGCTTGCAAGGTATTGAACCTGACCTGTAGAATCCGTCCTTCTGACCAGAGACTCTGGTTAGGACGGAGACTCCAGCGTAACTGGCAGACAATTGTTAGATTTAGGGGTGTCTATAAATAGTTGATTCTTGTACCTTGAGCAGTTGCAACTTCCAGACACACACACACACACACACACACACACACACACACACACACTCCTCTATTACATATGAGCTTAATTCCACTAGATCTCTCTCCCTAGCTACTAGAACTTGATGCCCTTTTGGGAATCAAGTGAGGATACCTAGATCTCACTTGTACCGAGGGGATTTGATTTCCCCTACTTTTCATCGATAAACTCGTTACTCTTGGGTTCTTAGAACCCTAGACGAAATAGGTCACGCCCGAAGTTCTCTCTTGGTGCTTCGAAGCTTATAGGTCATGTTGGGAGACTCCAATTTAGTTGTGGAGAGTACCCAACAAATTTTAAAGGTTTCGTTCGCCACCTTCAAGGACATTGCATAGTGCATCGTATGCCAACCTTTGTGGTGCGCACATGGGAGAATAAGGTGAGCTTTGTGGTATTGTTGGCCTTGTGTAGTGCCACACCTCTCCAACGAGGATGTACTTATTACCTTAAAAAAGGAACCCCGGGAATACTCTTCATGTATCCTTTGCGGTTACTTTTGTGCTTTACCCTTATTTTTGTCTATCTTTCTTTCTTGTCATATAGGTCAATTCACTTTGATGCATATCTAGAGGATTTACCTTTGTGTCAATCCTTAATTGAAAAAACTAAAATTTGGTTACCACCTATTCACCGCCTCTAGTCACCATACTTTACTTTCAATCGATATCAGATGGTCATGCTCATATTCAGGCTTTACTGCCTAAGGCAATATGGCTGATGATCCTCCTCAACCCGTGTTGGAGGGGTCGGGTGGTGGTCAACAAGTTGCCCCAATTGTCTCAAGTGCTATATCAAGGGAAGAGGACCATGGGCAACTAAAGAAACATTGGAAAACTCCTTGATTAATCAAGTGGAAATGATGATGGTTAAATTCATCGGCAACAAGTCCCAAGTACCAAGTACCCGAAGCATCCCTTGCCGATAATCCTTTGAAAAAATCTATGTCGAATGTTCCTCCTTCATAGGTATACCAGTCTGGTACAAGTTATTAGCATGAGGGAACCTCCAACGCTCCTAAAGGGAATAATGGTTCAGGTGCTAGGATCCCTCCACCAACCTCATATTGTGGCGCCCTCGGACATGTACTTTACCCTCAGATAGCAAATCATGGAGACCCTCCTAAACTTTTTTGCATCTAATTTTCCTAATTGACAGTATTTGATAAAATCTCATCTTAGTAGTGCACGTGTTCATTTGTGGAGAATTTTTGAACAGGGCTTCTATTGTTATGATCCAAGAAATTTGACCTCAAGATAAGATGTTGACTTGGAACTCAATGGTATGCCTTGAACCTCATCCCAAGGGCATTGATTCTAGAAGATTTTTCTCACATTCGCAATCTCACCACCACCACCACCAAAGAAGCTTGGGATCATATTCCTAAAGTGTTCCTTGGAAATGGTAGCATTCGGTACTCCAATCTTGTAGAAATGAATATGAGGCTGATGCCTTTGTGGGAAGAGAAGATGAGTCCCCTCAAGAATTATATATAAGAACCACGTCTCTTGGGATTCACATGAAAGATGGAAGTACGAAGATTGATGACTCATGGATCAAGCGCAAGTTCATGCAAGCCATTATGCCATTCCGCAAGTATACGACATTAAACATTCGTGCAAGACCGGATTTTCACTCTATGACTTCGAATCAAGTGTTGAGCGAGTTAGTTTCTTTGGAGACACCAAAGGAGACCGCACATCAAGCCCTAGCTCGCTCTCGTGCCACGAGTCAACCTAATCTAGCCTTAAAGACAAAGGCAAGCTACTATGAGGAAGAATATGACGAGGAAGAAGAAGAAGAGTTGGAGAGGAATCATGACCTCAAGTATGAGCTCAACAAACATTTCGTTTTATCTACAATATATTTTTAAAGCAATAAGGCAAGACCGCAAGGCCAAGGGACAATCAAAGAAACTCAAGGTCAAGTGCCCCTAAGGTGAGGAGTTGCTACAATTGTGGCAAAAATGATCCCTTCATTGTTGATTGTCCTTAAGAGAAGAGAGAAGACCATGGTGGATGTTTTGTTTGCAAAGACATGTCCAAATCTTCTCCCAACAAGTAAACCGGCAACAAGAAGCCCTTACCGGAGGCGGTGTCGGTTTCTCAATAGGAGTGCATGTCTAGGATGAAAAATAATATGATGAGGTTGTGGGAGTGGCCTCCATTGCCATCTCCACCCCTACCACCTTTACTCCCTCAGCCCACCGTTTTGACTCTGTCAACGAGAACAAGAGCTCCACCAACCACAAGTGCACTCCCTCTCCATCTATTTATCTCATTCCTTTGATGGAGGATGCTAGTAGATCTTCTCTTTAAACCATCACATCCATATTGGTTGACATAACGAGCAATAGTCTCCAAGTGGGTGCACCAAAGTCCAGAGACGTTTGTGCCTCCGCATGGCGGAGAAAATGTCGCAGTGAATTATTACATGCAGAAAATGTAAGACTATAACCGTTGGTATAAACAAAATCATTCTAATAGTCCTAGAGATACCAACATAATTTGCCTACTTTTATGATTCCAAAAAAATGTGTACCTACTTTTTTTTTTGGATATACGAGCATGATATTATGAAATTGCACAAACAGCTTATAATTCGTGGGTTTGTATTTTTTTTTCCATTTTCTAACCCTTGGTCAAAGAGGCCTGGACTAGAACTTGATCACGTCCTTCTAATCCAGAATTGACTAGAATGGCGTAGCTGCTACTATACGATCTCCACGTTTTGAAAGGATTTTACGGTTAGGGAGGACACATATCTGTCGATATAAACACGCACGGAGCCACACAACAGCACAACACATCTTTCAAAAGCATGTATATCAACAAGACGGTAGCCACGTCGTGGACATCGAACTTGTTGGATTATTAGGCATAATTTTCACGATTAATTCCAGAATATAAATCATGACAAAACCAGCTACTAGCTCATGTAACTCGAACATACTAGATGTACTAAACAACATGATGATCGGAGACAAACAACAGCCTAACATGTACTCGCAGAACATGATGAATAACCAAACAGGATCACGTAGCACGTATCGTTCGGTTGTCGTAGTAGAAACTTTGGGGAAGAGTGATCGCAGCAGATGGCGACGAAGACGGCGGTAGGCAGCACCGCCTGACTTGGATGGAAGACGACCCGTGATGGAGAACTCGAGCAGTCGCGCAGAGCGCTTTCCAAAAACCTTATTCGCCCTCTCCCGTACAGGATCACAAGGGCGAGTGGTTCCGGAGACCTGCTCTCCGTCCGCCGGTGCACGCCGGCAAGAAGGATGGAGTAGACTACGCTGACGGCGCAAGTAGAGAGGATGGCAAAACCCTTGATTGGTTTTCGGTGGTGTTGTGGCGGTAGCCGCGCAGGACTTTATATAGAGCGGCTCAGGAAACCCTAACGGAGGCGAACGTGGGCCGAGTCCACGTTACGCATGTTCGGGTCGGTTACAGTAGCCCACGATCCGGGAGCGACCCGAATAAGCTAACCGTTTGACACGTCTATCAATTTTCCTGAGCAGCAAAATAAAGCTCGGCTCGGCGAGATTCCCGCAACCCGCAACCCGCGGCACGCGCGTCGTGACGAGGCGAGCGTGCGAGCGGCGGCGTCGTCGGAGGAGGAGCGCGCGTGTGTATCTCTCTTATTCCCACTCACTTACAAAGTGGTGCAACACTCCATCTTATAAGGTGGTACAACTCTCCTCCAACTTTCCATGTGGGACTAAACTTTAGCTCCCACTCCACTCCCATGTGAGCTGCCACAAACATGGGCCCAAACACATATGGGCTGCCACAAATTTGGACTTTGAGATTTAGGGAAAATCTGAAATACTCATGGGCCTAAATGGATTAGCCCCATTATTTCTAACAATCCCCCACCAGATCTCAAATGCCCATTTGAAGATTTGCCAATCCTTGCTACTTGTTTATATACCAGTGTTTCAGCAGAGACTGTTAAGTTGAACTTCCGCCTAGAATCTTGAACTACGTCTATCAACAACTTGAACAATGGACGAACCTTGAATTGCAAGTTTGGTGCCAATAGATTTCGTTCAAAATCATAACTAGTACTTGGCTGTCAATAGCCTACCCCGCGGGTTGGAGCATATGCGTCATACTCCCTGGTCTCTTCATGAGTTTACTAGAGATCACCCAGATCTCATAGACCGCGACGTTTACAGTCGAGCTCATATAGGCGTGTTCTTTCAAGAATACCCTGTAGGACGACATCTTTGCTAATTAAAGCCAACAGAAACACATTAAGGCATGTTGCCAACCTGCTTTACAGATTATGAGAGTCATGCATCTTCACATAGAGAGGGTTACAAAATACTCTCCTCAGTCAAACCACTAACTTGTTCTTCCCAAGTCCTAATTCACGGGATCTCCGATCACATAGGTTGGGTTACCACTAATGTGTGACATCCATGGGTCTCAACCCCATCTCCCTCGATGCACTTTCTATCACATTTCGTGATAGTCCCTTTGTAAAGGGATCTGCCAGTTTTGTCTTTGAATATACGTATGCTTATTACTCGAGTTTCTCAATTTCGACAGATTTCAAACGTCTCTTCACGTGTCTTGATGACTTCGCGTTATCCTTAGAATTGTTCACTTTGACAATAACAGTTTGGTTGTCACAATTCAAGGATTGCCGCACAGTTTCTCAACCACAGACAAGTCCATCAAGAGCTCACACAACCATTCTGACTCAACAGTGGCTGTGTCTAAAGCAGTAAGTTCTGCTTCCATAGTTGACCTCGTCAATATGGTTTGTCTATGAGACCTCCATGACACTGCGCCACCTCCAAGGGTAAACACATACCCGCTCGTGGCGTAGAGTTCATCAACGTCAGAGATCCAATTCGAATCACTATATCCTTCAAGCACAGCAGGATTTCCTGAATAGTGAATCCCATAGCTCATTGTACCACATAGATAGCGCATGACCCTTTCAAGTGCATGCCAATGATCAATACCCGGGTTAGACATGAACCTACTCAACTTGCTCACAGCAAAAGAGATATCGGGTCTTGTAGCGCTTGCTAAGTACATGAGAGAACCAACAACTTGTGAATATTTCAGCTGATCTGTTGGTTCCTTCTTATTCTTTCGTAATGTCAAACTGGGATCATAAGGTGTTGGAGAAGTCTTGCCATCATTAAAGCCAAATCGGCTCAAGACCTTCTCAACATAATGAGATTGCGTTAAAGTAATCCCATTCTCGTTCTTAATAAGCTTGATATTCAGAATGACATCAGCCTCTCCCAGATCTTTCATATCAAAACTCTTTGACAGGAAAGACTTGACTTCATTTATCACTTTCATGTTTGTACCAAAGATCAGAATGTCATCCACGTACAAACATAATATAACGCTATCGCCCCCACCATGGCGATAGTAAACACCTATCACCTCATTAATGACAAAGCCAGCAGAAAGTAGAGTTCGTCAAACTTCTCATGCCATTGTTTAGGTGCTTGTTTGCCATATAAAGATTTCAATAACTTACACACCTTTGTCTCTTCACCTTTTACCACAAATCCATCCTGATCCATATAGATCTCCTCTTCCAACTCTCCATTAAGGAAAGCCTTTCACGTCCATTTGATGAACGAGAAGACCATAAGAGGCAGCCAGACATTAGTACTCGAATGGTGGTCATCTAGCGGTGAATAGGTGTCAAAGTAATCTTCGCCTTCTTTCTGTGTAGCCCTTAGCTACAAGCCGTGCCTTGTACTTCTCAATAGTACCATCAGCCTTAGCTTCTTCTTGAACACCCACTTACATCCCACAAGTTTACAACCATAGGGTCGTTACGATAATTCCCAAGTTCCATTAGAAAGAATCGAGTCCATCTCATTTTGGACAGCTTCTTTCCAATCATCTGCATCGGAGATGCATATGCCTCGATAATGGATCCGGGAGTATCATCCACAAGGTACGATGAAATCATTGCCAAAGGATTTTGCAACCTCATCTCTTACTCCTCGTGAGAGGTTCATCGTCATCCTTCTCAAGAAATTCCTCATGTGGTTGTTCGAATTATCAATAGATGCACTAGATTGAAGTATTTAAGAAATCCTACCAATGCTATGCATATCTTTCATAGGAAAAATATTCTCAAAGAATGTTGCATCACGAGATTCCATTATAGTGTCAACATGCATATCGTACCAGATTTAACCGCTAGAAATCTATAGCCTACACTGTGGAGCATATCCTAGAAAGATACAATCCACTCTTGGGTCCGAGCTTGCTTTCTTGGGAATCGGTATGTTGACCTTCGCCAAACACCCCAAGTACGCAGACATTAAAGTGATGGTTTTCTCCCAACCCACTCCTCATAAGGGTCTTTTCTTTATTCTTGTTAGGAACTCTATTCAGACATGACATGAAGTCAACAAAGCCTCCCCACCATGCCTTTGATAAACCAGCGGTGGCTAACATGGAATTCACCAAGTCGGTCAGGCGGTTTTTCCTCTCGGCAACCCCGTTTGATTGGGGCGGTAGGAGGCGTCCTCTCATGAATAATTCCGTGTTCTGACGAATTCATCAAATATTTTGGGAAAATACTCACCACCACGATCCGACCTAAGACGCTTGATCTTTCTCTCTAGTTGATTTTCAACCTCGGCCTTATAGATTTTAAAGTAGTCTAAAGCCTCATCTTTAGTTTGCAACAAGTAAACATAGAATTTAGTAGCATCATCTATCAACGTCATGAAATATCTCTTTTCACCTTTTGTCAACACACCATTCATCTCACATAGATCAGAATGTATGAGTTCTAGAGGTGCCAAGTTTCTCTCCTCGGCAACCTTGTGAGGCTTTCGAGGTTGCTTTGATTACACACAACTATGGCACTTAGAACCTTTGGCAATAGTGAAATTCGGAATTAAACTCATGCTGGACATCCGAGACATCAAACCAAAATTAATGTGACATAAACGAGAATGCCAAACACGGTATCATCATTAACACCACCACAAATATGATTCACGGATTTATTACAAAACTCGAAAGTGAAAACCGAACAAGCCTCCGAAATCATAACCTTTACCAATAAATTGTCCATGTTTCAAACAACAACTTTATTAGACTCTAAGACAACCTTAAACCCATCTCGCAAAGAAGGGAGCCACTAACGAGATTCTTGTTCATAGTAGGGAC
The DNA here is from genome assembly GCA_030063025.1 of Avena longiglumis. Classification (NCBI taxonomy): domain Eukaryota; kingdom Viridiplantae; phylum Streptophyta; class Magnoliopsida; order Poales; family Poaceae; genus Avena; species Avena longiglumis. Next base: position 128,963,865 of record CP125976.1, read on the forward strand.
ATCTTTGCGTTCCTCGGTACGATCTTTCCGAGTAAACTTGGATCCACCGTGCCAACACCACGAGCGAAGCATGTGATCCATTCCCCATTAGGACCGGATGAATCCCGGCGACACGATAAGAAGTGAACATAGAGATGTCGGCACACATGAACATTAGCACCGTATCAAGCCACCAACACGGTGATTGAAATCTTGAAAGAATAAATAAATTACCATACCCATCAGTATTGCTAGCGGTCACGGCGTTGATGGTCTTGGCCTTTTTCCCTCTGCGATGCTGCGTTACGGACAGTCCTTGGAAAAATGGCGGGCTCTCCACAAGTGTAACAAGACAGTTCACTCTTGTCCTGTCGTCTTCTTCTTCTTGAAGGTTGTAGTCTTTCTGAGGCTTGTTAAAGGAGGGTTTGAAGTTCCCTTTGTTCGTGCTTCTGGATTTGCCTTTTTGCACAAAGTTAGCAGCAAGACCCTCTCCTTTCTCAAGAGTGTCCTTAGCCCGAGCCTTCTCCTCAACATCAAGGGGCCATCAGTTTTCAAGCGATATCTCTGTCTCTTGTGTTTGAGAGTTGTGGCAAAGTTCCTCCATGAAGGGGCAACTTAGCAATAATGCATCCCGCCACAAACTTGTCGGTAAGGTACACTTAAGGAGTTCGAGCTCCTTGGCAATGCTTTGTATCTCATGAGCTTGTTGAACCAGGAAGGTCCTTAGTCATCTTAAAATCATGAAAGCTCTCCATGATATACAGTTCCTTTGCCGAGATCTGCAGCACCAAACTTGGCATCCGGTGCATCCCGGCTCCTTTCCGTTTATGTGCATAAACACATCACACGACGGTCGGCAAGAATGCTCGAATACATCCCACAAAGACAGATTAGCATCCTCGAACTTCTTCGATCCTCGGATATAGTTCCCTCAGTTTGCCTTTCTTGATGTGGAACACTTTCATCGTGGTCACCAAAGCTCACTTGTCGCCACCTCTTAAAATGCACACCGGTAAACTTATCCGACCTCGGTGCATCGGTAAAACCAGCCATTGTTAATTCGAAATTGCCTACAATAAGGTTTTTGGATTGTTGGATTATTAGGCATAATTTCCATTAATTCAGAATATAAATCATGACAAAACCAGCTACTAGCTCATGTAACTCGAACATACTAGATGTACTAAACAACATGATGATCGGAAACAAACAGCGAGCCTAACATGTACTGCGAACATGATGAATAACCAAACAGGATCACGTAGCACGTCTGTTCGGTTGTCGTAGTAGAAACTTTGGGGAAGAGTGATCGCAGGAGATGGCGGCGAAGGCGGCGGTGGCGGCACCGACTTGGATGGAAGGCGACCCGTGATGGAGAACTCGAAGCGATCGCAGCGCTTCCCAAAAACCTTATTCGCCTCTCCCGTGCAGGATCACAAGGGCGAGTGGTTCGAGACCTGCTCTCCCGTCCGCCGGTGCACGGCAAGCGGGATGGAGTAGACTACGGTGGCCAAGAGAGGAAGGCAAAACCCTAGATTGGTTTTCGGTGGTGTTGTGGCGGTAGCGCAGGACTTTATATAGAGCTCAGAAACCCTAACGGAGGCGGCGTGGGCGAGTCCACGTTACGCACGTTCGGTTTCTGATAGCCACGATCCGGGCGACCGAATAAGCTAACCGTTTGACACGTCTATCAATTTTCTGGCGCAAAATAAAGCTCGGCTCGGCGAGATTCCCGCAACCCGAGACGAGACGAGACGAGGCGAGCGTGCGAGCGGCGTCGTCGTCGGAGGAGCGCGCGTGTGTATCTCTCTTATTCCCACTCACTTACAAAGTGGTGCAACACTCCACCTTATAAGGTGGTGCAACTCTCCTCCAACTTTTCATGTGGGACTAAACTTTAGCTCCCACTCCACTCCCATGTGAGCTGCCACAAACATGGGCCCAAACACATATGGGCTGCCACAAATTTGGGCTTTGAGATTTAGGGAAAATCTGAAATACTCATGGGCCTAAATGGATTAGCCCCATTATTTCTAACAGAACTCGGATGCGCCGGCGCCGGCGAACCCACTCTCTGCTCCGCGGTATGCATGGAACTGCATGGGTGGTGATGGTAGGCTGCGACTGCGACCCGGCGTGGTGTGTCCCAGATGCATGGTACGCTTGTGGGGATGCAGCGTATGCGGAGCAGCAGACTGTCCATCGGTTTTCTTTTTTGAACGGAAAGGTCCCGAAGGACTAGAAGCTTCAATATTCATCGGCGGTGGGTGTACAATTACAGAAAGGTCCCTAACAGAAATAGAAAGAACAACCAGGATATGTAATGTTACACAGAACACCCTAGAGGAGAACGCAAAAACGTGATCAGGTACAAACACGCCGGCGACAAGCAACCTCCGCATTCCAGGCCGGGGACGAAACCACTTGGCTGAGATGCAGCACGAACAGTCGCGCTGAGGTTGAATAAGGGCCTCCGATGGAGGTTTTCAAAGCACCGACAGACATCGCAGCTGCCGGGCATAGCGGGGTCAGCCTTTTGACTGGAGATAGCGGCGGCGGCACGCCGACGCTTGGGGACCGCCACGGGGAGAAGAAGCTTCAAGAACTCCCCATCATCTCTCCACGTAGCGCAGAATCTCGAGCATCACTCCTCCTCTCCCACGCCACCATGGTCGGATGAGAGGAAAGAGGGCAGACAAGGACCACCTGCACGAATAAGACGAGGTACGCAGAGGACAGGGGAGCCGTCCGCTCGCCGAAGCCAGTCGTCCTTCATTCCCTCGCCACCACGGCCGACCGGATGAAAAGGGACAAGCAACACCAGCGACACCGACGACCACCCAGCGGCGCGCACACCCGCCCGAGTGGAAGAACTCCCGCCGCCACCCACATCCCCCATCTGGGCGCCCACCATCTCCATTCCCTCGCAACCACTGCCGGCCAGAGGGAGATGGGAGAGCCAAGAGATGACGAGGAGTAGGAGGCAGAACAAGACCTTATCTGAAGAAGCAGTGGCCGCCATCACCACGCAGAACTCCGACCAAAGAAGCTCGTGCGCCATGGGGACGAACCCTAGAGCCAGGATGCGGTCAAGATCCAGAGCTCCACTCCCGGGCAGAAGGCCCACTATCGGCATGAAGCCAAAGAAACCTACCCTAGAACTACATCACCGCCCCAAGACCTACTCCGGCTGGCTAATCCAGTGGAGAGGTGCCAGGGGAGGCCCGGCGACCGACGGGGCGAGGTCAGTTACTGTGGAGATAAGGTGGGAGGGAGAGAGGCGTTGATGTCAAATCCTGTCCATCGATCATCGTCGCCAAAACGACCGACAACACGTCGGGTGGAGGTCCGATCGTCCCCGCCTTGTTGCAGCCGCCCGCCTCGGAAGAGGGCATGGTGGGCGAGTACTAGTGACGAGATTTAATCTCGTCAATGCCCATTGTTATGAGCTTGGTTTTTGGAGAATATGGGGATGCTGGAGATCGCGGAACGGTTAGCAAACAAGCAACGCGAGGACACGAGGTTTACCCAGGTTCAGGCCCCCGGAGGGAAAACCCTACTCCTGCTTGTCTGCTCTTGATTACGGCGGAACCGAAAGTTATAGGGGTGTGCAGATGCAATCTGGCGTGAAGGTGTGTATGCGGTGGTATGTGAAGTGCCCTCCTCGTCGTGCCCTCCTAGCCTTTATATAGAAGTAGGCAGCTCCCGGGCACAGACCGAGTCGGTTATAGATTTAGGGTTTGCCTTTTTGAACATTCTATCTAATCTAGTCTTGCTCTCCAAGGATCCAAAGACGTCATGGGCTTGGTCCACCCGAAAGTCTTCATGGGCCGTGTATATGCTCGTGGGCCTTCCTTGGGCTGGACCAGGTATGCTAAGGTCGTGTACCCGTGGGGTATAACCATGTCAGTAGCCCCCGAGTGTTCAGTCGAATCGTAGATTCGGCTGAGGACTCTTCAATCTTTCGGGTGGAGCTGTTTTCTGTTAATCAGAGAATGATTTTAGTGTGTAGGGATTGTTGATGCGTGTGCCTAACTGTCCCGACGGATCAGGGCCAGTTAACTGTCTTAGGAAAAAACAATACGATCTTCTTCAGATTCGAGTCCCTCGACTCGAACCCGGAACAAATGCTGGCGTAATTCAACTAAGGCCGTTGAGGACTTACAGGAGTAGAATTCCAATAATTTTCAAATGGTGTACCCAACGCGTCCGTCGGGATTTTCATCGCGCCTGCTGGCACGGATTATTACTAGCAGAGTGCAGTCGTGTGTGTTGCCAGACCATCAGATGGTATCTGTAGGTCTTATCTTTGCGTCGTAGACGCAGCATCCGAAATTTTATCACCGCGGAGGTGTTTCGGGTGGCCAAGGAGGATGTTTTTCTCACTTAGAGTTGGTTCGGGCAAAGTTTCCAAAAAGTTTTTGCATGCTGATCCGAAGGATCGCAGTCGAAGAATTCATAGGGTGCGACCAGCGCTCCTTATGGGAGTAGCCCTCGAGTGTCTATTCGAGTTGTAGACTTGAGCAGAGACTTTAATTCTGTCATTGTTGACTTTAAGTCCGTATGATACAAATTTTTCGGATGTTTGAATCCATCCTCCCTATGGGAGTAGCCCCCGAGTCCGTAATGGAGTTGTAGACTCGATGTAGGACTCGAAGAATAATTTATTGGTGTAGTACCTTAGTCATACTTCGGGTGCGCGGCCAGCGCTCCTGATAGGAGTAGCCTCGGAGTAGTTACTCGAATCTACGATTCGAGTGAGTACTTTAGCTGTGTAGTCTAAGATTTGTACCCGTTGCTAGTATAACTTTGCTGACGTCAGTGCTGACGATCGGTGACCTCAAGCGTCTGGCGCCCGGAGGTGACGTGATCGCTTAACGGGTCCCACCTTTTGACTTTGAATTGACTGGTCACGCGCGGCGTGGAGATAATTACGGCGTCGCCTCAGTTTCCGTGCATAGTGTACGGCTTGTGAGCGACGGTTCTTTACTGTGCTGACACGTGGAAGGTTGGATTTTGATGCTGGCTCTAGGGATTCCCAATGAACGGTCCTTGTGTATCATCTTCGTCCTTATAATCTTGTGGGGAAAACTTTGTTTGTTTTCACCGTAGCCATTTTCGTTTCACTGCTTCCACTTTCTTGAGCTTTCTTCGTCGCGTCCTGGAAGTTCTTCGATCCTTCCCATCTGCCTTTCTGCGCTCATGCCGCCGCCATCGTACTGCAATGGGGAAGCCAAAGAAGGCCTCTGCTGCAGTGGGCACCAGCGCTGCCGGCGGCGGCAAGAAGGGTACCGCCGCCACCCGCGTCACCGACGGTGGTTGGCTGCGATCGGAGACGCGCGAGGGCGACCTGCGCAAGCTACGTGAGCGGGGCCTAATCCCACAAGACAAGGAGTCCATCAAGATTCCCGGGGATGAGGTAATTCCCCGTCCACCCGCTGGGTTTCGGGTCATGTTTGTTGTGTTTGTCCTTCGGGGCCTTTCTCTCCCTATCCACGATTTTCTCCATGGATTGCTTTTCTTCTACGGCATCCAACTCCATCATCTTTCGCCAAATTCCCTTCTTCACATCGCTTGTTTCATCACCTTCTGCGAGTGCTGGCTCGGTATCGAGCCGCACTTTGGCCTCTTCCGGTAGCTCTACTCCGTGAAGAGGCAATCTGGCTTCGATGGCATTTATCCCATCGGTGGCTGCATCATTTCCCTCAAATCCAATTTTCTCTTCTTCTTCTCTTTTTCTATGTCCGAGTCCGTCCAATACTGGCAGAGGCGTTGGTTTTACAACCGCGACTCCACAGTGGACGGGCAAAATTTTGGCCTTGCTCCTTTCGACTCCACCCAGATAATCCAGCCGAAGAGGTCCTGGAAGAACCATATCTTGGACGGCGAGGTGGTGGAGATAAAGGATCTCTATCGTCGGGTGGAGGACCTCCAGGTAATTCCGGATAAGGAGATGAACAATGTGGATATTATCCGCACCTTCCTCAAATGTCGGCTGCAGCCTCTTTAGGCTAGGGCGCACCCGATGTTCCTTTATTCTGGCCGCCACGATCCGACTAGGGTTTCGACTGAGGATCTCTCTAGGAGAGATCTCAACAGAATCCTTCGGCCGCTGCTGAAGTATAAAGCTGAAGAGGATCTTCCGGGTGACTCACCACCCTTCCGCTCGGCCTCTCTCGACCGGTGCCGCAGGTGTAAATCTGGGACGTGCGCGTAGCGCTTTTCTGACTGTGTTTTCTTGTACTTATTTTGTTCTGAAAGTTTGTTTCTTTTATGCAGAAAGTCAAGGTACCGGACATGGAGCCTCCACTACCCGAACGTTTTCCGGATGCACCGGACAATGAGGTAGTGTACTCCATGTCTGAGCTTCCCTCGGCGCGATCACCGGCTGAGGAGACTTTTGAGTCGAGCGAGGAGCATACTTGAAAGCGGACACGGAGCTCGAGCGAATTTTCGAATGCTTCGAATCCGCCGATGCCTAGGAACCCGCCATGCCTTGTGCGCCACAGTGGAGGCGATGGTGGATCTGCCCCCCCTATTCCAGCCATGCCTGTGCGGGCTATAGCGCCGCAGCCGCCGGCGAAGCGGAAGAAGGAAGAGAAGAAGGGCAAGAGGTCCTTGCCTGTCTTCAACTTGAGCGATATGGACTCGTAAGTACCTTCAGTTTCCTTTTGCTATCTTTCATTGTTGCTTGCTTGTATTTGGCTGATGTTTTCTTTTGCAGCCACTCCTTCTATGTATCGTTTAGCGATGGCACTCGGGAGATGGTGGGGGAGTCAAAAGTTGCACGTCCTCCTTCTCAGACGGTGGCCGCGTCTGGGGACATTGCTCCGAACCCTTCTCCGCAGGAGGCTTGGGTGGTCGTCCCCTAGAAGACTACAGCCGGACCTTCGGAGTCTCCGTCTGATTATGTAAGTATGTTTGTCTTTGCCGCGGGGGGAGCCCCCGAGCGTCTTTCGGATGATCTGCTGATCATGTCTTATTTTTGTGCGTGTCTCGGGGGGAGCCCCCGAGCGTTTTTTGTATGCTTGTTTTATTTTTGCTCGTTTCTTGGGCGTAGCCCACGAGCCTTTTTCCTAACAAGTTGCATCTTCTCGCAGCCTTTTATGCAAGGCGTCAATCAGCTGGTGAAGCAGCATCTGTCATTGGAGGCTAGCCTCCAGCGGCTTGAAGGTTCGTCTTTTATATAGATCTTCTACTTCTTCGTCTGCTTGCTTACTTGTGAGTCTCATGCTTGCTCTTTGTTGCAGATGAGAATAACACTTCCCTTCGCGAGCTTGATGCTCTCAAAAAGAGCCTTAGGCGAGCGGAGAAAAAAGCTGAGGATGTCGTTGGTGCCAAGGAGCGCCTCGAGCAGGAGCTAGCCAACGCAGCTGCGGCCAAGGAGCGCCTACAACAAGAGACTACGGACCACGAGGAGCAGCTCGCCACCATTGCGGCCTCGCGCGAGAAGGAGGTAGCCGACAAGCTGATGGCTGCTGCCAATGCTCTTTCGGGTGAGTGTTTTCGTCTGTGACTTATTATTTTTCAGCTTCCTTATCTCTCAGGTTTTATTTGACTCTCACTTTGCCTTTTTCGTTTATCTAGACGCCGTGGGCATTGAGTTTGACCGCAGTGCTCTGGAGCACGAAAGTGCTCTTGATGATGCTACTGCGGCGGTCGAAGACCGCTACAGCACTGTGGTTAGCTCCCTTGCGAAAGCCAAGGAGGTGCTCATGCGCTTATACAAGGAGCTCGTCCCCAAGGGCCTTGCCCTCGAGAATGTCGACTTGTTGGCGGACGCGTTGTCAGCCGAGGATCCTGCGGCGTACAAGCGCAAGCAGAAGGGCATCGGAGCGTCCATGGGGCTGGCAATGGCCATGGCGTCTGGAGCGGAGCTAGATCTTCATCAGGTCACCTCCCAGATGCCGACGGCTCCCGACGGATCCGAGGTAGACTTTGCCCTCTACGCTGCCCGCTGTAAATGCTATGGGCCGAAGCTGATTGACCTACAAGTGAGTATGCGGTGAGGAAGGTGGGGGCTGGAGCGCAGTCCGCCCGAGGACACTCAGGATGCAGCTTCTTAGGCCTTGTATTTGCAGGATAGTTTTCGTCTATTTTGTTGTAATATATTTATGAACACTCCTTCTGTCACGCAGTGGCTTTTGTTGCATATAATGAATCTCCGAGCTGTTTGCTCATTCGTGCGTTTGTTCATATCCTTGTCTTCTTTTCCTCTAGGGACCTGCGGGTGATGATCCCGTTGATACTTCATCTGCGCCGCAGCTGCAGCCATCCTTGGATGATGCGTCGCATCTTGTATTTCTTCATGAACGAATCCGTAGTCTTGAGAAGGAGTCGCTTGGCATCCGAGGTTATGCGGATGTTTGGAAGTCGAAGGCGGACCGAGGTGCCGCCAGAGAGGAGTATCTGATGGGGGAGTTGTGGCGTTTGGCCGGCCAGCTTCAATGTGAGTTTCTTCGAGCTGCTGCTCATTTTTCGGATGCGCCTGTTGGCTTGTCATATTACTTTGTAGGTGTTGCAGGTGCTAACCTTATTCCTAGGAAGGAAAAGGAGCGTGTTTCTGTTCGGATAAACTGCTTGACCCAGCAAGATATGGAGGCTGGTGGATTTTTCTGGATGGACCACGATCGTGCCATGGTCCTTGCGACTGTGCAGGATCGTGTTCACCAGGTTTCGCGGGTGCTACGGCATGCGAAGACTTCTTTGGCGTCAATTCTGCACGTGATGTTTCCCCTGGATGAGGCACCATCGACTCTCTTGGGCATGCTGGCGAAGTTTCGAGATGTGCATCATGTCAGGGAGCTGGTGCGGCATCAGTTGGTTACGGGGGTGAAGGCTGCGCTTTCCCTCGTGCGGCTGCATCGCCCTGATGTAGATCTTCTGCTGTTGCGTCTGGGCCGCCTCTTCGGCCAGATGGTGCCATGTGGGACATGCGTCCGCACTTTGCGGCTGTAAGGCAGCATGCCGAACAAATTGTAGATCTCTTTGAGCATCGTGCGCAGGTAATTCTTCAAAATAGGTAGGACCTGTAAAAAAGATAAATGTAAAACTTGTATGTATTCGACTGGGCGTGTTGTGCCCCTTGATGTAAAGGTTGATTGTTTTTAGCATGTGGTGCCTTGTTTGTATGCATGTCCTTTTCGTTAGCCTGAAGTGATCAGCTACTCAGGTGTACACGCATTATCCTCAGTCGACGAAGTCGTGAGGTGAGGGGAGCCCCCGAGTGTGTCATAACATGAAGAAAATGCGAGTAAGAGATAAATATTTTGGGCGAGACACTTAGCTTTATTCATATCGTAATGAGGAGGTACATTGTTCGGCTGAGTAGCCTTGGCTGAATAGCCTTATTGAAAGTAAAAGGAGGGGGGTAGCTAGGGGTAGAAGCGTCGCAGTTGTGCGATGTTCCATGGGTTGGAGTATGCGACCTGCACTCCACGTGCTTGAGGCGATAGGCGCCACCTGGGATGACTTCGGTGACGATGTAGGGTACTTCCCAGGGTGACTCGAGCTTCTTCGGTCGCTCTTGCTTGAGTCGTAAGACTAGGTCTCCTTCGACGAAGGACCTTGGGCGCCGACATCCGTGATAGTTGCGAGGCTCTGGCGATAGATCACCGATCGAGCCGCGGCTATGTCGCGTGCCTCGTCGAGTGTGTCGACGTCCTCGAGCGCCACGATTCGCTTCTCAGAGGCGATGACCTGGGGATCTCAGGCGACTGCAGCAACACGGGTTCGGCTCCGTGTACCATGAAGAAAGGCGTGTAGCCAGTTGAGCTATTTGGCGTTGTACGTAGGCTCCAAAGGACGGAGGGTAGCTCTTCTGGCCAGGCTCACGCAAGTCGCTGCGGCTCATCAGCGCTTGATGCCGCCGTCGCCGAGGCCGTTGGCCTTTTCGACATGCCCGTTCGTTTGCGGGTGCGCCACTGAGGCGTATGTTATGTTGATCCCGAGGCCTTCGCATAAGTCCTGGAATTCTTTGGAGATGAAGTTTGACCCGTTGGCGGTAAAGATGTTGTGCGCACGCCAACACAGACTATGGATTGGAAGAACTTAACGGCCATCTTGCCCTTTTGATTAGTAACAGGCATGGCCTCAACCCACTTGGTGAATTTGTCAACTGCGACCAAGAGGTAGACGTGGCCTCCTTTCGAGGACTTGGGCAGCTTGCCGATCATGTCGAGTCCCCATTGGGCGAAGGGCCAGGCCAAGGGTATGGGCCTGAGCTCCGATCCTGGTGCGTGCGGTTTATCTGCAAACCTCTGGCACCCGTTGCATCTTCGGACGATGTCCGTGGCATCGTTCATGGCCGTTGGCCAATAGAATCCAGCTCGTATAGCTTTGGCGACAAGGGCGCGACTGCCCGCGTGATGGCTGCAGATGCCCTCGTGGATGTCTTGGAGGATAGTTTTGCCATCACAGATGGTGACACACCTTTGGAGTACACCCGAAATGCTGCTCTTATACAGCTCGCCATTGATGATGGTGAAGGCCTTGGACCGGCGAGATATGCGTTGGGCATCCGTCGAACCGCTCCGTCTATCGAGCATCGAGGTATGGCTGTGTCCATGTATCTTCGACTGCCATGACCTGCATCAGGTTGACTACTGCGACCTCTGTGTCGAGCTTTTATGGTCCTTCATGTCCCTCTGGTAGCGCAGCCCCTGAGTGTTCTGCTTCTTCGGGTGATCCCTTGGGGAATTTCCTTTTGATGGATGGCACACAGATCTCTCTTCGAGGAACACACCTGGTGGCACCCGCACGAAGGTGGAGCCGATGTTGGCGAGTATGTCGGCCTCTTCGTTGCTTTCTCTTCCAACGTGCCGAAGCTCGCAGCCATCGAAGTCTCCTTCGAGTGAGTTGTAGAGTGCGCGGTACGCAATCATGTTGGCAATGTGTGTGTCGCACTCGTTCATCGTCTGCTGGACGACAAGGTTTGAGTCGCCGTAGATGACCAGGCGCGTCGCGCCGCAGATCTTGGCCATCCTCATGCCGTGGATGAGGGCCTCGTATTCGGCTTCGTTGTTGGAAGCTCGAAATTTCATCCGGAGGACGTACTTCATCTTGTCGCCCTGCGAGGAGGTCAGTATGACCCCTGCTCCAGCCTCGCGCTTGGAGCCATCGAAGTGCATCTTCCATGACTGTGTCATGTCCGAAGTGTCCGGCGACTGCAGTTCCATCAAGTGGACTAGGAAGTCCGGAAGGACCTAAGACTTGATCGCATGGCACTTCTCATAGACTATGTCTAGAGGTGACAGCTCGATGCCCCACATGGCCACGCGTCCTGTGGCCTCCGAGTTGTTTAGGATGTTGTTCAGGGGTGCTTCGTTGACGACTATCACCTGATGCTCCTGGAAGTAGTGGCTCAGCCGACGAGCCGTCATGAACACGCCGTAGGCGAGCTTCTGGTAGTGAGGGTACCTCTGCTTTGTCGGCGTCAATACCTCGCTGAGGTAGTAGATTGGGCGTTGGACCCCATGGGTCTTGCCATCTTCGGGTCATTCGACCACGAGCACGGTGCTTACCACATGGTGTGTAGCTGCTATGTATAGCAGTAGAGGCTCGCGCTCCCTTAGCATGACCAAGACGGGCGAGGTGGAGAGCAGCCGCTTCAGATCTTCGAATGTGCCCGCCCAGCGCCCACGAATTTTTCGCTTGCGTGTAGCCGATAGAAAGGCAGGGCTTTTTCTCCCATGCGGCTGATGAACCTGCTCAACGCCATGATTCCTCCCAGCTGGCCGACGCCTTTGAGGTTCTTCGGCTTCTCCATGGCCATTATGGCGGGTTTTCTTCGGTTCGCCGATCCTCTCGGGAGATAAAGTAGCCTAGCAGTTGACCAGATGGGACGCCGAAGGCGCACTTTTCTGGGTTTAGCTTGATCTTGTATCGATCAAGGTTGTCGAACGTCTCACGGATATTGTCGATCAGTTTCTTGGCCTCCCTTGTTTTGATTACTATGTCGTCGACATAGACTTGTATGTTGCGGCCGATCTGGTCTTTCAGGCATGCCTTCATGCACCACTACTACATGGCACCTGCGTTCTTCAGCCCGAAAGGCATTGTGTTGTAGCAGAACACTTCGAACGGCGTGATGAACACCGTTTTCTCCTGATCTTCGACCTTCAGTCGAATCTGATTGTTGCCTGAGTAGGCGTCAAGGAAGGAGAGCTTCTCGCATCGTGCAGTTAAATCGATGATATGATCGATCCGAGGAAGAGGTAAATGATCCTTCGGGCAGTGCTTGTTCAGTGATGTGTAGTCCATGCACATCCGCAGGATGTCCGTGTCCTTTTTGGGGACCATCACGGTATTGGCCAGCCAGTCGCTCTCCTTGATCTCTCTGATGAAGTCAGAGTCGAGAAGTCTGTTGACCTCGACTCTGATGGCTTTAGCCCGTGGCTCGGACAATCGTCAGATGGACTATTTGACGGGCTTGGCATCTGCAAATACGTTAAGTGCGTGATCGGCGAATTCCCTAGGAACTCCTGGCATGTCCGCAGGACACCAGGCGAAGATTTCCTAGCGCTCACGGAGGAATTCGACGAGTGCTCTTTCCTATGCGGAGCTGAAGTCGTTGGCGATCAGCGCCGTCTTGGAGGCGTCTACTGGATGGACTTGCACCTTCTTTGTGTTGACGGTGGAGTCGAAAGACATGTCGGGTGCGTTCTGCCTTGCGACTGGGGGTGCCTCGTTGTCTGTCACCTCTCGAAGCGTTATGAGCTCCTCTTGCATGTCGAATGACTAGGAGATTCTGTTGAAGTCCCTGTCACAGTGATCCGATCGGGTGAAGCTCCCGTGGACCGTAATGACGCCCCTAGGTCCTGGCATCTTGAGTAGCAGGTACGCGTAGTGCGGTACTGCCAAGAACCGTGAGAATGCCACGCACCCGAGGATGGCGTGGTATTGTGATGGCTAGTCCACCACTTCGAACTCGAGTCGTTCGCACCGAAATTTATCAGGCTTTCCGAAGATAACATCGAGCCATATCTTTCCCAGGGGTAATATGCCCTTCCCTGGGACGATGCCGTGGAACGTTGTGTCGGATTGTTCCAGGCTGCACAGCGGGATCCGCATCGCTGCTAAGGTGCTGACAAACATCAGATTGATGACGCTGCCGCTGTCCATGAAGACATGGCTCATATCGAACCCTCCGATTTGTGCCTGGAGCACCATGGCAGCATGACCTGGGCTAGGGACCTGGTGGGGGTGATCCGAGCGGCTGAACGTGATGCATGACTCCAATCCGCTAAGGTACTCAGGGATGGCGGGTGGAGCGGTCACAAACAGACTGACCTGACGGGTGATTTTCTTTTACACCCTGTTTGTTGGGCGCCCTTTTTTGATCATTAGTGACCCTTTCGACACGGGGTACCCGTTTCTGCCGTTGTTCTGCGCAGGTGCAATTGGGTGATTCGAAGGTCCCACAGGTGGTGGCGGAGCTCCGTGGGCGATGTCACCTGGTGCGGGTGCGTTCCCGTACCTAGGGTTCGGGGCTTGCTGCCTCATCTGGGACATGCTCTCGCTGAGTTTCTGGCTCTCACGGCAGTCTTTGAGCATGTGGCTTGCTTTCTTTTTACCATCCTGCTTGTCAATGTAGAAGTGGATGGTGCATGGGCCTGACAACTTGTCGTATGCCGATGGTCTGTCGTCGCGGTCCCAGCGTTGCCATGACTACGTTGGGCGTCCTCCATCACGGAAGTTGTTTCCACGGTATCCGCCGCTGCTGTGGTTGCCTTCGCTGCGGCGGTCGGCGTAGCCGGCTGCGACCATGTTGGGTCCGTCGCAATCGTCGTAGATGCGCGATCTTCGCTTGCTACGGCGTTCATGTCGACGGCCGTAGTCATCTTCCTCCTCCTAGTGTGCTCGGTGGGCGGAGTCCTCACCATCTTCCCACCTATTGGCGATGTCCATGAGGTGGTCGAGTGTCTTGGGCTTGACGCGCCCAAGTTCTTCCTTGAAGTCTTGGCGTTTGACGCCGTCCTTGAAGGCGTCGATTGCTCTCTCCTCGGAGATGTGCGCCGTGGAGATCTTGGTGTTTGACCAGCGTAGTATATACGAGCGAATGGATTGGCCCGTTCGCTGGGTACAGTCCCTCAGCTCTTCGATCGAGGCTGGCCTCTTGCTGGTGCCTTTGAAGTTTCAGATGAAAATGTACGCCGGTTCCTCCCAGCTTCGGATGGATCCTGAGGATAGCTGGCGAGCAGATCCGGCTGCTACTGTCACCGCAATGAAGGCATTGCAGGGCGGTGTTTTTGTTTCCGCCGTGTAGCTTGACGGACGACAGGTGGTCGTTGATCCACTCCTTGGGGTCATGTGTGTCGTCAAACTTCGGAGTGTCCGAAGGAAGCTTGAAGTTCCACGGCATCCGCGTCCGCCGGATGGATCTGCTAAAGCATCGAGCTCCGTAGAGTTCTCCTTCCTCGTCGTCCTCCTCGGATTCGGACGAGCATACGCGCTTGGCGCGTGCCTTGTCAATCTTGCGTTGGGTGAGCTCGCTTCGAGCGTCGTAGTCGTGGCTGCGATGTCGCGGGCTCTTATGCCTTCGAGGTAGGTCGTGCTCTTCATCGTCGGATGAAGGTGTGGGGCTGCGGTTGAACCTGACCGCAGCCTTCTTTTTGGGCTTCGCGGGAGCTTCTCCGTGGAGCGCATCTCCAATGAGTCCGAGTCCGGCTAGTGCGGATTTGTGCATGGCCCTTTTTAGGTCCCCCACCGGAGGTGGATGGGACACAAGGTATATGGTGGCTGCCATGATTTCAACGTGCGGTGTCTTCGGGATGACGTTGCCATCGGCATCCATCTCCATGAAAGACGTGTTGAGGGTTCGGGTCACCTCGCGACGTGTAGTGGGTTCCATGTTCTCCACGCGAGAACGATGCTTGTTGCCGTGGTTGCCGTGCGAGCTGGAGCCGCCCATAGCGGAGAGCGCAGATCGCCACGCACTGGACTCCGAGGCCGCTTGCTTGCGTTTGTCAAGCACCTCTTGCATCTTCACCTGATTTTTGTGCTCTTCAACAAGGAGCAGGTGGTACGCCATCAGTAGGTCCCGTGAGGCACCCACAGGCAGGATCTTGTTGCCTGCCACGGCTTCGCGTGCTTGAGCCCATCCTTCCTCGCTGAGGTGGATTACCCGAGTGGGATCGGTGTCCTCCTCGTTGGGCTGGGGGACTGGTTCCTCCTGTTTTCGCCGTTTCTACCATGCGGGTTGGGCAGCGGGTTGTGTTCCTGATCCACATCGCTCTGGATGACTGCGGCACATTGGTAGCGTCTGTAGGTTGGATCGTTGCTGCCACAACTTTCGGATCCGGAACCGTAGGTCTCTCCATCTAATGGCGGATCGCACAGATCTGAGTTGCAGCTACTATTGTTATAGGACTCATCTGTCGATGGTGACGTGCATAGCACGGGATGCGGAGCCCACAAGGCGGGCCTGATCGATGGCAGGGGCACCCGCTCTGGGAGGCGGAGAGTGCCGGTCTGCCCCACCTGGAAGCAGAAAATCCCGAACAGGATCTCGAGCCCGTCGCCAACGGGCTCGAAGTCCTTCAGGGTGGCTAGCGAGTGGGTGGTGAAGTCGAAAGTGTAGGGGTTCGTAGCATGGAAAACAAAAATTTTCTATCGCATACAAACAAACAAGCCAAGATCTATCTACTAGATTGTAGCAACGAGTCGATGGAATAACTTACCCTCGAAGATTCCAAAGTGTTTAACGAGAGCGGATTCTCGTGGGTGATGTAGTCGTACTCTTTCCGATCTCAAGATCGTGTGGACGATCCTTCCGGCCATGCGTTCCTGGCGCCCGCAATCGGTCACACGCTCGGTACGACGAAGACCTTCCTCTCCCTTGTTCCAGAAAATGGAGGTTGTAGCACTCTCCGCGATTCCGGCAAAGACAACGCGTGGTACCTAAGTAGAGGAAATCCCGCAGGCTTCGCCTTAAGCCGAGCGAGTATGGTGGATTATGAGAGGGCTATTAGTGGTCTAGAGATTAGACACACCAATTAGAAGGCTCTAAACCGCAGGCTAAAGCAATTAGAAGCTCTAAACCAAACGGCTCTAAACCCGAGATTAGAGGTGGAAACTTGTGTGTCTCAAGGAGGAGCCCCGCCTCCTTTTATAGGTGGAGGGCTAGGCGCGCCAGGAGGGAGGAGTCCCTCCCAACTCGCCCTAGGGCTTGGCGCCGACTTGGAGGAGAGGAACTCCTCCAAGTTGGTTTCAACCTCCTCTTGCTTGTTTCCCACAGCTTCCTGTTTCCCACAGGTTCCTGCTTTCCACAGCTCGCTTTAGCCGCTTGACTTTCAAACGGCAATTTGACTTTCATGTTTTTGGAACAGAAAGAACACTTAGTACATGATGCAATCACTCAATGACACATTCATGTACCCTCCCCCCCCCCCGAGCGCCCGACAATCCCGACCCCTCTAGAACATTCCGATGAAAACACCTAATCATTCCCGAACTCAAACGGACTTTCCTTATATGAATCTTATTCTCCGACCATTCGGATCACCTCGTGATATCCCGGATCCCATCCGAGACTCAACAACATTCGTCTCTTTCTCATAATACCATAACTACTCAAACAACGTCAATCCTTATGTGTCTCCCTACGGTTCGTGAATTATGCGACATGATCGAGACACTTCTCCTAACAATAACCAATAGAGGAATCTGAAATTCATATGGCTCCCACATATTTCTATTACTTTGCGATCGAATGAACCACTTACATACGATACCAATTTCCCTTTGTCTCACGATAGTTTACTTATCCGAGGTTATGATCGTCGATCTCGCATACCTAGTTCAACCTCGTTACGATAAGTACTCTTTTCTCGCTCCGTGATATGTGATCCCTGTGACCTAGTCACATGCTTGCAAGCTAATTGGATGACATTCCACCGAGAGGCCCAGTATATCTATCCGTCATATGGATGGACAAATCCCACTCTTGATCCATGTGTTTCAACCAATACTTTCCGAACACTCAATGCCACCTTTATAGCCACCCGCCACGGTGTGGTGTTTGATGTCATCAAAGCATCCATCCGTAAAGGTGATATGCATGATCTCATGGTCGAAGGAATTAGGTTACTATGTATCGTAAAGCATATAGCAATTGAACTATTGAAATGACTTGATCTTTATGCTACGCTTATCAATAGGAGTATGTCCACCATATCATTCTCCTAACGATATGATCTTGTTGTTGATAACATCTCAATGTTCATGATAGAAACCACAATCATTTAATCAACCAACAAGCTAGTGAAGTATAGAGGCTATACTAGGGACTTCAAATTAAGTTTACAAATCACACAAGTATTAATGTTTCCTTGTTAATACTATTATAGCATGAATGTAAACATTTATCATAAACACAAAGATATAATAATAACTACATTTATTATTGCCTCTAGGGCATATCTCCAACAGTCTCCCATTTGCACTAGAGTCATCTAATCTAGATTACATGGTAATATACCGAACACCCATGGCGGTTTGGTGTTGGTCATGTTTTGCCCTCGGAGAGGTTTAGTCAACGGATCCGCCACATTCATATCTGTGTGTACTTTGCAAATCTTTATATCCCCATCCTGGATATGTTCTCGAATAGCGTGAACACGCAGCTTGACATGCTTCAGCTTCTTGTGTGACCTTGGCTCTTACGCATTGGCTATGGCGCCCATGTTATCACAAGAGATAGACATTGGGTCCAGCACTAGGAACCACACCCACTCAGTAATGAACTCTTTCATCCATATCGCTTCTTGTGAAGCCTCAAGCAGCCATGTATTCCGATTCATTGAAGATCTCGCCATAACGCTTTGCTTTGCACTCCTCCAATAACCGCCGCACCATTCAAAATAAATACGATCCAGATTGTGATTTAGAACCATCTGGATCGGTGTTCCAACTAGCATCGGTGTAACCATTAACAACGAAATGCTCATCACCTCCATAAGAAATAACCATATCCTTAGTTCTTCTCAAGTACTTAAGGATGTTTTTTATTGTCCAATGATCCACTCGATCACTTTGATATCTGCTAGTTAAACTAACAAAGATATGCAATGTCGGGTCTAGTACATGGCATGGCATACATTAGAGATCCTATGGCTGAGGCATAGGAGTCTTACTCATCCTTTCTCTATCTTCTCGCCGATGTCGGACTTTGAGTTTTACTCAAGGTCGTATTGGGCAACATGGGCAAGAACCCTTTCTTGATTTCTTCCATTCCAAACCTCTTTAGAACTTTGTCCAAATATGTACTCTGTGACAATGATATTTGGCGTTTTGATCTTATCTCTATAAATCTTTATGCCTAATATGTAAGCTGCTTCGCCAAGATCCTTCATTGAAAAACTATTATTCAAATATTCCTTGACACTATTAAGAAGGTCTACATCATTCCCAATCAACAATATGTCATCCACATATAGTATTAAGAATGCTACAGAGCTCCCACTCACTTTCTTGTAAATACAAGCTTCTCCATAAGTTTGTATAAAACCAAAACTTTTGATTACCTTATCAAAACGTTGATTCCAACTTCGGGATGCTTGCTTCAATCCATAGATGGACCTTTGAAGTTTGCATACCTTGTTAGCATCTTTAGGATCGACAAAACCTTTGGGTTGCATCATATACAACTCTTCATCAATATCTCCATTGAGGAATGCTGTTTTGACATCCATCTGCCATATCTCATAATCGTAATATGCGATTGCTAACATAATCCTCAGACTTTAGCTTCGCCATCGTGAGAAAGTCTCATCGTAGTCAACTCCTTGAATTTGTCGAAACCCTTTTGCGACAAGTCGAGCTTTATAGATAACATTACCATCAAGATCTGCTTTCTTCTTGAAAATCCATTTGTTCTCGATGACCTTCCGCCATCCCAGAAGTCCACCAAAGTCCATACTTGGTTTTCGTACATGGATCCAATCTCGGATTTCATGGCTTCTTGCCATTTATTGGAATCTGGGCTCATCATCGCTTCCTCATATGTCTCGGGGTCATCGGTGTTGTCCACCAACATGACACTCATAACGGAATCATACCAACTGGAGTGGTACGAGTTCTTGTTGACCTCCGAGGCTCAGAGCAACTTCAACCAAGTTTCATGATCATCATCATTAGCTTCCTCTCTAATTGGTGCAGCACCACAAGAACTTCTTCCGTGCGCTACTCGCAATTTCGAGAGAAGGTTCGACAACCTCCGAGTTCTACTTTCCTTCCATACTTCTTTCGAGAGAAATTCCTTCTAGAAAGGATCCATTCTTGGCAATGAAGATTTTGCCTTCGGATCTATGAGAAGGTATACCCAATAGTTTCCTTCTGTATCCTATGAAGACGCATTTTTCCGCTTTGGGTTCAAGCTTGTCCGGCTGTAACTTCTTTACATAGGCTTCTCATCCCCAAACTTTAAGGAACGACAATTTAGGTTTCTTCCCAAACCATAATTCATACGGTGTCGTTTCAACGGATTTAGACGGTGCCCTATTTAAAGTGAATGCTGTTTCTAATGCATAACCCCAAAATGATAGCGGTAAATCTGTAAGTGACATCATAGAACTAACCATATCTAAAAGAGTTCGACATTACGTTCGGACACACCATTACTGTGGTGTTCCTGGCGTGTCAATTGTGAAAGTATTCGCACTTCTTTAAATGCTCGCCAAACTCAGAACTTAGATATTCACCTCCACGATCGAACGTAGAAATTTAATCTTCTTGTTACGTTGATTCTCTACCTCACTTTGAAACTCCTTAAACTTCTCGAAAGTTTCGACTTATGTTTCATGAAATAGATATACCCATATCTACTCAAGTCATCTGTGAAGGTAAGAACATAACGATAACATCACATGATGCTACACTCATTGGACCACACACATCGGTATGTATGATTTCCAATAAGTCCGTAGCTCGCTCCATCATACCGTAAAATGGAGTCTTAGTCATTTTTCCCATCGACATGCTTCGATCTTTCAAGTGATTCAAAATCAAGTGAATCAAGAAGTCCATCTAATGGAGTTTCTTCATACGCTTCACTCCAATGTGACCAAGGCAACGATTGCCACATATAGGTCAAATTATCGCTGATTTCAAACGTTTAGCCTCAATATTGTTGATATGTGTATTTCCACTATCGAGATTCAATAAGAATAGACCATCTATCAAAGGTGCATGTGCATAAAACATATTACTCATATAAATCGAACAACCATTATTCTCGACTTAAACAAGTAACCGCCTCGCAATAAACAAGATCCCGATATAATGTTCATGCTCAACGCAGCACCAAATAACAATTATTTAAGTATAAAACTAATCCCGATGGTAGATGAAGGGTAGCGTCGATCGCGATCACATCAACCTTGATCCGCTTTCCACGCATCGTCACCTCGCTCTTCGCTAGCTTCGCTTATTCGCAAAGACCTGCTTTGAGTTACAAATATGAGCAACCTAACCAAGATCAAATACCCGAGGCACTACTTAGTACTAGTGAGATACATCAATAACATGTATATCGATATACCTTTCTTCTTGATGTTGCCGTTCTTCAGATCCGCCAAGTACTTTGGGCAATTCCGCTTCGGACCTTCTCCCTTGCGGTAAAAGCACTCGATTTCAGGCTTGGGTCCAGCCTTGGTTTTCTTCACGCTGGTAACTTTCTTACCACCCTTCTTGAAGTGTCCTTTGCTTAGACTTGCCTTTCTTAAGTTTGGTGGTCTTATTGACCATCAACACTTGGTGCTCTTTCTTGATCTCCACTTCGCAGACTTTAACATAGCAAACAGTTACGCAACTCTTTGTTCATGTTCTCGCATGTTGTAGTTCATCACAAAGTTCCTCAGAACTTGGTGGCGTGATCGAGGACGGTAAATCCCTCAAAGCATTAGGAATCACTATACCCAAGCTTTGAAGTTTGTTTGCGTGCCTGCACATCTTAAGCACATGCTCACCGACGAGCTGCCTCTTCCATCTTGCGCTTAAAGAACTTTTCGAAGCCTCATAACTTTCAATTGCCGCATGAGTCTCAAAAATCAATTTGAGATCCTCGACAATATCATATGGGTCTCGACTCTTCAAACCTTTTCTCAAGCTCCGATTCTAAACCATACAAGATAGCATATCGAACTATGGAGTACTGATTTTTCCGAGCGAGGTAAACATTCTTTACTTCATCGGAAGCATCACCGCAGTGGGTCACCCAAGTGCATCCAAAGACATAGGTCAAATTACCACCGTGAGGACAATCCTCAAATTGCGGAACCAATCCGCCAAGTTGCTTCCATTGTTTTTCAACTTTTCTTTCTCTAGGAACTCATTAAAATTGATGGTAGGGCTGCCATTGATCTACAACATATTTGCAATAGTTTAGACTAAGTTTATGACAAATTGAGTTCAAATTAATTAATGAAATTAAACTAGGTGAACTCCCACCAAAACAACATCCTCACATTGTTTTAGTGATCACATTTAACCAAATCCACTACATCAACACCGATCATCACGAGAGTTGATATAGTTTCAATGGCGAACAATCGTCATGTTCATCATATCTACTATACGATTCATGCTTTACCTTCGGTAATCCGTGTTCCGAGACCATGTCTCATACATGCTAGGCTCCAAGATCAAACCTTAGTTTCGCATGAGCAAATCTGGCTTGCTCACGTTGTATACACTTGTAGAATCTAACACACCCGATCATCACGTGGTGCTTCGAAACAACAAGCTTTAGCAACGGTGCTAACTAAGGGTGAACACTTTATGATTTGAAATTCATGTGCATGAGGGATCATCTTATAATGCTACCGCTGCCTACTAAGCAATACAAGATGCATAAAGGATTAACATCACATGCAATTCATAATATGTGATATGATATGGCCTTTCTTCTTTGTGCTTCCGATCTCCATCTTCAAGCACGAACATGATCTCCATCATCACCGGCATTGCATCAAGGTCAATGACGCTTCACCATGGTTGTCGCCCACGGCTTCAACTATTACAACTACTTTGAATAGACACGCTGGTCTTAACATAAATTAAAGACAACCATATGGTTCTCGCCGTTGCCAACTTACAATAAGGAACATTGCATACATCAAATATAATCACAATCATGGCCATATCACATCATCAGACACCCTGCAAAACAAAGTTAGACGCCTCTACTTTCTTTGCATATTTTACGTGGTTTGGGGCTTTCAATAAGTGTCGTTCTAACTTACGAACAAGAACCACAACATTGATACTAGCATTGTTGATTACCCGTTGTAAATTGGATCTTAACTATGCTAGGAGAAACAGGCACCCGTAAAGCCACTTATGCAATACAAGTTGCATGTTAAGCGTGGAGCAAGTCTCATGAACGATGTCATGTAAGGTTAGCCCGGGCCGATTCATCCCAACATACTGCAATATGCAAAGTACACAAAAAGCAATCGACAATAAAAGCATCAACGCCCACAATGACCATTGTGTTCTACTCGTGCAACAGATCTACATATAGACACGGCTCTGATACCACTGTAGGGGTTCGTAGCATGGAAAACAAAAAATTTCTATCGCATACAAACAAACAAGCCAAGATCTATCTACTAGATTGTAGCAACGAGTCGATGGAATAACTTACCCTCGTAGATTCCAAAGTGTTTAACGAGAGCGGATTCTCGTGGGTGATGTAGTCGTACTCTTTCCGATCTCAAGATCGTGTGGACGATCCTTCCCGGCCATGCTGCGTTCAGCTCCGCAATCGGTCACATCGCTCGTACTGACGAAGACCTTCCTCTCCCTTGTTCCAAAGAAAATGGAGGTTGTAGCACTCTCCTCGCGATTCCGCAAAGACAACGGCGTGGTACCTAAGTAGAGGGAAATCCATGAGGCTTCGCCAAGCCGAGCGAGTATGGTGGATTATGAGAGAGGGCTATTAGTGGTATAGAGATTAGACACACCAATTAGAAGGCTCTAAACCGCAGGCTAAAGCAATTAGAAGCTCTAAACCAAACGGCTCTAAACCGAGATTAGAGGTGGAAACTTGTGTGTCTCAAGGAGGAGCCCCGCCTCCTTTTATAGGTGGAGGGCTAGGCGCCAGGAGGGAGGAGTCCTCCCCAACTCGGCCTAGGGCTTGGCGCCGACTTGGAGGAGAGGACCTCCTCCAAGTTGGTTTCAACCTCCTCTTGCTTGTTTCCCACAGCTTCGCTTCCCACGCTCGCTGTTTTCCACGTTTCTGTTTTAGCCGCTTGACTTTCAAACCGGAAATTTGAATTTCATGTTTTGGAACAGCAAGAACACTTAGTACATGATGCAATCACTCAATGACACATTCATGTACCCTCCCGAGTGCCACAATCCGAACCTTCTAGAACATTCCCGATGAAAACACCTAATCATTCCCGAACTCAAACGGACTTTCCTTATATGAATCTTATTCTCCGGACCATTCCGGATCACCTCGTGATATCCCGGATCCCATCCGAGACTCAACAACATTCGTCTCTTTCTCATAATACCATAACTACTCAAACAACGTCGAATCCTTAAGTGTGTCTCCTACGGTTCGTGAATTATGCGGACATGATCGAGACACTTCTCCTAACAATAACCAATAGAGGAATCGAAATTCATATGGCTCCACATATTTCTACGATTACTTATGATCGAATGAACCACTTACATACGATACCAATTTCCCTTTGTCTCATGATAGTTTACTTATCCGAGGTTATGATCGCAGATCTCTCGCATACCTAGTTCAACCTCGTTACCGATAAGTACTCTTTTCTCGTTCCCGTGATATGTGATCCCTTGTGACCTAGTCACATGCTTGCAAGCTAATTGGATGACATTCCACCGAGAGGGCCCAGAGTATATCTATCCGTCATATGGATGGACAAATCCCACTCTTGATCCATGTGTTTCAACCAATACTTTCCGAACACTCAATGTCACCTTTATAGCCACCCAGGTACGGTGTGGTGTTTGATGTCATCAAAGCATCCATCCGGTAAAGGTGATATGCATGATATCATGGTCGAAGGAATTAGGTTACTATGTATCAGAAAGCATATAGCAATTGAACTATTGAAATGACTTGATCTTTATGCTACAATTATCAATAGGAGTATGTCCACCATATCATTCTCCTAACGATATGATCTTGTTGTTGATAACATCTCAATGTTCATGATAGGGAAACCACAATCATTTAATCAACCAACAAGCTAGTGAAGTATAGAGGCTATACTAGGGACTTCAAATTAAGTTTACAAATCACACAAGTATTAATGTTTCCTTGTTAATACTATTATAGCATGAATGTAAACATTTATCATAAACACAAAGATATAATAATAACTACATTTATTATTGCCTCTAGGGCATATCTCCAACAGAAAGCGCCGAAGAGGAGATGGCTCTCCGTCGCCGAAGAGTTGTAGATCGCTTTGGTTGGGACCGTCACGATCGCACAATCAGCGCCCTCAGTTCCCACAAACGGTGCCAATTGACGAGGTTTAATCTCGTCAATGCCCATTGTTATGAGTTTGGGTTTTGGAGAAGATGGGGATGCTAGAGATCGCGGAATGGTTAGCAAACAAGCAACACGGGGACACGAGGTTTACCCAGGTTTAGGACCCCGGAGGGAAAACCCTACTCTTGCTTGTCTGCTCTTGATTACGGCGGAACCAAAAGTTACAGGGGTGCGCAGATGCAATCTGGCGTGAAGGTGTGTATGCGGTGGTATGCGAAGTGCCCTCCTTGTCGTGCCCTCCTAGCCTTTATATAGAGGTAGGCAGGTCCCGGGCACAGACCGAGTCGGTTACAGATTTAGGGTTTTCCCTTTTGAACATTCTATCTAATATAGTCTTGCTCTCCAAGGATCCGAAGACGTCATGGGCTTGGGCCACCCTAAAGTCTTCATGAGCCGTGTATATGCTCGTGGGGCTTCCTTGGGCTGGACCAGGTATGCTAAGGTCGTGTACCCATGGGGTATAACCATGTCAACCGGTACCATGGGCACACGGTGGCCCACTTCCCCGACAAGCAGCATAATGAGGAGGCGAGGGACGCGTCCAAGAAAGCAAAGACGCACAGAACCTCTCCCCCCTCCTCTCCTCTCCCTCTACGGTAACTGAGAGCACCCCCGTGTGAGTCTGGCTGAACCGAAGCCCCTCACGCCGGCGCCTCCAGCGGGTAGGGGCGGAGGGGAGGCGTAGGAGTAGGTAGGTTAGCTAGTAGTCTCGGTGCTAGGCCGGTTGTGGGCTTTTTGCCCGGTAGTTGGAGTGGAGGGATGGATCCATCCATCTGGATCTTGGTCGTTATAGGGATTGTCCTCTCGATGTTTCTTCTCCGATGGTTAGAGGGAAATATGGTGGGGAGGGTCGATGCTCCTAGCAATAAAAGTAAGACGGTGTACACCCCGAGGTTGCTCGAGGGTCGCAGGCTTGTGTTCTTCCCGGACGGCCATGGAGGCTGCTCGGTCGCCTCAACTGCCGCCGGCAATCTCGGCCATGAAGGGCCTGTTAAACGCCAGGAGGGCGTGTTTTCTTCAACCTCCAAGATGGAGGCCTTTGTCGAGCGTGGCGCCGACGTTCTGCATCTTCTTCCTTCCAAGTGGTTTGACCCCGTAGGCTAGAGGTGGCCGGCGGCTGCGGCTCTGTTGTAGTGGAGAGGGTAAAGGACCCGATTGCATTTTTTCCTGGAAATTTTAGGGTCTTCCTTGCTTATTCGCAGGTCCTCGTTTTATTTTCTTAGATGTATTGGACATGCTTGTAATTTGTACCCACCATCTAGGATATAAAGGTAGCACCGGGGTCTTTCTAGACCTCTCCCCTTGTAAAAAAAAAGCTAAGACGCGTAATCTTCTAGCATGGGTCAGTGTCCCAATTAAATTTGGGGTCGTACTACGCGTCCCCAGGGGGATAATTCTTTAAAATCCCCCGGGTCCTCCTGCCAACACGTGTCCCCTAAAAAACCCTCAATCCCACTTTTGCAACAAACATATCCGTTTTTGCTACAAATAGTCCCGCTTTTGCTATATGTAGCAAAAAATGGTTTGATAAAAAAAAATAGAAAAACAGACTGGACCTCGCCGGCGACTTCGCATGCGATCGTGTAGCAAAAAAATTATGCTAATGTAGCATATCTGACCTTGTCGGAGACTCGCCGGAGGTATTCTCCGGTAGACCTCGCTGGAGACCGTGTAGCAAAAATTTTACGTTATTATAGCAAAACTGCAAAACGGTGGTAGAAAAACAATATTGCTAATGTAGCAAAAAGACGATATCGCCAGAGATATCGCAGGTGGCTGCTGTAGCAAAACCGATTTTGCTAGCACTTTCATCAAAAATATTGTAGAAAATATTTTGTGCTATTATAGCAAAAACATAGAACAGAAATAGCAAAAATTTGCTACTATTGTAGCATCGCCCTGTAGCAAAATCTCAAAGACACATCGCATCACGACTCTTCATTGCCGTCTGGTAGCAAACCTCCATGCCACTTGGAGCACCACTCTCGACCATATGTAGCAAGTCTTGACGCCGTATGTAGCAACGCGGGGCAGGGCGAGATTTTCAAGGAGGCGCAGCAGCGAGGCTCCCTAGGACGGCAGCCATGGCGGGTGGCTCCATCTCCCTGGAGCCGATGGGGGACGTGGCGGCGAGAGCTGAGGCGGCGCGAGGTGCGGGCTGCAACGGCTAGGGGCACGTGGTTGCGCGACCTACAGGCGGGGAGGCGCGGCTAGCAGGCGGGGCGACGTGGCGGCGCGACTTGCAGGCAGGGCGGCTCGGCCAGCAAACGAGGCGGCGCGACCAAGAGGCGGGCCGGAGCGTGGCGCGGATATGCGATCTGCAGGCGCGTGCGAGCGACGGACTGCAGCGTACGTGACAAAGCTGCTTATTGGGGCCAGTACGGACACGTAGAAAACAAAGGCTGCAGCGTACATGACAAAACGGGCTCAGTGCGAATGCATAGAAAACGAGGACCCGGGGATCGATCCCGGGGGAGTCCTATCATTTTCCTTAAATTTGTCTCTTTTCTGGTTTATTGCACGAGTGACCCTTTCTAATTTGAACTCAAAATCAAGTTATCTACTCCTATGAAGTAATTCTAAGAGCAATGAGAATATCTTCCTATTTGCAGCTTTAATTAGATTAGAGCATCTCCACTTGGATTCGAAGAACGTCGTTTCCAGGGCGACTTTTTCATCCGGACGTCGAAAATTGGCCGAGTCGTGTAGGACCTCGGTTCGTCTGGATTTGTGTCAAGTTTCGTCTAGACTTTTCAAGCCGACCCCGGGGTGTTAGGAACGCCCTGAAAATGCCGGACGAAGCAAAAACGGGTGTGGGTCAACCATGTCGGCGAGACAATCCCATTTCCCTACTTCCACTCGCCTCCCCTGCGGTGAAGAGCTCCCCCATCTTCCCATGTCGCCATGCCTTCGCCGGCGAAGCTCCACCACGCCGAGCCGTATCCACACCTCTACATAGGCCCGCCGCCGTCGCCGCCCCTTTCCCCTCGGCCTAGGCCATCTTTAGCCGCCCAAGCTTCGTCGTAGCTCGGCTTCGCTTCGTGATCCCGCTACCTCGTCTCCCAAACTGTTCGGCGTTTTCCCGGGTCGGCCATGGACTCCGACAAGGAGGAGATGTGACCTTGCACAGCATGATCATTGAGGATGAGAGGAAGGACCCAGTGAGTTTGGTCGAGCATAACGAGTCTTGAGTTAGGAGATCACCAGGCGCCTTCAACCTGGGCTGCCTTCATCGCCATGCGTTAGGAGATCTGAGATCCGGTAGTGCATCAACAACTACAGGATGATCTGGTTGAGCATCTATGGATACGTAGGGACAACACGTAGATGTCAAGCATGAATTAGGCAAACTAGGCCGAAATATATTGTATTTTATCATTGTATGCTGAGCTATGTTTAATTTTATGCTGAACTATGTTCAAATTCATGCCGAACTAGGCCAAACATTGCTCTGTATTCATATTATGCCGAACATCGACAAATGCTGATCGAATTAGAGCCGAATTTGGGCGGAAAAAAGCCGATATAGAAACTCGGCCTAGAAACGCGAGTGAAAAGGTGGGCGTTCCCATGCCGAAAACTAGTTAGGTCCGGATTTTTGGCCTGGAAACGGGCAACGAGTGGAGATGCTTCATCTCGTATTCTCGTTGATGCACATGCAAGTTCCTTTTTTTTCGAAGATGAGCCACTCAGGCCATCATATTATATTTAGTGTTCTAGCTTTTGTGATTCGCTATTTATCGCTGCATCTTGTTTTGCAGTTAACGTTTGTAGTCCTTTTCGGTTGTGCCATTTGGATTGGAGCACCCTTGGGCTATGCTATTGCTCGTGACATGAAGGGCACCGCAATGAAAGTATTAGGGTATGCGCTGGGCATGTGTGTAGCAGTGCCGGTAGTTTGTGCCGCCCTATTGGCGTGGCGCTGTGACGATGTTTGAGTGGTTTGGAGCCAGGATGTGATAGTTACAAGGATGTACATCGAATTTGTAGTATCTTAATGGTGATATTTTGTAACTTTGACGTTTGAGTATGGACAAGTTATCATGCATACATGTGTTTTGCTAGTGTTAGAAACTATAAATTAAACATGTTGCAAATTAAAGAGCATGTGCGCTGCTATGAACCAACTAACATCATATTATAGAAGTTTTGCGGAAATAGTTGACCAACTAGGCTAAACTGAACTCTAGAAAATTACTCTCCGCCACGATATTGGGACGGTGGCCAGCTCAAGCTGCGGCCACGGCGGGGAAAATTACTCTCCGCCACGAAATAGCATTTGTTGGCTTCTGATGGCCAGCTCAAGGGCGAAATCAACCTCCTTTTTTTGAGGCCTTTCAGCTTCGCTTTGCTTGTCTCCCGCTGCGGCGACCCAAGTGGTCTTGTCCCCTGGTGTCGCCGTGGTTGAGCAGGGCGAGCTCCGTCAACATGGTAGAAGTGGAGCCGGACCTTATCACGTTTCTGCCAGTAGATCTAGGGTGCTAGATGCATTTTGTAAGGACCTAGCTGTTATTTTCAATGTTTAGAAGGCCCTCTTTGTAACTTGTACAGCCACCTTTGAAATTTAATGCAATCTCTCGGTCCTTGGGGACCGATTCCCGTTCAAAAAAAGACCTGGACTTGATCACATCTTTCTAGTCCACGTGGCAATCCACAATTGACTAGAATGGCCTAGCTGCTACGATCTCCACTTTTTAAAAGGAGTTTATGATTATAGCAAAATGCCCGTGTGTTGCTGCAAAAGAGCAAGGTTGTTGACCTTCTAGGTTCTTTTCCACGGATATAGAGTACGGTGTTTGATTAGACAATTTGCATAGGAAACGTGCATGTGCATAGAACAACACCTTCGCGAAGAAATTAATGCCGAGACACCCTGACCCTATTCCTCTCACCACACACGCACACACAACCCTACCACCACGCGTGACAGCATGTGGTTCCCTGTCGCTGTTGCTGCCGCCGATAGCTCTGCTTCCAGTCACAGCCACATGCCCGCGCTCCGCTGTCCATCGACGTCTTGGCCGACCTTGCTCTACCCTAGCCGCTCGCAACCCCCTCATCCATGCTTTACCGACCGAGTCACCGCTGCTCTGTCGGCCGACGCCAACCATCGCCGGCTCATGTATTCCCCATCGCCCCTCCCCAATCGGGGGTAAGTGGCATTTAGTTTAGCATATTGACAAGAAATAGTCTGCTTGGTAGTAATATGCATGTGTATTTACTTCAGTTGTGATAAAAAGTCTCATCTCATGTTTGATCCAACATAAATCCACCAATGGATAATACTCCACGTATCAACATGCCAATTAGCAAAAGTAGCAATTAATTAAGAACAACTACTAACTCAGGATGCTTAATTAGAAAAATGCATTAAATCAATTAGGCTGACGTAAGAAATTATTAGATTCGATTAAGAAGGCGTAGTCGGCTTTGTTTGCAAATAATATATCACGATGCATACATAAAAGCGATGTATCAAGGGACTCGATTTATATGTTATGGATTTTTAAGTAATTCTAAACCTAGCCACTTTTTGAAGAAAAAAAATTCTCTCAAGAGAAGATTAATTCGAGAAGATTAAAGATATCGTTTATAGGATTAACCTTTAATTAGTTTGAAGCGTTGGATGCCGGAAAGTCCTGGGCTCGTCCGTGACACATCTGCGAATTAATTGTTATTCCTCATCTTTACCCGTCTGGTTCTCTAGAAAAAGGCATAGCTTCTTGCATCTAAGCTCTTTAATCTGGAAACCACCGTTTTGATTCATCACGAGCGATCTGTATAATCCAGCACACATGCATAGCCTCTGCCTCTTTGTGACCTCCCAATATACATAGTGCTGATTGTTCACCGGCCGGAAACGACGGCCGAAGTCCAAATACATCAAACGTATTATGCAAGGTCTCTCGTTGCATCTGGCTGCCAGCCGTCTCTGGCTTCCATGGATGAGCTGTGTGCGTGGCCGTCTCTGGCTTCCATGGATGAGCTGTGTGCGTGGCGTACCCAAGACGGAGATGGAGCTAGGGGTTTTGTACCGGTTCTTTTTCCATGTTTTTTAACACTGATTCGGTCGAGAGTCGAGTACTATAAGAAAATCAAAACGTTTTTTTTTCACTTAACGGTGATAATGGTGGGTAATTTAGTATTTGGTGCAAGGATAAAACAGTCTAAAAAAGTATTGGACTGGGAGAAACACTTCGTCCTTTATTGTTATTATGTATAGACGATTACCTTTCGTACGTTACGGAGGAGGACACTTATCTGTGATATAAACACGCACGGAGCCGCACAACACAAGCACATCTTTCCAAGCATGGATCAGCAAGACGGTCGCCGCGTAGTGGACATCGAACTCGGATACGCCGGCGACGGCGACGGCGAACCCACTCGCCGCTGCGCGGTATGCACGGACCCGCTGGCACGGGTGACGGTGGGTAGCTGCGGCCACGGCGTGCGGTCCGTCGAGGGCGACAGATGCTGCAGCGTATGCGGAGCAGACTGTCCATCGGTCATCGTCGCGAAAGCGGCTGACGGCACGCGCGTCGGCGTCGTCCCCGCCTTGACGCAGCAGCCCGCCTCGGAGGAGGGCAAGGTGGGCGAGTACTGGTACCACGGGGACACGGCGGCCTACTTCCCCGACGAGCAGCAGAACGAGAAGGCGAGGGACGCATCATGCAAAGAAAATCTTATAGCATGGGTACGTCAGTGCTCCAATTGAATTTGTTTCTTTTCATGTTTGTTATACGAGTGGCATCTTTCTAATTTAAACTCAGAGTCGAGCTATTATCTATATTTATATCTAATAATAAAGTACGAAGGGTTTCTGTCAACGGTCTATCTAGAAAAAACCGTTTTACCCCTGAAGTTGGAGCAAATTACCCGCTCCTGCCACCGCTTAGTCAACTTCACGGGTTGGTTCAGGGGAGAGCTAGGCGGCTCCCGTAATCACGCATGAGGGCAGGGCCTCGATCCGGCAGAACGAACCGCCCTCGATCCCCGCACCTTTAGCTCAACCACTCTCATGGTCGTTTCACCTTTTCCGATGCCTCCCAATTTGGCCGCCGCCTATGTGGTTTCCCCTCGATCCCCATGGCCGATGCGTAGGCGGCGCGCCATCCGCGGCCTCCCGGCGCGACCTGGAACTCCACGGTGAGGAAGACCGGCGAGGAAGACTGGCGCAACCTCTGGTCCAACCCTCCCCGTGCAGTTGCTGCGGGCGAGCAAGTGCGTCTCCTGTAGCTGCCACTGCTCGTTGGGTAGACAAAAAATATTTTGCTACTGCTACTGCTCGTGGGGTGCCGTGTGGGGCTGGACTGTTACTGTAATTCTACTGCTATGTTTTACTGCTGAATTTTAGTGCAATATATAACTGAATTTTGGAGCTAATGGTTAGTTGTTATTTTGTTGTGATTTGTTGACGATGCTAACTGAATTTTGTTGCTACTCCTTGCTAAATGCTAACTTAATGTTGGTGTTTGTGTCAAATAATTATTTGCAAATGGAAGGACTGATGGAGGTTATCTAAACTTAAAGGAAACATATATGTAGATGATGCTAACTGACATTTGAATGGGTAGCTATGAATATTATTAAAAATATAGAGAGCGAATATAGGCGTCCTACCTATAGACAAATGGCTTAGGGTAGTCGTATGTATAAAGAGCAAAGTCTATTTCTGTTTTCACGACTGCTTTGAGGAGATTACGTGGAGTATTTAGTGATATTGTCCATGTTATCTTGCGGATGGATTGTGCATAAAATCTATTCTCGAACACTTCCTGATTGTTAATACTATTTGTGTTTATAATTTATTAGTTTTGAAGGAAAATTATATTTTCAGTTGATTTATGTAACACATCATATCTCCAAAATCAACCCGTAGCAATCGCATGGGCAATTTTACTAGTATACTCCTACAAAGGAGGGAGTAGCACTTAGTTATAACTGCAATCAAAATCTCTTCCTATTTGACATCTTTATTAATTACGTTTTGTATTCCATTCCGTTGATGCATACAAGTTCTCTCTTTTTTTTTTCTCAAACTCCAACCAAAGTGGATTCGAAGATTCCACTCCGATCAAAGTAGCTTTTGTGATTCGCTATTTACCTTTCTTCTTGTTTTGCAGTTCCTTTTTGCAGTTGTTACCGGTATCATCATTTGTGCAATTGTGGTGACGTACCCTGGGATTTGAGCTATACTATTGTTTATTTGTAAGAGGAAGGCACCGCAATGAAATTATTCCATCCGTTTTAAAATATAAGATAACAGTGCCGGCAGCTTGTGTCGCGGGTGCCCTTTCGCGTGGCGCTGTGGTGATGACTGAGTGGTCAGGGGGTGAGTCATTAGGAATTCAATGTACATCTGTCTTTGCTAATATACTCCTTCTTTGTGAGAAAAGGTTACATATATCTAAATATGTTTTGTTATATAGATACATATAAATTTAGATAAATTTGCGATGTTTTTTTAGGATAGAAAAGTATAGAACATAAACAAAAACTATTGGAATGCCCGAGCATTACCGCTTGCCCCTTAATTTCTTTTGTTGCAAGTCACCGGTATAAAGAGAAATATAGGCACATATCATTGTAGATATGAGAGCATCTCCAACAGGTGCCAATAATAGGGCACATGTTTTTTAGTTTTGGACATGACTATTATGTTCTTGGGCACAAAATCTGCTTCTGCTTTTTCAGATGCCCAAGATAGGGCACTAGAGAAAGCCCAGATGCCCATAATTCAGATACCACCCCAACTTATTGAAACCACATTTCAATTGAAACTTCAAAATTCAACCACATTTCAACTGACACTTCGAAATTAAAACATAATTTAGCATGCTACATCGAAATTTAAACATAATAACCTAAACACACATTCTAGACTCCAACCCATCTACTCATCGCCGTTGGAACCGCCGAAGTAGTAGTCGAGCCATCCCTCGGAGTTATCGGAGTCCAGCGGCACCAGGCGCGACGATGAGCCTGGACCGCACTTTTAAAAGTTAGTTAAAAGTCCCCCGGATGCGCCTCCACATAGTGATATCTGCTTCTCTTAGCGGCTTCATTTGCCGCGATCTGCTGCAACACCAACCGGTGCTCCCTCTCCTCCTCGGTGTTGGAGTAACGCACCTCCGACACCAGCTGCTCAGCCTCGGACAGACTCTCACACTTGGGGAAGTTCATCAGCCAGCGCGGCCGGCCGAACCGCCACGCAGCGATGCCAAGGGCGCGTGCAGCGAGCTCGGGTCTTTCAAAGTGCCGAGCCAGATGTGCGTTCCTTGTCAAGAAATCTTCTAGAGAAACGGCTGGCACGCTCACGCACGCCTAGCCAGCCGCTGTGGCCACGCGCTCGTGGTGGCATCCCGTTAGTGGCGGACGATGGCTAGGGTTTGCTCGCGGGACCATAATCGGACAGGGAAACCGCGAGCGGGGGAAACATTGGGTCCGATCCACCAGAAACTGTGGAGGGGTGGGGTGGGGCGGGGATGACGATGGACGGTTGGAATCGTCGTCGGCAGGCCGAGGGAAGGAAGCAACGGGAAAGAGGTGGAAATATTTCAGCGGCAGTTGGCAACCGCGCGGTGCGTGCACACTCATGTTCCGCATATATGCACTGCAGGGGAGGGGTTTTTAAGGCGTGCCCAAAAAAATTAGGGTGCTGGCATCCGGTTGAGCTGAGAAATATCATGTTGGCGCTGTAAAAAGTCCGTTTAGTTGGCGCCAGGGACTCAGCTGGAGATGCTGTGATAAGATTCCGCTTTGCCTTTTTCTATACTACTATATAACGTAGCAGTTTTGAAATTTTGAATCCTAAGTCTGAGAAGCAATTTCAACCATTGATGAGACTCAATCCTACGGTCTAGACTAGAGGGATTCGTTTCTACGGTATCAAACCAGTCCATCCGTACATTCTAGAGAAATCCAGACTCTCAAAGGTTCTTTTCTGCAAGGTGTTGCCCCACCCGGCTCCATACATTGACATGACAATGTAGAAGAATACCATTGTGCAAGGGTGTCGTGTAGCTGTTGTCTTATGTAATTTTGCCCGTCTGTTCGTACAGACTAAAGCAGCGTTAACAATACATTAGTTAATAGTTATGTCTCCTTATTTCGCAAGAAATAAAAAGTTATGTATCCTTGCGATTAGAGTATTACAGTTGCCCCTTTCTAAAAAGAAGAGTTAAACACTAGCCTGTATACGTGTATTAATAATCTAAGACAATGTATATATCTTCTTCTAGTGTTTGCATGCGTAAAAAGGTTTTCCAACAACAAACCTCAATCTCAAAATAAATTTCAGGAATTTATCAAAATTTAGATGTATGTAGACAATAATAGTGTCTAGATATATTTAAATTTAGACAATTTTACGATATCTATTTTGAGACGAAGGAAGTACTAGAATTATTTTATGGTACAGAATGCTTTTTTACATTGCATCAAAACAATCAATTGTGTGATC
Source organism: Avena longiglumis (assembly GCA_030063025.1). Taxonomy (NCBI): domain Eukaryota; kingdom Viridiplantae; phylum Streptophyta; class Magnoliopsida; order Poales; family Poaceae; genus Avena; species Avena longiglumis. Next base: position 128,998,850 of record CP125976.1, read on the forward strand.
AATTACAATAGTTTTACATATAGACAAAAAACTTCAAAACATTAAGTTTGTTCTGTTTGATTTTTTAAAGGACCGTGTGTCACTATATTTTTTAAAGTTTATGCTTAAACTTTTTACGAATGAATTTAATTTTGGACATGTTGTGCACATACCAGCGTACTAGTTTCAATAACAAGCATGCATAAAGCAGCAATTCAACGATTATCCAATTGAATAAGATTTCAATGTGAAGACAAGATTAGTTATTCTTCGTCTACAAATATCCAAATTTTTACACCTAACACTTCATAGATTGTTTGAATTATATAGCAGCAATAATCAATTTTAGCGTGAATTGTTTGGAGGGAGAGTCTACCCATTTTGATACATTCGGCACGTGTTTGCTCGTACTCTGGACACGGCTTTAAGTAATAACTTTCAAGAACATCGTCCGTGTGATGGAGGAAATGACCCAAAATTATCATATTTGTGGCACGCGGGCTTGTTTTGACAAATAACAACCATGTCAAAGGCTGGTTCGCGACGGAAAGCACTGATTTTGTGTTTTACTCTTCTTAAACCGTTTTCAAACTACTCGGTCCCACCTGTTAGGTCCACATGGCACGAGGCAAACTATCGAGTGAGACAAAAGTTAATTTTGCATGTTCTGTAAATTTTTGGGTCTTTTGTGTAAATAATAGCCCTCTCTCTTAGCCTGTAGGTTGGAATGGGCTACTCACGGATCCACTAGCCCATCCCACCTAATTTCTGTAAGTGGAGACCCATGAAATACAAAAAAATATCACAGACACCCACGAGGCACCCACGACCGCCGCCACGCTGGGAGAAACCGTCCCGCCGTCACCCCTTCCTACCCATGCTCGCCCCTTCCCTTTCCCTCGCTCTCCCACCCTCCCTGCTCCATCAGTCCACTTCCACCGGTAGCGGCATCACGTCCATGTCTAGGACATGGAGCAAGGAGGCCAGGCGGACGGCGATTTGGAGCAGGACCTACAGGCTGGCGTTGTTCGTATGAAGCTGGAGGCTGCCGCTTGCGATCTGCTTAGGTCACCGTCCAAGAAGGGGAAAAAGGTAAATATCTCTCTCTCTCTCTCTCTCTCTCTCTCTCTCTCTCTCTCTCTTGCTTAAATTCAATCCTCAAAAACTTTGACCTTGATCTATTGCTGGTCTAGATCTCCATTACCTGTTTCTAGTGTGCATGTCAAGAAGAGTTCGATCTAAGTTACTTTTACTAGTACGTGCCAAGAACTGATGTCAATGATGATTTGTAGTGTACGATTGGAGGCTGCTAGAATTTTTATTTGGAGATTGGATGTAGTACTTTGTCTGAATTATAAGATTTGAGGCTTTAGGTCTAGATATCCATTATCGGATTTTCAGGTTTGATTATCAGATTATTAGGTTTTCAGATCTAATCGAGGAACTCAAATTCCAAGCCCGGTATACAGGGAAAGCAACAAGCATGGGGTATACTTGAGTATCAACCTCTCCTGGTATATGTGATTTATTACTATTAGCTGGCCGCCTTTCTATATGCCCAAGATCCAAAAATAACTGAATAAGCTTGATGATCCAAATTTTTTTTTTTGAATAACAGCAGGAGAACTGCTATATTCATTGCGATAGTGGAAAACCAGGGTTTACAAGTATATAAAAGAAAAGGGAGATGAGTGCCGAAAGGCCCCCATAGCCACAAAACAAGTAAGAAAAGGTTCAACCCAGGTCAAACGGGATTCCACCATCCTGGGGACCAAGGGGAATTGGTGCCCCAAATTATGCGGCTGTTTCTTGTATATCTTGAAAATTATACTTGACCTTGACATTTGCTTAGAGGCATTCTTTGCTTCTGCACTGAAACCAATTTTTTTTTGCAATTTACCTATGTGTCGTCTTGGGGTATTTAGTGGTCAGGTTATGTTTTAATTGTAGAATTTCTTATTTTCAATTCTTGAAAGTTATCAAGATAGGAAATGCCGGTAACTATCAAGATACGGTCATTAACCGCCCTCTTTTCCTGTTGCAGATGACTTCTGTTGTTAGTGTCATGTTAAGACTTACAGAATAAGTTCGTTTCACTGATGAAGCACTTATAACCATCAGTAAGTACTAAGTACAACAATTTAATTTACTGAGTATAAGCGATGTCAGTGTCATGATGTTAGAATAATTCAGAGAACCAGGACAGAACTCCGAGATCGATTTTTTTACATTCATGTGCTTAATATTTGGCAGTTGTTCTACTGCGCTAGTGAATGCAGCCGTCTTCTCGGTTCCAGCTACCACCTCCCTTCGCTGGGCCCTGCACTCTGCCGCCAAGAGCCTCAAGCGATTCTTCTCTACTCCCGGTTAATAGAATGGCGAGCTGTTGAGCTGCTGGTGGTGGTGATCATGTGCGGAGGAGCACGTGAGCTGCGGCTCATCGCGTAGACGGGCGACGACACCATGCCCGGGAGCCCATGGGTATCCGCGGTGTCGGGTGGCTGTGGCGCAGCGCAGATGGTGGCAGGGCAGAGGAGCCGGCGAGCGCTCCATGGACGAGCGCCGTCAGTGGCACCTGACCGAGCGAAGGAGCTCTGGAGAGGAGAGTGGAGGAGAGCAGCAATGTCTGATGTATGCGGCAGAGAAGCAGCGGCCTACAACACGGGCGAGCTGCTGGGGCGGGCGGAGGAGACACTCTGCCCTAGATCAGGCAGCGATCACTTCGATGGTGAGCGTGTCTGGCCACACGCGAGCAGGATCAGTGGCAGTGTCAAAGCGAAGGCTGATGCGAGGCGTCTCTAGGACGACGTCTCCATGAGTGCAAGCTCGCCGGCGTGCCGAGGCAGGGATACTACGCCCTCCATGAGTGCAAGCTCGCCAGAGCACCGAGGCAAGAGACGGCGTCTTCCATGAGTGCGAGCTCGCCAGCACGCTGAGGCAGGAGATGGCTATTAATCGTGTAGTTTTGGGTGAAACGGTAGTCTCGTTGGAGACACCGGCTGCATTAGACAAGAAGAGCCCTTGCCGTGGCTTACAAGAGAAAGAGATCAACTCGTAATCTGATTGTTACAAAGGATAGAAACTCCTCCTTCCTATTTTAAACCAACAGGCTATTAATCGTGTAGTTTTGGGTGAAACGGTAGTCTCGTTGGAGACACCGGCTGCATGTTTATATTAGGCAAGAAGAGCCCTTGCCGTGGCTTACAAGAGAAAGAGATCAACGTAATCTGATTGTTACAAAGGAAAGAAACTCCTCCTTCCTATTTTAAACCAACAGGCAATCTCTATCTATCTAGAAGGATCAGAGTACTACTCCAATACGTTACATAATATTGTTACAAGCCAAGCAATATCACATGTAATCTAACAGCCTCCCTTAATCACAACCTTCAGAAAGGTTGATATTACGCTTAAACTCATTTAGATCTTTTTCTGCAAGAGCCTTTGTAAAACCATCTGCAACTTGATCTTTACTTGATATGAACCTAATGTCAAGCATTTTGTTTGCAACTCTTTCTCGAACAAAGTGATAATCTATCTCAATATGTTTAGTTCTAGCATGAAATATAGGATTCGCAGATAAATATGTAGCTCCTAGATTGTCACACCATAAACATGACTTAACCTTTAGTTGAACACCAAGTTCACCAAGTAAAGCTTCAACCCATATTAACTCAGCTGTGGCATTTGCTAGGGCTTTGTATTCAGCTTCAGTGCTAGATCTTGAAACTGTAGCCTGTTTTCTTGCACTCCATGAGATCAAATTTGGTCCAAAAAAGACAGCAAAACCTCCTGTTGATCTTCTATCATCTAAGCAACCTGCCCAATCTGCATCTGAGAAAGCACTGAGCAAACAGGATGAAGACTGTTGAAAAGTTAATCCAATACGTATTGTTCCTTGAACATATCTTAAAATCCTTTTCACAGCTGTCCAATGAGCAGTTGTTGGAGCATGAAGATACTGACAAACTTTATTTACTGAGAAAGAAATGTCAGGTCTTGTAAGTGTTAAATATTGTAAAGCACCCACAATACTCCTATATTGTGTACTGTCATCAGGACCAAGAGGTGTTCCTTCGAATAAGGACAATTTTTCAGTGGACGATAAGGGTGTAGGAGAGATTGTGCACTTTGTCATACCAACTTTAGCTAACAGATCAGAAGCATATTTTTCTTGAGTGAGGAGCGAACCATTCTGAGTTCTCTTTACGTCAATTCCAAGAAAGTAGTGCAAGTCTCCCAAATCCTTGAGTGCAAAATCAGTATTGAGATCATGAAGGAGAGCAGAAATAGCCTGATCACATGAACTTGTAACTATGATATCATCAACATAGATCAACACAAATATCATAACTTTGCTTTAGTATAAAGAAAAAGTGAAGTATCTGCTTTAGATGTAGTAAAACCAAGCTGTTGCAATTTAGCACTTAGTCTTGAGTACCATGCTCTGGGATCCTGTTTAAGACCATAAAGAGCCTTATCAAGTTTGCAAACATAATGTGGAGTAGCGGAAGACTCAAAACATAGAGGTTGTTTCATATACACTTCCTCTTCCAGAACGCCATGCAAAAACGCGTTCTTGACATCTAGCTGCCGCAGACTCCAGCCTCTGGACTCAGCCACTGCCAGTACAAGTCTGATAGTCGCTGCCTTAACAACAGGACTGAAAGTATCTTCATAATCTATACCATACCTTTGTTTAAATCCTTTTGCTACCAAGCGTGCCTTGTACCTGTCAATTGTACCATCTGCATGTTTCTTAATGCGATATACCCACTTACAATCAATGAGATTTTTCGTGAAGTGTGGAGGAACAAGGTGCCATGTTTTATTTTGGACCAATGCATTGTACTCTTCCTCCATAGCCTTGCACCAACGATCATCCTTAAGGGCCTCCGAAAGTGTTTGAGGTTCACCTGTGGATGTGAATAGTCCATAGCGAACAATACCATCAGTATATTGTTTCGGTTTACGTATACCTTTTTGAAGTCTCGTACGAGGTTCCGAAGGCGGAGGAGGATTTGGTGGTGTAGGCGAGCCAGCCACAGAAAATCCTCCATTGTTGTCTCCACTAGCGTTGCCTTCCCTGTCAGCAGGTGATGTAGCAGGAGGCGAATCTTCCCTGACGTCAGCTGACGGAGAGGGAGACCGTGACATGATGACTTGATGGCGACGTGAACGAGCGCGCGTCCTTGTCCACCCAGAGACAGGCGGCGACAAGGTCCGCCGACGCGAGCGGGAACGCGAGGTGGTCCTGCTGGGTGACAGCGACCGAACCCGCGACGTTGACGTTTCCTGCAAGCGTACAGGCGGGTGTACGGCTTCATCTTGTGGAGGAAAACGAGCCGACCGAGTCCGAGGCGAATCTTCACGCTGGTCCCGCAGCGCAGACACATCCCGCGTGGGCGACGCGGTGTCGAGCGACGGCGCGGGGTCACGCGCAGCACATGAAGAGGACCCGGGCGAATCTCCAGGCGCTCCAGGCGGGGTCCACCGGCGCGACGTGCGCACAAGGGACAGCGACAGACGCGTACGGGTCTGGCGCACGCGGGACGGAGATCTTTCCTCGGGATCTTCCTCTGCGTGATCCGAGGCAGCAGGAGCAGCAGAATCACATTTGGGATTGCTGCTCAGGGGAAAATTGTTCTGCAGAAAATCTTCATTATTTTGTGCAGTTTCTTCACCATTGTTGCTGATATCTGCAGGAGCATCAGATTCTGGAGCATCTTGTTGCTCATTAGTAACAATAGGCACAACAGGTAAAGGCATATAATCATCAACAGTTGCAACCCCATTATTTGATGTATTATGAGGTAAAAGGAGTATATCTTTTTTAAGACGTGAGCCAGCATTAGGGTGCAACTCAGCAAAGGGAAAGATGTTTTTGTCAAAAACAACATCTCTTGAGATATAAACACGACCAGTAGAAATATCTAGGCACTTGACTCCTTTATGACGAGGACTATAGCCCAAGAACACACACCGTGTGGAACGAAAAGTGAGTTTTCGTTTATTGTATGGACGAAGATTTGGCCAGCAGGCACAACCAAATATTCTAAGAGACTCATAGTTGGGTTTTGTATGAAGAAGACGTTCTACAGGTGTGTCATGATTTATAACTTTACTAGGAATTAGATTTATGAGAAAAGTGGCGGTGAGGAAAGCCTCATCCCAAAACTTGAGAGGCATGAAGGAATTGGCAAGTAAAGCAAGACCTACTTCAACAATGTGACGGTGTTTTCTTTCGGCAGACCCATTCTGTTGATGAGCATGGGGACAAGAAACATGATGAGTGATGCCAATCTTTTGAAAGAAACTGTTGAGTTTTTTATATTCACCTCCCCAATCAGTTTGCATAGTAATTATTTTCCTAGCAAATTTTCTTTCAACAAGTTGCTGAAAATTAAGGAAAACTTGATAAATCTCAGAACGCTTCTTGAGCAAATAGATCCAGGTGAATTTACTAAAATCATCGATAAAACTCACATAATATGAATGTTTTCCAGCAGAGACAGGAGCTGGACCCCATACATCAGAAAAGACTTGCTCTAATGGAACAGTGGAAGCACTGGTAGAGACAGGATATGGCAACTGATGACTCTTAGCTAACTGACAAGGATCACAAATATATGGGTTTATTTCAGGAGAATAAGCAATACTATTTTTTCTAAGTATTTGTCGAACTACAAAGGAGGAGGGATGCCCTAAACGACGATGCCACGTAGAAGACGACGGCTTTATGGTGATGAAGGCTTGCTTGGAAGATCCAGTAGAGGAAGGAACTAGCGGGTAGAGACCATCATGGCATGGTCCCTTAAACAGAGTTCTCCTTGTGGCCTGATCCTTGATAAAAAAGAAATGTGGGTGAAATTCGAGAAAAACATCATTATCAAGTGTAAGCTTATGAACAGATAGAAGATTTTTAGATGCACTAGGAACATGCAGGATATTTTTGAGTTGTAAAGTACTTTGTGGGGTGCATAATGTTGAATGACCAATATGGCTTATTTTCATACCGTTCCCGTTTGCCGTGTGGACACGATCATGTCCGTTGTACTTGTCCTGGGTGGTGAGATTGTTCAGCTCCGAGGTGACATGGTGGGTGGCGCCGGAATCAGGGTACCAGTTGGTGTCGACGCCATAGGATGCTGCATGAGCACCCTTCTCTTCGCCATCATCATCAGAATCATGGCGATCTTGATAGTGCCACCAACACTCATTGGCGGGGTGGCCGTGGATCTTGCAGATTTGGCACGTGACATCGACGAAGGGAGTAGGTGCGCGACCACGGCGGCGCCCTCCATCGTCACGACGGCGCCCTCCATCACGGCGACCACTGTCATCACCTCGACGGCCACCATCACGGCGTCCACCATCGCGTCCATCATCGCGGCGACCATCTCTGCGTCCTCCATCGTGAGCACCATCATCACGGCGACGCCCTCCACCCCGATCACCGCGATAGCCGCGGTCAGGAGACCTGGCGCGGTCTCCACGAGGACGGGAGTCACGGTATACGTCACGTGATGGTCTTGTAGCGAGGTTGGCGGAGGAGGTGAAGCCGCTGTCCTGTCCGGGTTCCCCTAGCATAACTTGCCGAAGATCATGAGCACAAAGTTGACTATAGAGGTCATCAAGGGTAGTACCAGGATTGGCGTTGACAGAGGACACGAGGTCGTTGTAGCTGGCGTCGAGCCCGTTGAGGATGTACCCAACCATCTCGTGTTCTTCAACAGGCTTGCTCGCAGCGGCGAGCTCAGATCCGAAGCTCTTCATCTTGGCGAAGAATTCTGCTGCAGACAGATCTTGCTTCTTGGTGTTGTTCAGCGACCCCCGCAGATGATTGATCTTGGTGCGGGAGTGGGTGGAGAACATGCCGGTGAGTCGAGTCCACACCGCGTGAGCAGTGTCAAGCCCAACGACATGGGGTATGATTTCCGGCGACAGGGAGTTCACAAGGAACCCAAGCACCGTTTGATCCCGAGACAACCATACCGTGTAGGCAGGATTGGGAATTATTGTCTTCTTCTTGTTGGCGTCTTCAACCTCCAGAGTTTTCACCGGTGCGGCGTCGGTACCATCGAGAAGTTCGAGGACCTGAGCGCCACGAAGGGGCGGCAAGACCAGGGTCTTCCAGAAGAGGAAGTTTGCCCTAGTCAGCTTTTGAGAGGGAGGAGATCCCAGCGTGGTGGCGAGCATTGCAGACGACGAGGATCCAGGAGTCGCCATGGCTACCAGGAGGGGATTGTGGCGTAGTCTTTGGTCGTGGGTTTATTTCGTTGTGTGAGGGCGGCGACTGCAGAAGGGAAAGCAGCGGCGGCAGGTTTTGTCGTGGGTTTGATCGAGATCGATCTTGGGGCAGCGAGTCACGGAAGGGGTGGCTCTGATACCATATTAATCGTGTAGTTTTGGGTGAAACGGTAGTCTCGTTGGAGACACCGGCTGCATGTTTATATTAGGCAAGAAGAGCCCTTGCCGTGGCTTACAAGAGAAAGAGATCAACATAATCTGATTGTTACAAAGGATAGAAACTCCTCCTTCCTATTTTAAACCAACAGGCAATCTCTATCTATCTAGAAGGATCAGAGTACTACTCCAATACGTTACATAATATTGTTACAAGCCAAGCAATATCACATGTAATCTAACCAGTGGCGGAGCCAGGATTTCCGTATTGGGTATGCAAAGTTACAATAGGAAGTATGCGAAGTTACAATAGGATACGAAAGTACACTATAATCAATGAAACTGGAAATTTCCATTGAATGTAGTACTCGTAACAACGATCAAATTATTTAGTTACAATGCAAGAAGGGTAAAAATATAATTTATATATTCCTTTTTACACCTACAAATCAACAATATACATAAAAATGTTTTTGTTTAGATTCCCATTGAATACTATGCTAGAATTAATCTACAGATACAATTTATTGATCATCTATTCCCAACTAGAAGAATCAAAAATTACATAGTTTTTTAGCAAAATAAAAATTTACAAAGTTGACAAAGAGACAGAGCTCATTCTATGCACTTGGGCCGGCCTTTTTGATAAAATGATCGACGTGTCCAATTAGAATAGCAGCCAAAAGTGTAGATAGGCCTAGATTCAGAGCATAAAACATGGGACGAAAGGGGTCTGTACAGATTGATTTTTCCTATGTTCTACGTGCGAGAAAGCTACCAATACATATATAACTTTCTATATGATTTTATGCACTGATTTATTTTCACAAAAAATATTGGGTATTCATTGCATACCCTTGAATAAGGCTAGCTACGCCCATGAATCTAACAATGGCGTCCTCCATGAGTATGAACCTTTGGTACCATTGTAACTTTTGGGGGGCATTTTCCTATGTATTATTGTGAGATATTCGCGTGTTTTATTCACTGTACTGGTTTGATGCTTAAACGCTTCCTCGTGAGCGGTGATGCCATGTTTATTTTCAAGTTTGTGATGCTTCGGACTATGGGCATGTCCATGGCAGCTAATGCGTGACTGCTCACTAGAGTACTGTGGTGATGCCGATGCTTAAACGCTGGCGGGTTAAACTGGGCAGCTGGACGCCGCCTAACATGAACGATAGTATAGGAACACTAGGGGGTCCCACCTAAATCATTTGGAAAGAAGCGGTTAGCTGGTGGGCTACCGTGGGCATGCCCAGTTATAGACTGACCTCTCTCCATCTAAAAAATCCCCACATCACCGTCCATCTTGCTCGCCCTTCCTCTAGTTGCCGCTGCTGGTTTCCCCGCTTGCACTTTCCCCTTGTTGTTGATGTCGCTTGCTTCGAAGAAGAATTTGGAGATGACGAGCAGTGGCATGGCCAGCAGTGGCGCGGCCGAGCTCCGGCATGCGCAGGCAAGCTCCTGCCAGTAGCGGGGCGGGGGCGGCCAGCTCCGGACGGCGTAGACGGTGAAGGGAGCGGTTGTGGCAAGTTCCTGCAGCAAATGCTCCGGCAGGCATAATCGGCAGCGTCATGAGGTGTAGCAGGCACAAGCACGCTGCCGCTCTCCGATAGCAAGCGCGACGATGCGTTCCTGCAACAAATGAGGCGACAATTTTGTCCCCGATACGCCTCATATGCATAGCTGGAGCAGATCGACGTCACAGTGGCCGACAGGAGGGGCACCATCTCGCGATGGGGGACGTGGACAGTAAACTGGTTCGAGTTCTTGTTTTTTTCTAAAATTACATTGGGACCCACTTATCCTCTCTTCTCCCTCCAAGAAAAAACAGGGAGTGGAGAACGGTCGTGTCGTACGTCAGGGATAGCCAGGATGGAAGGGGACTGCTATCCTGATGTTGCCGCCATTTCTTTGCTGGTCGGAGGCGGCCGGGCTAGGGAGGGGAAGAGGAACAAGCGGGGAGGCTGCGGCTGTGGAGCATTGAAGCAAATGAGCAGAGAACAGCAGCAAATATTTGTTATTTGGTTGCATGTGCCTGATTATTATGCACGCTAAATAGTCATTAACATCTCGTGTTGTTTGTTTGCGGGATGCATCAGCTGTTTGCGTGACACCTACTGCGTTGGCGATGGAGGGATGCGGGGCACCTGCTTCGGTTGCGCCGACGACGGAGGGTTGCAGCGGTGACGGAGGACTACGGGGCACATGCTTCGGTTGTGCCGATGACGGAGGGTTGCATCGGCGATGGAGGGCGGTGGAGCACATGTTGCGGTTGCACCGACGACGGAGGGAGAAGGGGCACCTGTTGTGGCTGCACCGATGATGGAGGGTTGCATCGGCGACGGAGGGCGGTGAGGTACATGTTGCGGTTGCCGACAACGGAAGGCACCGGGGCTCCTATTGCGGCTATGCCGACGCCAACACGACCATCCATAGTAGCATCATTCAAGAGCCACTCGCCGGCCGGCTAGACTAGGAACTGCTCAATTTTGCTCGTCGTGTCGAGGTCCTTCCCATGGCGGCTAGGAACTTGAGCTGGAACACGACAAACTGCAATGATTGGAACAAGTGCGTAACAAAGGGGACTTCCACATGATCACATCTGCGGTCGACGCGACGGCGACCTTAGCGTTCATCTACCTCCACGACCCGCCTCTAATCTCACGTACAAGTTGTCTTCAACCTCACGGGGTACTCTACCTCCATCAAAATGAGAATCTTGCAATATGAGAGTTGTGTGGACACCAAGATCAAGCTACATCTCAAAGGAAATTTCGAACGGTTGATTCTATGGAACAAATTTGAATAAATTAGCTTAGAAATGCTCCTACTTTGACCATGAATCTGCGAAAATACGGAGCACGAAACTCGGTGCCGATGGTTGGAATGGAACCGCATCATCAACATGCATCCTTTTCATGTTGATCTTGTCTTGAATCAGGGCATATTTATGCTAAATACAAGGGGTAAGGATGAACATGTTTAGAAAGGATAGAAAGGAGAGAGAAGAATTAACCTCTTGCACTCGCTTGGTCTCCCTTTGCCCTTGGTATGACATGCCTCTACTAGAACGGCTGATTCTAGTGTTCATATCGGGTCTTTCCTTATGGTTGATATAAGACTTGCTAGACCAGTTAGTCGTGCTTTGCCGCGCGCGTCCATTATAAGAAAGTTGTGACATAAGTTCTTGAAAAAGCGAAGCAGTATAAGATTATGATACAAATTGAGCCTTTTCAGTTACAATTACAATTTATCCATGTAGATGGTGGAGCATATTTGTTCAAAAACTCATTTTCAACCAAATAAAAAGTGAAAATAAAACCAATTAAGACAAGAACTATTGTCGTGGTATTGCCGACGAGTACGCCATAAAAGAATCCTCACAGTGCGTGTTTAGAGGCATGGGGGAAGGAGGACGGTTGACGGGCACGACGTTACACAGCTTACCCAGGTTCAGATCCCACAACGGTGGCAGAATCCTACTCCTGCTATAAATCACTATAATGGCAATACGTCGAGTTACAGGGATTGGTTCGCTGTGCGAGGTGTATGTTAATCGATATGACTTGTGCCCTAGAGGCTCCCATAGGCCCGACTTATATAGTCGCCAGGTCCTAGGGTTACAGAAAAAATTCCTAGCCGGACAGGTTACAGAGTCCTACACTGCTTACAACTAGTCTAGCGTGTCTTGCACTCCAAGACTCCGGGTACGTCGGTGAATCCTCCGTAGCCTTCCTTTATCCGGCATGGGCCTCCCTTCTAGATCCATCTAACTAGGCCACCCAGCAGGCCATGGGCCATTCTACCAACTATGAGCCATCCGGGTTATCCGGATAGGAGACATGCTATAAGGATACTCATATAGCATATCCCCAACAGTAGCCCCTAGAGAACTATGAGATCTTGCGTCGTCTTGCCTCTTCGGGTTGAATGCTCCGTCTAGATAGATGTCGGCAAATCGTCAAGCAATATCTTGTAATCCTCCCAAGAACCCTGCAAGGTTTTCTCTGTCTTCAACTTACAAGTCGGAGAATTGCTGAATCTTCTATCGTACTTTTTCGTAGCCGGACTGGATCCGTCCATGCCAGAATATTCCGATGTGATGGTTCACCTGGCAGTGACAGCTAGGATGACGTAGACATAAGTCAGCGACGCCTCGTAACTCACACATGCATAGAACACAATCATGTCCATTTTTGCCGATACGAACCGTTGGGGGCGACGATTGGGAACATGGCGAAATTTCCGCACACACGCCAGCACACGTCGTCCATGCGCCGACCGTTCGATCGTCTTGCACGAATCTTGACGCCAGGGTTTATAAATTGTAACTGCGGTGGATTTTTGCTTTTCACCTCATTCTCCTCTTGCGTCATCTTCTTACTCCAGCGAGAACCTCGTCAAGCCCTAGCCTCCCAATACTTCCAGTCAATACCTCTCCCTCTCCAATGGAAAGCAGCAGCTCTGCTCCCTCCATGGCGGCGTCAGGCGATGCCGCGGCGAAGCCGGCGAGCACTTTCCATGTGCCCCCAGAGGGCCTGGTGTTGCCCAAGTCTGCGGTGGTCGAATCCACCAGCGGCGACCGCAATCCAGCGGCACTATAGCTGCTGGAAGAGGAGAGCGATTCCCACAAAGGGGACTGGCGTGGCTCGGACATCACGGACCGCGACATCAAGGAGTTGCTTGTCGAGGGCTACCTCCCTGCGACGGAGGGGCTCGTCTGGCGGGCGGCGCCGACTGACGAGGTCACCCCTTCTCCCTAATCCGGAGAGAAGGTGTACCTCAAGGCCCAATTGGTACGCGGCGTTTCGTTGCCCATCACCAATTTCTTTCTAGGTATCCTTAGACATTACTGAGTACAGTCTCGGAACCTCTCCCCCAATATCATCCTCGCGCTTAGAAACTATGCGGCGCTTTGTGAGGGTTACTTAGGGATTAGGCCTAGGCTAGATCTCTTTATTTACTTCTTCACCGTCAAGAGGGAAGCCAGAGCCGGCAAGGACGAGCTCAGGAACTGTGGGACAATTAGCTTTAAGATCTGGCCTGGCCGGCGGTTCCCTGACATCGTCGGCCATGAGTCCTGCAAGAACTGGCAACAAACGTACTTATATGGCCCAGATATCCCTCTGGACGGCCGAGAAGAAACGTATCCGGACTTCGTCGACAGAGCCACTGTCGAAGCCCCGACATGGAGATCCCAAGCAACCCTTCCCCCCGATAACGAAGCCTCCCGTGCCATTAGGCGGATAGAGTTGTTCGTAGAAACAGGTCTGACCGGGTTGGACCTAGCCATGTGCTGGTTCGTCAGGCGGATCAAGCCTCTGCAGCACCGCTCCAAGCTGATGCACGAGTACTCTAAGGAGAGGAAGGATAGCCTCCGCATCTCCGAGGACAACTTCTCGAGTGACTCCATCAAGCTCCGCCTCGAGGACATTGTCAAGGTGAAGGACAGGAAGCGTGGCTTCACCATCACCTATGACATGTTCGAGGAGGGCAAGTGCCGAGAGGTACCTGTTTTATTTTCCCTGTATGACATATACTCCAGTTCTTCCGTCTATCCCTTACCATCTCATCTAACACTTTTGGGATTTCACTTAACAGCTTAGCAGTCCAGAGGAGGATAGCATGACTGTCTAAATCTATGACCCCAAGATGAAGGAATTCACCGTCGTGTCCGACGATGATGTCCCGTTGGCGCGAAAGCGGAAGAGATCCACCTCTGACACTACCGACGGAGGCAAGAAGAAGAAGACGGAGGGTGGAGCCTCCAAGAAGTCCACTGCCGCCCTGGAGGCGAAGAAAAGAAAAGTTACTGGGATTACTTTTGCCAAAGCACCCCCTGTTGTGTAATCCTCTTTCTCTCTGACATTGTCCATTGCTTGTCTTATTCCTGTACTTATACTTTTTGCACGTTTCAGGAAGAAGGCTAGTACTAGTTTGAAGAAGACCTCCAAAACTTTGGGGGCTTCTAGAAATATTAAAGATATGTTGCATCGTAACGTGTATCACCATGCATCTCCCGCCATCGCCCCCGTCACTCCCAGCATCCATCCTATGCCTGCTCCGACAAGCTCTCAGGCCAAGGATGCATCTGGCCCTTTCTGTAGGGTTCGCAGCATAGAAAACAAAATTTTCCCTATGATGAGAACTTCTAAGTTCCAAGATCTATCTACTAGATACAAGAAACGGGTGGATATACATCCATAGAATACATACCCTCGAAGACCGAATAGCGTAAATGAGGTTATACTCGTGGATGATGTAGACGAACGCTTGCCGATCTCAAGATCGTGATGAAGTCCATCTGGTCCAGCCGGTCCAGCACGATCAAGTCCAGCACCTCAAAGCAGTGGTGCATCCGTGATCGCACACACATACGGGTACCCCGACAACCTCCGTGCCCTTGCTCCAGCGAAGCAGCGGAAGCAACAAATCCTTCCAAAAAAATCCACCGGGAACATTTATCTCGCTGATCCGAGACCATGGGGAAATTCTAAAGGGGGGAGAGAGATCCTTCGCGAGGAGGTGTGCTTTGAGAGGATGAGAGGGGGGCCTTTTATAGGGGAGAGGGGGGCACCCAAGGGGCATGGCGCCCAGCCATGGGGGCTGCCCCCACCTCTCCCACATTCATGTGGGTGGAGCTCCCACTCAAAATTAAAAGCCTCCACTCCCATAAAAGAGCCTCCACTCAAAAAATACACTCACATGCATTAAATTTCCACCAAATTTAATGCAAGCCCTCATTTAAATAAAACTCTTTTATTTATTTATTCAAAATTTTGTTAATTACTTTAATTAAAAAACATTCACATAAAACCCCTTGCTAGTATTCAATTTCATATGCAGAACCAGTTTCCGCAATTTCAACCGAAACAGTTCCGGTGTCTAGTGAAATAAATTCCTGCGCTCTCCTTTTCTTTTTCTGACATATCATTTGCTCTGAATGGTGTCGGTATCCCTTAAGTGTGTCACCCTATGGTTGGCGAATAATGCAGACATGATCGAGACCCCTCTCCGATCAATAATCAGCAGCGGGACCTGGAGATCCGTACTGACTCCCACACATTCAACGATGACTTCTGTGATCGTGTGAACCTTTTACGCTAGTATCTTAATCCCTTTGTTTCATGATATATTACATGTCCGAGATTCGATCATCGGTATCTCCATACCTAGTTTGATCTCGTTACCGACATGCACTCTTTTCTCGTTCCCATGATATAACATTCTAGTGATCAAATCACTTGCTTGCAAGCTAATCAATGTGATATCACCGAGAGGGCCCAGAGCATATCTATCCGTCATCGGGATGAACAAATTCCACTCTCGATCCATGTGCCTCAACATAACACTTTAGTAGTTCTGAATCCATCTTTATAATCACCCAGTTACGGTGTGACGTTTGATGTCATCGAGGAACTCTTCCGGTGTTAGTGATTGACATGATCTCATGGTTTAAGGATTAGGATCACTTCGTAAATTGCTATAGAAATATAAACTCAATGACTTTGATTGTAATGCTATACTTCGGATGAATGTTCATCACATCATTACACTAATGTTGTGACCTTGTTATTAACAACATCCAATGTCCACGATCGGGAAACCTTGATCATATTGTTAATCAACAAGCTAGTTTATAAGAGAGGCATAACTAGGAACTTCCTTTTTGTTTATTAAGCACACATGTATTAACGTTTCCGTATTAATACAATTATAGCATGCAAAATAAACATTTATCATAAATAAGGAATACGATAATAACCACTTTATTATTGCCTCTCGGGCATATTCCCTTCAGTCTCCCACTTGCACTAGAGACAATAATATAGTTTGAAAACTTTGCGTATTTGAACACCTATGGCATTCTGGTGTTCCATATACGCAACTGCAAGTGGTTAACATAATCTATGGATCTGATGCTTTCAGGTCTGTGTGAATTTGCATGTCTTTGCGTCTCCACGCATCACTCATTCTCCAATGAGATGGCATTGTATAAATTTGGTATTTTGGTGAGACCTTTAGTTCCTTGGGGTTAAACCATGCCGATACTATTGTCGTGCAATGTATCTTTAGTGTTAGCTCGTTGCGAACCACACCTTAGTTTGATAACAAACTACTTGACACAAATTCCCTCCATTGCTGCTACTATAGCAGTCATATACTTAGCCTTTTGTTGTAGTATCCGTCACAATGTCTTAACTTTGTAATTCATCCAAATCCATCATGGAAATTCCTTTCCATTACATTGTGTCACCCATAGTTTAAATTGAGATAAACTTAATTTGTATCTGGTGAAAAAACTAGTATCAATGTAACACTTTACAATGAACTATTTGTAATTGTTTGTCACCTATGTACAAATATATTCTTAGTTCTTCCAAAAGATCATAAGAATATCCTTACTATCGTCCAATGATCATTTTATGATTCATTCTGGTATATGTTCATAACACTTAGAGCATAGGACATATCTGGATGTGTACATATCATGGTATGATTGATCAAAACATCCTTGTGATTTCACTCATCAAGTGTCAAAGCACTTGAATCTTGTTTCACTTATCAAGTGTCGATACACTTGAATCTTGACTCAATTCCTTTCCATGCAACAAGAACCGTTTCTTGTCATTTCTATATTGAACTCCTTCAATATCTCTTATATATACGTCTGTCACAACTATATTAGCGTCACAGTCTATCCACTATAGACATTCATGCTAAATATTCGAGTTTTTCCTAAGTCTTTCATCAAAATGAAATTCTTAACCTTTTGTTAATAAAAATTACATCATTTCTAATCAACAAGATGTCCTCCACATAATGTATTAGAAATATGTCTCAGCGCTCCCACTTAATTTCTTGCAAATGCAAGCATTTTCATTGTCTCCAGATGAAAACTCCTTTTTCATCACGGTGAAGATTCCAACTCCGCGATGCTTACTTCAACCATTAAAGTTTGCATGCCCTTTTAGCATCATTTGAATTAACAAAACCCTTTGGATCGTGTCATGTACACGTCCTAGGTAACCATTCTATTAGAAGAATTTTTTTGTTTATTCATCTACCATATACCAAATTATATGTAGTGGTTGCTACTTTAATCCGTCCAGACTAAATATCGCTATGAAAGATCAAATCTTGTCATAGTCAACTCCTTAAACATTGTCGTAAAATACTTTACCGACATGTCGATTATTTCATAGATGTGAAACATCCATGTCTGTTTATTTATAGATCTAAATACGATCGATACGTTTTTATACCTTTTTGGAGGGTCTTCCAAGTTCAAAACTTGATTTCTCGTGTATGGAACTATCACGGATTTTGTGGCTTCAAGCCATTTGACGATATGTATAAATTCCAATAATTTAGTCGATCGTTCATTTTTGGCCTTTGAACGAAGTTTTAATTATCCCGAGGAAAGTCTCACAAGTGTCATTTGATCAAATCAAAAGACTCCAAAAATCCATGAAAATGGAGTTTCTTCATATTTTCTTTCCAATATAATTTAAACGGTGATGTCACTTCGTAAGTGATCTTCCAATCATTTGGCTTGTGACATTTTAGCATTAGTTTTTATGGATGTGATTTCTCCAACTTTATTTGTAAATCATCCATCTTATATGGAATACGGTAATTATTTGAACAACCTTTGTTCTCATAATACCTTATTTAAATGTAACTACCTCGGTGAATTACGCTCCTAGATACAAGCCTGGATGAGCGGTAGTGGTTGAAATAGTACGGTGGGGCCCCAAAAGCCACTCACGGGTAGACCTTTCGGCCGTCCCAACCACTTCCAACTCAACGGGACTGTCGGCGTGTCGGCGGGCGAAGGATCAACTACATACACAAATGAGTATGTATGCAAGCCACCATACAAAAGTACATCGAGCCATTCCATCTAGAAAGAAAGGAAATATAGCAACGCCATACGGCAAGATTCAAATGACCTAGCTAGATATAATATTTTAGGATAATTCCTCATACATCACACATCAGAGTATCAAGCGGAAGCGGCAAAACAAGGTCCGAGTACGGATAAGAAGAAAATCGGCATAAGATGCCATAGAAATAAGCACATCCGCCCACAGATCTCACGGATCCCGTTCCGGAATCTCTACACCGAGCGATCGTTCACATCATCGCCTCTTCCACCCAAAGATCCGTCCCCTGCGAGTGTACATTCATCCAACCAATAATTTATCGTGTGAGACCCTAAATGGTACTCAGAAGTCTTAATGCCTCTAAAGGGGACACAACATGGGGTGACGCAATTGCAGCAAAAGATAAACCCTAGCAGTTCTATAGATAAACGCTAACCATCCGCCTAACCAATGATAGACGGATGTCCGTGAATTAAGGACAACAGTTATGACAGTAATTTCATCAGATCCATCCTCCTCCTCGCTTACCAACGAGGAAGCGATGACAACCCCCATCCGCTGGCAATTTTATTAACCATTCCATGAGTGTTGCACTATTTACTAGTCAAATTACTTAGTCAGTTAAAGCGGTACTTTAGTTATGCTTGTCTATGATCGAAACGTGCTCCAAGTCGTCCATAATCGCGGACACGGCTTTGAAAGTTTTACCAGGGTGCACAAATAGCAACACACTCGATCAACCTCGGAAAAACCAAATCAAAAACCAGGGCCTTCACGACAAAGCAATCACAAGATTGAGAAATATTTGGGGCCACCCTTGAGTACACCATAACAAAGTTAGCTGACTTGAGACGGACCCGAGGTTTGTGGGGCGGTCAGAATCGGGAACCCAAAACTGGGCTTGTCGATACAGCGTAAGCGGGTCACAATTCCTAAATGCAAAGTGTGCTCCTCGCTGTCGTAAATAAAGCAGTAGCATGGCATAAGTACAGATAGTAAATAAAACCTCAAACTAGTTTGTGGCCCCAAGAAATAAGACTAAATCAAGCTCGGCTCGGGGTCCCATAAGCCTCCGGATGTGGATAGCGCGAATATTCTTGGAACAGGAATCAAGTACTCGGGGTCTTACGGACACAAGTGAGCAGGAAAAACCAAATAGCAGATGTTGCTCACCGTGCCACTTTCATTAGTTATCCCATTACTACTCAAAGTTAAGTTGTTTAGGTACCTCGTTATCCATCAGACTCTCACATACCCTACACATGTTGTTCTACGACTCGCATGGCTCAAACAACTCCTGTAGTAATGGCTCATGGGATGGAGGAACAAGCTTGGTGGGGTTTGAAAGTAAAGGCTATGCAGTACTTGGGATTCAATTTAATGCAATCGCGACTCAATGATGCAAGAATAAGATAGAGGCAATAGGTACTGTATGTATGCAAGCATGTGGTAGTGCTTGCCTGGAAACTCAGTTGAAGCGAGAGACGGATCTAGATAGTGCTCCTGGTTCTCTTGATATGTCCCCTGCTCAGCGTCTATTCGAAAGAAGAACCAAACAAACAAGGGCCAACATAAATAAAGAGCGCAAGCATATGAATAAAATGCGACAAGCAAACAATCATGCCATGATGAATGATGCACAGTTTTCATGGCAATAAGGTAGCATGGCATGGGTGAGGTGTGGTATACAAGAATAAGTCATTTTATTAAGGTTTGGCCACATTTTATTGTCATATTAGTTGCTGTATATTATATATTTACATGATGCATGCTGCAATTGAAGTCATGGATAGCATAAACAGAAAGGTCTCGTCGAGCTGATCATTTTAGACATATCATTTGCTAAATTCAGAGTTATAAATCAAAAGTTATTAATTTAATAAGTTCCAGTGGCATTTGTTGTAATTTTACTCAACTTGGAATTTTAAATGTGCAAAAGGTAATTTGAATAGCATATTTGAAATCCTCACATTTTCTGATTCAAAAACATATATCATTTGCACTATTTGGATTTATAATTGAAAAGTTATTTAAAATCAGATTTAATTTTTTGAATTTGAATTAATTTGAATTAGGTTTAAATCCAAACAGACAAACATATATACTTTTAATACCCAGGGGAACCCAGACTCTGTCGATGACAGGTGGGCCCTGTGCTGACTCAG
This sequence comes from Avena longiglumis, assembly GCA_030063025.1. NCBI lineage: Eukaryota > Viridiplantae > Streptophyta > Magnoliopsida > Poales > Poaceae > Avena > Avena longiglumis. The sequence goes on from CP125976.1 coordinate 129,019,296, forward strand.
CACCGCACGCACGCACTGGAGAGGGAGGGACTGCGGGTTAAGTTCCAGAAACCACGGGAGCCTTTTTGCAAATGTGCATACGACGCTGACGGTGGGGCCTGGGATCGCGGGTTGAGCGGCAAAAAGGCCAGGGGGTTAAGCGCAAAGTGCCGATCATCGCTTTTTCTTCTGGCGACCAGGATCACCAGCGCCGCGCCAGCGGCGAGGGTCGAACCCGCGGCGCCTTGAGAGGCTGGAACCACTGCGGTGGTTGCGGTTTGCTGACAGGGAGGAGGGAGCGCGGCTAGCTAAGCGCTATGCGGCGTGAACACCGGCAAACACCAGCGTCTGGCAGCACCCCGAGGGCGTTCGACGAAACGCGCGGCGCGACCAGACGACGACGAAGATGGCAAGGGTGTCTGGGAGGAAGCTACGCTTATCGCGGTTGTGTTGGTGTGGTCGGTACAGGTCGGGGCGCAGAGGATCAGCGACGACGCTCGCGGCCGGAAAGCTAGGGTTTCGCATCGGGCGGCGTCGGCCTGGGGCTGCTGGTCCTCTTCCTTCACGTCGGCGGGTAGCAGGGCGGTGCGGAGGGCCTCCTCGACCTTGCCGACAACCTCCTCCTCGCCTGCGCCTCCTAGAACTCCGGGGAACGGTGGAGACCGACGGTGGAGGTCGGCGATGGTGGTGAGGAAAGGAGGGGCAGAGGGGAACGAGGCAGGGCCTCTGGGTGGGATCTGGGCAAGGCTAGAGGGGCAAGGAAGGGGTAGATAAGGATAGGGGGCAGGTGAGGGTTGCGTGGGGGAGGGGAAGGTTGGCTCGGCCACCTTTTTGCACCCTCTCTCACGTGATCGGTAGGGCAGGGACATGGGGAGGGAGGTGAGGCTGCAGCTGGGCTAGGGCGAGGCTAGGGTGGAGAGGGGGCTCGGGGTAGGCAGGCAGGCAGGTCTAGAGGGGGCCCCTAGGGCAGGGAGAGAAGAGAGGGAGAGAGGGGTCGGCTCGGGTCTAGGGTTGGACTTAGGGTTTGTGGGAAGAGAGAAAGAGAGAGGGCTGGGGTGTGGGGCCAGGAGAGGTGGCAGTGGGGGCATGGTAGAGGGGGCAGAGAGAGAGATAGAGGGGGTACTTAGGGTTTTGTTTAGATTAGGTGTAGATTAGGGTTTAGCTAGGATGGGGTATGGGGGGGGTATGGTGATGATGGAGTAGGTGATAGAGGGAACTAGGATAGAGGATTAGAGAGAGAGGGATGAGAGCTAGGGTTTTTGAAGCATGCATGCTCCAAACATAGATCAAGCAAGATCAAAAGGAAAAGAGGGAGAGAGAGGGATGTGGTATGATGTAACAAGATCAACTAGATCAAGCCCAAAAGGGAAGGGATATAGATAGAGATGATCCACTCAAAACAAACAAAAACCAAATGACAAGCAAAAAGGTGGTACTTGCATGGCCCATGCAGAAATATTTATTGCCCTGATGATTCTTGTGAAAATAATGTTATTACATGGCATTATTATTTTGCATTCCCAACAATTGGAATAAAGGCCAAGCAAAAAGAATTAAAAAGGATGCCCCATGTGGAATAGATGGAGATGACCATATCTGAAATACAATGGGACTTGCTAGTGTGTATATGCCACTAGATATTTATTAAGCCCACCAAATATCCCAACATGATGATAACCCCAAAAACAACACATAAGGGAGCTAGAATTAGGGTCCCACTCACAAGGCATGCAAAGGTGGCCATGTGGCTCTCATATACCAATATTGTGAAAACAACATGGTGCATACATGGGAGCATGGGGAAAAGAAGTGGTTCCATCCTAACCCACATGAGCTAGAGGTAAAACCAAAATAAAGTGCAAGGCTCATATTTAGTTGGATGGTGGAATTATAAGGTGGTGAAGAAAAGGTGGTGGAGTTAATAAGAGATATGCCCCCAAATCAACTTGGGCATTTAACAATATATCCAGAACCAAATACAATATCAAGAGGCAAATACAAATATTAATGCATATGAGATAAGAACCAAAACAAAAGGGTTTTTGTATGATGCTCAAATGCAAGGTGGCATGATGACATGAGCATGATATGATGATGATGCCACAATTATATGTAGGAAGTGGCCCTTTTATTACTAGATCAAGTAGCATTACAGGTGTTAGACAACTGGGATGCTACATTAGGCCATTGTAGTTTATGAATTGCGTTGTTCTGTATGAAATTTCATACCAACCAATTCGGTATCCAATACCAAAGAACCACATTGTTTAACAAGCAAAGAATACAACCATAACATGTATATCATCTATATACCTAAATTGGATATTTCCAACCTTTTCTTTTCTGCCAAATATATTTTATAGATTCTCTTTCAGCATTTGCTCTTTCCTTTTAAAAGAATCTATCAACATCAACAGTGGCGCCATACATTACACATAGTCCAAAGCGTGTATATTCAAATAATAATACCTTTGGACTTGCACTTTGAAGTAGATCACCATCATCAAATGATCGGTAATCTTTTAAAATCCATTCTTTAGTAATATTTTTAGTGTAGTAAAAACTTTACATACATATTCTATTCACCCTTATCATGACAACATTCATGATCAAGCTAATGTAGCTTATAAAGGAGAATCGTGAGTATAACATTACTTTCCAGAACCCTTTTGGACGATTAGGATGTCTAGCATCTCCAACCTTCGCAAATTCTCATCCAATATGTGAACATATATTATACTCTATCATATTGCAACCAAAACATTGTTTCAGATATCGTTATATCTGCTACACATGATGGTTTCTGAAACAATTCTTTCAGCTCCTAGATAAACTTGATATTAAAACAATCAAGAATCATGGAGGCAAACATGATACTTAAGATACTAACATTGGAATTGTTACTCTCGATTTAATACTAATTATCAAACTTCACGGAGTAAACAGAGTTTGCTGAAAGTTTGCAATAGGACTTTAAACTTTAGATTGACACTCAACACAATACGATACCAGTTCGTAAAGTATATATCCAGAATTCTATAGTTCTATTATCTCAATTACAACTATGCATAAGGTGGTGAACGAATGCCAATGAGTACAACAAATTATGCAAATTCACTTTGATTTAATTTATGATAAATTGAGTTCTACTAATCCAAATTAGAAATGAACTCCCACTTAAAAACGACATCCCTCGTGTCTTTTTGGTGATTACATGAACCAAATCCACTACACCAAGTCCGATCATCACGTGAGTCGGTGTAGCTTCAAAGGCGAGCATCAAATGGGCATCATATCTACCATATGACTCATGCTTAACCTTTCGGTCCGTGTTCCGAGGCCATGTCTGTACATGCTAGGCTCGCCAAGTGAGAACCTTAGTATTCGCGTGTGTAACTGTCTTACGCCTGAAATATGGTCGTGGATCCAAGAACACCCGATCATCACGTGATGTCTTGGAGCGACGAGAACATAATCGGTGCATACTAAAGGAAGAACACATTCTTATCTTGATATTTAAATGAGGGATCATCTTATTATGCTAATAAAACGCTAAACAAGCAATATAAGATGCAACAAACATCTCATGTAAATAAGTGAAATGATATGGTACTTGTATATGATCTCCATCATGTGCACCGTGGTATGATCTCTATCATACCTCTATGTGTAAGGCCAAGGTCTATGGAACCTATACGTTATGTGTGTTGTAATAGTATCATCTCATACTTTTACTTACAATATTACCATATCATGACACTAGCCCAGCAACAATCTAAACTAGACGCCTCTAATTTATCCACAAGTTTTACGTGGCTTAGGGATTTCGAAGATAAAACCGTTCTTACCTACGAACATGAACCACAACGAGGATAACCAAATTGTTGACAACTCGTTGCAAATTAGATATTGACTATAGTAGGAGAGACAGACACCCGCTAGCCACTTATGCAAAACTAGTTGCATGTCAAGCGTGAAACAGGTCTCATGTGCGAGGACATGTAAAGTTTGTCCGGGCCGCTTCATCCCACTATGCCACAATATCGAAAGTACAACTAAGAAGCAATAAAATGATCATCATCGCCCACATACTCATATGTGTACTACCCGTGCAAAGCATCTACGCATAGATCTGGCTCTGATACCACTGTAGGGTTTGCAGCATAGAAAACAAAATTTTCCCTACGATGGGAACATCTAAGTACCAAGATCTATCTACTAGATACAAGCAACGGGTGGATATACATCCATAGAATACATACCCTCGAAGACCGAATAGCGTTAACGAGGTTGTACTCGTGGATGATGTAGACGAACGCTTGCCGATCTCAAGATCGTGATGAAGTCCATTTGGTCCAGCCGGCCCAGCACGATCAAGTCCAGCACCTCAAAGCAGTGGTGCATCCGTGATCGCACACGTCGGGTACCTCCGACACCCTCGCTCCAGCCGAAGCAATGGAAGCAACAAATCCTTCCGTAAAAATCCACCCATAACATGTATCTCAACATCCGAGGCCATGGGGAAATTCTAAAGGGAGAGATCCTTCATGAGGAGGTGTGAGAGAGGATGAGAGGGGCCTTTTAGGGAGGGGGCACCCAAGGGCATGGCGCCCAGCCATGGGGGCTGCCCCCACCTCTCTCACATTCATGTGGGTGGAGCTCCCACTCAAAATGAAAAGCCTCCACTCCCATAAAAGAGCCTCCACTCAAAAAATCCACTCACATGCATTAAATTTCCACCAAATTTGATGCAAGCTCTCATTTAAATAAAACTCTTTTATTTATTTATTCAGAATTTTGTTAATTACTTTAATTAACAAAAATTCACATAAAACCCCTTGCTAGTATTCAATTTCACATGCAGAACCAGTTTCTGCAATTTCAACCGAAACAGTTCCGGTGTCTAGTGAAATAAATTCATGCACTTTCCTTTTCTTTTTCTGACATATCATTTTCTCCGAATGGTGTCGGTATCCCTTAAGTATGTCACCCTACGGTTCGTGAATAATGTAGACATGATCGAGACCCCTCTCCGATCAATAATCAGCAGTGGGACCTGGAGATCCGTACTGACTCCCACACATTCAACGATGACTTATGTGATCGTGTGAACCTTTTACGCTAGTATCTTAATCCCTTTGTTTCATGATATATTACATGTCTAAGATTCGATCATCGGTATCTCCATACCTAGTTTGATCTCGTTACCGACATGCACTCTTTTTCTTGTTCCTGTGATATAACATTCTAGTGATCAAATCACTTGCTTGCAAGCTAATCAATGTGATATCACCGAGAGGGCCCAGAGCATATCTATATGTCATCAGGATGAACAAATTTCACTCTCGATCCATGTGCCTCAACATAACACTTTAGTAGTTTTGAAGCCATCTTTATAATCACCCAGTTACGGTGTGACGTTTGATGTCATCGAGAAACTCTTCCGGTGTTAGTGATTGACATGATCTCATGGTCTAAGGATTAGGATCACTTCGTAAGTTGCTATATCAATATAAACTCAAATGACTTTGATCGTAATTCTATACTTCGGATGAATTTTCATCACATCATTACACTAATGTTGTGACCTTGTTATTAACAACATCCAATGTCCATGATCAGGAAACCTTGATCATCTTGTTAATCAACAAGCTAGTTTATAAGAGAGGCATAACTAGGAACTTCCTTTTTGTTTATTAAACACACATGTATTAACGTTTCCGTATTAATACAATTATAGCATGCAAAATAAACATTTATCACAAATAAGGAATACGATAATAACCACTTTATTTTTGCCTCTCGGGCATATTCCCTTCACTTTCGCCATGGAAGTGGACTCAGGTGCCTCCGCAGAGCTTGTCGTTGTCGGCAAACAGGCAACGGAAGAAAGCACCACAATTCAAATGGCCGAAGCTCCGGCTAAGGATGCCATCGGTAGTGGCAAGGCGGTGGTTGTGGGTGGAACGTATGTTGAAGGCGGCTCCTCTGCACCCAGGACAACCACAGAGTTCCCGAAGATAGTATTCCTGACACTTACGCCGAGTTTCTCTACTCTGGCTCCTGGTGCAGTGCCGACATCTCCAACCTGCGGTCTTGAGGAGCTTCTCTAACAAGCATATATCTTGCGAGGAAACAACCTTTCCTTCAGCAAGTTGTTTGCTGAGAGCGCTACCAACCTCAAGATCATCGCACTTGTAAGTTTTATTTGCCTTTTTCATTTCATATGAGTATCCCACTATAGCCCCCAAGGATTTAGACGGAAAACCATAGGTCTTTGCATCTGAATGCTCTAAGAGTGACTAAGCTAGAAAACTTCTCACTGTAGCCTCCAAGCATATAGTTTGAATGAATCATTCCGACTAGATGCTTTCAGAGTAGCCCCAAAGTCTCTAGTTGTAACTGAATTAGTTCTGACTAGATACTTAAAGAAAGACTAAGCATATGACTGAGTTAAAAAAAATTATATTGTAGCCCCCAAGATTCTAGTTGAAAACTGAATCAATGCCGACTAGATGCTTAAAGAAAGACTAAGCATACTGCCAAGTTTAAAAACTCTCACTGTAGCCCCCAAGCCTCTAGGTGGATAGTTATCCGGCTAGATGCTCCAAGTGGACTAAACAACTTTAAATCTTTTTTCCATAGAATGAGAATGCTCGGAGAGGCGTGGCCAACAAGAAGTTTCAGAAGATGCGTGCGGATTTGGAAGCCGAAAAGGGTAAAACTGCCTTCTTGAAGGATCAAATCACCAAGAGCAAGAGTCTGTTTTTCCTTTCGTTTTCGTACTCCGACTTGGTCTTGTGCCAACATTCTCCGAGTACTCACCGTGTACTTGTTATTTTTCCGACTTTGCAGAAGCTATTGCCAAGGCCAAGGATATTATTGAGCAATCCAAGCACATTGAGTTGTTGAATAGCGAAAACAAGATCCTTAAGCAGGAGAGGAAGGATATGCTGAAGATGCACGAGGACTCCATGAAGGTCCTGCAGGAATCCAACAACAAGGAGATGAATCGCTTGAAGGAGGAGATCGCGATGCTGAAAGAGCAGAAGAAAGATGTCGATGAGCAAAATCAGCGGCAATCTTGAAGCATACAAGATCCTCCGACAAGAACGGGACTCCATGTCGGATACACTCCAGCAGGCTGAGACTAGCATCTTCAGTAAGCGATTCTCCGTCTTGTACTTCTGTAAGTTAGATACTTTGAACTTTTTTGTTATTGAACTCATGCGTTCCCTTGTCGAAATTTGCAGCTCCTATTGGATTGACATAGTCGCCTCCTCCGCCAAAAGAATGCATGGTCCTTGCCGGCAACTTTATCAGCATGGCCATCAAGCTGGCCAAGGAAAAGGCCAAGCCCCTCCAGATTAACATCAATGCGGTGGATTCCGTGATGAAGTTCTCGGAGATCTTGCATCAAGCCCCCGAGCGTATTGTAAGCTAGAAAGATTCATGTACCCGGGATGGCACGAGGATGGCGCTGTTAATGGTCAAGGCGCACTATGAAAACGCCGACATCGACACGGTGACCTCCGGTATCCCCGACGTGGACGACGATGGCCAGAAAATAGATCACAAAGCTATCTTGGCATCGCTCACGGGTTATGATACCAGAGTCTCCGAGTTGGTCGACCATAACGTCTTCGTGCCTATGGAGATCATTGACGGCGACCTCCAAAGCTCCTCTGAGTCCCTCAAAACCGCCGACTTCGAGGAAGATGGATCGCCTGCTGCTGATGACGCTGCATGCAAGTCTCCTGCGCCAGAGGAATGAAAAGACAATATGTAATATTTGCTTCCTCTGGAATTTGTATGCAGAAAAAACTACTTGTTAACTTAAGGCGGAAAAACAATGGTTGTTATTTCCTGCTACTCAAGAACTGGCTCCAGCATGTATATATTTTTAAGCAAGTGCTGGCTTATCCATTACTCTGGTATTTATGCATGACCTTTCGTGAGTCGGAAGACTCGTTATCGGAACTATGCGCTCAGGCGATAATGCCCACTGGCACTGTCAAAAACCTAAGCATAAAATCACCGACAACAAGTGCCAAAAGTCACTACTCCAGAATCCACATAAAAACGACAAAGAACGTGTAGACCAGAAAACTTAAGCTAACGCCCGCAGGAAGAATTTTCACAACTGCAATCGCAAAACTTGTGCATAAAGGTTTTATACGATCCAAAAATGAACACTAAAGGAGGTAAAAGACTCATAAATGTGAGTGAACCAGAGAGCTTTATTTCATTGATCATATAAGAGGTACAATAGATAAAAATACTAAGTGTAGAAAGGACGAGTTGTGCTATGTTCCATAGCCGATCAAGCTCCGGGTAGTCATCATCCGGGTCACGTCGCTTACACTTATGATCCTTGTTGGGTCTATCCTCCAGTTCACGCTTATCACTGAGGTCGTAAGACCCGTTGAGTAGCGCCTTGCTTATGATGCATGGGCCTTCCCATGGCGGGTATAATTTGTGGGACTTCTTCTGCTTAAGTCGAGCACCGTGTCCCTCTTTAAACGAGCGATGACGAACGCGGGCGACTATGGTAATCGCGAGCTTCCGGTAGATGGCGGTTCTTTGGCATGCCAATACGCGCTCCTCCTTGAGAAGGTTCACATCTAGGCATCTGGATTCTTCAGCGTCATCTTCGTCATAGGCGGCAACTCTTGGTGAATCATGAAGGATGTTGGAAGCGTGATGGCTTCGCCCATATACGATGAAATAAGGGTGTAGCCGAGATCTGGCGGTGTAGTTCATAAACTCCACAACACATATGGTATTTCCTCCGCCCAGGCTCCAGCTGCTCTATGTAGTGGTGCTTCCAGACGTGGCTTCATTTCCTGCAGAATTAATCCATTCTCTCTCTCAAACTGACCATTGGACTGTGGATGCGCCACAGATGCAAGGTCAAGTCGGATGCCCTACTCCCAACAATAAGCTTCCACTTATCCGAGAGACAAGTTGCTGCCGTTGTCGGTGATAATGCTATGTGGGAGACCAAATCTCACCACTAGATCCCGGACAAACCTAAGGGCAGTTGCCCCATCAAGCTTTCTAATGGGTTTAGCTTCTATCCATTTGGTGAATTTATCAACTGCTACTAGCAGTTGCGTAAACCCACATGGTGCCGTCTGCAACGGACCAACCATGTCCAGCCCCCAGACCGCAAACGGCCAAGTTATTAGTATTGTTCGCAATTCTTTAGCTAGAACATGTGGTTGTCGGGCATAATACTGGCATCCCATGCATGTCTCAACCAGCTTGTCGGCGTCCGTCTTCTCTGTCAGCCAGTAGAATCCTTGCCGGAAAGCTTTAGCAACCAATGATCAAGGAGTGGCGTGATGCCCGCAATCGATGGATTCGCGGAGGATTTCAATACCTTCTTGTTGGGAAACACACTTAAGGTATACACTAGTAGTGCTTATTTTGTAGAGTTGTCCATTTATTATGGTATAGCCCTTTGCTCGACCTACTATTTGTCGTCTTTCGACTTTGTCATTGGGCAAAGTTCCGTGTACGAGATATTCCATGAACGGTTTTGTCCAAGCCGGAGGGACCTTTGTCATTGTGTGAACGAAAGAGTTAACTCTGTCCGGTTGTCTATGTTCGCTCCCTTCACGAATGGTGTCCGTAGATGTTCCAGGAAAACGCCAGGCGGAATTTTTTTACGCCATGACCCAAGTTTTGACAGCAGGTCAGCCGCCTCATTTTGCTCCCTATGTACATACTTGACCTCGTAGCCCAAGAAGCTCTTGGATATCTCGTCCACTTCGTCACGATATGTCGCCATCATAGGTATACGCGCGTTCCAGGTGCTAGCCACCTGCTGGGCAACCAAGTCGGAATCTCCACAGCAAACTATGCGCTTGATGCCAATATCCTTGGCTACGCGTAGTCCGTGAATGAGTGCTTCGTACTCCTCCATGTTGTTCGTAGCCTCGAAGTGGATCTACAGAATGTAGTGTAGCTTTTCCTGCCAGTGATCGCAGAGTACACCAGCCCCCGAGCCATTGAGTAGCTTTGATCCCACCTAGTATTCTGGCTCTGGTATAGGGGTAGCATTAGGCATCTCTGTCTAGTCTGCGATAAAATCCGCCAAGGCTTGTGATTTGATAGCGTCGCATCTCCTGTAGGTGATCTCGAAGGCGGCAAGTTCAATACCCCACTTCACGACCCTTCAGAAGGCCGCTATTGTTGATGATGTCGACAAAGGAGCTTTGCTCACAACCGTGATGGGTGCTCTCGAAGTAGTGCCTCGCTTCCGAGAAGCAAGGAACACTCCATAAGATAGCTTCGTAGCGGGTAACGCTTGACTCGCCAAGACCTCGCCACATAGTAAACTGGTCGTTGAACTCAGATTCATGCCCTGCTTCCTTCCGCTTACCACGACGATGCTGATTACCCGGTTGGTGGATGCCATGTATATTAACATGGGCTCCCCAGGCTCGGGCGCATCAAGGATAGGCGCTAAGGAAAGTATCTCCTTGAGCTGATTCAATGTTGCATCTGCTTCTTCCATCCATGTGAATTTTTCCGCCTTCTTCAGCAACTTGTACAACGGCAGAGCCTTCTCTCCAAGTCGGCTGACGAACCGACTAACTGCTGCAACGCAACCTGTTAGCCGTTGTATGTCATTTAGTCATGTCGGACGGTTTATGTTTAAGATGGCCTTGATTTTCTCCTGGTCGACCTCGATTCCACACTGGGAACGATGAAGCCCAACAATTTGCCAGCTGGGACCCCGAAGACGCACTTCTTGGGATTAAGCATCATGTTGTATTTTTGGAGGTTGTCCAAGGTTTCTTTTAAGTCGGAGATTAAGTCATTTGACTTTTTAGACATCACCACTATATCGTCCACATAGGCATGAATGTTCCGACCAATTTTATCGTGTAAGCAATGCTGCATTGTCCGCTGGTACGTAGCACCTGTGTTTTTTCATCCCAAAGGCATCGTGACATAGCAAAATGTGCCGTAGGGCGTAGTGAACAAAGTGGCCATATGGTACGACTTCCTCATCTTAATCTGGTGGTATCCTGAGTATGCATCGAGAAAACACAAAAGCTCCAAGCCAGCCGTTGAGTCAATGACCTTGTCAATGCGAGGCAAGGCAAACGGATCTTTGGGAAATGCTTTGTTCAAGCCGGTGTAATCAACGCACATTCTTAATTCTTTGGTTCCCTTTTTGCGGAAAAGTACATGATTGGCCACCCATCAGGTGTGAAGGACTTCTCGGATAAAACTAGCCTTAAGTAACCTAGCTATCTCTTTGCCTATGGTGCGTCTCTTCTCGTCTCCGAAGCATCGTAGAGGTTGTTTCACTAGTTTACATTTTGGATCAATATTCAAGCTGCGCTCGGCAAGTTCCCTAGGTACACCTTTCATGTCGGCAGGTTGCCAGGCAAAGATGTCCCTGCTCATGGAGGAACTCGACGAGCGTGCTTTCCTATTTAGGGTCCAGGTTCGTCCCAATGGCAGTGGTCTTGGAGGCATCGCCTACCACAAGTTCCACCGGCTTGGTCTCGATGGTGGCCTTGAATGCTGGGGTAGAGTCGGAAATCTGTTTCTTCGACGCGGGCATCTCCGAGGCATCGACCTTGCTCTGGATCTCCTTGAATTCTTCGCTGTAGAGGACATCTTCTGCAAAGGCTGCTTCTCCAATCTCGCAGTCCCTTGCCTTGGTAAAGCTTCCAAATACGGTAATGACACCGTTTGGTCCGGGTATCTTGAGCTTGTTGTATACGAAGAATGGCTTGGCTGTGAAGGTGTGAAAGATGTCGCGGCCGAATAATATGATGTGGTACACGCTTTTGAAGGGGACCACCTCAAAGGTCATGCGTTCTTGGCGGTAATTATTGACATCGCCAAAAGCGATCTAAAGTGTGATGCACCCAAGGGACCGAGCCTCCCGACCAGGAACTACGCCATGGAAGATGGTGCTGGTACGCCTTAGGTTTGCCTCTATCAAGTTCATCTTGCAAAGTATCCAGTACATGATGTTGATGCTACTTCCACTATCCACCATACATTTGGTGAACTCATGTCACAATCAGGGGTTGATGATCATGGCGTATTGGTTCTCCGTAGGGATGAGGTCTGGGTGATCCTTCCTGTCCCAAGTAATTGGAATCTCCGACCAACGCAGATATTGGGTAACTTGGGGTAGAGTGGCCATCAGTATCCTCATGGAGGTCTTCTATTGTCGGACAAGGGGTGCCAAGGAAAGTGTGGAAAATTGTCGCCTTCTTCTCGAAGGGGTTTTTGCCCTTGCGGTCGCTCTTGGCAGCATGCTTGGGGTCAACGTCCTCGTCCATGTCACTTGAATCCTTGGACTCCTCCTCCTTCTTCTTCCCCTTGCCCTTGCCTCGTGATCTATTCTTCCGACTTTTCTTGTAGCCGGACTCCGGGTCCTCCTTGAGGTCGTCGACGAACTTGCAATGGCGATTGGTGTGTGTGGCTTTCCCGTTGGCATCGAGGTGTATGAGGAACGACATATCGTGGTACTCCTCGTAGGTATGGGGAACACCGAGGTTGTTTCACTACCTCGCTGCTGCCCACGACCAGTCCCCCGTCCTCGTCCACGCTGCCCGCCATCACCTTGCCCTGCGAAAGTCATGGCGACCATGTCGGAGGTTTGCTTTTCTTCTGGCGGGCTTTTCCGCTTGGTGTTGTTGTTCCTTCGAGCTTGAGTTAGAACGGCCGTTGCTGGCAGGGAGCCGCGAGCATCATCGTCGGCACCCGCGAACTCACTAGCCAGCTGGATCATCTGGTTAGGATCAAGCTGGTGGTTGTCCTGCAGGCTCTTCAACGTATGTCAGAGCAACGTACCCCGTTCTAACCCATCCATGAAGGCGGACATGGCGGTCTGGGAGTGCACTCCTGCGCAGGAATTTTGTAACACCCCAGTATTGGTTAATCTATTTTAGGGTGTTTTTGTGCATTGCATGAGCATCATATCTAAAAATGCATGCAAAGGAAAATTAAAGACAAAACCCTAAAACCATAGCTTTCTCCCCTCTCTTTGAAAAACATTCAAATAGTTTGGATTTCGAAAATTACCAAAATATAGGGAACCCAAATTGTTATAAGGGTCCTTACAACATTTTAACATTTGTAAATGTTTTGCTATTTTTGAAATGATCAAAAACAGATTTGAAATGGGTTTGCAAAAGAAAGAAACAAGAAAACTAAATAGAAAAATGATTTCTAAAAAAAAGCAGCAACAGCTTCCTAGGCCGCAGCCCATTCCCTCTTCCCTCTCTGCAAGCTTTCCTCAGAGCCCACCCGCCCAGAGCAGCCCACCTGTGCCCCTTCGCTGCTCGCCGCTTGCTCCGACGCCGCAATTGTCAGAGCGCCGTCTGCCGATCCGCACCGCTTCCTCGCCGCCGTCCATCGCCTCCTAGGGGAGGATAACATCATCACCTCGACACCCTGCTGTCCTCATCCACTTTCCCCTGTTCCCCGAGATCTCTCTCTCTCTCTCTTCCTCTCCCACTGCAGGAACCGAACCCTAGCCGCTCAATCTCCGATGATCCCCGCTGTTCCGCACCGCCCCACGCCACCCCGTGGTGTCTGGAAGCTCCGCCGCGGTCCCCTGCCTCGACCTGTAGAAGGAATCGAGCTCGCCTGCCGTAAATCGAGCTCACGATCTTCATCCCCTCCTACACTGGCCACCGTCGATCCGGCCCCGTCCGGCCCCCTCTCTCCTCCTCGCCCTCATGGTCGCGTTCTTGGTGAGCTTCGTTCTCTGAACCCTCCTCCTCTCTCGCCCCGCTCAGCCATGCTCGCGCTGCTCGCAAGCGCCGCCGCCCGACTTCGCCGCCGAGCCCGCTGACCTCCGTGTAGCGCGCCGCCTTTTTCGGGTCCGCCTCGTTGAGTTGTTTAGAACACGCACATCCTCGCGTCCCCGCTCGCCCTCTATCACCGGCAACCGTCGCTGGCCGACGCGCCCTCCGGCGAGCCAACGTGGCGCTTGCGTGGCTTGCATGCGTGGCATCGGTCCCACCCGCCAGCCTCTTTGGCTAGATCCAGTAGCGGTGTAAAATCCCCCAAGCCCACTTTGCGCGTGTGGATGCTGAGGTGTCCTAGGGCCCATCTGTCGGTCTCTAGGGCTAGGATGACCTAGCATAACTAGGTTTGGCTTGTGTACACTGCTAGAGCTATTATATGTGTCTGCTTAGCCATGCATAGCTGTCAGTTCTGGTCCATCCAGATGATGTATCAGATATAGAGAATCTAGTATGACAGGAGAACGTGATGAGATGAAATCAGTGATATGAGATTAAACATGCTAAGGCTTGTATGGGAGGCCACAGTGGTATGTGGTTTTTGTAGTCCCATGCTCGCCACCACTAGGACTCGATGTTCTTGCCTCTTCAACCAAGACGAGCGTACAACCACACGGGGCCTGGAAAACCCCATGATTGACTAACTTGCCTAGTAGATTCCATGAGTCACATAGTTCGGGCGTTCCATTCGACATATGCATAGAAAATCTTTTGAAAGATTTGCTGGGTGAAGTTGGTGCATTCATAACAGGTAGGTAAGCGTGGACCAGGTTGCTTAGGGTCGATGGATCCCTTGTTAACCAACCTCGCCTCACATGTTTAAGTACAGGCTTCAGGATTTGACCCATTACGGCGGAACCATACTTATTGCGTGACTCATGGTCTCGGCGAAAGCAAGGTAAAGGTCGTGTCTAACCACCCTCTGTCGGCCTTCCAAGGAAGAGGGCTTATCTAGTGGCATTAAGAGAAGGTTAATACATGTGGGTAAAGTTGTACACCCCTACAGGGTAATAATCTTTCGGAAAGCCGTGTCCACGGTTATGGACGACTTGGGAACGGACGTGAAGATCATAAAGAACTTGAACCTAATCGTAAAACTTGGCAACTAATGTTTTTTAAGGATGCTTCCTCATGGGTACGAGGGGGTGATCCTGGTTCAGGAGATGATGATGATTTGGTGAATATCAAAAGATGATGATCAATATTTTGAGATGTCGCTCTTTATCCCTTTTAAAATACTCAATAGACGAGCTTCTTCTCCTCTTGTTTTATAAACCCAAGATGGCTTTATGCAAAACAACTCCACCAGCCATAAGTCTTGCGGAGTACACCCTGTACTCACCCTTTCTTTGTTGATACTTTTGGCAGAGTAAGTGTTCCCTGAAGATCAATTTGGTACTACATCGACATAGACGAGTAGCTTGGGGTTCCTGGCTTGCACTGAATCTATGGGCTGACGTCATCGTTATGCTTCGTGCCTCTTAGGCCATTTGTTAAGTTTGCTATACTTAATAGCATAATTTGCCTTCCGTTGTTTGATGTTTGTGGTTAGTGACCTCGCTTGTAATAATTTGGTTCTTCGCCGCTTATGAGCTTGTCAGAATAAATTTTTGTGTCGTAGGGTCACTGCCTTGTTACCGATTCTTCACTGGATATTCTCGAGCTCAAGGTTAAGCTTATTTCAGACGGCTGGGATTTGTTTAGCCCTAGTCTCGGGGGTGTCACAGTTCTTGGTATCAGAGCAATACCGACCGTAGGAAAACCTTACTATTGGTCGATGTTGAGTCTAGTGTTTGTGAAAACTATTTTAAAAGCTGAAAAGTATTTGCGAAAACTCTAGTATGCTCCTTTTTCTCCTTTTTCTCTAACTCTGGGTTATCTTATCTGGTGTTGATTTTGAAAAAAATTGATATCTCCTCTAGTCTTTCAAAACTTAGGTGCCTTCTTGGCATGCCGTTTCTAAGCCAGTTGACTTAGTGTTGAGTTCTTCGGAGTTGTGTGTGTCAAGAATTCTTTATTCCCTTTGCTCTGCTTCATCCGAGAGATTCCTTTCCATCATGATCTCTCTATCTTTTGGACCCACAATATTATATTGTTGGATCTTCAGTTTTCTGTTCTAGGCTTCGAGGTTTCCTTTCGTCTCGTGTGCCTCCTTTTTGTTTGTTTGGGTACTTCAGAAGTCGTTTCTTATTTTGGAAGCTACCTCGTGATCACTATCTTGCAGTGTACACTGTGTCACTCAAGTAGTAGTTACTCTTTTCTTTGGGTTTTAACCCTTGGACTTGAACCGAAGATCCCTGATTGTGCAAGACTCTATTGTTGTGAATCTTGTACATGAAGTGGTCTTTAAACCAAGATCCGCCCCTTTGACCTTGTTAATGTTCACACATTACCTCGTGGATGGTCGGTACTGCAATTCAAGCCTTCAAGCTTGTGGTTATTATCGCGATTGAATTGTGACAATTAAGGACTTCCCCTACCACATGCTATGGTAGATGTTCTTTAATGGAACCAAAAAGATCACGACAAGAGTACTCCTCGAGAGTCTCGTATCTATACTCGTGACTCTGCCACACCTCTCCCTTCTTTGCATTGGTTTTCGGAAGGTTGTTGACTTATGCATCCACATCTCGGGATTCCTTCCTGAGCATGTTCTTTTCCCCTTGTTGTTTCACGACATTTGTCTACCAGTTGGTAGCCAAGTAGTAAATGTGCATCGGTGTCTTCCGAAGCAAGATACTCTTGTGGTCCGTCAAGAAAAACCATTTCCGGATGTTTAGGAGAAACAAACTCCAATACCTCGTCATATCCAAGACCAGGTCAAAGCGTTGTAACCTGCAGATAAAGAGGCATTGATTAGCTTCTATCTCTTCTACCTTAAAGTATCACACTCATTTATACTAAGAGGTTGAGCTGAGTTTTCTGACCCCTTAATGAAGTGATGCTCCTACACATATTTACCCACCCTCCCTCAAGCTTTCGCGCTCGTGAGTGATGCGTGTGCGTAACAATGTGGCCATCTGAGTTTCTTAGCAATTATTATTGTTTGAAACTCTAAGGACATTTGTGTCATTTCTAGCGTGATTGGTTAACCTTATCACAAAGCGAAGTTTGACTGTGTTACCAAGTCCACTACTCTGGTACACTCTCTTCGGTCAAAGAGTTAGGTTTGTGCCGAAGCTCTAAGACTACGTCTTATTGCCTTACTAAGCAAGATTCCTCTCGAATTAAGTGACATATCGGTGGTCCGTGATATTCTAGTTGTCTACTAGAAGTGTTGCCATGTTGCCACATGACCGTGTTGTCAAGTTATTGAGCAAGCAAGTTCTCTGAACTGCTATTTTCTCCAAGGATCCGTACTGGATACCTCTGAACTAGTTGGTTGAGCTTAAACAACAACTTGGAGAGTTGTAAGACAAAAGTTCTACCCGACTCAGTTCCTCTTTAAAGGGATGTCTAGTTTTGTCCGTGTTGAAGAAAGATAGCATTTCCTTTATGGATATGTTATCTTCCCCACCTTTGATTTGCTTTGGGTTATTGTCAAATCAAACTCAGTTCCAAGGACTATCTTGACGATGTAACTACTCGTGATGTTTCACTTGAGTGCATTTTCATGTCCTTTTGTCTGACCAATACTGCTGCCTTGTTCATACGACATACGAGTCCATCTTCTTGGAGTGTCTTGATAAGTTTGTTGTTGAGCCCATTAATGACATCCTTATCATCCTGATACTAGACAAGATTCGTATGGAACAATTGGCATTAACATTGGAAAATTTCGAGAACCATTTTCGTGTTATCTCGATGTGTTCTGGATGTTAGAAGTGACCTTCTCTAGTTACGTTCAAACATTGAAAGATGTCACAGTGGATTCGAGTAGAGTTAGATCCGTTCCCTAAGGACACATGTGTGTTTTGTTGTTAGCACCTTATGTGTGTGCAGTTGCCTCTCGACAAGTTGTAAATACATGGGTCTAGCAATTTAGCTCAGTCTTTTGGAGCTATACATAGTAGTCCATATCTTGAGAATCTAGTGACTTCAACTTTGTGGTAAATGTTGCAAAATTTCTATTCGGACATGCTGAGCCTGAAGTATCATTTCACCTAACCAAAGTTGAATCTCAAGCAGCAATGATGGTTGGTGTTCCTCAAGGTTTTGACATAGATATCTTTGTAAATCTGGCAAGATTGATGTAATGGTTGACACAAACTTATCCGGAAAGAGCTCATGTCATATCCTCTTGAATCAACACTAACAACCACTCTTCATGAGGTTTCTTCTATAATTAATTATAGTTGTTGTGCTTATGGTTTCCTTGTCTCCGAAGTCCGACCTTTACTTGGTGTCTGATTTCTAGAACATCAAGGAGAACATTTTAACTAGTGTTGCTAAATGTCTCTCGATCGATCCTCCAGACCCTCTTATGTTGGCAATCATCTTGTTGTGTCAAGTAATTGAAGTCTGAGAATGAAGTTTCTTTCTTCTCGTGTCATCAGGAATCTTCTTACCAATTCGTCTAGTGGTGTAAAGTGATATCACGATCTTTTGCAAAGAGTTCGATAGCCCTGGATGAATAAAGAGTTTCCTTCGTTTTCTCAACCATGTTTTAAGAGTGACTATGATTTTGATAATCTATAGTTTCTCTTGATACATGATTCTTGAGACTCTTATGAGTCCTCTCCACAAAAACACCTTTCTGTCTGGACCTTTTGTTGAATGAAAGAGTGATCCTACTGTGTCAAAGTAGTTCAACAGCTTGGTTTTGTTGATCCATATCTCTGCAACCTAATATCTCTACTTAAGCCATTTAGTAGAGGTTCCTCATCGAAGTCTGTGTTATGTTCTTTTTCTTGGAAGCTTTCTTCTTCAGAAGCTTCAAAACCTTCTGAGCTCCATGGTCTCAATCCTTATGAAGACCATCTATCTAACAATTTGAAACCATCTCCTTGTGTTTCCTCCTTTACCTTGACGTGTTTCATGTTGTCATCTCAGAATTGTTTTTGAACACTCCATCCATGAGTTGGCCATGAGATACTCCGTGTGTTGTTTTGTGTGTTTCCCTCTTATATTTAGAGTGACCCTGTTTCTTTCTCTCTCTGTCTCTTTTCCTACCTTTGGAATCTCGGGTCGAGATTCTCATAAGCGGGATAGAGCTGTAACACCCCAATATTGGTTAATCTATTTTAGGCTTTGTTTGTGCATTGCATGAGCATCATATCTAAAAATGCATGCAAAGGAAAATGAAAGACAAAACCCTAAAACCGTAGCTTTCTCCCTCTCTTTAAAAAACATTCAAATAGTTTGGATTTCGAAAATTACCAAAATATAGGGAACCCAAATTGTTATAAGGGTCCTTACAATATTTTAACATTTGTAAATGTTTTGGTATTTTTGAAATGTTCAAAAACAGATTTGAAATGGGTTTGCAAAAGAAAGAAACAAGAAAACTAAATAGAAAAATGATTTCTTAAAAACAACAATAGCAACAGCTTCCCAGCCCAGCATTCATTCCTCTTCCTCTCTCGCAACATTTGTCAGCCCACCCGCCCAAAGAATGCCCACTCTAGTCTTGCACCTTCATCGCTCAGAAGCTGCTCCCGACGCCGAGCACTGCTAGAAGCGCCGTCATCTGGCCGATCAAGGCCGCTCGCCGCCCATCGCCTCATAGGGAGGATAAGATCATCGCCGACGCCTCGCCCTCATCCACTTTCCTCTTCTCGAGATCTCTCTTCCTCCGCCGCAGAACCGAACCCTAGCCGCCGAGCCCGATGATCCCGCTGCTCACGCCCCACGCCACCTGTGGTGTCTAGAAGCTCCACCATGTCCCCCGCCGACCCATAGAAGGAATCGAGCTTGCCTGCCGTAAATCGAGCTCACGATCTTCATCCCCTCCGACACCGGCCACCGTCGATCCGGCCGCGTCTGGCCCCCTCTCGCCTCCTCGACCTCATGGTCGCATTCTTGGTGAGCATCTCGTTCTCCTGGACCCCTCCTCCCTCTCTGTCCCGCTCTATGCCATGCTCGCGTCAAAGCTGTGCAAGCGCCACCGATATGACTTGTCGCCGACCGAGCTCCGTTGACCTCCCGGTAGCGGCGCTGCCTCTTTCGGGTCCGCCTCGTTGAGTTGCTTCGAACGCGCACATCCTCGCGTCCCTGCTCGCCCTCTAGCACCGGAAACCATCGCTGGAGGATGCTGAGGTGGCCTAGGGCCCATCTGTCAGTCTCTAGGGCTAACAGAAGCCCTGGTGTAAAAATTATTTCCAGTTTTATTTTAATTAAGAAAAGGTTTTATAATTCCAGAAAATGATTTAAATATTGTAAATTCAATAACTTATTATTTATAAGTCAGAAAATATGAATAATATATCAAAATGTTTAGAAAAATGAAACCTATCTCTTTAAGCTATAATCATGCATTGTTCAACAACTTAAATGGCAAGTTTAATTAGAAGAACAAATGCACCCCTCATATGTTCCGGAGTTTCCCCGAGTTAGGGTTTGCCCTAACCCGATTAAGTTGTCGAGCATGTTTTAGGGTTTCAATTCAATGCAATTCAACTTGTCATATCATCATCCTTGCTTGAGCATTGCATCGATGCCATTGTTGATTGTTTCCCTTTCTTTCCGGCATTTGGTTCTTTCCGGTAGAATACGATGTCGAGATCGAGATCGAAGACCGATATCAAGACCATCGAAGATCGACGAACAATACTTGACCAACCGAAGATCTGCTTATCTGTCATCAACTGGCAAAGGCAAGCATAGCCCCACCATGATATGATCCTATGATTTCAAAAGCATTTCAATTCTGCCATGATGCATATGATTCTACTGTGGTCTTTTATCGATAGATAAGAGTATCCTATCTATTACATTACTCCCTTTGAGCTTATATTACTTGATCCACTACTCCTAGCATAACTAGGTTTGGCTTGTGTGCATTGCTAGAGATATTATATGTGTCTGCTTAGCCATGCATAGTTGTCAGTTCTGGTCCATCCAGATGATGTATCAGATACAGAGAATCTAGTATGACAGGAGAACGTGATGAGATGAAATCAGTGATATGAGATTAAACATGCTAAGGCTTGTATGGGAGGCCACGGTGGGATGTGGTTTTTGTAGTCCCATGCTCGCCACCACTAGGACCCGATGTTCTTGCCTCTTGAACCAAGATGAGCATATAACCACACGGGGCCTAGAAAACCCCATGATTGACTAACTTGCCTAGTAGATTCCATGAGTCACATAGTTCGGGCGTTCCATTCGACATATGCATAGAAAATCTTTTGAAAGATTTGCTGGGTGAAGTTGGTGCATTCATAACAGGTAGGTAAGAGTGGACCGGGTTGCTTGGGGTCGATGGAGCCCTTGTTAACCAACCTCGCCTCACATATTTAAGTACTGGCTTCGGGATTTGACCCGTTACGGCGGAACCATACTTATTGTGTGACTCATGGTCTCGGCAAAAGCAAGATAAAGGTCGTGTCTAACCACCCTCTGTCGGCCTTCCAAGGAAGAGGGCTTATCTAGTGGCATTAAGAGAAGGTTAGTACGTGTGGGTAAAGTTGTACACCCCTGCAGGGTAATAATCTTTCAGAAATCCGTGTCCACGGTTATGGACGACTTGGGAACGGACGTGAAGATCATAGAGAACTTGAACCTCGTAAAACTTGGCAACTAATTTTTGTTAAGGATGCTTCCTCATGGGTACGAGGGGGTGATCCTGGTTCAGGAGATGATGATGATTTGGTGAATATCAAAAGATGATGATCAATATTTAGGAGATGTTGCTCTCTTATCCCCTTTTAAAATACTCTGAATAGACGAGCTTTCTTCTCCCTCTTGTTTTATAAACCAAAGATGGCTTTATGCAAAGCAACTCTACCAACCATAAGTCTTGTGGAGTACACCCTGTACTCACCCTTGCTTTGTTGATACTTTTGGCAGAGTAAGTGTTCCCTGAAGATCAATTTGGTACTACATCGACATCGACGAGTAGCTTGGGGTTCCCGGTCGGCAGCCTGGAATCTATGGGCTGGGACGTCATCATTATGCTTCAGGCCTCTTAGGCCATTTGTTAAGTTTGCTATACTTAATAGCATAATTTGCCTTCCGTTTTTTGATGTTTGTAGTCAGTGACCTCTGCTTGTAATAATTTGGTTCTCTCGCTTATGAGCTTGTCAGAATAAATTTTTGTGTCGTATGGTCACCGCTTGTTACCGATTCTTCACGGATATTCTCGAGCTCAAGGTTGCTTATTTCGCATGTAGGTATGGGATTTTGTTTAGCCCTGGTCTCGGGTGTCACCAATTTTTCATATCCGCCACCGAGAGGTAGGCACGAGATGACCTCTTTCCTGCACGCACCGCTATAGGTCGCCAACAGTGTAGGGACGTTTGTACGTCCCCTCGAAGTTCTTGGTGAATGCTTCTTGCATGTCCCGCCAGTTGCAGATTGATTTCTTCGACCAATCATCGATCCATTATCGGGTCGTTCCTGCCAGCATCAATGGGAGGTACTTGACGGCAATGTTGGTGTTTCCCCCGGCAATTTCTACTACGTTGTTGTAATCCTGTAACCATGTTGCTGGCTTGGCGGTGCCATCATAGGGCTTGATGGTCTTGTCAATCCGGAAACCCTTGGGGTAAGCTACGGTTCGTATCACAGGTCCAAAGCAGTGTGGTCCCAGGTATGCTCCATCCCGGGCCTTGTGGATCTTGTCCAGACGTGATCGTGTGTCGTATGGCTCCAGGCTTCTTTTCTTCTTTTTGCCATCAGGGGATGGGCTGCGTGAACGACGCGGGCCTCCTCCGCCATGGTGGCTGCTAGGTGGTGATGGAGGCAGGTGGCGTGGGTTAGCCTTCTTGTTGTTACCCTCCGTGATGCCTCACGCTTTCATGGTTGTTTGTCTGACACCGGAGGGTCATGACGTGACCTACTCTTGTGTCTGGCTGCGCTCCCCATCATGACAGCCTCCGGTTGTCGTGGATGACGATGCCACGTTGCTTTGGTGGAGGCATGTCCGTGCGATGGTGAGCCTTGGGGTCTTCGCGATGTCGGGGGATCGGGGCGGTGGGGATGGGCGATGAGGGTGAGCTTTGCCTCCGTGGTCGAAGGATATGGGGATGGATAGCGTTTTCCTGCTAGGGCATCCTCCGCCTTCGCCGAGGAACCTGTCTAGGACCGGGTTCGAAACAAAATTTTCTATTGCATAAGATCTATCTACTAGATTGTAGCAATGAGTCGATGGAATCTCAAGATTCCAGCATCTCAAGATCGCTAGACGATCCTTCCCAAGGCCAAGCTCCTGAAGCCCCCCGCAGGTCACACGTCTTAAGACCTTCCTCTCCTTGTTCCAAAGAAAAGACAACGGAGATCTCGTATGGTGGAGTATGAGAGAGGCTTTAGTGGTCTAGGATTAGACACACCAATTAGAAGGATCTAAACCAAGGCTAGCAATTATAAGCTCTAAACTAAAACTTAGAGGATAGGAACTCCTTTTATAGGTGGAGGGAGGCGGAGTCCTCAAGGAGGTGGAGGAGGAACCTCCCCAAGTCGGCTTCAAACTTCCTTCTCCTCTTTCCTACTTCCCAAAATAGCTTGACTTTCAAACTAGCCGCTTGATTCAAACTAGGATTTGATTAAAATTTGGTACAGCAATGACACTTAGTGCATGATGCAATCATACCAACTTGATATAACACATTCATGTACCCTTCCCCAGAGTGCCGACATTCCGAACCTTCTAGAATGTTAAAACACCTAATCATTCCCCAACTCCAAACGGGACTTTCCTTATATGAATATTATTCTCCATCTCCTCGATATCCCGGATCCCATCCGAGACTCAACAACATTCGTCTCCTTCTCATCATTCCATAACTACTCAAACAACGTCAATCCTTAAGTGTGTCTTGAATTATGCGACATGATCGAGACAATCAATAACCAATAGAGGAATCGAAATTCATATGGCTCTACATATTTCATCGAATGAACCACTTACATAATTTCCCTTTGTCTCACGATAGTTTACTTATCCGAGGTTTTGATCGCTTGATCTCTCGCATACCTAGTTCAACCTCGCACCGATAAGTACTATTTTATCGCTGTATGTGATCCGATCCACATGCTTGCAAGCTAATTGATGACATTCCACCGAGAGGGCCTATATCTATCCGCTATATGGATGGACAAATCCCACTCTTGATCCATGTGCCTCAACACATACTTTCCAACACTCAATGCCACCTTTATAGCCACCCAACATTTTGTGTGGTGTTTGATGTCATCAAAGCATCCTTCCTATGATGGTGATTAACATGATCTCATGGTCGAATTAGGTTACTATGTATCGTAAAGTTTATAGCAAATGAACTATATTAAATGACTTGATATTTATGCTACGCTTAACTATAGGAGTATGTCCATCACATCATTCTCCTAATGATATGACCTGTTAATAACATCTCTATGTTCATGATCGTGAAACCATGATCATATATTAACCAACAAGCTAGTTTAACAAGAGGCTTTACTAGGACTCTTTATGTTTACAAATCACACAAGTATTAATGTTTCTTAATACAATTATAGCATGGTATGTAAACATTTATCATAAGTATGAAGATATGATAATAACCTACTTTATTATTGCCTCTTAATATCTCCAACACCACTTGCACTAGAGTCAATAATCTAGTTTCAAACCTTGTGTATTCAACACCTATGGCTTTCCTAAGTGCAAGTACACGCAGTGGTTCCTGATCCGACACCGCATCCGTGTGTAATTGCATGTCTCTACGCATCACTCATTCTCTAATGAGATGGCTTTGTATAAATTTGGTCCTTTGGTGAGACCTTTAGTTCTTTAGGGTTAAAACATGTTGATAATATTGTCGCACAATATATCTTCATAGTATAATACCGCTGTGAACTAAACCTAGTTTGATAACAAACTACTTGACACAAATGCCCTCTTTAGTGCTATAGTAGCAAATATACTTAGCCTGTTGTAGTATCACAATGTCTTAACTTTGAACTCATCCAAATCCATTATGGAACTCACTTTCCATTATATTGTGCCACCCTTGGTTTATATTGAGATAAACTTAATTTGTACTTTGTGACAAAACTAGTATCAATGTAGTACTTTTACAATGAACTAACCATCTATTTGTCACTTCTACAAATAATATACTCTTAGTTCTTCCAAAAGATCATAAGAATATCCTTACTATTGTCCAATGATCATCTTATGAATTATTCTATGCTCATAACATTTAGAGCATAGGAAATATCTGGATTTGTACATATCACAAGATGATTGATATAAATACTTGTGATTTCATACATCAAGTATCAATCTATACTTGAATCTTTGTTTCACTTACCAAGTGTCAATACACTTGAATATATCATCAATATTGAACACATTCAATCGCTTCGCAAGAACCTTTCTTGTAGTTTCTATATTGAACTCATACAATATCTCATCTATGTACTACCATATTGGCATCTATTGATGCCAATTATTTGTTTTGCCTAAGTCTTTCATCGAGATGAAATTTTATCCCGTGTTAATAAAAAGATACATCACTTCCAATCAAAAATATGTCTTCTACATAATTTATTAGAAATATGTCTTAGCGCCCCACTTAATTTCTTGCAAATGCAAGCATCTTCATTGTCTCGATGAAATTAAACTCATCATAGTGAAGATTCCAACTCGCTTATGCTTACTTCAACCATTGAAGTTTGCATATGTTTTAGCATCCTTGAATTAAAAACCCTTTGGACCGTGTCATGCACACGCCCTAGGTAACCCTTCTATTAGAAGAACTTGTTTTTGTTTATCCAACACATAACAAAATTATATGTGGTTGCTACATTAATCCGTAGACTAAATATCGCTAATAAAGATCAAATCTTGTCATAGTCAATCTTGAACATTGTTGTGAACTCTTTCCCAACATGTCGACCATTTCATAGATGAAACATCCATGTCTATTTCTTTATAGATCCGCACAACTATAAGGTCTTACACCTTTCGAGGGTCCTTCAAGTTCAAAACTTGATTTCGTATGGAACTATCACAGATTTTATGGCTTCAAGCCATTTGACGAGTCGTGGCTCATCATCGCGATCATTATTGTCAAATAATGATTTAATTCTCAAATCTTGGTATTTGATTGTTCATCCGACCTACTTGTTTCAATAGGAACTTTAGATCTCGTGACCACAACCTTTGAAGTACGCGAGCCATGAGCATTGTTTGCTAACTCCTAACACTTTTCAAGCAAGAACTCATAGCTAAGGTTCTTTAACCTTATCAAAGTTCTATTGTCCTCCCACTTTACTTTTCACTAAAAATTCTTCCCAAAGAAACTTGACGCTCTAAGCGACAAACACTTTTGTCTCGGTGTTATGGAGGAATACTTAACAGCTTATACAAAGACAAAGTTCATCCGACTTTGGTTGCACACATCTTTCTTATGCATAGCATACCAATGTTTTAAGAAAGGACTACTTGGTTTTATACCAAACCATAACTTTATATGGTGTCAATTCAACGGATTATGAAGGAAAAACGTAATCTCTAAAGTTTTTAATCTTTAAAATATAATGGCAGTTTTATGAATTATACCTTTGATCTTACCATGTAAAACAAGGTTTAATTACATACCTCTCACGCCCATACCCTTATGGTGTTTCAATGCAAAAATCTTAGGTATTATGCTAAACTCAGAACTCAAATATCTTCCTTTATGATCTTTATCATAAACTGCTTATATTCTTGTTACAATGATTTTGCACTTCATCTTGAAAGTCTTTGAACTTTTCAAATGTTTCATACTTTATCCTTATTAAGTAAATATTCATATATTTACTCAAATTTTCGAGAAAGCATATGAAGTTGAAATCCATCGCCTTGACTACATAATGGACTTCTTACAACAATATGCACCAGCCCAATAAGCTAGTCATTCGCTCCTTTGGCCTACGAACGAAGTTTTAATTATCTCCGGAAAGTTTCATAAGCTATTTGATCAAAAATCAAGACTCCAAAATTCCATCCACATGGAGTTTCTTCATGTTTTCTTTCCATTATAATTTAAACGCGATGTCACTTCCTAAGTGATCTTTCAATCAATTTGTATTTCGACATTTTTAGCACTAGTTTTATGGATGTGATTTCTCCAACGATATTTGTGAATCATCCATCTTTTATGGATTACGCAATTATTTGAACAACCCTTTGTTCTCATAATACCGATAAAACAAATCTTGAAGGCAAGCTTTGATGTTTAACGAGCAACACAATAACCCTTTATTTGTTCTCGATGAACATCATCACATATTCTTTGCTAGTTACTTAGGCCATTGTAGTTCATGAATTGTGTTGTTTCGTATGACGATTCACACCAACAAATTCAGTATCAAATACTTAAGAACCACATTGTTTAATAAGCAAAGAATATAGCCATAACATGTATATCATCTATATACTTAAACCGAACAATTCTAGTCTTTTATTTTCTCATATATTTATGAGATTCTTTTTCTGCTTGAAAGAATCTATCAACATCAATAGTGGAGTCATACATATGACACATAGTCCAAAGCGTATAGTTAAATACCAATGTCTTTGGACTTGCACTTTGAAGTAGATCACCATTATCAAATGTTTGGTGTTCTTTCAAATTTTCTTTAGTAATGTAGTAAACATTTCACCTACATCAAATATTCACCTCATCATGGATTTATCCACGATCAAGCTACTTTTAGCTTGCAACGTGAATCGTAAGTATAATGTTGCAAACCTTTTGGAGGATTAGGACAACTAGTGTCTCCAACCTTGCAAATTCTCATCAAATATGAGAACATGACTTTTCCATATTATAGTCTATCATGTTGCAACTAAACTTCGCTTCAGATATCACAATATCTTCCACACATCATGGTTTCAAACAACTCTTTCAGATCCTAGATAACCTTGATATTAAGACAATCCTTTGAATATCAAGAATCATGGAGACAAACATGATACTTATATACTAACATTGGAATTGTTACTGATTTTAATACCAACTATTAAACTTCATGGAGTAATCAAAACTTACCGAAAGTTTGCAATAGACTTTAAACTTTAGATTAACACTTCAAAACAATATGATACCAAAGTAACTAACCAGAATTATATAGTTCTATCATCTCAATTATAACTAAGCGTAAGGTGGTAAACGGATGCCAATGACTACAACAACTATGCAAATTCACTTTGATTTAATTTATGATAAATAATGTTCAACTTTTAATCATATTGCGAACTCCCACTCAAAACAATATCCCTCACATTGTTTTAGTGATCACATTTAACCAAATACACCATATCAAAACCGATCATCACGAGAGTTGATATAGCTTCAATGGCTAACAATCAACATGTTCATCATATCTACTATATGACTCATGCTCTACCTTTCTGATCCGTTCCCGAGACCATGTCCAAGATCAAACCTTAGCTTCCGCATGAGCAACTGCTTGCCCATGTTGTATACACTTGTGGAATCTAACACACCCGATCATCACGTCAAACAACAAGCTTTAGCAATGGTGCTAACTAAGGGTGAATATGACTTTAAATTCATGAGGGATCATCTTATAATGCTACCGCTGCCTACTAAGCAATACAAGATGCATAAAGGATTAACATGCAATTCATAATATGTGATATGATATGGCCTTTCTTCTTTGTGCTTCCAATCTCCATCTTCAAGCACGAACATGATCTCCATCATCATCGGCATTGCATCAAGGTCAATGACGCTTCTCCATGGTTGTCGTCCACCGCTTCAACTATTACAACTACTTTGAATAGACACGCTGGTCTTAACATAAATTAAAGACAACCATATATTGCCAACTTACAATAAGGAACATTGCATACATCAAATATAATCACAATCATGGCCATATCACATCAAAACAAAGTTAGACGCTACTTTCTTTGCATATTTTACGGTTTTCAATAAGTGTCGCTCTAACTTACTTAACAAGAACCACAACATTGATACTAGCATTGTTGATCACCCGCTAAATTGGATCTTAACTATGCTAGGAGAAACAGAGCCACTTATGCAATACAAGTTGCATGTCGAGCGTGGAATGTGTCTCATGAACGATGTCATGTAAGGTTAGCCCGGCCGCATCTCAACATACCGCAATATGCAAAGTACACAAGAAGCAATCGACAATAAAGCATCAACGCCCACAATGACCATTGTGTTCTACTGCAACATCTACATATAGACACGAAGGGGTCCGTAGCATGGAAAACAAAATTTTCTATCGCATACAAACAAACAAGCCAAGATCTATCTACTAGATTGTAGCAACGAGTCGATGGAATAACTTACCTCAAGATTCCAAAGCGTTAACTAGAGCAGATTCTCGTGGTGATGTAGTCGACACTTGCCGATCTCAAGATCGCAGACGATCCTTCCTGGGCTGGCAAGGGTCACACGTCGTTAAGACGAAGACCTTCCTCTCCTTGTTCCGAGGTTGTAGCACTTCTCAAGCGATTCCCAGAAGACGTGGTACCTAAGTAGAGGGAGATCTCGCCGAGCGAGTATGGTGGAGTATGAGAGAGGCTTTAGTGGTCTAGGATTATACACACCAATTAGAAGGCTCTAAACCAAGGCTAGGGCAATTAGAAGCTCTAAACCAAAACGGCTCTAAACCGGAGGCAAGTGGCTAGGGTTTAGATTTAGAGGATAGGAACGGAGGGGAGCCTCGCCTCCTTTTATAGGTGGAGGGAGGCGTCAGAGAGGGAGTCCTCCCAACCCTCAAGGAGGGCATGTGGATGAGGAACCTCCTCCAAGTCGGCTTCAAACTTCCTTCTCCTCTTTACTACTTCCCAAAATAGTCGTTGACTTTCAAACTAGCTTGACTTTTCAAACTAGGATTTGATTAAACTCTATTTGGTACAGCAATGACACTTAGTGCATGATGCAATCATACCAACTTGATATAACACATTCATGTACCCTTCCCGGAGTGCCGGACATTCCGAACCTTCTAGAATGTTCCCGATGAAAACACCTAATCATTCCCCAACTCCAAACGAGACTTTCCTTATATGAATCTTATTCTGACTATTCCGGATCTCCTCGTGATATCCCGGATCCCATCCGAGACTCAACAACATTCGCTCCTTCTCATCATTCCATAACTACTCAAACAACGTCAATCCTTATGTGTCTGAATTATGGACATGATCGAGACACTTCTCATCAATAACCAATAGAGGAAAAATTCATATGGTTCTACATATTTATTAATTTATCGAATGAACCACTTACATACGATACCAATTTCCTTTGTCTCACGATAGTTTACTTATCCGAGGTGATCGCTTGCATGTCGCATACCTAGTTCAACCTCACATCGATAAGTACTTTTTCTCGCTCATGGTATGTGATCCGATCCACATGCTTGCAAGCTAATTGGATGACATTCCACCGAGAGGGCCCTGAGTATATCTATCCGCCATATGGATGGACAAATCCCACTCTTGATCCATGTGCCTCAACACATACTTTCCAACACTCAATGCCACCTTTATAGCCACCCATGTCATCAAAGCATCCTTCCGTGATGGTGATTAACATGATCTCATGGTCAAGGAATTAGGTTACTATGTATCGTAAAGCTTATAGCAAATGAACTATATTAAATGACTTGATCTTTATGCTACGCTTAACTATAGGAGTATGTCCATCACATCATTCTCCTAATGATATGATGTTAATAACATCTCTATGTTCATGATCGTGAAACCATGATCATATATTAACCAACAAGCTAGTTTAACAAGAGGCTTTACTAGGGACTCTTTATGTTTACAAATCACACAAGTATTAATGTTTCCTTAATACAATTATAGCATGGTATGTAAACATTTATCATAAGTATGAAGATATGATAATAACTCACTTTATTATTGCCTCTTGGGCATATTCCAACACCGACATCCTGAGGAGATTGATCCCTTGGCGGCTTATGCTGACTAGACTGGCAAAACGCTGGGTCAGACTCAAGCCTCTGAGGGGTGGCCTTTTCCTACTGTTTCACCACCTTGGCCACGAGGTCATAGACATGCTCCACTGCCGCGGGTGATCTATCTTGCTCCAGAAGGGTCTTGGCGATGGCGAGATTAAGAAGAGGAGTGGGCATCACCTGCCTTCCTTCGCTGTCAATTTATGGCTTTGCTTGTGGTGGCTTTGAGGGGGCCCATCCTAGGTTTCTCCGTATGCCAGGATCATTGATGACGCGAGGTGGAGCTTAGCCTTTTGTCACCGGAGCGTAGTCTTGTACTCGGCCCATGGCTCTAGCTTTTTCTATTGACTTCAAGCTGGCCGATCTCGATCTAGCTTTGCGCCTGTTTCACGATGGCCCCGCGCCTCCAACATCTGATGGCGCTTCTCGTCAAGCTGGACTATGCTCCGGATATGAGCTACAGTCATGGGCTCGACGAGCAGGTTGTCGTACATCACTCTATCAGCCGGAGTAATTTGGGTAGCAGCAGATGTAGATGCTGGAGGCGGCGGGTTCGCGGTGCTGCTGTTACTCGACTGATGTTGAGTTACTGCGGCTGCTGCACTGGGTTAGGCGGAGGGGGCATGGCCTTTGAACGATCCTTGTCGGCAGCAAGATGTGGTCCCTTCCCCTTGTCCAGCGCTTTAGGCGGAGCTTGTCCGGGTTGGTCTTCTTCCATCACGGTCCCAATGGCGAAAAGAACCTCTCGGGAAGTGATAGCCTGGTTGGCCTACTCGTCGTGTTGGAAATCCTCCTCCATCTCCTGCATAGCAGAGTCTAGCTCATCCGGGCTGAAGTCTATCTCCTCCGAGTAAGCGTTGATGTCGGCGTAGAGCGCGTCAAGCACGGAGTTGGAGGGTGTCGGGGATTCCTCGACGATGGGCGGTGGCGGTGCGACAGCGGCAATGATGATTGGAGGAGGCGGGGCCACTACAACAATGACGACTGGAGGCGGTGGCGGTGGCACAACGACTACGACCGGAGACGGTGGTGGCGAGGGCTGAGGCGGAGGGGCTTCGCCAACGAGCGCAAGTTCTATCTCGAGCTTACTCACCGCCGCGAGATATTGACGGTTCACCATGCTCTCAAAAGTGAGGCGCCCCGGGTTTCTCGCTTTAGCGATGCCGAGAAGAGTGCCTTGGTCCAGTCCTTCCACAAAGTGATACATGGCATCATTATTGGGGTAATGAGCCAGGTCAGCCCATATACAGAGCCAACTGGCAACATAATCACTGGAGTTTTCGCCCTCTCTCTGAACGCAGCGCGCTGGATCGAAGATGGTAACCACGGTGACGAACTTGGATCTTTGATGTCCAGATGCACAAGCGAAGCCAGCGGACTTGCAGCGATCTTCCACCATTATATCCAGCACAGGGGCGGTTTGGGCGGGCCTTTAATTTTTCCGATCTTTGCCGGCAAACTCCAAGGAGAGATCTGACATCGATCCTTCCACGAACGTATCCTGCCCGTAGGCGGCCCGTGCGGGTCTTGATGCTCCTCCGACTCCTAGGGAACTAGTGCCGACGAGTACTGAAGAGACTTAAGCGCCTCTTGCCCCACGGTGGGCACCAACTGTCGTGGTATTGTCGACGAGTACACCATGGAGGGGTCCTCACAGTGCGTGTTTAGAGACATGGAGTAAGGCGGATGGTTGACGGGTACGATTTTACACAGCTTACCCAGGTTCGGATCCCACAACGGTGGCGGAATCCTACTCCTGCTATAAATCACTATAATGGCAATACGCCGAGTTACAGGGATTGGTTCGCTGTGTGAGGTGTATGTTAATTGATATGACTTGTGACCTAGAGGCTCCCATAGGCCCGACTTATATAGTCGCCAGGTCCTAGGGTTACAGGGAAAAGTCCTAGCCGGACAGGTTACAGAGTCCTACACTGCTTACAACTAGTCTAGCGTGTCTTGCACTCCAAGGTTCACGCCGGTGACTCCGTAGCCTTCCTTTATTCTACATGGGCCTCCCTTATTGATCCATCTAATCGGGTCACCAAGCAGCCATGGGCCATGCTACCAACTATGGGTCACCCGGTTATGCGGATAGGAGACATGCTATGAGGATACCCAGATAGCATATCCCCAACAACTATAGTTCATCTTGTGACTATCAGCACATATGGAGATTTATGTCTAAATTTATTATTTTTAAGATCAACATCGTGAAAATGGAGAAGTTCTCCCTTTTGTGGACCAAAGGTGTGGAAGTGAACGAATATCTTCACTTTATCAACATGTTCCTCCACTTCAACATGAACATATATCTACTTATGCCTTGCTTGGTGTCAAAATAAATGTTTCTAATGCCTTTACCATATTCATATTTTTTGTACCCTTTCTATTATTAATGTAAATATCGCGGCATCAGCTACAAAAGTTGAAACATATTCAACTCAATTGATATCACAAAAACAAAGGTAAATTTCATCAATATAATACAAAAATCAGTATCCAACAAATCTGATGTACATCAAATTGATGATTCTAATACATGAACTTAGCACAACCGCATTGCTCATAGGTGTACCGTTTTAAGTGTATCCCTGATTTTTTGCCAAACACCTTGTTCACATGCCAATACACAAAGTCAGCACAGCCGCATTGTTCCCGGTCTGTGTGAGACCCTGGCGCATGGCTTAATAGGATTGATAGGATACCCATATCAATAAGTTCAACTTCTTTTCCGGAAGCTAGAACTCTAAGGATAAGCATGCTTGGAATGTAGCAATTTGAAGATGGGTGACCGACCGGGAAGTGGGTACCGGGTGTGCACGAGTGGGGGCAAAGTGCACACAAAAGACTAGTGTTGGTCTGTGGGGCTAATCAAGAGATCCTATTGAGCCAGAGGACAAATACTGGTCCTAGAAGCCTGTGTTGTGACAGTATGCCATCCTGTGCATTTGGAACAAATATAAATTAAGAGGAAATGCTAAGAAATAGATGCACGTGAGATTTAAAATAATGTTCATCTAACATATGCAGTTGAATAAACATATATCTAATAATAGATCAAAATATAGAATTGTAATGATCATCCATCGAGAGAGGGAGAAACCATGCATGCATATGGCAAGTGACCGCCACCACTGACCATGCCTTGCCGCTAATCATAGTTTGCACCATGTATGACTACTATGCTTTGCCATAGACCATCGTCTCCAATGCCCTACCACGAGGCTGCAGTCATGATGCCACTCCAATTCCATATGAAGAGGGATGGTTGATGCAATGTCCTGAAGTTCCATGTTTTGGTAATATACTCTAGCCCTATTTCTTGGGTTTTGATGTCAGGTGGTGATGATTGTCTAACGTTTCCTTTTTGTTTTGGCAATTGTTTCCTCAACCTGCTTAGGTAGACATATTAGTGTTTATTTGTTTCAATGACATCAGGGAGGTGAGCTCTTCAATTTGAAAAAGGCAAGAGGGTGGTGGAAGATGCCAAGCATAATATCCTTACCTTTCCTCTTTACTTCTAGCATGTAGTACAACATTTTGATGACCCACAAGTATAGGGGGTGTATCGTAGATTTTCGATAAATAGGAGTGTCGACCAACGAGGAGCGTATAGCCGAATAAAGGTATGGAGCAGAAATCCTCGGAATACTTAGCAAATGGATTTTAGTGGTTTTATGATAAGGCAACAAAACAAAGAGAAAGTAACAAAGGTAACAAACAACGGAGTAAGTGGCCCATCCTTTCTTAGCAAAGGACAAGCCGTGGAAATACTTATAAGGACCAAACCTTCTCGAGGACACATGGGAATTTCACAAGTGCTTTCGCTCAAATAGATGAGTACTCTCTAGTGTTGTAAGTGTTGTGTGGGTGAACCTGTGCTAACATACCGACCTTACTTTGACTAATACATACTTGTGATTAAACCCCTTGCAAACATCCGTGAATTCAGAAAGTAATTAAGATATAAATCTAACCATAGCCTTAAACTCTGAGATCCTACGCTCCGTTGTGCAAAGGTGTCCTAACGGGGGTTTAGGTTTCTGTCACTTCCGCAACCCCATAATTAGTAGCCAAATACACAATGCATTGCCCTAGGCCCATAAATGGTGAAGTGTCATGTAGTCGATGTTCACATGACACCACTCGAATAATAGCACCACAACTTAAATACAAAACCATTGAATAATAACTCAACACAAATCCACTACTAACAACATGACTTCTCCCATGTCCTCAAGAACACAACGAACTACTCACAAGACATCATATGGATCAAGATCAAAGATGATATGGTACAATATAACAATCTAAACATAAACAATAATCCAATGGTTTCACTCACAAGCATCAACTACAATAGTAATTAACACCGAGAAGGTTTCCCCTAATGAACTAAAGCAATATCCAACATAATTGTTACAATGGATGGAGTAATGATGATGGTGCCGATGGAGATGATGGTGGATGATGATGATGATCCCGATGAAGCCTAGCTTGACGATGGTGTTGATGGCGACGATCTCCTCTCCGGGAAGGAATTCTCCTAGAAATATGTCTCGGGAGAGATCTTTATCTCGGTGTTTTCACGCCCCGTGAGGCGCGGAAATCTATCTGTGGTCACTCCCCAGACTTAGGGTTTCAGAGGGAAGATATAGGCGAGGGCTGAGTCGAGTCAAGGTGTGGGCCACACCTGCCCTAGGCACGGCCCAGGGGACCCGCGCCTAGGGAGTGTGTGTAACATCCCAAAAATACCAAACTTAGATCATCAAACACTAATCATCAAGATTAGGGTTAACAAAACTTTTCTAAGTAAACCCATGAATGCATGTATATGTGTATGCATGGATTTTGAATTTCTTTAAAACCACCTTGTTTGTGTGATCCATTGCTTGTAAAATGTTTCTTAGGTGAAATGAACATCATCTAAAACATTCCCACACTTTTCCTAAATACAAGTAAATCAAAACAAATATATTAAGTGAATGGTCATTTTGACCAATTTAACTCCCATGCCTACTTTGGTCTCAAACTTTCAAAACCTAATGTAAACTTTTCTCGGATCTTTGCACCCCTTGTATGTACTCATAACAAAGTATCAAGGCCCACTTTATGATCATCCGTAAACTTTCAAATGCATAGTTTAAATGACAATTAAAATTGCATCTTCTTCATATGGAAGATCCCACTTTTTCAAAACCCACTCAAACAAGCTCAACTTTCAAAACCCAAGCATCCGCAGACTCAGCACCAATCTAGCAAACCCACCAAAATTCATTTCAAAATTGAAAACTTGATTTCATGCGGCCATTTCATCAAACAAAGTTGCACACAAATCAAACAAAACATCAAACACTATAGTGTGCAGTGTTTGAGCCTAACTTGTTCCCTAGTTAGCTCACACACAACTCAGTAGATCATCTAGGAAGTTTAACTAAGGACTAGCACCCCTGTGAGCTTTCCATTGCCATCAATGGTGAACAGCCGAGCACCTCAATGCCACCCCATAGTCGACAGCAGGCTAGAGGAAGAACTAGCTGCCAACCTTGTCCGGGAGGCAGCCCACCGCCCACCGCCATCGCTTCGCCCTACCATGAAGCGCTAAGCCTCGACCACGCCAAGACAAGCCGCATACCATGCCGAGCATGCGCCAGAGCGCCATCCTCGACCAGCATCCACAGACCGCCTCGCCGCTGCAGACACGCGATCACCACCGACCTGTGAGACCGCCAGACATCCCGCTTCCGCCTGTACATACCGCCACCACCCGCCGAAAATGCCGCCGCCGCAGAAAGCACCGCCTGCTCTGCACCAAACCACACCACCCATGCTCGCGACCATGACATTGAGCATCGCCAGAGACACAAGACCGCCCCTACCCTTGTCCATGCCATTAGCCGCCTATAACGCCGCTTCGACGAGCTCACTGCGGCGCCTGACGGCCCCTCGACTATAAATAGAGGCCATCCCACACGATTTCTTCACACCATCTCACTCCTCTCACCGACCGTGCCACACCATTCTCGAGCAAGGCGAGCACCACCGCCGAATTCCACGAGCCCCGCCACTGCCGAGAAGAAGGGAGCCAGCGATTGAGCCGCCTCAGAGAAGCCACCGTACCAGAGGTTCGCCATCGACTTCGTTGTTCACCCGCCGACCTCGCACTCCATGAGCCCCAAGACCCCTCACGGCCGCTTAGGTTTTGTTCTTGTCGAGTTGTCTCACGACGATGCCCCTCACCTGGATTAGAACTAGATCGAACGATCCACGCTGCCCCATACCGCCGCCCAGCCCAGATCACCGACGAGTGGGGACACCCACTTAAGCAGCCATGAGCACTGCAGACTTAGCAGGTCGCCCGCTAGAATTTCCCGCAGCCCAACAATTCAAATTAAAACTTTTCTATTTCAATTCAAAACACTTCAAAGACCCAACTTCAAAAATCAACCCAGATCGATTCATTGCACCAAATTGATGAAACCAATTTTGTTGAAATGTCTGAATGCTTAATCCAATCCCATTGATTCAAGTCATTTGGATCTAGATCACCCATAGTAAAATAATAAGGCGTAAGCTTTTATGCATTCAAACATTTTTAAATTTAAACCATAAAAGCTTTTGAGTTGATTCCAACTCTAAAAATCACATTTAACCATAACTTTCAGAATATATAAAAATATATATAGGTTTACTTGAAATAATGTTCATATTAAAAGAATGCTTCATAAGCATTTCTAGCCACTTTAATTAATTAAAATAAAAGGGTAAAACCTTATTAAATTGTGACACCACTTTAAATCACATTCCCATGGACTACAATATGTGGTGATGACATGTGTCAACATGATCCCATGTTTAGTTTGGAGAATATTAAATCTTAAGTAGTTCTTCAATGAGTAGAAATTACTTTTCTAAAAATAAAAAGGATTTAAACCAAGCTTTAACCTTGTAATGTTAGAGATGATGCTAGATCATATATAGGACCCTTGTGTGTGATGATTTCAAGTAGTTAAGTATTGTTTGGTGATTGTGTACCTCGTATTTATTCATAGACGCTAGTGCCGACCAAGGATACGAGGAGGAAGGAGGATACTACGAAGAGGAAGCCGAGGAGAACTTCAACCACTGCTCTGCACAAGGCAAGCTAGTAACTATGCAAGTTTATATTGACATTGATGCCAGCCTTACTAATCAAGTTGACCTATGCAAGCTAACACTTGCAAGATACCTTACTGATGCCACAAACCCATACTTGTGAGATGACTACTTTATGCCTTAAGCATAGGTGATCATACCCACTTGCTAAACCAATCCTAGTTTTATGTGCAAGCATCTTACTTTATTTCTTTATCAAAGCTTACTTAGAGTCTACCTAAGAGTTTGGTAGATACTAGACACCAGTCAAGGTTGCATAAAGAGCATAAAATTTGGCCTAAGCCAGAAACCTTGATATCAGCCTAAGATATAAGGTTGGACTTAGTTGAAACTCCACTAGTTACCACCCCCATTAGTACTACCCCCACCTGTAGATGCTAGTGCTAAGCATAAAACTAGATCAACTTTAGATGGGAATACTTGGTGGAAAAATGGTTATGAAAACCTTGGAATGATGGATCATTCTATTGAAATGTTTTGGACATGTGTTTCCAAACACTTGATGATTCTGGTGATAAAAATGTTGAGGCATGAGCCTTAGCCCTTTATAAACTGATGGTTGTCGGATGCGATACTATTCCAATTTTAGCGACAACCACAATACCCGAATATTGGGTAGGGCTTGACCGAAACTTATATACCTTAGTATTAGTTCCCTCACGCCAAGGTCCGAGCCGAGGCTACCTTGTGAAGATTGTCCACCTGCAAGACTCCAAGATGACAGTGGTCATGGTTGGGAGGCCAAACTCACAGAGAGGTGCTTATACTAGGGGTGTAATTGAAAGGTTAGGATTGATTATCCGACACGAGTATGGTGAATTCAGGATTTGTTCTACGGATGTATCGAATGTTGTGGTGAAAGTGTATAATCTCGCAGAGTGCCAAACTATTCGAATAGCTGCCTCATGTTATGGACAGCTGAGTGGCCATATTGTTCTCCGCCGACCTTTTAAAATGACTTGTGAAATGAATTATGATTTTGACTTGACCACAACAGAGTTGTGACTGGATTACAAGATCCCATTTAGGAGTTATAAAATTGTGACTAGCTTTGGAACTTAGTAGTTATAAACCTGATTTTTTGCAAAACAACCCTAGAGCCTAGTGTCCTGTTATCCAAAAAACCCCTTTACTTGTTAGTATTAGTTTATAGTACTTAAAGAGTACTCATGGCTTTGTCCCTCGCTATTCCCATGGCCGCACTATGAAGAGGAGTACCGGAGGATGGACCCTGAAGGTTACGACAACTAGGATCATCTCCCATCGCAAGATTGCATGTGACCTCAAGATGGAGTCACTTATGCTACCCAAGTATTATTACGTATTCCCGCTTGATGTTGTATTAAGAACTGGATCATGAGATCCCTATTTGTGTAAGAACTTATGTATCGCTTGTAATGGATGAAGTACTATGGTATCCAATTGTTATGTCTCGCAAAATGGGAGTCCTGTGATTGTGATGTATGGCATAATAGGCATCTAGGATTGAAAAATCCGGGTGTTGACAAGTTGGTATCAGAGCCATCCTGACCATAGGAGACCCTAGTTAGATTGGACGTTGAACCAAAAACTTAGTTTCAAAACCCAAGAACAAAAATATTTACTAAAACTTATTCTCATTCTTACCTCTTTAATTCTTTAATAAAACTTCATGTTCCTCAAAAACTCTTGCAAAATAGATAAAATTTTGACACACTTGATCACTCGCTAATCTACTCATCCTCTATTTTTATAGATGGACGTGAAGTAAAGCAAGTTTTACCAACTCGGAATGGAGGAGACCTTATCTTTGAGAGGGATCTGGATCAGCTGAATCTCGAGCGCCGCATCCCGAAGTTCTTCGGAGCTCAGCTCAATGATCAAGGGGAGAAGATCTGTAGTGGCTAATTGTTGCAAGTCTCCGAGGAAAGATTGAACCTCCCATCGCGAGGGAATTCAGTTTACCTTGAGGGAAAACAACTCGCTCGATGGACTTGCCGAGCAATGCAGAAGCTCTTTCCGTGTAAGGCGTAGCATCAATCGATCAAGGGTACTCTTTGAGTTTTGCCCAAGGCGTGATGCACATGGCCAATCACGGAATCCCCATACCACCCGAGCTGAAGACTCAATTGGACCACCTTAGCTTCATGATGTATGATCGCCAAGAGGAATCGGACAACCGCCGTGACTATTGCAACCACAAGTCTGCCATCATCAAGACGAAGGATCGCACCATCGCCATGCTAGCAAAGGATCGCAAGTCTCGCCGTCACCGACAAGAAGGAGCGCATTATTGCCCGTTTTCGCCATCGCATCTCATCTCGGAAGAGACCATCCATGAGAGAGACATGCGCTAGAGGAAAGGGAGAATGCCGAGAAGATCTTCGTGGAGACCCTTACTCCTATCTCAAATGATGACGATGATTTTCGGAGGATCGTGCCATGGACTTCTTCACCGATGAGGATGATTTCGCTTTCATCGATGATGCGGAAGATGATGAAGCCACATACTCGAGCAAGAGTAGCACCGAGCACCAGCGAGTGAGTAGTAGTCGGTCCCATCAGATCGCAGCTTCCGCATGGTTCTAAAACCATCTGTTTTTCTTTGTTGTGGTGTGTGTTGTACTGTGTTCTATGAGTGAATGAATGAAAAAGCAAGTTTCTAGAAAACTTGAGTCAAACTCTAAAAACTTTTCAAAGACCCAAAACCTTAGAAATTTCCCTGTTTTCTCATGACCTATATCAATCTTCAGATGCCACGTGGAGGAAGTGGTTCAGCCCCGGACCCGATGTTGCAGATCCCAAATGTTGAGTTCGACCATGGCCGAAAGAGAGGAACGCTGCCAACATAGCCACTCGCAATGTATAGCCCAGCTAGCCCACAACAACCAAGGCCATGGAAATCAGGACAACCACGGATATAAGCTCAAGAATTTCCAGAATACCAACCCACCCGTTTTCACCAAGTCTGAAAAACCCCTAGACGCCGATGATTGGATGCAAACCATGGAAAATAACTTAGAAGTAGCCGGAGTAGAAGCCAACGAGAAAGTCTTGTTCGCCACTCATTATCTAGTCGGAGATGCCATGGCATGGTGGAATAGTGTTCGTGCAATGACCGGAGGCCAAATGATGACCTGGGAGGAATTCAAGGTCAAGTTTAGCAGAACCCATGTGCCGCCAGGTTTGATCAAGAGAATGAGAGACGAGTTCAGAGAATTGAAACAAGGAAGGATGATGAGTGGAATACGGTGACAAATTTTTGTCATTAGCTAGGTATGCCCTTGACGAGATAGACACAAGCCAAGAAGAAAGAAAGATTCTCAATGGTCTGCATGACGAGATGCATACAGTGTTAGTCAATATCCCCTTTGCTGATATTGAAGCCCTTGTCGACTCTGCTATCCAGATGAAAGGAAAGATCAACCAGGCCAATGAGAACCGCAAGCGTCGCATGATGCATCAACCAGAACCCATCGCACCCCAAAGTATTGCCCCAACCAATCTCCAGGATTTGCCCCAAGAACCAACAGACCCCCTATGACCCGTCCGACCTATCCCAACCGTGGAAACGATAGACCCGGAGGAAATCACAACAACCTTGGCAACTCTAGCAATTTCACCCGCTCCCACCCAAGTTCAACACTAACAATGTTACCGCTAACCCCAACACGCCCGAGGATCGGAAGCAATGTTGTGCTGTCAGCTAAGGACAAGTCACAAGTGACCTGTTATGATCAGGAAATAAAGGCCACTATTCCAACGAAAGTGCCCCAACAAGAAGAATGCTACAGCCCCTAATACCAATGTCCCAGCTCAAAGAAGGCTGTGTCCAAACCGAGGAGAAGATTTTCCCTGGAATTCACTTAACCGCAATGGCCGCCTTTTTCATGCATGTCAAGAAGCTCAGAAGCGCCGTGTCAAGGGTATGTTTTATGTTAATTCAAGATTTGCAAGAGTGTTGTTTGATTCTGGTGCATCGATTCATTTTTCACCAAGAATTTGCTCGCACTAGTAAAATTCAACCAACCAAATTGAAGCATGTGATGATTGTACAAATTCGGATCAACCACCAAGGCTAGGCAAATTTGCAGGTCATTCCTATCCGAATCCATGGCATAGATTTTTATGCTAACCTAATAGTACTTTAACTAAAGGTTTGGAAGTAGTACTAGGAATGGATTGATGTCCAAACATAAAGGAATGATTGATCGCTAAGAAAGCCATTACCATGACCAAGATCACCGAATATCACGAACTTAGCATATATCTGAAACCTTACCTCGCCAATTCAAGTGTAACAAGAGTCTATCCCAACCTACCATTGACCAAGTTCGGATAGTTTGCGAATACCCCAATGTATTTCCAGATGTTTTGCCCAGATGCCCCTCATATCGGATATCGAGTTTATCTAACTAATCCCTAATGTGACCCATAGCCCGTAGACCCTATAGTATGAACCCGTAAACTAGAAGAATGTAGAAGCAACGGATTCCATGTTAGAAATCGGATTGATTCAACCAAGTGCCCCATGGAGGTCACCGCCTTGTTTGTGGACAAGAAGGATGGAGGTAACCGCTTGTGTACTGAATTATCGAAGTTGAATGATGTCACCATCAAGAACAAGTACCCTTACCTAAGATAGAAGATTTGTTTGATCCGCCATCGAGCCGTGTGTTTTCTAAGATTGATCTTGAACCGCTATCATCAACTCAAAATTGTGCAGAGGATATCCCAAAGACCGCTTTACCACCGATATGGATTGTATGAGTATACAACATGTCTTTTGGATTAACCAATGCCCCGCTATTTCATGAACCTCATGAATAAGATTTTTATGGACTTCGGATAAGTTTGTCGTTGTTTTCATCGATGACATTCTGATTTATTCCAAATCGTAAGAAGAACATGAGTTACACCTAAGGACCATTCTTGGAACCCTTAGAGAGCATCACCGTATGCAAAATTTAGCAAATGTGAATTCGTTACAGAAGTAGGATTCCTCGGTCACATTGTATCACCGAGGAATTGCCGCTGACCCCGCCAAAGTGAAAGATGTAGAAGATTGGCAAGCCCCAACCACTCAAACCCAAGTTCGTGCTTTTCTGATTGGCGGATATTACCGCAATTCAGAGAAGGATTCTCTAGTATCGCCACCCATGACCCAATTGTCAAGAAGGACAAGAAGTTTGACCGACAGACAAGTGTGAAGCGAAGTTTTCAAGAACTCAAAGGAGATTGATTTCAGCCCCAATCTTGATCATGCGGATATCATGAAGCCCTTCGATGTATTGTGACGATCCAAGATTGGTCTGATGTGCTAATGCAAGAAGGCAAAGTTATATCTTATCTATCGCGACAATTGAAGCAACATGAACAAAATTACCCAGCCCATGACCTCGAACTCGCAAGTAGTTCTAGCCTCAAGACATGGAGACATTACCTTATGGGAAACCGCTAGAGATTTATTCGATCACAAGATCCTAAAGTATATATTCACCGTATGAGCTGAATATGAGGCGAGAAGATGGATTGAGATAATCAAGGATTACGACCGACATTCACTATCACCGTAAAGCCAACGTGGTAGCCGATGCCCTTAGCATTGCCGTACGCTTGAACTCCATGATTTTGAAGGAGCAACCAAGTTTGCACAAAGAGATGGAAGATTTTCGAGTGGAATTAGTAAGTGAAGGATTTTTGGCTAGCATAGAACTTCAGCCCACTTTGATCAGTTAGATTAAAGAGGCGCAGAAAGGAAATGCTAGTATGGATGGAATCAAACGTCGTATCGGTATAGGCAAAGTACCCGGATTCACCGAGGACGAAGAAGGAGTTTTGTGGTACAAAGGACGTCTTTGTCTACCAGCAGATTCTGAGTTAAAAGAAGTTATCTTGAAGGAGGCTCATGATACTCTTTATTCTATCCATCCCGGAGGAACAAAGATGTATCAATATTTGAAAGAGCAATTTTGGTGGCATAAGATGAAGAGAGAAATCGGAAGCTATATCGCCAAGTGTGATATATGTCAGCGAGTCAAGGCAGGACATCAAAGACCCACTGGATTGTTGCAACCTTTGCAAATTCCGGAATGGAAATGGGATTCTGTAGGAATGGACTTTATCACTGGACTACCTACTTCTAGTAGGGGAAATGACTCTATATGGGTCATAGTGGACAGATTGTCCAAAGTCGCCCATTTCTTGCCCGTTAAAACTACCTATCAGAGTTCGAAGCTAGCGGAGTTATACATCGCTAGGATCGTTAGTTTGCACGGAGTCCCCAAGAATATCGTATCGGATCGAGGAACCGCTTACCTCGAGATTCGAAGAAGGTCCAAGAACGCTTAGGAACCCGCCTAGATTTCAAGATCAGATCACCCTCGCATCGATGGACAAACGGAGCGAGTAAACCAAATACTCAAGATATGCTTAGAGCATGTGTG
Source organism: Avena longiglumis (assembly GCA_030063025.1). Classification (NCBI taxonomy): domain Eukaryota; kingdom Viridiplantae; phylum Streptophyta; class Magnoliopsida; order Poales; family Poaceae; genus Avena; species Avena longiglumis. The sequence continues at coordinate 129,063,715 of CP125976.1, forward strand.
CTAGAATATGGATCCAAGTGGAAGACCGTCTGCTGCAGAATTTTCCTACAACAATAGTTACTAAGCCTTTGCAATGGCCCCATTTGAATTCATGTACTAAGAAAGTGCCGCACCCTTTGAACTGGCTCAAGTAGGAGAGAGTCAAATTTTCTACCCGCATCCTACGAGAAGCGTAAGAGAAGTTTCACAAGATTCATGAGCACCTCCGCATGAGCCCAATCCCGACAAAAGAATTACACGACAAGAGACGCCGAGACCTCGCCTTCAACATTGAGATTTTGTTTATCCGAAGTGTCGCCATTGAAGGGAATGCAACATTTCCAACTCAAAGGAAAGTTAGCCCCCAGATATATCGGACCTTTCAAAATTCTGAACCGTCGAGGAGAAGTATCGTATCAACTGGAGCTACCAGAAGAGATGTCATCTGTGCACAATGTGTTCCATATCTCGTTACTTCGCAAATGTCTCGAAGTCCCCGAGAAGACCGAAGTGTTCAAGAACATCGATCACAGGACCATAGAGATCAATGATGACCTGACCTATCCCGAAGTACCCATCCGTATATTGGAAGAAGCCTTTCGAACTACCAGAACCCGAAACATCAAGTTTCTCAAGATTTAGTGGAGCAACCACACAGAAGAGGAAGCTACCTGGGAACGCGAAGATCACATCAGGACGGAGTTTCCAGATCTCTTCAAATCCTAGGACACACTTGATCACTCTGCTAATCTACTCATCCTCTATTTTTATAGATGGACGTGAAGTACAGCAAGTTTTACCAACTCGGGAATGGAGGAGACCTTATCTTTGAGAGGGATTTGGATCAGTTTTCGGAACTTCTGGAGCGCCCGCATCCCAAGTTCTTCGGAGCTCAGCTCAATGATCAAGGGGGAGAAGATCTGCAGTGGCTAATTGTTGCAAATCTCCGAGGAAAGATTGAACCTCCCATCGCGGAGGGAATTCAGCCACCTTGAGGGAAAACAATCGCTCGATGGACTTGCCAGAGCAATGCAGAAGCTCTTTCCGTCTGTGGGCAGAGCATCAATCGATCAAGGGTACTCTTCGAAGTTTTGCCCAAGGCGTGATGCAAATGGACAACCACCGGAAGCCCCATACCACCCCGAATGAAGACTCAATTGACCACCTTAGCTTCATGATGTATGATCGCTCAGAACTGGACAACCGCCGTGACTATTGCAACCACAAGTCTGCCATCATCAAGACGAAGGATCGCACCATCGCCATGCTAGCAAGGATCGCAAGTCTCGCCGCCACCGACAAGAAGGAGCGATTATTGCCTGGTTCGCTTCGCCATCGCATCTCATCTCCGGAAGAGACCATCCATGAGAGAGACATGCTAGAGGAAAGGGAGAATGCCGAGAAGATCTTCGTGGAGACCCTTACTCCTATCTCCGATGACGATGATTTTCCTGGAGGATCGGGCCATGGACTTCTTCACCGATGAGGATGATTTTGCCTTCATCGATGATGCGGAAGATGATGAAGCCACACTGGCAAAGAGTAGCACCGAGCACCAGCGTAGTGAGTAGTAGTCGGTCCCATCAGATCGCAGCCTGAAAGGTTCTTAAAACCATCTGTTTTTCTTTGTTGTGGTGTGTTGTACTGTGCTATGAGTGAATGAATGAAAAGCAAGTTGCTAGAAAACTTGAGTCAAACTCTAAAAACTTATCAAAGACCCAAAACCTTAGAAATTTCCTCTTTCATGATCTTTATCAATCTTCGATGCCACGTGAGGAAGTGGTTCAGCCCCGACCCGATGTTGCGATCCCGCAAATGTTGACTTCACCGCTCGAAAGAGAGGAACGCTGCCAACCTAGCCACTCTTGCACAGATAGCCCACTAGCCCACAAAACCAAGGCCATGGAAATCGTGACAACCACGGATCTAAGCTCAAGAATTTCCGTATACCAACCCACCGCCACCAAGTCAAGAACCCCTAGACGCCGATAATTGGCTGCAAACCATGGAAAATAACTTAGAAGTATCCGAGTAGAAGCCAACGAGAAAGTCTTGTTCGCCACTCATTATCTAGCCGAGATGCTGGCATGGTGGAACAAAGAGTTCGCAATGACCGGAGGCCAAATGATGACCTAGGAGGAATTCAAGGTCAAGTTTAGCGTAACCCATGTGCCGCCAAGTTTGATCAAGAGAATGAGAGACGAAGTTCGTAGAATTGAAACAAGGAAGGATGATCAGAGGGAATACGGTGACAAATTTTTGTCATTAGCTAGGTATGCCCCGGACGAGATAGACACCGAAGCCAAGATGAAAGAAAGATTCCTGAATGGTCTGCATGACGAGATGCATACAGTGTTAGTCAATATCCCCTTTGCTGATATTGAAGCCCTTGTCGACTCGCTATCCAGATGGAAGGAAAGATCAACCAGCCAATGAGAACTGCAAGCCGCATGATGCATCAACCAGAACCCATCGACCCCAAAGTATCGCCCAACCCATCTCCGTGGATTTGCCCCAAGAACCAACAGACTTCTATGACCCGTCCGACCTATCCCAACCGTGGAAACCATAGACCGGAGGAAATCACAACAACCTTGGCAACTCTAGCAATTTCACCCGCCCACCCAAGTTCAACACTAATGCTACCCAACCCCAACATCGCCCGAGGACTGGAAGCAATACAGTTCGTCATAGCCTAAGGACAAGTCACAAGTGACCTGTTATGATCAGGAAATAAAGGCCACTATTCCAACGAGTGCCCCAACAAGAAGAATGCTACAGCTAATACAAATGTCCCAAATCCAAAGAAGCCGTGTCCAGCCAGGGAGAAGATTTGCCCTGGAATTCACTCAACCGCAATGGCCGCTTTTTCTCATGCATGTCAAGAAGCTCAGAAGCGCCAGACGTCGTGGCCGGGTATGTTTCGTTAATTCAAGACTTGCAAGAGTGTTGTTTGATTCTCGTGCATCGCATTCATTTGTCACAAGAATTTGCCTCGCACTAGTAAAATTCAACCAACCAAATCAAGCATGTGATGATTGTACAAATTCTGATCAACCACCAAGGCTAGGCAAATTTGCAAGGTCGTCCCTATCCAATCCATCGATAGATTTTTATGCTAACCTAATAGTACTCGAACTAAAGGTTTGGAAGTAGTACTAGGAATGGATTGATGTCCAAACATAAAGGAATGATTGATCGTGCTAAGAAAGCCATTACCATGACCAAGATCACTGAATATCACGAGCATATATCCTAAACCTTACCTCGCCAATTCAAGTGAAACAAAAGTCTATCCCAACCTACCATTGACCAAGTTCGATAGTTTGCGAATACCCGATGTATTTCAGATGTTTTGCCCCAGATGCCCCTCAGATCGATATCGAGTTTATCATCGAACTAATCCCCTAATGTGACCCATAGCCCAGACCCTATAGTATGAACCCGCTGTAACTAGAAGAATGTAGAAGCAATGGATTCCATGTTAGAAATCGGATTGATTCAACCAAGTGCCCCATGGAGGTCACCGCCTTGTTTGTGGACAAGAAGGATGGAGGTAACCGCTTGTACCGGATTATCGAAAGTTGAATGATGTCACCATCAAGAACAAGTACCCTTGCCTAAGATAGAAGATTTGTTTGATCATTGACCGAGCCTGTGTGTTTTCTAAGATTGATCTTAGAACCTGCTATCATCAACTCAAAATTCGTGCAGAGGATATCCCAAAGACCGCTTTTACCACCGATATGGATTGTATGAGTATACAATCATGTCTTTTGATTAACCAATGCCCCCGCTTATTTCATGAACCTCATGAATAAGATTTTTATGGACTTCGGATAAGTTTGTCGTTGTTTTATCGATGACATTCTGATTTATTCCAAATCAAGAAGAACATGAATTACACCTAAGGACCATTCTTGGAACCCTTAGAGAGCATCACCGTATGCAAAATTTAGCAAATGTGAATTCGTTACAGGAAGTAGGATTCCTCGGTCACATTGTATCACCGAGGAATTTCCGCTGACCCCCGCCAAAGTGAAAGATGTAGAAGATTGGCAAGCCCCAACCACTCAAACCCAAGTTCGTGCTTTTCTCGGATTGGCGGATATTACCGCAAATTGTAGAAGGATTCTCTAGTATCGCCCAACCCATGACCCAATTGTCAAGAAGGACAAGAAGTTTGATCGATGCATAAGTGTGAAGAGTTTTCAAGAACTCAAAAGGAGATTGATTTCAGCCCCAATCTTTATCATGCTTGATATCACGAAGCCCTTCGATGTGTATTGTGACGCATCCAAGATTGGTATCGGATGTGCTAATGCAAGAAGGCAAAGTTATATCTTATCTATCGTGACAATTGAAGCAACATGAACAAAATTACCCAACCCATGACCTCAAACTCGCAAAATGTAGTTCTAGCCTCAAGACATGGAGACATTACCTTATGGGAAACCGCTGTGAGATTTATTCGGATCACAAGAGCCTAAAGTATATATTCACTCGTAGGAGCTGAATATGAGGCGTAGAAGATGGATTGAGCTAATCAAGGATTACGACCGACATTCACTATCACCGTAAAGCCAACGTGGTAGCCGATGCCCTTAGCATTGCCGTGCCGCTTGAACTCCATGATTTTGAAGGAGCAACCAAGTTTGCACAAAGAGATGGAAGATTTTCGAGTGGAATTAGTAAGTGAAGGATTTTGCTAGCATAGAACTTCAGCCCACTTTGATCAGTTAGATTAAAGAGGCGCAGAAAGGAAATGCTAGTATCGATGGAATCAAACGTCGTATCGGTACAGCAAAGTACCCGGATTCACCGAGGACGAAGGAGTTTTGTGGTACAAAGGACGCCTTTTGTGTACCAGCAGATTCTGAGTTAAAAGAAGTTATCTTGAAGGAGGCTCATGATACTTTTATTCTATCCATCCCGAGGAACTAAGATGCATCAAGATTTGAAAGAGCAATTTTGGTGGCATAAGATGAAGAGAGAAATCGAAGCTATATCGCCAAGTGTGATATATGTCACGAGTCAAGGTGACATCAAAGACCACCGGATTGTTGCAACCTTTGCAAATTCGGAATGGAAATGGGATCAGAGGAATGGACTTTATCATCGGACTACCTACTTCTAGTAGGGAAATGACTTATTTGGGTCATAGTGGATGATTGTCCAAAGTCGCCCATTCTTGCCCGTTAAAACTACCTATCGTAGTTCGAAGCCAGCGGAGTTGTACATCGCTAGGATCGTTAGTTTGCACGGAGTCCCCAAGAATATCAGACGATCGAGGAACCCGGGCCACCTCGAGATTCTGAAGAAGGTCCAAGAACGCTTAGGAACCCGCCTAGATTTCAAGACAGATCACCCTCGCATCGATGGACAAACGGAGCGAGTAAACCAAATACAAGATATGCTTAGAGCATGTGTGCTAGAATATGGATCCAAGTGGAAGACTGTCGCTGCAGAATTTTCCTACAACAATAGTTACCAAGCCAGTTTGCAAATGGCCCCATTTGAATTCATGTACTAAGAAAGTGCCGCACCCCTTTGAACTGGTCGAAGTAGGAGAGAGTCAAATTTTCGACCCGACATCCTACGAGAAGCGTAAGAGAAGGTTCACAAGATTCGCGAGCACCTCATGTACCCAATCCCGACAAAAAGAGTTACGCCGACAAGAGACGCCGAGACCTCGCCTTCAACATTGGAGATTTTGTTTATCCGAAAGTGTCGCCATTGAAGGAATGCATTTCCAACTCAAAGGAAAGTTAGCCCCCAGATATATCGGACCTTTCAAAATTCGAACCGCCGAGGAGAAGTATCGATCAACCGGAGCTACCGTAAGATATGTCATATGTGCACAATGTGTTCCATATCTCACATTTCGCAAATGTCTCAAGTCCCCGAGAAGACCGTGTTCAAGAACATCGATCAGGACCATAGAGATCAATGATGACCTGACCTATCCCAAGTACCCATCCGTGATATTGGAAGAAGCCTTTCAACTACCGTAACCCGAAGCATCAAGTTTCTCAAGATTCAAAGTGGAGGACCACGTAAGAGGAAGCTACCGAACGCTAAGATCACATCAGACGGAGTTTCCGATCTCTTCAAATCCTAGGTAATCTTTTCGTCCTTTTTCAAATCTCGGGACGAGATTTTGTTTAAGGGGGGAAGGTTTGTAACATACCAAAAATACCAAACTTAGATCATCAAACACTAATCATCAAGATTAGGGTTAACAAAAACTTTTCTAAGTAAACCCATGAATGCATGTATATGTGTATGCATGGATTTTGAATTTCCTTAAAAACCACCTTGTTTGTGTGATCCATTGCTTGTAAAATGTTTCTTAGGTGAAATGAACATCATCTAAAACATTCCCCACACTTTTCCTAAAGACAAGTAAATCAAAACAAATATATTAAGTGAATGGTCATTTTGACCAATTTAACTCCCATGCCTACTTTGGCTGTCTCAAACTTTCAAAACCTAACAGAAACTTTTCTGGATCTCTGCACCCCTTGTATGTACTCATAACAAAGTATCAAGGCCCACTTTGTGATCATCCAGAAACTTTCAAATGCATAGTTTAAATGACAATTCAAAATTGCATCTTCTTCATATGGGAAGATCCCACTTTTTCAAAACCCACTCAAACAAGCTCAACTTTCAAAACCCAAGCATCTGCAGACTCATCAGCACCAATCTAGCAAACCCACCAAAATTCATTTCAAAATTCAAAACTTGATTTCATGCGGCCATTTCATTAAACAAAGGTTATACACAAATCAAACAAAACATCAAACACTATAGTGTGCGTGTTTTGAGCCTAACTTGTTCCCTAGTTAGCTCACACACAACTCAAGAGATCATCTAGGAAGTTTAACTAAGGACTAGCACCCCGTGAGCTTTCCATTGCCATCAATGGTGAACACCGAGCACCTCAATGCCACCCCATAGTCGACAAAGAAGCTAGAGGAAGAACTAGCCGCTAATCTTGTCCGGGAGGCAGCCCACCGCCCACCGCCATCGCTTCTCCAGCCATGAAGCTGCTAAGCCTCGACCACGCCAGACAAGCCGCGCTGCACCATGCCGAAGGCGCCTGTGAGCGCCATCCTCGACCAGCACATACCGCCGCCTCTCACGCGCAACACGATCACCACCGACCTAGGAGACCGCCAGACATCCCTGCTTGCCGCCTGCACATACCGCCACCGCCGCCGAAAACGCCCGCCACGCAGAGCACCGCCTGCCTGCATCAAACCACACCGCCCATGCCTCGCGACCATGTCATTGAGCATCGCCAGAGACAAAGACCGCCCCCTACCCTTGCCCATGCCATTAGCCGCCTATAACGTCAGCCCGACGAGCTCACTGCGCCCGACGGCCCCTCGCCGACTATAAATAGAGGCCACCCCACACAATTTCTTCACACCATCTCACTCCTCTCCCCACCGTGCCACACCATTCTCAGAGCAAGGCGAGCACCACCGCCGAATTTCACTAGAGCCGCCTGCCGGAGAAGAAGGAGCCAGCGATTGAGCCGCCCCAGATAAGCCACCGGTACTGTGAGGTTCGCCGTCGACTTCGCCATTCACCCGCCGACCTCGCCTGCACTCGGTGAGCCCCCAGACTCCCTCAATGGCCGCTTAGGTTTCGCACGGCGAGTTGTCTCGCCGACGATGCCCCTCACCTGATTAGAACTAGATCGAACGATCCACGCTGCCCATACCGCCCGCCCAGCCCCAGATCGACGAGTGGGGACACCCACTTAAGCAGCCAGGAGCACTGCACTTAGCAGCGCCGTTAGAATTTCCGCAGCCCAACAATTCAAATTAAAACTTTTCTATTTCAATTCAAAACACTTCAAAGACCCAACTTCAAAAATCAACCCAGATCGATTCAGTGCACCAAATTGGATGAAACCAATTTTGTTGAAAGGTCTCAGAATGCTTAATCCAAGCCCATTGGATTCAAGTCATTTGGATCTGTAGATCACCCATAGTAAAATAACAAGGCAGAAGCTTTTCTCGCATTCAAACATTTTTAAATTTAAACCATAAAAGCTTTTGAGTTGATTCCAACTCAAAAATCACATTTAACCATACCTTTCAGAATATATAAAAATATATATAGGTTTACTTGCAGAAATAATGTTCAAGTATTAAAAGAATGCTTCATAAGCATTTCTAGCCACTTTTATTAATTAAAATAAAAGGGTAAAACCTTATTAAATTGTGACACCACTTTAAATCACATTCCCATGGACTACAATATGTGGTGATGACATGTGTCAACATGATCCCATGTTTAGTTTGGAGAATATTAAATCTTAAGTAGTTCTTCAATGAGTAGAAATTACTTTTCTAAAAATAAAAAGGATTTAAACCAAGCTTTAACCTTCTAATGTTAGAGATGATGCTAGATCATCTATAGGACCCTTGTGTGTGATGATTTCAAGTAGTTAAGTATTGTTTGGTGATTGTGTACCTCGTATTTATTCATAGACGCTAGTACCGACCAAGGATACGAGGAGGGAGGAGGATACTACGAAGAGGAAACCGAGGAGAACTTCAACCACTACTCTGCACAAGGCAAGCTAGTAACTATGCAAGCTTATATTGACATTGATGCCAGCCTTACTAATCAAGTTGACCTATGCAAGCTAACACTTGCAAGATACCTTACTGATGCCACAAACCCATACTTGTGAGATGACTACTTTATGCCTTAAGCATAGGTGATCATACCCACTTGCTAAACCAATCCTAGTTTTATGTGCAAGCATCTTACTTTATTTCTTTATCAAAGCTTACTTAGAGTCTACCTAAGAGTTTGGTAGATACTAGACAACAGTCAAGGTTGCATAAAGAGCATAAAATTTGGCCTAAGCCCGAAACCTTGATATCACCCAAGATATAAGGTTGGACTTAGTTGAAACTCCACTAGTTACCACCCCATTAGTACTACCCCACCAGAGATGCTAGTGCTAAGCATAAAACTAGATCAACTTTAGATGGGAATACTTGGTGGAAAATGGTTATGAAAACCTTGGAATGATGGATCATTCTATTGAAATGTTTTGGACATGTGTTTCCAAACACTTGATGATTCTCGTGATAAAATGTTGAGGCATGAGCCTTAGCCCTTTATAAAACTGATGGTTGTCCTGATGCGATACCATTCCAATTTTAGCGCATAAACCACAATAATTCTAATATTGGGTAGGGCTTGACTGGAAACTTATATACCTTAGTATTAGTTCACGGCCAAGGTCCGAGCCGAGGCTACCTTGTGAAGATTGTCCACCTGCAGACCCAAGATGACAAAGTGGTCATGGTTGGGAGGCCAAACTCACAGTGAGAGGTGCTTATACTAGGAGTGTAATTGAAAGGTTAGGATTGATTATCCGTGACAACGAGTATGGTGAATTCAGATTTGTTCTGACGGATGTATCAATGTTGTGGTGAAAGTGTACAATCTCGCAGAGTGCCAAACTATTCGAATAGTCATCTGCTGTTATGGACAGTTGGAGGGCCACTGCTCTCGCCGACCTTTTTAAAATGACTTGTGAAATGAATTGCGACTTTGACTTGACCACAACAGAGTTGTGACCTGGATTACAAGATCCCATTTAGGAGTTATAAAATTGTGACTAGCTTTGGAACTTAGTAGTTATAAACCTGGCTTTTTTTGCAAAACAACCCTAGAGCCTAGTGTCCTATTATCCAAAAAACCCCCTTTACTTGTTAGTATTAGTTTGCGAGTACTTAAAGAGTACTCATGGCTTTGTCCCTGGCTATTCCCATGGCCAGACTATGAAGAGGAGTACCTGGAGGATGGACCCCAGGAAGGTTACGACAACTAGGATCATCTCCCATTGTCACCATTGCTCGTGACCTCAAGATGGAGCTTCACGCCACTGCTATTATTACGTATTCCGCTTGATTTTGTATTAAGAACCGGATCATGAGATCCCTATTTGTGTAAGAAATTATGTATCGCTTGTAATGGATGAAGTACTATGGTATCCAATTGTTATGTCTCGCAAAATGGTAATCCTGATTGCGATGTATGGCATAACAGCATCTAGGATTGAAAAATCCGTGTTGACAAGCAGGGCCCCTCGCGCCTCGATGGGATACGCCACCGGGGTATGCTCACCGACGCTTCCGATCGCCCAAGGATCGAGAGTGGGCCTGCATAACGGCGAGTGGATCAAAGCCAATGAGGTACCAAAGCGATCGAAGTTGAAGGCCCAAAGCAGCGATAGGCCCATGGATTAGGTTAAATGATTACCGGTTGTAACCAAGTCGGTTGAGATATGTAAACCCTAGGGAGGTGAGCTTATATAAACCTCCCTATGGGGTGAGTAGAGACACGCCCTCATACACCCAAGCAACTCGCCGCTTAGTCACGAAGTTCGCCCATTGTAAACACCTCCATAATACAATCTAGCAGGAGTAGGTCTTTACCCTGGGCCGAACCTGTAAAACCTCGTGTCTTTGCCCTCATATCGCGACCGCAGATGGCTGGCCGCCTTGCCCTTCGTTTCTACTACCGCTGCCGACAAGATTCGCCGTGGTCATTCCCACGGCGGGCGCCCACCGTGGGGCCTGGCCGGTCCGACCGGTGTTCTGCGGCGAGATCCAATCTGCCCATCAACGAGACGGTCGCCACCGACCGCATGATAGCGATCGACGAGATGCTCCAGATCTTGCCGAGCAACGCCCGGCGGCCACCATTAATTACACAGCGTGATCCTGCCACGATCGACAGCCTCTTCGCCGCCTCACCGACGCCATCGCCGAGGACTCGCTCGCATCCGCGAAGTCGCCACCACGCGATCGGCTCTCCGAGAGCCAGATCCGCACGATCCACCGCCGCCCGAGTACAACTCGCCCACGAACGTGGCCGAGAACTCAGCGCCGCAGGCGCCTCACCGACGACGCCGACTGGCGACTCAAGGCCACTCGCCGGATCCATCACCGCCCTCATCCGCTGGCTCCATCGTCCAGGTCTCCAACGCTGGAGATTTCGAGGACCCTCCATCCCTGGATCTTCGACCGACCGGTCGGAAAATTCCGCCGACCTCCACGACGGTGCTGGCCGCCATGCCGACCTACATGGCCACCGCACCGATCCGGAGGACCCTTTCTCCACTCCGATCCCTCCTAACGCCACGGCAACGGAGGTCGAGGAACTCCGCCTGAAGTTGGCGGAGGCAGTACGCAAAGAGCAGGCCGAGCGAAAATACCGAAAGCGTGACAACAGAACCACGCTACCACCAGCAGCGGATCAGTCACGCCAACCCCACTGCTCAGTGGGCGCCTCGAACTTCGACGACGAAGCGACCCGCCAAGATAGTCGAGCGCGATCCGCGAGAACGCGCCACCAGAGGAAGCAACCGCCCGCCAGATCGACGGGCGATGGGTGCACCACCACCACCCAACCGCACCTCCTGTGGACCAGCCGGATAGTCGCCTCGCTGAGCGAGACGCTAACGGCCTCCCACCGCTTCTCCACCCCGATGGACAACCTCGGCAGTGCCGAAAGGCGTAATGATAGCATCACGCCCGCGACGGCGCCTTACAAATCCAGACGTCAGGGCCCTACTCGAAGGCCGTGGAACAACAAAGAGCAGCGCCGACTCGCAGGGCGAGTATACTGCCTCGAAGCAGGCGCTCAGCCTGCCGCCCAAATGTGGCAAACACCCTCAATTGCCCGCCACCGAGCCACCGCAGCCTAACGCCGACCCGCCATGCGCACTCTCCACCAACGATCCAAGGCCAGCGACCAACTTGCCGCCGCTTAACGGAGAACCAATCGACGCCGCACTCACATCATCAATAACCAAAATCAAGGCCAAGACGCCAGCCCGACGACTTGCACACCCTAACTACTGGCCGCGATGGCGAGCCTATGGGGTCGCCACGACTAGGGCTCAAGTGCTTCGACCAATGATCCGAGGCGAAAAGTACCCACCAAACTTCAAGGTGCCAAAGGAGATCGAAAATACGACTCGTGACCCCGCCGGTCCGGCTCGACACATACCTCATGGCAATGGGGATCGCGGGTCACATCGACCTACGCCTGCTACCTCCCAATCGATGATGGAGGGACGGCAGGCAATGGATCAACACGCCCCCGTGATGACGACTCGGGAGGAAATGCGAGACGCCTTCGCTGTGCACTTCGAGTGCTCCTACACCGCCGCCACCACCATCGAGGACCTGAACGACGCGCCCAGGACCCGCGAGTCGACCCGCAAGAATCGGGTCCAACGGTGGCAAGAGCTCTGTATAACGCGTCGGCATCCACCCGACACCGCGATCCATTGCTTCAAGACCTCGTGCCGCCACGAGCCTCTAGTCGCCAAGCTCAAGCGACACGCCCGACACTCGACAACATCCCCGACCTCCTCGAGATCGCCAAACGGTACGCCGAGGAGGATCCCAACCAAGACGCCGACGACGAGTCCGGAGGGCAACGCCAGACGGGCGGCAACGACGGTGGCCGCCGAACCGACTGCGCTACGCCGCACTTCGCCTCATGTGCAAGCGCAGAACGACGGGCGCGCCGACTTGCCGCCAACGCCGCACGCATAACGCGACCCAAGAGCTACCGCCGTGACGGAGGGCAACGACGATGGCGGAACTACAAGAACAAGCCAAGGTTCGATCCCGCCCTCCTTAACCAACCATGTGCGTTTCACAGCAGGGAAGGAAAGCCCACCACGCACACCACCGCTGACTGCCACACCCTCAGGGAGATCGAGAAGGCACGGCACGCGCGGGAAGACACCGACAACAACCCGCCGAATGGCGGAAAATTCAGCAACGTAGCCGGCTCGCTCCATACCTTCACAGGCTTCAACACGGCGAGAAGAAGGTCATCGCCCGCGCCCGCCACAACGCGGTGGCCCAAACAGACGCCCCCGCCTCAACTGGTCGGAACAGCCCATAACCGAGCCGGCAAGACCACTCGCCACGCATCGAGTACCTGTGACGAGTCGCCGGTGGTCAAGCCCAAGGTTGGCGACCATCGCTCCCAAGACACCGATGGACGGCGGCAGCCCATCAACATCCTCTACCTCGACACCTTCAGCGGCGGCTCCCGCAATGATGGTCGAGACCACCCACACCACGCTCCACGGCATCGCCCCCCGGAAGGCGCGTACCGATCGGCAAGGTCACGTTACCGTCACCTTCGGTCCAAATAACTTCCGCACCGAGCGGATCGCCTTCGAGCTGGTGCCATTCGACAGCCCTTACCATCGCGTCCTAGGGCGCCAGCGCCGCCAAATTCATGGCGGCGCCACCACGCATAACGCGATGAAGCTCCCCGCCATGCGGAGTCATCACCATCAACGGCGACCGACATGGCCGCCAATGCGAGGCCAAAGGAGCCGAACTCGCCGACGCCATCGCGCGAAACTAATCACGCCGACGAGCTCGCCAAATATGCGAGCGGGGTTAACAACGACGACCCCACGATACTCAAGAAGCCAAACTCAGAGGGCGCAAACACCTCAACCTTCGAGGCTACGACGCACACTCGCACCGTTGAGCTGGTCCCAGCGACTCCAGACGGACGGACGATCGACAGGCATGAGCCCAAAGATAGGAAGGCGCTACCATCAAGTTCCTCCGTGAGAACAGGGACATCTTCGCATGGAAACCCTCCGACATGCCCGGTGTCCCTAGGGAGCTCGCCGAGCACAAATTAAACGCCGACCCCAAAGTGCGACTCATCAAGCAGCCGCCACGGCCCTTCAACGAAGAACGCCACGGGCAATCGCCGAGGAAGTGCGCGCCTACCGCTGCGCTTCATCCGCCAATTAAATACTCCAAGTGGCTGGCAAACCCAGTCCTGGTCGAGAAGAAGAACGGACCGAGAATGTGTATCGACTACACAAACTGAGCGCCGCCTAAAGGAGCAGTCGTCCTCCCGCGGATCGATCGATAATCGATTCCACCACGGGTTCGGAGTCCGTGTTTCCTCGACGCCTACTCGGGTATAACCAGATCAAAATGGCTGTCGAGGACGAGGAGAAGACGGCGCTCATCACGCCATTCGAGCCTTCCGCTACACCGCCATGACCTTCGCCTCAAGAACGCCGAGCAACCTACCAGCGGTGCATGCAAGAATGCCTCGCGAGCCAAATTGGCCGCAACATCCACGCTACATCGACGACGTGGTCGTGAAATCCGCCGCCAAGGCGACCTACTCGCCGACCTAGCGAGACCTTCGCCAATCTGCGAAGGTACAAGATAAAGCTCAATCCAAACAAGTGCACCTTCTGTACCACTGGCAACTATCGATACGCCGTCTCCAAACGAGGGATCGAGGCAAACCCAACGAAGATCGACACGATCGCCCATCGGCAAACCCGAGTGCTGCGCTGACGTCGGCTGGCGGGCGGTAGCGGCTCGGCCGTTTCATCCCCGCTGGTAGGCGATGCCCTATACCGCTCGATGCGAAGAACCCCACCTTCCAAAGGGGACAAGGAGGCGGACGGCGCTCGCGACCTCAAAAAGGTGCTACTCTCCGCACCACTACTCGCCGCACCAGTTGACAAAGAGCCCATGCTGGTTTACGTCGCGGCGTCCGAACGCGTCGTCAGCGCTGTAATGGTCGTCGAACGACCAGAAGAAGGAAAGGAGTGCCCGGTCCAGCGGCCGGTGTACTACATCAGCGAGGTCCTCACCGAATCGCGCCAGCGATACCCACAGTACCAAAAACTGGTATACGCGGTCTTGGCTCGCGGCGCCGCCGACTACTTCCAGGAGCACCCGATCACGGTCGCCTCAAAGACCACTACAAGATATCATCCGCGATCGCGAGGCGACCGGACGGTCGCCAAGTGGGCCGCCGAGATCGGCGCCCACAACATAAAATACGAGCCACGGGCGATTAAGTCGCAGGCATCGGCAGACTTCCTCGCCGACGGGAGGAGGCCCAAGCGGAGAAGCCGTCGTACCTCCATTACGGAGCCGCACTGACGGGTCCAAGAACGCCGGACGGGAGGCGGGATAGTGCCGACCTCACCAAAGGTGACAAGCTCCGCTTCATCCTCCGCCTCGAATTCACGCCTGCACCAACAACATGGCTGAATACGAGGCCCTACTCCGGCATGCGAGCCGCAAAGGAGATGTGCGTCAATCGCCTTCGATGCTACGGAGACTCGACCTCGTTGCGGGGCAAGTTGCCGCACTGACGCCGTCTCCCCACCATGGCAGCGCATCGCCAAGAGGTGGACAAGGTGGGCGCCACTTCATCGCTACTCGCCGAGTGGATCGACAGAAAAACGAGGAGGCCGACGCCCTCTCTCGCATTGGTCGGCTCGACCGCACCACCCGCCGGCGTGTTCCTCGACACAATCTTCACGCCATCGCCTCTCCCCCGGGAGATCGACATCGAGTCCCGCCCAACCAGAGGCAGCCTTGGTCGCTCATCACCGAGCGCACGATCGACCAAGCCCTACATTGCCTACGAAATCGCACCGCCGCAGACGAAACAATGCTCGAATGATCGCTCGCCGATGCAAGTCTTACACCATCGACGGCGAGCTACACAAGCGCAGCGTCACCGGAGTTCAACGCTGCGTCCAACCGGTCAAGGACGCAAAATCCTCCACGACATCCACTCAGCGATCGCGCCATCACGCCGCCGCTTCCTTGGTCGCCAAGGCCATGCGACACGCCTTCTATTGGCCCGCGCACGCCGACATCGACGCCGTCAGCGATGCGGATGCGGCACGCCAATCGACGACGCATGCGCTCAAGGCCAAAACAATCCCCATCACCGCCATTCGCTGTATGGGGCATGGACATGGTAGGCCCCTTCAAGAAGGCCCCTCCGTTACACCTGCTGGTCGCCGTCGACAAATTCACAAAGTGGGTAGAGGCCAAGCCAGTCCGGAAATGCGACGGGAAGACTGCCACTAAGTTCCTACGCGAGCTCATATACCGCTACGGGTTCCCCAACAGCATCATCACGGACAACGGCACAAACTTCGCCAAGGGAGCAATGGCCGAATTTTGCGAAGAGCACCACATCCGGCTCGACCTCGCGTCGTGACACCCGAATCCAATGGCCAGGTGAACGAGCCAACCAAAGCATCCTCCACGGCCTGAAGCCGCGACTCCAAGTACCACTCGAGCGCACCGCTGGATGCTGGGTTGACGAGCTCCCCTCCGTCATCTGGGGAATCCGCACCTCGGTCAACAGGTCGACGGGATTCACCCCCTTCTTCATGGTCTACGGCGCCGAAGCAGTCATGCCCACCGACCTCGAACACGACTCGCCGCGGGTCGTCCACTATACGGAGGCCGAAAACGAGCTGGCCCGCCAAAACGGGCTCGATCAACTCGACGAAGCACGCGACCTCGCCCGATCGCGCACCGCCATCTATCAGCAAGGACTCCGCCGCTACCACAGCCGACGGGTGAAAACCCGCACCTTCCAGGAAGGCGACCTGGTGCTACGCCTCATCCAGGACAAGAAGGGCATGCACAAGCTCTCCTCCGTGGAAGGCCCGTTCGCTGCTCGGGCGCCAAGCAACGACGCTTACTACCTCGCCGACGCCCACGGGACAGCGAACTCGGCGAGCGGCCATGGAATGTAAATCTCCTCCGGAAGTTCTATTCCTAGAACCCCACATATGTACTCTCCAGTCGCTATGAATAAAAGAAACGGTTACCGCAAATTCGTCTACTCTCCATGCCTTGTGCCACTGCTTTTCGTAATTAACAGCGCCATGCTAAAATACGAAGTCAACCCTTGGTACAGCGGCACGGCTAAGTAGTGCGATGTAAGAGCACCGAGTCATTTCAGGTCTTGCATCGTCACTTAAAAACGCCAATCCGAGCCCCATCGAGTCGCCTAGCTCGACCGGTTTCTGAACCAAGACATCTCTCGCTTCCCACGACCCTGGTCCTCCGCATCCTAGGCATAGCGACTCGAACGGCTAAGTACCACGCCGGGACTGAATACCAGTTCGCCTCGATCGGACAGGAAAACGCCAAGTAAGAGAGCGTGCCTAGACTCACGCGATCGACCCACCGGCCAGGCGGAGTGACGCTCACATCAACGCTCAGTCCTCAACCACCCTCGAGTCGCGCCTTGAACTACCAAGTACCACGCCGGGACTCGGCCACCCGGCCCGTCACAGACGGGAAAACGGTAAATACAGAGCACTCAAGGGAGTCGCTTGATCGGCTCTTCGAGCTCGGCGAGTCGACTAAACCAACAACACACATGATAAACAACAAACATCATATAAGGTGAACCCCACAAAGGGCGGGCTCGGGGACTCACCCAAAATCAATCCAAAACACGCAAACAAATAGCAAAATGAACACAACGCTCCATTCAATCGCATATCGCATTGTCTTACATTACAAAATATGCCTACTCGCATCACTGCTAACACATCTAGGCAAACCACACTACTCGCAAGCTGACGACGAGGGCGCCAGATCCGGCGCCTACGGATGAACGCGGTGTCGGGTTTGACGGATACGTCGTCACCGCCCGCCATCGCCGAGCGGAAAGGCTGCTCAACCTTGAAGTCGCGATGCGGCTCGGGTCGTTCGTAGCGACGACCGCTTCGGTAGGGAAGGAGGTCGCCCATCGCCCGAGCACGCTCCGAGTACGGCCGCGCGTTCCTGCAGCTTGAGAACCTCGGACAGATCCACCGCCCACGATGAAGGGTACCCACTGTCACATCATCGAGATCAAGTCCTCGGGAAGTGGGAAGTCCAAGGCTCATATCTGTCGACGCTCGCGACGTAAACGCCGATCATGAAACGCCGACCGTCATGAACTCTACGATCGCGGGCGCTTTCTCCAAGTACTCCCACACCTCAACGAGGTCACCGAATAACCTCGTGGGCGACATCTCTTGGAGGTAGCGGATGCAGGTCGCCGACAAGTCGCCGAGTCGACGAGCATGCTTACGCACTCCCTCGCGTCAAGAGAGTTCGCTTCTTCTTGGCAGCCAATAACACGACCTGCGAGAAGAAGACAAGTATGAGTACCATGGAAACCACAAACAATACAATCATAAGACAGGGAAGACGCACTCACCAAGCAATGGGCGGGCGAGTCCCGTGATGAAACTTTGAAGCGATGTATGGTCGTCCTGAAGCCCAACGATGAGGGCTTCAGACGCCTTACGGTCGTCCTCCGCGGCCGCAATGGCGGCCTTCGCTCGCCCGTTCGCCGAGCTTGCTTCTTCTTTTGCCTCCCGCAGTTCGCGCTCGAGGTCGGCGATCTTCTGCTCGGCGGTGCCTAACGCAGACCGCACCGCCTCAGCTCCGGCGAGACAAGCTCTGGCAAGCCACCTCACTGCGAACAACAACTGAAGCTCCTTGTTTGCTTCCGGAGAGTGGCTTCCTTCTCAAGACGCCGTCATGCCCAATCGCCTGCCGACTCCATCTGCGCACCAGACATTTTCAAAGTCAACACACACGAAAACTTCTCAGTGCCCACCCGTTAAAATTTAGCGGGTGCGCACTCGGGGACTGGCGATCACGAAAATTTCTCAGCGCCCACCCGCTAAAATTTAGCGGGTGCGCACTCGGGGACTGGCGATCACGAAAATTTCTCAGTGCCCACCCGCTAAAATTTAGCGGGTGCGCACTCGGGGACTGGCGATCACGAAAATTCCTCAGTGCATACCCGCTAAAATTTAGCGCATATGCACTCGGGGACTGGACTTGAAAGTACAAAACAAGTAATTATAAGAATCAAGCCGCTGCTAAGCACCGACCTGATCCTCGGGGACTGGAGGTACCTGGATGGCCGCACCAAGCATGCCGTGAAGTTGTACCGCGTCCACAGACGCAAGCAGCGCCGGCGTGTGCCCGCGACGTTGGTCGGTTTCAGCGTCGGTGGTCCCTGGAGCGGGGCTCGGGGTCGCAGCCCCACTCGCCGTGGCCGCCTTGGTCACGAAACGGGGGAAGGTAGCAACCGAGGCGCCCGCCCCAAAGGAAGTCGCTTCCTCCGGTCTGGGCAAGGAAACGCCCTTCAGAGACGCGTTGCCTCCATCGGTCCAGCGGCCGCCGCCATTATCGAGAGATGGCGACGATGTCGTCGCCCTTGGCCTTCTTGCTGCCTTCCGATGAGGCGGCGACCTCGCCACTTTTCCTCTTACGGGAAGGGTCTTCCTCGCCAGCGGCGGAGGATACCTTGGCCACGGTTGGGTGACCCATCTTCTTCACTCCGTCCTGCACATTGAATCAAATCAAGAAAAGACAATCAAAGTACTAAAGGAAAATAAGGAATGCGAATGCACTCACTTGGCGGAATGAAGCGCAGCCTGCGGAGGCCAGCCGGTTTTCAGCTCGGGCCTAATCGGCGACTAAGCCCCAGCCCGTGACGCCGGGGCCCAGGATACGACGGCTTCTTTGACGTTGACGTAGCGGTTGGCGCCCGGGCGCCTTTCCGGAGGCCTCCTTGAATTGGGGCCACCGCGGAACTTCCTTGCGGGCGAGGCCACCGCTCGGGACCTCCTTGCGAGGCGAGGTCGCCACGACGGAGCCTTCCTAGCCCGTAAACCGACGCGAATGGCGGAGGCATTGAGGCCAGCCGCTTGTAGAGGCGATCTAGCGCGGTGGTCGCTGAACTGCGCCGTCACCGGCCGAGCTCGAGCATCCGAGCTGCTCGTTGAGTGGCGGTGAAGCCACCTTCGCGGCTTCATCTTCCTTCTCGGGGGCCCTCGCCTTCTTCTCCTTCTTCTTCTTCGCGGGAGTGGCACGGCGCCGAGGTGGTCTCTGGAGTTCGTCATCATCGCCATGACGCCGAGGCTCCTGCCGCCTCGATCTCCCGCGACGTTGCCCGCGGGTCTTCGGACCAGGGCAATCTCCTCTTCGACTCGTCCTCGTCCTCGTTACCCTTGGCGGAGGCGACTCGCTTGTGTCCTGGGCGGATGGCGGGGCTCGTCGTCGGCGGGTGGTAACCACCCTTCCACCACTTGGAACAGCTGGTCAAACACGAAACAGAAGTTAGAGTTACCGCGATCGCATACCGCGATCGCGAACAAGATAAAAGGATTACCGTCGGAGCCGGACGCTTCGCGGTGTAGGGAGGCACCCCAGCCTGCGCGTCCGCGTATGTCGCTTGGGTGATCTTCTTCAGCGCTGAGAGGTAGTCCTCCAGCTTCCACTCGGCGAGGCAGGCTTTCGTCGGGTCTCCTCGACCGGTGTACTGGTACATGTAATGATCGCGCGTTGAAGCGGAACGAGCCGTCGCCCAAGCCAACAATTGTACAAAGTTCGTCTGAGCCCTTTCTTCTTCGCATCACGGATGGTCCGAGCATCTGCCGACGACCATCCGCTGGTCGCCGGGGAGCTTGCCGACCTGGAGATGGCGTGGCTCGGAACGATTAGCCGAGTACCGTGGGATCGCCGCTTCGCCCTCCGGAGTCACCTCGGTCACGTAGAACCATGACTTTTTCCAGTCGCTTGCCGCTTTGGCTGGCAGCATCAGGTCGAAGAAGGAGGCTTTGGATTTGAGTTGGAAAGTCAAGCCGCCCGTGGCTAGCATTGGGCCCGCCTCCTCGGCCGATCCGCCCATGGAACAGATCTTGCCACAGGGAAAATAGGGCGGCAGCCAAAGTAGCACTCGCAGAATGCCACGAAGATGGCGAGCTGCTCGATACTATGGGGACCCAGATCCGAGGCTGGATCTCGTAGTGGTAAGCCTTGAAGAACAAGGATGTGGGAAACCCTAACCCCGCCGAGGTGGCTAGTGAAGGCATTTAACTCTCTCTCGCTGGGTTGGGGTGGTTTTCCCGCGGGATACGCCAGCCCGGCCCAGATTCCCCTCCTCGAAGGAGGCCACCGCTACCTGGTGCATTTGGATCTACCCAAGGTTCGTGGAGAGGGCCATGGCTGAGGTTGCTCGAGGTCGGAAGATTGCGGGTCGATTGGATCGCGGAATCAAAGGAAGGAAGATGTGCGTACTCGGATAAAATGGAGGGCGGTTGGTTTTACGATAGCCAACCATTCCTCTTATATAGTGGGAGCTGCCCGCCAAGTCAGGGGGCCGTTACCGCGCGATGATTACGCCAGAAGTTACCGTTGAGTTACCTTAACGGCTAGTTTGACCGCGACGGTCCAACTCTAGCCACTGGCTCGTTAAGTCACTCGCCGCCGAGACCGCGTTGGCTCGACTTCGCCCGGACGCCACTCGGTTACCGGATTTTTCCTTTATACAGAGCCGCCGACGATTCGACTGGATGCCAACTTGAAGCCGTATACTCCGACTGCCAGTAGCCACTCACGCCTAATCAACGACGGCCTCGGGGACTACTGATGGGGATACGCCTACTGGGGTATGCTCAGCGGGACGTTTCCGACTGGCCCAAGGACTGGCGAGTGGGCCTGCATAACGGCGAGTGGATCAAAGCCCAGCGAGGTACCAGGCGACTGGAAGTTGAAGGCCCAGGCGAGCAGGCCAATGGATTAGGTTAAATGATTACCGGGTTGTAACCAAGTCGGTTGAGATATGTAAACCCTAGGGAGGTGAGCTTATATAAACCTCCCTATGGGGTGAGTAGAGACACGTTCCCTCATACACCCAAGCAACTCGCCGCCTAGTCGCCGAGTTCGCCCATTGTAAACACCTCCATAATACAATCTAGCAGGAGTAGGTCTTTACCCTCCGGGGGGCCGAACCTGGGTAAAACCCTGTGTCTTTGCCCTCATCTCGCACCGCAGATGGCTGGCCGCCCTTGCCCTTCGTTCTACTACTCGCTGCCGATTGCAGCATCTGCCGTGGTCATTCCCACGACAGCCCCTCTTCGCGCCTCCTTCCGGCTTCCTCAATCTTCTGGAAAAATAATATTTTCCCATATTTTTCTGGTATTTTTTTGATCTTCGCAAAATTGCACCGAATTGCCTTCTTTTCCATCAGAATCCAGACTCCGGCAGTTCATCGTCTAAGAATCATCCAACATGCATAAACAGATGAAAAGTCATAAGTAATACCTCATAATAAGACATATGTCAATGAATAGAGGTAAATTATGATATAGAAAGGTGATGCAAATTGGGCGTATCGACTCCCCCAAGCTTAGTCTTCGCTTGTCCCCAAGCGAAAACTGAGCTCAGTAAACATGTCCACAGGTTTATGGAGTGAAGTGTCGATAAAAGAATACGAACAAGAAGCATCACACTTACCATTGCACAACTCATAGAAGAAAGCAACTTACCATTATATAACTTAGCTTGCAACCAAGTACAGCAGTCACAATAGAGATGCATAAAGATAAATCATAATTGGAATTGGCAAAATTTGTTCTTGGTCAGAGAACACCTGGCAAATAGTTTCACAAAAAGCTTTTTGTAAAAGTTTCAAAATAGGAGCACTCTTTGCTCAAAAAGGTTTTTCACAAGTGAAGGCTTTCAAAGTAATACTCAATAGATAAGAGTTTTGTGAAAACAAGGAAGATAAAGAACATGATTGAATAAATCACCATATGAATGCTTGAAACACAACAACTCAATGCTTGCTTGAGATAGAGAGGAAATAGGTTTACTGACTCAACTTGGAAGTGGGAGAAAGGTCCCTTCTTAGAGGGAAGCAGGGATTACAAGTCATAAAGAGATTTCAAAAGATTATGGTACTTACTAGCTTTGAGCCCTCATTGCCCCTATCATAGGCATATTGATATTATTAAGGTTAAAGTGAACAAGGATGGAGCATATGCGATTTAAATATAAGTTGGCAATCTCATGTCCCTTGAATATGAGGGCCACCTCATGCTACTCAACTTCAGTCACCAAGAAGTTCTTGTCATTGTAAGTACTTGCATATCATTGAGAACCGCCAACTGGTACCCTTGCACATGGTACAGAGCTTTCCCATAACCAAAATGACAAGGCAAGCACAAAGGAGCATCTCATGATCTTTTATTTACTATGTGCATAGCTTTTATTGAGGATGCTTCATAGATAGCTCAAGATGGTGATGCGCAAGTTTCCACCATATTAGGCATGGCTTAGGCTAGCAGCCCAAGCGTTTCTCTAACACAAAATACAAACTCCATGGACTTACAAGTTCCCTTTTATTTCACACCGGTGACATCCACAGACAAAAGAGAACAATATCAACGGTGTACAGAGTACAAGTGCAATGTTGAAAGCGTTCCCCGTGACAGCATGGTTCTGGTAATTCCAACGTATAGATGGAA
Organism: Avena longiglumis; assembly: GCA_030063025.1. Lineage (NCBI taxonomy): Eukaryota > Viridiplantae > Streptophyta > Magnoliopsida > Poales > Poaceae > Avena > Avena longiglumis. The sequence continues at coordinate 129,086,900 of CP125976.1, forward strand.
GCAACTTCGATAACACAATGGTTCAAGTCTATTAGGGGCAAGAAAATAAGGTGTTCCATCAAGTTCGTGAGAGCTTTACTAAGTAGTTTTCACATAACAAAATATTTTTTAATTCGAAAGGTAGATGAAGCTTGAGAATTCGCTTGGAATAGCAATACTGCTACTAGGTAGATATGGTGGACACAAATGGCAAAGGTTGGGTTCACAGGGATTTGCAAACATGAGAAGTATGCCTTCTCAAAACAGGTTTTTGGATAGCAAGGCTAGGTAGCAAGCAAGAGAGTTGAAAGAAACAAGCAAATATACAAGTAATAAAGCCAAACATGCAATCTTCCTTGAAGACACAAAAGATCTTAAATAAATAATACTAAGCTTATGAGCCAAGAAGAAAGAAAACAAATGATACAAAATACCTGTAAGCTTTTTCTGTTTCTCTTTCAAACCTCAAAAAGTGTTGCTACTGACCAGAGCTCGGTTTTCCAAAACCAATTTAGATCTACTTGATGCTCCCAAAGTGATGCCAATACTGATCAACAAGAACCATCATATAATAGAGATTGCAAACTAAAATAAGAAGTGCAAAAAGTAAAAGATGAGACTTCTCATTAATATTCAATAAAGGCACTCACACCAAGGGATACATAGATAATCAACTAAAGGAGAGATACTTACACATGCAAACCAAACTATAAGATAACTTCTCTACCAAAGATATGAATCCACTAAAAAGGTAAAAGATGAAATATAATGGTGGTGATACCACGACACTCCCCCAAGCTTGGAACAAGCCAAGGGGATGACAAACCTGATGGTGAATTACTCCTTCGGTGGTGGTAGTGTTCTCTAGATAAGCTCTTCAATAAGTTTCTTCAAATCCTCCATATCGAAGGTCAGAGTACGAATCAACTCTGAATTATGCTCAATGTAGATCATGATCAATTTAGACCGAGGATCCCAATTATTGTTATTCTTTCTCCACTCTTCCTTATTAGAGTGTTTCCTCCCTGCATGGTTAGAACAAGTGGTACGAGGAGGAAGTGTGCGTGGAGCAAGGATATGATGTGGAGTTCTCCCTCCTGTAGACATTTGTGTTGTCCTCCTAAGCTTGGTAGGTTTTGACACCAAACCAATGCTTGCGACGGTAGCGCGGGTGTCCCGATGCTTGTCCTCCTCCATGTCTCCTTCATACCCTACAAAAATCTCCTCATCCTTGGGGTCTTGAGGATCTTCTTTCTCGGGCTTCTTGCCTTTATCATTGGCGGAGGCCATGGCGCTCTAAACTTAGAAGATTTCCTGACAAAAATAGGTCGAATCAAAACACGACGAGAACACGATGCACAAACCTCGGGGGATTATATATTACGAAGTTTCAATGCATAAGGAAGGTACTGACATGGAAACGAGGCGGAGACAGAGCTCGAAGGTGGCACATTCTCAGCGCGCCGATCGGGCCCGCGCCTAGGTGGGTTTGTCCACTGACTCGCCTCCTCTGTTCCATCTCGTAGTCTTCCTTTTTTCCTTCTCCTGAAAATTTCCTTCATACAAAAAATCTTGCACAAACTCAAAGGCAACATTAGTGTAAGCAAAAACAATAACCTTTAGGTTCACACTTAAACTGAAAACCCATGAAAACAAAGGCTATGTAAGAGGCAAATGCAAATGACGGCAGAAATCTGTCAAAACAGACCAGCAGGTAAAGATTGATTTTTTCGAAAATCTTCTGTTGCTCAATTAAAAAAGTGCAGAACTAATGAAAGTTGGGTAACAACCTGGATAACAAGCTCAGAAAAATACAGCTCCATCCGACATACTGAGATCCTTCACAAATTTTTAAAGTGCAGCACAAAAATCTGTCCCACAACAGCCACTTTTCACAACTCCTCTACTTCACAAAAGTAGTTGAACTTGACACAAAAACCAAAACAAAAAGGATAATGAGCGGTTATTACTGAGGTAATAACTTCCAAGACTCAACAAAACTCTTGGGTTATCTCCCAACAAGTACTTTTCTTTAATGCCTTTAAGTTAGGCTTCAAACATTCAAAGATGCTCACATAGGAGATAAATATTTGAAGTGAAAGACAGCATCAAGAAGCAAATAACCAACACATTTGAGTCTAACCCACTTCCTATGCATGGGAGTATCATGAGAAAATGAATTGTTGAAACAAAAAGCCACTAGCATAGGAAGACAAAACAGATGAAACTTCAAAGCTTTCAACATAAAACGGAGAAACTTAACATTATTGAGATGCATAAAACCATGTTTCCCTCTCTCAAAATAACTTTCAGTAGCACTTTGAATAAAGTTGACAATATAACTGTCACTGGCAACACCTTTATCATTAGAATGAGCATACTTACAGTCATCAAAAAGAGGTCCAAGGTCATAGACTGGATCAATAGAAGCAAGTTGTTCCATCCTGAAATCTTTATTAGGCAATCTATTTTCACAAGGAGCTTTAGCAAATTTGTAAAAGTTAAACTCATAAGAATCTCCATCAAACTTAGTTAAAACTTTTTCCTTCTTACAATCTATAATAGCTCCACAAGTGTTCAAGAAAGGTCTACCAAAAATGATAGAACAAGTTTTGCTAGCTGCTGAATTAAGCACTAGAAAATCAGCAGGATACTTAATCTTACCGTAGAGAACATCCACATCTCTTACAATGCCAATGGGGCAAATGGTTTCCTTATTAGCAAGGTGAATAACCACATCAATGTCCTCAAGCTCACAAGGACCAATCTCATGCATAATTTCCCTGTAAAGCTCATAAGGAATAGCACTAGAACTAGCACCAATATCACACAAACCATAATAGCAATGATCACCAATTTTAACAGAAAGCACAAGAACACTAGCTTTTCTAGCTTTACTAGGATGAGATATAATATTAGAAGCGTCTTCACAGACGACAATGTGCTCATCCTCTATATTTCTAGTGCCAATGTCTTTCACAATAGCTACCATGGGCTCATCATTAATTTGCTCACCAGGCTCCACACTTTCCATTGTACCTTTGTTATTTGCACTAATAATCATAGAATACTCCTTTACCTTAGCTGAGAAAGGTATTTTCTCAACATAATGTTCAGGCACAATATGATCAATAGCACAAACTTCAGTACTTCTAATAGGAACATGACTAATAACATCTTTATAAGGTGCATGGTACTTATTCCACTTCTTCTTGGGAATTTCTATGTAAGAGGCAAAGGCCTTAAAACAGTTGGCAATACTTTGGGAATCAAGACCAAACTCATTACTAATATCACGGAAGTCATCAGTTCCCATAAAGGATTTAATGCATTCATAATCATAGTTTATTCATGACTTTCTTCCTTTGTCATTCTCCCAAGCTTCACTGTTTTCTTGAATACGGTCTAGTAAATCCCATTTGGCTTCTTTCTTCATGCGTGTGAATGATCCAGCACAAGAAGCATCTAGTAAATCTTTATCATGAAGAGAAATCCTAGCATAAAAGTTATTGAGAATAATATTGTTAGGGAGTTCATGAATAGGACATTTAAGCAATAGTAACTTCAATCTCCCCAAGCTTGAGCTGTACTCTCTCCATCAAGAGGCCAAAAGTTATATATAAGATTTCTATCCTTATGAATTTCACTGGGAGGATAAAATTTAGAGTAAAAGAGAGATGTCATCTCCTCCCATTCCATGGATTGTCCATTCTTCAACAGCTTATACCATTCTTCAGCTCTCCCTTTCAAGGATATGGAGAGTAACTTCTTATTCACCTATTTAGTTGTGATACATGCACTCTTAAACAACTCGCATAATATGTGGATAAAAATCAAATGATCACCAGGATGGACAGTTCCATCCCCAAAATAATAATTATCCATAACACGATCAACAATACTTGTAGGTATCTTAAAAGGATCTATCTTAACAGGTGGTGGTTCATGTACTACCCTAGCAGTGGTAGTAGTTCTCCCAAACAGAAAACCAAGTGGGTTATCCATATTGGAAACAAAGCAACAAACGGCAACAAAAGCAATACTCACAAGAAAATTTTCCTTTACCATTTCCACTCTTCAATAGCACTTCACTCCCCGGCAACGGCACCAGAAAATAGTCTTGATGACCCACAAGTATAGGGGGTATATCGCAGTACTTTCAATAAATAGGAGTGTCGATCCCAACGAGGAGCAGAAGGTGCTGAACAGTGGCATGGAGCAAGAAATCCCTGTGAATACTTAGCAAACGGATTTTTAATGGTTTTCTGATAAGGCAACAAAATAAAGAGCAAGTAACAAAGGTAACGAACAAACGGAGCTAGTGGTCCAATACTTTATTAGCAAAGGACAAGTCGGTGGAAATACTTATAAGGACCAAACGTTCTCAAGGACACATGGGAATTCTGTCAAGTGCTTTCGCTTCAAATAGCTGAGTACTCTTCTCTGGTGTTGTAAGTGTTGTGTGGGTGAACATGTGCTAACATACCGACCTTACTTGGACTAATACATACTTGTGATTAAACCCCCTACAAACATCTGTAACTACCGGAAAGTAATTAAGATATAAATCTAACCACAGCCTTAAACTTTGAGATCCTACGCTCCCTTGTGCAAAGATGTCCTAACGGGGGTTCAGGTTTCTGTCACTCCGGCCACCCCACAATTAGTAGTCAAATACACACTGCATTCCCCTAGGCCCATAAATTGTGAAGTGCCATGTAGTCGATGTTCACATGACACCACTAGAAGAATAGAACCTGTTGCCTGTCAACACTCACCGGCGGGCAGCGACGAGCAACACGAAGAGCCGGGAGGCTCCCAGAGCGGCTGGTGGGCCATGGTCCCTCGGTCAACGGCCCGCAAATCTTCCAAGACGCACGCGTCTGCCTTGGTTCGAGATGTACACCGACCTATACCTGGTCGAAGGTGATGGATTGTTTGTTCCGATTGGTTTCCTGCGGTAAACAAGTATATGAAATTCGAGCCGTGATCGGCCCCAGTTTCAGAATCGGCCAGAGCCGATTATCCCATGGCTCGCATTGATCTATGATAACATGGGGTTTTGCTTAATTACTACAAGCTAAATCGATCTACGATAGTTTGGTGTTTTCACCACGCAACCTAACGCCCCACGCGTAGTTGAGCCTAATAGATACGAAAAATAGTAGAAAACCGATCCTAGAGAAGGCCTAAAAACAACATAACGCCAATTCCTAACGCCCCTCTAAGATCAATAAACCATACTTTACGACATCGGATCGCTCAACCCGCTTGTGAGGCCTAATCACGTAGATATTAAACTAAACCTTGATGAACAAGGCACAACTAACAGATCAAATCGACTAAGGTAAATCATAAGATGCCACCTTCACACCCGGAGAAGGTGCAAAGACGGCTAGATAGCTAGAGGCGCATAAATAAGCAATCATAGTAAAAGTATCGATGCTAGCTCTAACAAATTGGTAAAGGTGTTACCGCCATCAACAAGGCTTCAAGACGAGTAACACCGGATAACGATAGAATATCGCCTAGATCGCAAGATGCGATCTAGGCAGCATGGCACTTACCCGAGAAAAACCCTAGAAACAAGGGGTGGCGATGCGCCGAGATTGTGTTTGTTGTGAACGTGATTGTCCTCCTCTTTCAATAACCCTAGGTACATATTTATAGTCCGGAGACTCTCTACTTTTGGAATAACTCTACAACTCTATCTTTACCTAAACTGAAACGGAACCTAAACTGAAACAAAACCTACTATGATACAAGATACACGGGCAATTCAGCCCAAATTTATGCACTAGGCCGATCCAACAACGCGTTGAATATATGTCTCTTCTAAGCCCATCTTGATCACGGCCCATCCCCTTCGTAGGCCAAAATATGGCGATAACACATGCCCCCCTGGTTTTGGCAATGATAATTCCAAAACCACTCAGGTGTTTTCTTCTCCTCCGGTTTTTTTCTATCGGGTTACGCTGACGCCGTAACGCTGCGGGCGTAATGTGATCGCCACGCCACCCCTTCATCATGATGCCCTGTCTTCTCAACTCCTGCTGCGTGATTTGACGATTTTGGCAAGGTAACTGGGAAACCGCCATGGCATTGAACCGTCATTCCACTATTCTCTTTATTTAAATCAGCTCAGTCAGAATCCCCATCTTCCTCCAGGGCCCAAAACCCTCTCCCATCGCCGGAAAACCTCTTTCGCCATGGCCTCCTCTCGCTTCCTCCTGTGTCCTCCCACGCCCAACTCAATTAGCAACCGAGTCAACGCCAGAGCATCCACCTACGGCGGCAGACACACTCGCCCCACAATGGTGGGACGAGAGGGGGACTTTGTGCCCTGGTCGGAGGATGACGCCTCCATGACCGACGAGGAGGACCTGCAGCCTCGCCGATGGGAACTGGAGGCGACAGGCCGATGACGCTATGTCCGGTCGGCGCCGACTCCTCCAAGAAGAAGAGGAGGAGGAGGACACCTTCTCCGGAGAAGAGGAGAAGGAGGAGGACACCTCCGAAGAGTACCAAAGGTGAAGTACTTCCGCCGGGTCCAGCGAGGACGACGACGATTTAGGACGAGGGAGGCCCTCGACTTCTTCTGGTGAAAGAAGAAGACGACCGGTAGCAAATACCGAGGATAGCGCACAAAGCGACGGCAGAAATGATTTACTTACCTCGGCCTTGATTAGGAATCAAGAATAGTGGCAGTAGTGGTAGATCCCCTTTGTAATCTATCGCTTGTTTGTAAGCCATCCGCTTTTGAATGAATGAATGAAAAAGCCATTTCCCATGGGTTGTCTTTCCGCCCAAATCTTGTTGATAACACAAATAAGTCGATTTTCCAGGAGCCGATAGCAACGCATCGGCTTTCACTTGGTCATGTTTCCACAGTCAATCAAACTACAACTCAAAGAGCCGACGCACATCGGCTTTCCCCAAGTTGTTGACAAGGTCAACTCAGCCGCATATTTAGGCAAAACCAAACGGCCACTTCCAAGTTTCAAACGGTAACCTGCGACTCTCTTCAAAAAAGGGCGGCCTAGATCCCCAACCGCCACCGACCAGATCGAGCTCATAGCAACAAGAACCTCAATCCTTACTCCGCATGATCCATCTCCGCGGCAAACCAGATGGCGTAATCGCCCACCACCAATCCGGAGGTCTCCGGTTCAAGGTACGCTTACCCTCGTAATTTTAACACAATGTTAAAACTTGATGGCGAACACTTGAATTAATGCCTTTATTTTGCCATTAAATCTTCTAGGTTTCGTATATCTTCACGCCGATCCTTCTCTCCCAAATTCTCTCTGTCTTGGCCTCGTCTGCATTCTAGTCCTGCCCATCTAATCTCTTTGCGAGGCCAATAGAATCCTCGTAAGCTGACCTAGATCTGAACTCTTGGGCCGACTGCTTGCGAGCCTGGCCTAATCCCCCTGAAATTTGGGTTTCTTGGTTCAGTAGAGTAGCTAGAGCTTACCAATCCCAATGGGAAATTTTGGGTATAGCCGATGCCTTGCACCTATCATTGTCTCCTCTTGAGAAACACGAGAATCTTCTCAAAACCATCGGCTACTTCTGGTCTGATGCCCTGAATTGTTTCATATTCGGCCATGGCCCTATGTCGCCAACCTTGCTAGACGTGGTGATGATTACTGGTCTGGATGTTACATCACCCAGCCCCTCTGCTTTCAAACTGACCACAGTCCCTTACAAACTATCTTCCAAAACAGATTGCACAAGCTGGGGCGCTTATATCCAACGTCATATGAAAACCAAGGGCCTGCTTCGTAGAAAGAACATACAGCTTTCTCAACTTCGGCTAGAGCATTTCATCTTCTGGCCCCTTCCCCTGCTCCCACTAAGAACTATCTTTCCTAGCCTACTTAACCGGCCAAAGGTACCCAGCTTGGCATCGGCAAACTGCTCCTTGGAGAGGTCTATCGATACCTCCAGCTTGATGTCTCAAGCTGTTCTGCATAGCAATCGTAATGTGTGGACCTTGGTGGTTCATCCACTGTGGGCTCACCAGATTTCCAAACCGCATCCTGCATCCTTCTTCCGGTAGTCTCAAGAGGCCAAATGGTTCAAGATCTTCTTCCAAGGCTCGATAACCCCAACTTCTTCCCTTACATGGAAGAAGCGAACATTTTGAGAATCCACTCTCCTTCAGTCGACAATTTTGCCGATGACACCGCACTGCAACTCTTTCCACCATTATTCGCCTCGCTTCCTTCCAATGCGCATGAGCACATCCAACCGGATAATCAAACCTGTACGAATTCTACCAGCCAACGTAGTGGCTCGTCAATTCGCCTTGGACAAGTAGCTCCCACTTCTTTCTTCATCAACTCACGGAGTGTAGAGCCGATCCGCCGATCCTCTCACCACCAGAGGTGCTACTCTTTCTTTGATGCTCGACCATCCCAATTCCCACCGACCTCACCTTTGCCTCATCAACCGATGGCTTTGAAGACTGGTGGTCGATGGAAGACTCACGCCTTTAGGAGAGCTCGGGACCGCTAGAAAACAATGACGACTATGACATCCCCGTGGACCGTACTCCTACTTGCAAATTTTCTTGATGCAGCCGCAATTGATCCTTTTATTAACTCACTCTTTCTCTTCAAAGAACAAGATGGCCTGAGCCTACGCAGCGATGGCTCCTTTCAATTCTTCCCGCCACCTCGTGGTTCTTTTCGCAAAGACTCGCCACCTCAAAAAGGTCATAATGCGTAAATCGATAACCCCACAATCGGCTTCCAAGAAACCAAAGAGCCCCTAAGTCACCGCCTCGCGTTCACTAAGACCAGGACGACGGTGAGGAAGGTGGCTGCTAGGAAGACCCCGAGGCGCCAGAGCCCTCTCCGCATAGCCGCATGTAAGCTAATTCAGGCCTTGGTCGATCCTTATCATTCTTTATTCTTGCGTACATGCTCGCCATCGCTTTTCCCTCTTTACAAGCTTCCGTCAAGACACCTCCAAAGGAGGACACCCAGATCGATCGAGGAGAGCTAAACCCAACGGGTTCGAGAGGACCAACACCGAACCAGCCGATTCACCATCATCGGCTTCTGTGAAAGGTCGGCTCTCGAACCCGCCCGAGCACCAGCCGAGGCGGGCCGATCAGGTCCCAAGAGAGCTCGCAAAGTTCAACAAGCTTCTTCGTCGAGCCAGAGGTTTCAAAAATCGCCGCCCTTCATACTCCTCCCACTGTTTCCTTTGTCCGCCGATATTGTTACTCACGTAAGCTAAGAACATCCTTTATGCAGACGGTCGATGTCTTCAAGGGAACCGAGGCAGACCGACGCCGGATATGGGAATCTCAAGGTGTATATGAACGGCTACTACTCGCCAAGCCTCCAACAACCACACAAACCGATGATCTCATCGGCTACCCCTCGATCTTAGGAGAGGTATGTTTTAAGTTTCTTCTTGGTCCGTCTTGTATGTTTAGACGCAAACCGACGCCTCCGGGCCAGAGTTGTGATCTTCAGGCTTCTTGCCTTTTGACCGAATCCATCGAACCAACTCCATCTGCTGCCCATGCCGATCCAAAACCAGGGTTGCTCCACCTCAATTCCAGCTTAGAACCTTGCCGTCCTCCTCAATCGAGGAGTTGATCGAGGGTTCGAGGAAGTGAAGAGCGTTTCCGAGATTCAAGATCATCTTCCAGAACACCGCAAGTGAAGCTTTGTCGATTGCCAATCTATCCTTTTCGCCACGGTGCAGCTAGCCCGTGAAAGGATCCATCTCGCCACGCCCAACTTCCACCGAAGCCGATATTGCGTAAAGATGTCGCAGCTTAATGAGAAAAAGGCGTCTCGATGCTAAACCGACACCTCCACAGACGCCGAGCTCGCATCCTTGAAACAGAGCTGGAAGATCTTGAGGAGAAGGTCCGGTGACTAAACAGCTCATCCGTGACAAGGAAGAATCCATAGCCCGCTCCCAACACGAGGCTAAGGCCTCAAAACTCAATCAAGACCGATCTGGCAGTATACGTGCTCGAGCAAGCAGCTAGTGACGGGCAGGGATGAAGATGACGAAGCCGAGATCGCCGAGGTGGATCGTATCCGTGTTGACGCCTTCCACGCCTTCGAAGCATTCTTCAGTAGTTCGTATGTGTAAACCGAATCGCTTGTAATGTGTGTGGACCACTAAAGCCGATGACCGTGCATTGGCTGTATATTTTTTCCTTATTCGACCGATTTTTGATATTGGCCCCTACATTTTTGCTGTTCAATATCTCCCGTACTTTTGTACCTTATCCGTTTAGTTGCCCCCCGAGCCGAATCTTTCAAGTAATTTGAAGATATCGGCTCTCCGATCGTCTGCCAGAACTGCACCGAACGCCGCACGCCCCGCCCATTCTTGCTGATAAATGTTGGTCGTGACTTATCCCCAGGACCAATGTCAATCTCTTCTAGCTCATCAGCGGATGTGAACCCATACCCAAGCTTTCCGTCACCCCGTGTCGATGCTAAACATGTGGCAAGCAGTAGGTAAGGACAACAAAATAATTTGGGCCGATTGCCCTAATCGCCCCTTTTGATTGCGTTAGTCGAGGGTGGCGACACCTCATGGTTTTACAATGGCGGGCGTCTCGCCACGACTACATGATCTCGCTTGTCGTATGATCGTTGCTTTATTTTTGTGGCCGATCGCGAGGATCGGCCGCTACGATGATCGTGGACCTTTCTACTGCTGCCGCGGATAAGACCAGCCTCACCCCGCTTTTTGACGCCTCAATGCGCCACAGCCGCCCAAACTGATTCCGAGATCGGCTCTTGGTCTTCGCTTCCCGATGTTCATGCCAGCAATGGAAACCTCGATAGAATCGTCGCATGGACGACCTCCACTTCATCCCCGCCCCATCAGACAGGGTAATCGTGCATCGTGGATGGAATGCAGCGATTAGCGTGGATCCAATCCTTCCTAGCAAGACGGCGAGGTACTTTTGCTGTTCACGGCATTAAAATGACGGGTATGGTTTTCCTGCCCACGGTCGATCCACGCTAACGCCTTGCGCTTCAAGACCGCCGCTGAAGTCGCTTAACGTGACGTTGGTTTTGATCAGTCCGCAGTGGAGCGCCCCAAACGTCGTAGCATGGAGTATGGCATGATATTGATCGCCGCCCGTGTCCACCAACATCTTGCCGACGGGTTGTCCATTGATGTAGCCCCGCAGTACAGAGCTTTCGATGTTTGTAACCCTTCTCGCGGCTTCAAAGATAATCGCCGTGGCCGCAGCCAAATCGTACATCGGTAGCATATTGGTTCGTGGCGCGTAACTCGCCGAGTACGAACACCATAAAGCGAGCGGCCGATGCTCGTGCATCGGCTTTTATTGGCTTGGCGCCACTCTTTCCTTGTCGCGCCCTCCGCCTCCGTAGTCCGCTTACTTTGACGGCCGATCAGGCTGTGCTTTTAGCGTGGAGATATCGCGCTTCAGCTTCTCTTTGTTACGCAGCCTGCACTCACGCTCGGTGTGTCCGAGTCCATCGGGCACCACCTTGGACGGTGAAACCTGTCTTCTTCTTTGTCATCCCCGGCCTCTCAAGGCCCTTTGCTCGAGCGGACTCCTTAGGACGGCTCGAGGTTGGAGAGGTCCTAGACGCTCAACACCGACATCGCCTCGTGCCCCTTCTTTTGTTGTCCACATTCGGCGCTTGTCGGCAGTAGGCAATCGGCTCATTCCCACGCCCCAAAGAATGCTTGAAAAAGGGCAATCCCAATGTTTGTCTACGCTTTCCTTCTCTTTGGGTGGTCTCTGGCGAGGTGCCCATGTCCTTCATTGCCTCCATCTGTCGGCGCCATGATCATGCCGACGCTCATACTTATTAAGGAGATGCGTGGAATGTGGCTTCGATACCGCACCTCCTCACCTGTTCCTCTCAGTATCTCCCGTCATCGTGGCCGGGCCGGTCGCGTGGACCAGCCTTCTCTTTCTTTGCCCCGAGAGTGATCACCTCCTTCCTTGTAATGCGTGTCATGGTGGTACCGACCCAGCCATGTTGACACCGAACGAAAAGTCCAGCTTGACGCTCGGAGCGATCGAGCTCTATCATGTTGACACCGGGAACGGGTTCAGGTCCACTTTCATGGCGAATCGCCGAGGATCAGCGGCCTTGTTCTATTGCCATCCGGATTTGGCGACGAGCTCTTTGCAATCATTGGTGGTGTGGGTGAACGAATGATGCCACTTGCAGATGGTCTCCTGCTCATCTCGAGCGGGGATTTTGTGGCCTCGGTAACCTCACCGCTTTCTTTCAAAGAAGAATCGAATATCCGCTCGGCTTTGCTCACGTCAAGTCAAACCCTTTCAAAGGCCCTCGCTGTTTCACCCACTTGCAGGACACGGGTTCGCCTCGAGCCCACTCGCCACGGCCACCTCCTGGTCTTGTGTAGGATCATCTTCTTCAGAACGACTGTGCTTACGGGCCGCTTGAACCTGCTCTTGGTATAACTCGTGGCGCTGTTCATACATCGCCGCTGGGCCATGTGTGCGTTGAGTTGTACTCCACCGAAAGCCATATCCTTGATGGGTGCTAAGAGTCCCAACACTGCCACCGATTGCTTCCTTCGCTTAAACGAGCCGAGTAACATCCGTTTGACGGTCTGGTTACCGGATGTATTCGCCACGCTTTCTCCCGCTTCGCATTTCTGCGCCAGTCGCAATGCCAGCCTCGTAGCCTCCGAATGGTACGATGTGGAACTGTTCTTCTAGTTGCTTCCAAAGCGAATTGAATCAGTGGCGAGGTGTACCACCCAAAGGCTGGTCCTTAGAGATTGTGCAAAAATCTCACGCATTTGATCCGATGTCAAATCATGCCTAGCTGTGCTGTGTATTGGCTTACGTTCGATCGAGCTTGACCCTCCGACCCGCTGAATCTTGAGAACTCGGGAGCTTATATTTGGGCGGTAGTGGAATCAGGTCAAACTCATGGGGTACGGCTTTGAGTAGCCGACAGCGCCTTTTCGCACGGGTCGAACCGATCTCTCAGATGGTAGTGATTTGGTCCACTGTTTGAGCTGGGGGCTAGACTCTCATGGCTTGTTCCAGGGCATACTTGGCTAGCCACGCTGTTTGTCGGCGTCATCCTGTATACATCGTTGCTGAACGCCGCTTCCTCAAGATCTCGCAGCAGAACCCGCCGCGGAGACTCTCGCGTTGCGATCCGGCCGGTGCGCCAAGTTGTTGCAGACGCACGTAGGCACATATATACCCGCGGGATCTCCTTGGGTGGCTCGAACAGGAATTGGCAATCAATCAGACGCCTCGCCTTGTAGACAATGTATGCCGCTGATCTGGCGACTGGAGCCGCGAGTGTGAATGGCAGTTGCGGCCCTGGTGTGGAGCGGTCTTTCTCCTTGGGTTCCTAAAGTGGGCCCCGACGGAGAGTACTGATGTTTCATGATCTCCGACCACGCGAATCGCGACGCCGAAAAGCGTTCACGTGCTTTCAGAGTGGCGGTGTAGAGAATGAGCCACCATGTAGTTGACCTCCGTCAGAGCCCTGGAGCGTTCCTCAAGGAACAGATGATCCACTTCATCGAGAGCACCCTCGGGAGAATCCTTCCACTTGATGCCACGCAGACGGGTCCTCTCGAAGAGCCGATGAGGTCGGCTTCAAGAGCCTTTGATCTCGCCATACTGCTTTGTGCTCAGCAGAAGCTCGTCAGACGTGACCGCCTGTTCTCCATCGCAGCGTCGGACATTGATGTAGACGTTGTTGAATGTCCCACCGGCGTGCGTAATGTGTTGCTGTCAAAACTCACCGCGGGCAGCGACGAGCAACACGAAGAGCCGGAGGCTCAGAGCGGCCGGTGGGCTGGTCCCTCGGTCAACGGCCCGCAATCTTCCGCAAGACGCACGCTGCCTTGGTTCGAGATGCCACCGACCTATACCTGGTCGAAGGTGATGGATTGTTCCGATTGGTTTCCTGCACGGTAAACAAGTATACGTAAAATTCGAGCCGTGATCGGCTCCCAGGTTTCCCTGTAAATCGGCTTTCAGAGCCGATTATCCCCATGGCTCTGCATTGGATCTATGATAACATGGGGTTTTGCTTAATTACTACAAGCTAAATCGATCTACGATAGTTTGGTGTTTTCACCACGCAACCGGAACGTCCCACGCGTAGTTGAGCCTAATAGATACGAAAAATAGTAGAAAACCGATCCTAGAGAAGGCCTAAAAACCAACATAACGTCAATTCCCGGAACGTCCCCTCTAAGATCAATAAACCATACTTTACGTATTACCGGATCGTTCAACCCGTTTGTGAGGCCTAATCACGATATTAAACTAAACCTTGATGAACAAGGCACAACTATAACAGATCAAATCGACTAAGCAGAAATCATAAGATGCCACCTTCACACCCGGAGAAGGTGCAAAGACGGCGAGATAGCTAGAGGCAGCATAAATAAGCAATCATAGTAAAAGTATCGATGCTAGCTCTAACAAATCTGGTAAAGGTGTTACTCGCCATCAACAAGGCTTCAGACGAGTAACACCGGATAACGATAGAATATCTTTAGATCGCAAGATGCGATCTAGGCCATGGCACTTACCCGAGAAAAACCCTAGAAACAAGGGGTGGCGATGCGCCGAGATTGTGTTTGTTGTGAACGTGATTGTCCTCCTCTTTCAATAACCCTAGGTACATATTTATAGTCCGGAGACTCTCTACTTTTGGAATAACTCTACAACTCTATCTTTACCTAAACTGAAACGGAACCTAAACTGAAAAAAAACCTACTATGATACAAGATACACGGGCAATTCAGCCCAAATTTATGCACTAGGCCGATCCAACAACGCGTTGAATATATGTATCTTCTAAGCCCATCTTGATCACGGCCCATCCCCTTCGTAGGCCAAAATATGGCGATAACAGAACCACAAATGAAATACTAAACCATTGAATAATAACTCAACACAAATCCACTACTAACAACATGACTTCTCCCATGTCCTCAAGAACACAACGAACTACTCACAAGACATCATATGGATCAAGATCAAAGATGATATGGTAATGTATAACAATCTGAACATAAACAATAATCCAATGGTTCCACTCACAAGCATCAACTACAATAGTAATTAACACCAGGAAGGTTTCCCCTAATGAACTAAAGCAATATCCAACATAATTGTTATAGCAGGATGGAGTAATGATGATGGTGCTGAAGGAGATGATGGTGTGGATGATGATGATTATGATGATGATGATGATGATCTCGATGAAGCCTAGCTTGACGATGGTGATGATGGTGTCGGGGATATAACCCCAGGTACCCCAGAGTTGGTCTATAAATAAACTAATAAGAGACATGAATAAAGGAAAGAATATTTGATAAGAAGATATTAAGTCAAATAGAAAAGGGAAAAGACAAGAAAGAGCAACTAGGCCGAGTAGGGGCAATCTCGGCCCAGTCCGCACTCTCCATGGCCGAACTGGAGAAAGAGAAACAACCCCAGTGGGCCGAATTACCCCCAGCCAGGCCACCACGGGCCATCACACCTCTGCCAGCTCGGGCCAGCACCATTAACCCGACTAGGTAGAGAGAATAAGCCGGCTGGGCTACAACCAGTCTGGGCCGACTATGGGGAAACCCGGCTGGGCCACCCAGGAATTCGGCTGGGCTGCTTCCTCTCCCCAGGCCGAGTTAGTTCTTCCCTGGGTCGAGTTTCCCCTATATCCAAAGCACCCAGGCCGAATCAGCTCACTCCATGCGCCCTTTTATCTATCCCCGGATGAACCTTCAACCTCCACGAGAGCACGCCGTCAAGCCAGGACAAGCTCCTCAAGAACCGTGCCAGTCTTGAGACGCCAGTGGCTTAGACTGGCACATGCGATACGGAATATGCCTATGGCATCTAGGAATATGCTGAGGAATATGCCTTGGCATCTCCAAAGATGCCAAGGCATATGCTGAGCATCTCCAGAAGATGCCTGGAATATGCTGAAGAGATGCCAATCATAGGGAACAAGATTTGTCCCCTGGGCTCTCCTTTATAAAGAGCACCAGGAGGATCGTTCAAAGGGGAGGCCCGAGAGGGGCTCTTCCCCTCTCTGCTCAATAGGAGCCCTTCTTCTTCTTCCTCCAATCTCACAGAGAGATCTAGATAGAGGTATAGGAGATACAGCTCAAGGAGCATGATTGTAGCCACAAGTATGGCAAGATTATAAGAGATTAGATGTATAGAATGAGATGTTATCTCCACTTGAGAGTCTCAATCCTAGATGCATTGTATTTCTCTTTGTTCATACGAGTGCCTCTTCACTGCATCATCCCTTCCCGTATTCCTCCACGTCCATCGTCCCCAACTTTAGCCTACCCATGGCATATGCCGTGATACCACCACGACATTTGGCGCCCACCGTGGGGCCTTCTAGTGGCGTTGGTTGGGTTTCCATCCGGACGAGAACATCTTCATCAACTTCTTCCTCATAGGGCTCATTCAGCTCCACCAAGCCAACAGAGAACAAAGAGATAAGCGCAGAGGCTCTCCAAGTCTAACTCATCAAAGCAGGTAAGACTCGGCAAGAAGGACTCAAGCACTACTCCAAGCTTACTGTAAGTACCAGGTAACTCAAAGCCAGGCAGCGTATGACCTAGCAAGACTCACTCAAACACTTCTCCAAGTATACTGTAAGTGCCAGATAACTCAGCCACCTACACTCAATCCTTCACCCCGGGGAGAAAATAACTTAACCCGGGGACTAGTCAACTTATCCGTAGAGTCACCTTTGGATTAAGAGAACATTATGTTGATTTAGATCTGTATTTGAGTCAGCTTGTTTATAACTCGGATAGAGGTTGAATCAGCTTATTTATGATTCAGATAGAATTTGAGTTAGTTTATGTATGCTTTGGATTGACCTTTAACTCAGCTCACCAGCCAGCTTATTTATAACTCGGATAGAAGTTGAATCAGCTTATTGATGATTCAAATAGAATTTGAGTCGGTTTATGTATGCTTTGGATTAACCTTTAACTCAGCTCGTCAGCCAGCTTATTGATGATTCAGATAGAGTATGAGTTAGTTTATTTACGCTTTGAACCGACCTTTAACTCGGCCCACCAGCTAGCTTATTGCTGATTCGGACAGAATTTGAGTCAGCTTGTTTATGATTCGGATAATATTTGAGTTAGCATATTTATAATTCGGATAGAATTTGAGTCAGATTATTTATGATTCAGACAGAATTTGAGTCAGTTTATTTATGCTTTGGATTATCCTTTAATTCAGCTTACCGGCCAGCTTATTGATGATTCGGATATAATTTGAGTCAATTTATTTGTGCTTCGGATTAACCTTTAACTCAGCCTCGAGATTGTCTCGATTGCACTAACATTTGATTCACCTTGCAGTATATTATAATTGGATTTGTATTCGCATCTGGACTAATCATATCTCCGATTCGGGCCGAAGCTTTATTCAGTTCGCCAAATTGCCAGGTTATATGTTATGACTCGGATTGATACTTCACCATCTTGCCAGGTTATTGTAGCATCCCAGTTGTCTAACACTTGTAATGCTACTTGTTCTAGTAATAAAAGGGCCACTTCCAATATATAATTGTTGCATCATCATCATATCATGCTCATGTCATCATGCCATCTTGCATTTGAGCATCATATAAAACCCCTTCTTGTTTGGTTCTTATCTCATGTGCATTAATAATTGTAGTTGCCTCTTGATATTGTATTTGGTTCTTGATATATTGTTAAATGCCCAAGTTGATTTGGGGGCATATCTCTTATTAACACCACCACCTTTTCTTTTCACCACCTTATAATTCCACCATCCAACTAAATATGAGCTTGGCATTTATGGGTTTTACTTCTAGCTCATGTGGGTTGGGATGGATCCAATTCTTTTCCACATGTTCTCATCTTGGCATCATTTTGTTTTCACATTATTGATACATGAGAGCCACATGGCCACCTTTGCATGCCTTGTGAGTGTGACCCTAATTCTAGCTTCCATATGTGTTGTTTTTGGGGTTATCATCATGTTGGTATATTTTGTGGGCTTAAAAATATCTAGTGGCATATACACACTAGCAAGTCCCAAATATAATCCCATGTGATCATGTCCTTATACTCCACTTGTATTTCTTTCTAAATTCCTTAGTTTGGGCCTTACTCCACACTTTGGATTGCATAAGAAATGCCATGTAAATAATCTTTTTTTCACAAAGATAAACATGGTATTAATTAATTATGCATGGCCCATGCAAGCACCCCCTTTGGCTTGACATTTGTTTTTATTTGATTTTATTATGGATCCTCTCTCTCTACCCCTTAGGCTTGGTCTTGTTGATCATGCCAAAACCTCATCACATACCCACCCTTACCATCTCCACCTTTTCCTCCCTTTTTCTAATCTTGGCCTTGTTGGGGTTTGGTTGATGCTTGGTTGATCTTGTCAAAAGAACCCCTAGCATCTATCCTTCCCCCTCTCAATAAACCTAAACCCTAAGCCACCCCCATACCCCCATCCTAGCCAAACCTAAACCACACCTATTCTAAACAAAACCCAAAGTGCCCCCCTCTTTCTCTCCTCTCTAGCCAAGCCACCCTCTAAACCTAACCTAGCATGGCCCACCTGTTCACCATGCCCCCTAGCTACCCCACCCCAAACAACTGAGGCCACCCTCCACACTAACCCTAGGCCGAGCCCATGCCTCTCCCTCTCTCGTCTCTCTCCCTGCCGGCGTGCCCCACACGAGCTCCCTAGCCCACTCAGCAGCCCCACACCGAATCTGCCTGCCTCCCTGGCCTCGCCCTAGCCCACCTGGCAGCCTCCTCCCTCCCCATGTGCCTGCCGACCCATGCACGTGAGGTGCAAAGGTGGCCGAGCCGATCAACCCCTCCCCCACGCAAGCCCCACCTGCCCCCTCTCGTTCTTATCCTCTCCCTCGCCCTCTAGCCGTCCCCAGATCCGCCAGGGCGACGCCCTCATCTCCCCTTCCTCTCCTCGCCTCCACCTAGCCTCGCCGTCTTCCGCCACTCTACCCCCTGCCCCCCATCTTCCTAGCCGGTGGCGTGGTAGCTGCGGGTGTCGAGGAAGCTCCGAAGGACGTCTGCGTTGCCCTGCACCCACCGCGAGGCGAGCAGCCCAGAGCTGGACGCGACGTGACACGACGTAACCCTAGCTCCGCCAAGTCGCTCGCCTCACCGTCGATCGCGACCGCCAACCTGTTCCGACCACACCAACACCACCGCGGTAAGCCCAGCTCCCTCCCAGACATCTTTGCCTTCGCCGCCGTCGTCTGGTCGCGCCACGCGTTTTGTCGAGCGCCCTCGGTGCACGGCGTGGTCGACAACGTCGTCTCGCTACCGCGCGCTCAGACCCTAGATAGCACGCGCCCTCCTCACAAGAACCACGCAGCCACCGCGCTGTAGCCGCCGCACGCGCCCGTGGTCGCGGGATCGAGTCCGACGCGCCCTGTTTTTCTCTGTCGCGCGGTGTTGTTTTCAGTTCGTCAGGCGACAGAGAAGATCCACAGTGGCGTGTGCTTTTCGCAGATAACCCCCTGGCATTCCTTTTTCCTCAACCCGCGCTCCCCCTACACCCCACTGTCAGTCTCTGTGTGCTTTTTATAAAAAGGGTCCCCTAGTTTTGTTTATTCAACCCGCGGTCCCCCTCTATCTCAGCCGCTGGCATGTGGGTCCGTGTGTGCCTGGCCCCACATGTCTGTGACTAGGGCTAGGTTGGCCTGGGTGTTAAAACGTTTTTCAGATTCTGTTTAAATTCAAAACTATTTAAATTTAATTCAAATTCAAATTTCAATTCAGTTTTAAATAACTTTTCATTTATAAATCCAAATAATGCAAATGTTATATGTTTCTGAACCAGAAAAATGTGAGGATTTCAAATATGCTATTCAAATTACCTTTTGAACATTTTAAATTCCAAGTTGAGTTAAATTACAACAACTGCCACTGAAACTTAAATAATTAATAACTTTTGATTGATAACTCCGAATTTAACAAATGATATGTCTAAAATGATCAGCTCGACGAGACCTTTATGTTTATGCTATCCATGACTTCAATTTAAGCATGCATCATATAAAAACATAGTGTACAGCAACTAATATGACAACAAATGTGATCCAGAACCCCATTAAAATGTTATTTCTTGTCTTCCACACCTCACCCATGCCATGCTACTTTATTGCCATGCAACTTGTGCATCATTCATCATGGCATGATTGTTTGCTTGTCACATTTTATTCCTATGCTTGTGCACTCTATTTATGTTGGCCCTTGCTTGTTTGGTTCTTCCTTCGAATAGACCGAAAGGTGGGATATATCAAGAGAAGGTGAGCACTACCTGATCCGCCTCTCGCTTCAACTGAGTTGTGCAAGCACTTCCACATGCTTGCATACATAGACCTATTGCCTCTATCTTATTCTTGCATCATTGAGTCGCGATTGCATTAAATTGAATCCCAAGTATGCATAGCCTTTATTTTTAAACCCCACCAAGCTTGTTCCTCCATCCCATGAGCCATTACAGGAGTTGTTTGAGCCATGCGAGTCGTAGAACAGCATGTGTAGGGTATGTGAGTGTCTGGTGGATAACGAGGTACCTAAACAACTTAACCTGAGTAGTAATGGGATAACTAATGAAAGTGGCATCGGTGAGCAATATCTGCTATTTGGTTTTTCCTGCTCACTTGTGTCCCGTAAGACCCCGAGTACTTGATTCATGTTCCTTTTTTTATCGCGCTATCCACATCCGGGAGGTATATGGGACCCCCTTGAGCCAGAGCTTGATTCCGTCTTATTTCTTGGGGCCACAAACTAGTTTGAGGTTTTATTTACTATCCTGTACTTATGCCATGCCACTGCTTTATTTACGTTTGTGCGAGGAGCACACTGTACTGTTTAGGTAAGCGGAGTGTTTTCGCGGTATCGACAAGCCCAGCCACACTTTAGGGTTCCCAGTCGTTTACAACCATTGTCGCAAACCTTGAGTCCGCCTCGGAGTCACCGCTTGCTTGGTCTACTCAATGGGGTGGCCCTCAAATATTTCTCAATCTTGTGATTGCTTTGTCGTGAAGGCCTCGTTGGTTTTGATTTGGTTTTTCCGAGGTTGATCGAGTGTGTTGCTATTGGTGCACCCGGCCGGTAAAACTTTTCAAAGCCGTGTCCGCGGTTATGGACGACTTGGAGCACAGTTTCTCGATCATAGACAAGCATAACTAAAGTACCGCTTTAATCTGACTAAGTAATTTGACTAGTAAATAGAGCAACACTCATGGAATGGTTAATAAAATTGCCAACGGATGGGGGTTGTTCGTCCGCTTCCTCGTTGGTAAGCGGGGAGGAGGATGGATCTGATGAAATTACTATTATAACTGTTGTCTTTAATTCACGGACATCCGTCTATCATTGGTTAGGCGGATGGTTAGCGAGTATCTATAGAACTGCTAGGGTTAATCTTTCGCTGCAATTGCGTCACCCCAGGTTGTGTCCCCTTTAGAGGCATTAAGTCTTGCTGAGTACCCTTAGGGTCTCACACGATAAATTATTGGTTCAGATGAACAGGTACCCTCGCAGGACGGATACTGGGTGGAAGAGGATGATGATGTGGGCAACGATCGTTCGGTGTAGAGATTCCGGGAACGGGGATCCGTGAGATCTGTATGGATGTGCTTATTTCTATGGCATCTTATGCCGATTTGCTTCTTATCCGTACTCGGACTTTGTTTGCCGCTTCCGCATGATACTCTGATGTGTGATGTATGAGGAATTATCCTAAAATATTAGATCTATCTAGGTCATTTGAATCTTGATGTATGGCGTTGCTATATTTTCCTTTCTTTCTAGATGGTATGGCTCTAATGTACTCTTGTATGGTGGCTTGCATACATACTCATTTGTGTATGTATTTGATCCCTTCGCCTGCCGATTACGCCGCTCGTACAGGTCCCGATGAATTAGAAGTGGTTGGGACGGCCGAAAGGTCTACCCGTGAGTGGCTTTTTGGGGCCCCACCGTACTATTTCAACCACTACCGTTCATCCAGGCTTGTAGCTAGGAGCGTAATTCACCGAGGTAGTTACAATTGGTATCAGAGCCATCCCGACCTTCAGGGTCTCAGCCAAACGGTCGTTGTCAGTCTAGCAAATATTTTGGTAGTTATGTATATTAGGGAAAAACAAAACGCGAGAGTAGGACCGCTTCCACTTTTCTTCTTACCCACCCACCCAACCTTTTCTGGTAAGGAAGTGCAACGTTTTCAATCCTCTTCTCAAAATTCAAACTAGGATTCACGTGTTCTGGGTTTCCGTAGTACCATAGGTTGTGTGTGTGTGTGTGTGTGCGTAATCCCTTGTCTATCTGTTGCATCCAAGTTGTTATCTAATCAGCTTTTGGTTATCAACTATTGGTACATTCCATACCGGCAGGCTTTTGCAAACCAACGCAATCTGTCTTACCCTCTTTGTATCCGACGCTATCTTGTTTGGGGTGTTCGTTTCCGTAGTTACCAATCTTTAGGTTCTACATGAGAAGAAGGGATTGGGATATGTGTTCCACTTGTTCATGTGCGGAGTAATGATTTGAGTGCGGGATGGAGTCGCGACCATACCACTACTTTTATCATTTGCTTTTGTATATTGAATCGGTAGAGTCACTAATCTTGATTCGTTAAGTAATTTTATGATCTATTGGTATTTTAATGCCGAAATTTGTGGAAAATTTTCTTTGATATATTTGTGTACCACACTCCTTTTCACGTGTGCGATATGCTTAATATCTTTTAGGTGCTTTGAACTTTGTTGATATTTTAATATCATCTCAAGAATTGTATCCTTTAACCTTGGTTAATTCCATCTTGGTACTATTTTGGATTATTATCATCTTCCATTATAGTAATCGACTTGAGTTTTATATCAATGACAGGATGGCTCCACCACGCGCATCGATGAGGACATACCACCGAACTCGGCTCACAATGTCAAACATCGCTAATGCTTTGGCAGCAATGCAGCAGAACCAGCAGCGCTTTGAGGAGAGTGTCAGGAGGAACGAGTTTGCTCCACTACCACCACCTCCCAAGCGAGGAGACATCAAGAGCTTCCTAAAATTCAACCCTCGTCAGTTTGATGTTTCTGACCGACCTCTGGACGCGGATGATTGGCTGCGTGAGATGTCAAGGTTGCTCGAGACTGCTGATGTTCCAGAGCAGGAGTGGGTCAAGTGTGCTACTCACCTTCTGAAGGGAGATGCAGCTCTATGGTGGGAGAACTACTTGAAGGCAAGCTGCACTGGTTTCCAGCCAACTTGGGAGAGGTTCACTAGAGCGTTCAAGGAGCAGTTTCTGTCAGAGATTGTAATGGAAAGGATGAAGGAGGCTTTTCTCAACCTGAAGCAAGGAAATGATAACGTCAACACCTATATCAGGAACTTCATGAATCTCTCTCGTTATGGTGGTGATGAGGTATCTGATGACAAGAAGAAGCGAAGAGGTTCGTGCAAGGGCTCAATGCGTCGATCAAGTATGCAATTACACATGCAAGGCCGGCAACTTCCTGAACTACAAAGACACACTGCAAGAGGAGGCAAGGCAAGTGTTTGAGGAGTCCAAGAAACACAACGGGATGCATCAAGCTCGCAGCTATGGCAGCTCCTTCTAAGCGGCGTGTCCGGGTTCCTAACACCCCACCGCCGCCCCGCTCCACTAAGACCGCAAGTTTCGCCAAGGCCACCAAACTTCACCATCGGCTCCTGTGGGCTACAACCACTACCCCGAGCTCTCAAGCGAGTCCTCGCTACTCGCCCACGTCCACATGGTGCTTGTTTCACATGTGGAGATCATGGACATCCCAATCGAATCGTCCGATGAAGAACAAAGTTCTCCCTCCACCCCGCCAAGATCTCGCAACAAGCTCTCCTTGGTTCGTGCACCACCACCTCGGGCTCTCAACATCAACACCAAGCCCGGGTTCACGGATCTCGTGCCAATCAGCTAACGCTCAAGCTGAGCATGCACCTGGAGTTGTGATGGGTATGCTATCCGTTAACTCAGTCCCTGCACGAGTTTTGTTTGATTCCGGTGCATCGCATTCTTTTGTGTCTCACAAGTTCGCAAGTGAGAATGGGTTAGCATCGGATCCTCTTCTAAAGCGGTTAATGGTTCTTTCTCCTGGAGCAACAATGCCAGCTTCTAAGATCAGCCATGGCAATCAAATTGAGATTGGTGGCTCTTCATTCTCGGCTTCTTTAATTGTTCTGGGCAATTCTGACATTGATGTCATCTTGGGCATGGATTGGTTAACGGCAAATGCAGCTGTGATTGATTGTGCTGAACGCTTCGCCTCAAGATTTCCTGAAGGACATATAGTCTTTTCTCCAAGTCCGACTCCTGCTGTCCAGCTCTTCTCTTGGCGGCTCAATGATGAAGCTATGGAAGCTATTCAGAGTGTACCGGGTCCGTGAGTTCCCGATGTCTTTCCCAAGAGTTGCTGTATGCCTCCGGATCGTGAGGTTGAGTTTGTGATTGAGCTTGAACCCGAACGGCTCCTATATCCAAGCCTTATAAACGGGACCTTCCGAGTTGGCTGAACTCAAACGACAACTTGATGAACAAGAGAAGTTGGGTTTCATTCAACACAAGATTGCGTCTTGGGGTAGTCCAACAATCTTTGTGAAGAAGCATGATGAACCGATGGGCTATGTGTTGACTACCGGCTCTCAATGCTAAAACCATCAAGAACAAATATCCCTTCCTGGATTAATGATCTATTCGATCAGCTAGTGGAGCTGTGGTGTTCTAAGTGGACTTGAGAAGTGGTTATCACCAAATCAAGATTCGCAAGGAAGATGTGCCCAAAACAGCTTTCACCACCCGCTATGGCCTGTATGAGTACACGGTCATGTCTTTCGGTCTCACCAACGCACCGCCACCTTCTCGAGGCCGATGAACTCCGCTTTCATGGAGTACCTTGATAAGTTCGTTGTGGTCTATCCGGATGACATCCTGTCTATTCTAAGTCCAAGGAAGAGCATGAAGAACACTGCGGTGTGTCTTAAACAAGCTTCGTGAGAACCGCTTGTATGCAAAGTTCTCAAAGTGTGAGTTTTGGCTGCTGATAACCTATCTTGGTCATGTCATCTATGCCAAGGGCATTGCAGTCAACCCGAAACCGTGAAGACAATTGTTGAATGGCTTCCTCCCGTTAATGTCAAAGAAGTGCGGAGTTTCCTCGGTTTGGCTAGTTATTGCCGCTGCTCGTAACTTCTCAAGATAGCGAAGCCTCTTACCGATCTCCTCAAGAAAGGCAAGAAATACCTGTGGACTCTGCGTGTCAAGCAAGTTTTGAGACACTCAAAGAGAAGCTCACTTCCACACCGGTCTTGGTTCCTCCGGATACCTCTAAGCCTTTCCAGATATTCTCATGACGCCTCTTTGCAAGGATTGGGTGCGGTTCTTATGCAAGAGAAACATGTGGTTGCTTATGCCTCTCGCTTGAAGACGCATGAGATCAACTATCCCACACATGACCTCGAGCTAGCGTAGTTGTCTTTGCTTTGAAGCTATGGAGGCACTACTTGCTTGGTAAACTGTGAGATCTTTTTCCGACCACAAGAGTTTGAAGTATATCTTCACTCAGCCTGATCTCAACCTTCGGCAGAGGAGATGGATTGAAGCAATCAATGACTTTGATGTGACCATCAACTACACTCCGGGCAAAGCCAATGTTATGGCAGATTCGCTTAGCCGTAAAGCTTATGTCAACAACCTCATGATGGAAGAGCAGCAACCTCTTGTGCGAGGAATTCGTCCACCAACCTTGAAATTGTGGAACAAGGGCATCTCCGAACCTTCCGCTACTCCTCTCTTGGAAGAAAAGATTCGCTCTCGTCAGCTTGGTGATCCGCACACCAAAAAGATCATCTCTAAACTTGAGCTTCTGAAGTATGAGTCCTTCCACGTTGATGATCAAGGCACGCTTTTCTTTGAACACCGGATGTTTGTTCCAAACTACCCGGGTCTGAGAGAGCAAGTTCTCAAGGAGGCGCATGATTCGGTTCTTTCTATCCATCCTGGCAGCACAAAGATGTACATGGACTTGAAAACACAATATTGGTGGCCTGGGATGAAACGGTATTGTGCCAAGTATGTCTCAGAATGTGATGTCTGCCGCAGAGTAAAAGCTATCCATCAGAAACCATTCGGTCTTCTACAGCCATTGCAACCTCCGGAATGGAAATGGGAGAAAGTAGAGATGGACTTCATCACTGGCTTTCCAAGGTCGCAGAAGGCCAACAGTACAATTTTGGTTGTCATCGACAGACTTTCTAAAGTGGCTCATTTCTTCCCAGTCAAAGAAACAATTTCTGGAATTCAGTTGGCTGAGCTCTATATCAACAGAATTGTCTCTCTGTATGGGGTTCCACTTGAGATCAGTTCAGATCGTGGAAGCATCTTCACTTCAAAGTTCTGGGAGAGTTTCCAAAATGCTTTGGGAACAAAGTTGAACTTCAACACTGCTTATCACCCTCAGTCGCAAGGACAAGTCGAAAGGATCAATCAGATTCTGGAGGATATGCTTCGGGCTTGCGTCATCTCTTTTGGCATGAAGTGGGAGGAATGTCTACCTTATGCTGAATTCTCCTACAACAACAGCTTCCAGAAGAGTCTGAAGATGGCACCATTTGAGGCTCTCTATGGTCGCAAGTGCAGAACTCCGATTGGTTGGTCAGGTGCAGGAGAAAGAATCTGGTTTGGCCCTGATATCGTAACTCAAGCAGAGGAGAAGGTGCATATCATTCTTGAGAACCTGAAGATTGCTCAAAGTTGTCAGAAGAGCAACTATGACAGAAGCACACGGATATGGTGTATGCCCTCGGTGATCTGCTCACCTTCGTGTCACTCCCATGAGAGGCACACCGCCTTGGTATCAAAGGAAAGTTGGCTCCTAGATACATCGGTCCTTTCAAGATTCGTGGTAGAAGAGGAGAAGTTGCTTATGCCTGGAGCTACCGGAAAACTCAAAGCCCATGATGTTTTCACATCTCTCAGCTCAAGAAGTGCTTCAAAGATCCCGGCAGACCGTGGATCATGAGCTAATCGATCTCCAAGAAGACCTGTCTTATCAAGAACACCCCACCAAAATCCTTGAGACCGCAGAAGAAGGACTCGCAACAAGTCCATCAAGTTCGCAAGGTGCGGTGGTCACACCATTCGCTGATGAAGCCACTTGGGAGCGTGAAGATGAACTCCGTGCCAACCATCCTACCCTCTTTGTGTCTTCTTCTTCCTAGAATCTCGTAGATTCCTGTTTAGTGGGGGAGAGTTGTAGCATCCCAGTTGTCTAACACTTGTAATGCTACTTGTTCTAGTAATAAAAGGGCCACTTCCAATATATAATTGTTGCATCATCATCATATCATGCTCATGTCATCATGCCATCTTGCATTTGAGCATCATATAAAACCCCTTCTTGTTTGGTTCTTATCTCATGTGCATTAATAATTGTAGTTGCCTCTTGATATTGTATTTGGTTCTTGATATATTGTTAAATGCCCAAGTTGATTTGGGGGCATATCTCTTATTAACACCACCACCTTTTCTTTTCACCACCTTATAATTCCACCATCCAACTAAATATGAGCTTGGCATTTATGGGTTTTACTTCTAGCTCATGTGGGTTGGGATGGATCCAATTCTTTTCCACATGTTCTCATCTTGGCATCATTTTGTTTTCACATTATTGATACATGAGAGCCACATGGCCACCTTTGCATGCCTTGTGAGTGTGACCCTAATTCTAGCTTCCATATGTGTTGTTTTTGGGGTTATCATCATGTTGGTATATTTTGTGGGCTTAAAAATATCTAGTGGCATATACACACTAGCAAGTCCCAAATATAATCCCATGTGATCATGTCCTTATATTCCACTTGGATTTCTTTCTAAATTCCTTAGCTTGGGCCTTACTCCACACTTTGGATTGCATAAGAAATGCCATGTAAATAATCTTGTTTTCACAAAGATAAACATGGTATTAATTAATTATGCATGGCCCATGCAAGCACCCCCTTTGGCTTGACATTTGTTTTTATTTGATTTTATTATGGATCCTCTCTCTCTACCCCTTAGGCTTGGTCTTGTTGATCATGCCAAAACCTCATCACATACCCACCCTTACCATCTCCACCTTTTCCTCCCTTTTTCTAATCTTGGCCTTGTTGGGGTTTGGTTGATGCTTGGTTGATCTTGTCAAAAGAACCCCTAGCATCTATCCTTCCCCCTCTCAATAAACCTAAACCCTAAGCCACCCCCATACCCCCATCCTAGCCAAACCTAAACCACACCTATTCTAAACAAAACCCAAAGTGCCCCCTCTTTCTCTCCTCTCTAGCCGAGCCACCCTCTAAACCTAACCTAGCATGGCCACCTGTTCACCATGCCCCCTAGCTACCCCACCCCAAACAACCGAGGCCACCCTCCACACTAACCCTAGGCCGAGCCCATGCCTCCCCCTCTCTCGTCTCTCTCCCTGCCGGCGTGCCCCACACGAGCTCCCTAGCCCACTCAGCAGCCCCACACCGAATGCCGCCTCCCTGCCTCTCTCCCACCCCACCCAGCCTCCTCCCTCCCCAGGTGCCTGCCGACCCATGCACGTGAGGTGCAAAGGTGGCCGAGCCGATCAGCCCCTCCCCCACGCAAGCCCCACCTGCCCCCTCTCGTTCTTATCCTCTCCCTCGCCCTCTAGCCGTCCCCAGATCCGCCAGGGCGACGCCCTCATCTCCCCTTCCTCTCCTCACCTCCACCTAGCCTCGCCGTCCTCCGCCAGTCTACCCCCTGCCCCCCATCTTCCTAGCCGGTGGCGTGGCGGTGTCGAGAAGCTCAGAGGGCTGCGTCGCCTGCACCACGGCGAGGAGGAGCAGCCAGAGCCTGGACGCCGACGTGACACGACGAACCCTAGCTCCGCCAGTGCGTCTGCCTCACCGTCGATCGCGACCGCCCCAACCTGTTCCGACCACACCAACACCACCGCGGTAAGCCCAGCTCCCTCCCAGACATCTTTGCCTTCGCCGCCGTCGTCTGGTCGCGCCACGCGTTTTGTCGAGCGCCCTCGGTGCACGGCGTGGTCGACAACGCTGCCTCGCTTCGCTGCACTTAGCTAGCACGCGCCTCCCTCCTCGGCAACCACGCAGCCACCGCAGCCGCCACGGGCGCGCCTGTGGTCGCGGGATCGAGTCCGACGCCGCTTTTCTCGTCGCCTGTTGTTTTCAGTTCGTCAGGCGACAGAGAAGATCCACAGTGGTGTGTGCTTTTCGCAGATAACCCCCTGGCATTCCTTTTTCCTCAACCCGCGCTCCCCCTACACCCCACTGTCAGTCTCTGTGTGCTTTTTATAAAAAGGGTCCCCTAGTTTTGTTTATTCAACCCGCGGTCCCCCTCCCTCTCAGCCGCTGGCATGTGGGTCCGTGTGTGCCTGGCCCCACATGTCTGTGACTAGGGCTAGGTTGGCCTGGGTGTTAAAACGTTTTTCAGATTCTGTTTAAATTCAAAACTATTTAAATTTAATTCAAATTCAAATTTCAATTCAGTTTTAAATAACTTTTCATTTATAAATCCAAATAATGCAAATGTTATATGTTTCTGAACCAGAAAAATGTGAGGATTTCAAATATGCTATTCAAATTACCTTTTGAACATTTTAAATTCCAAGTTGAGTTAAATTACAACAACTGCCACTGAAACTTAAATAATTAATAACTTTTGATTGATAACTCCGAATTTAACAAATGATATGTCTAAAATGATCAGCTCGATGAGACCTTTATGTTTATGCTATCCATGACTTCAATTGCAGCATGCATCATATAAAAACATAGTGTACAGCAACTAATATGACAACAAATGTGATCCAGAACCCCATTAAAATGTTATTTCTTGTCTTCCACACCTCACCCATGCCATGCTACTTTATTGCCATGCAACTTGTGCATCATTCATCATGGCATGATTGTTTGCTTGTCGCATTTTATTCCTATGCTTGTGCACTCTATTTATGTTGGCCCTTGCTTGTTTGGTTCTTCCTTCGAATAGACGCTGAGTAGGGGATATATCAAGAGAACCAGGAGCACTACCCAGATCCGTCTCTCGCTTCAACTGAGTTTCCAGGCAAGCACTTCCACATGCTTGCATACATACAGTACCTATTGCCTCTATCTTATTCTTGCATCATTGAGTCGCGATTGCATTAAATTGAATCCCAAGTATGCATAGCCTTTATTTTTTTAAACCCCACCAAGCTTGTTCCTCCATCCCATGAGCCATTACTACAGGAGTTGTTTGAGCCATGCGAGTCGTAGAACAGCATGTGTAGGGTATGTGAGTGTCTGGTGGATAACGAGGTACCTAAACAACTTAACCTGAGTAGTAATGGGATAACTAATGAAAGTGGCATCGGTGAGCAATATCTGCTATTTGGTTTTTCCTGCTCACTTGTGTCCCATAAGACCCCGAGTACTTGATTCCTGTTCCTTGATTTATCGCGCTATCCACATCCGGGAGGTATATGGGACCCCCCTGAGCCAGAGCTTGATTCCGTCTTATTTCTTGGGGCCACAAACTAGTTTGAGGTTTTATTTACTATCCTGTACCTATGCCATGCCACTGCTTTATTTACGTTGCGAGGAGCACACTGCATCGCTTAGGTAAGCGGAGTGTTTTCACGGTATCGACAAGCCCAGCCACACTTTCGGTTCCCAAATAAGCATACCATTGTCGCAAACCTTGAGTCCGCCTCGAGTCACCGCTTCGCTATGGTCTACTCAATGGGTGGCCCCTAAATATTTCTGAATCTTGTGATTGCTTTGTCGTGAAGGCCTCGTTGGGTTTTGATTTGGTTTTTCCGAGGTTGATCGAGTGTGTTGCTATTGGTGCACCCCGGTAAAACTTTCAAAGCCGTGTCCGCGATTATGGACGACTTGGAGCACGTTTCTCGATCATAGACAAGCATAACTAAAGTACCGCTTAACTGACTAAGTAATTTGACTAGTAAATAGAGCAACACTCATGGAATGGTTAATAAAATTGCCAACGGATGGGGTTGTTCGTCCGCCTCGTTGGTAAGCGGGGAGGAGGATGGATCTGATGAAATTACTATTATAACTGTTGTCTTTAATTCACGGACATCCGTCTATCATTGGTTAGGCGGATGGTTAGCGAGTATCTATAGAACTGCTAGGGTTAATCTTTCCTGCAATTCGCCACCCTGTGTTGTGTCCCCTTTAGAGGCATTAAGTCTTGCTGAGTACCCTTAGGGTCTCACACGATAAATTATTGGTTCAGATGAACAAGTACCCTCGCAGGACGGATATTGGGTGGAAGAGGCTATTGATGTGGGCAACGATTGTTCGGTGTAGAGATTACGGGAACGGGGATCCATGAGATCTGTGGGCGGGATGTGCTTATTTCTATGGCATCTTATGCCGATTTGCTTCTTATCCGTACTCGAACTTTGTTTGCCGCTTCCGCATGATACTCTGATGTGTGATGTATGAGGAATTATCCTAAAATATTAGATCTATCTAGGTCATTTGAATCTTGCCGTATGGCGTTGCTATATTTTCCTTTCTTTCTAGATGGTATGGCTCTGATGTACTCTTGTATGGTGGCTTGCATACATACTCATTTGTGTATGTATTTGATCCCTTTGCCTGCCGATTACGCCGCCCGTACAGGTCCCGATGAATTGGAAGTGGTTGGGACGGCCGAAAGGTCTACCCGTGAGTGGCTTTTTGGGGCCCCACCGTACTATTTCAACCACTACCGTTCGTCCAGGCTTGTAGCTAGGAGCGTAATTCACCGAGGTAGTTACAGTTATCCCATATCTCGGATGACTATTGGCGAGCTTATCATATCTCAAATCTATATCTCATATCTACATGTCGAATCAGATCTCTCAGCGGTTAGCCCTATTATCATATCCCAAAACTTAATCTCGGATCTATATCTCGGATCCATATCAAAGGCAAATTAACATTATCACACCAAATCAAGTCATATTGTGGCAAACAGATAACTCGGATTTGAGTCATATACCTCGGATTTGAGTCATATACCTCGGATTTGAGTCAGATGACTCAGGTTTGAGATGTAAGTCAAAATTGAGTAAAGTAACTCGGATTTGGAATGAGATAACTCGGATTTGAGTCATATACCTCGGATTTGAGTCATATACCTCGGATTTGAGTCATATACCTCGGATTTGAGTCAGATGACTCGGATTTGAGATGTAAGTCAAAATTGAGTAAAGTAACTCGGATTTGAGTCATATACCTTGGATTTAAGTCATATACCTCGGATTTGAGTCAGATGACTCAGATTTGAGATGTAAGTCAAAATTGAGTAAAGTAACTCGGATTTGGAATGAGATAACTCGGATTTGAGTCATATACCTCGGATTTGAGTCAGATGACCCAGATTTGAGATGTAAGTCAAAATTGAGTAAAGTAACTCGGACTTGGAATGAGATAACTTGGATTTGAGTCATATACCTCGGATTTGAGTCATATACCTCGGATTTGAGTCAGAGGACTCAGACTTAAGACATAAGTCAATTTTGAGTAAAATAACTCGGATTTGGAAACAGATGACTCGGATCATAACTTACCCGAAGAGGTTAAAAGAGCAGTGCCCAATAAGTCCAGAACTCATAACTTACCCGAAGAGGTTAAAAGAGCAGTGTCCAATAAGGCCAAAACTCATAACTTACCCAAAGGGGTTAAAAGAGCAGTGCCCAATAAGGCCAGAACTCATCACTTACCCAAAGGGGTTAAAAGAGCAGTGCCCAATAAGGCCAGAGCTCATAACTTACCCAAAGAGGTTAAAAGAGCAGTGCCCAATAAGGCCAGAACTCATAACTTACCCAAAGAGGTTAAAAGAGCAAAGGCCCAATAAGGCGAACTCATAACTTACCCAAAGAGGTTAAAAGAGCAAAGGCCCAATAAGGCCGGAACTCATAACTTACCCAAAGGGGTTAAAAGAGCAAGGCCAATAAGGCCGTAGCTCATAACTTACCCAAAGGGTTAAAGAGCAAAGGCCCAATAAGGCCAGAACTCATGACTTGCCCAAAGGGGTTAAAAGAGCAGTGCCCAATAAGGCCAGAACTCATAACTTTCCCAAAGGGGCTAGGACCAGTGCCCAAGAAGGCCAGAAGTCCAAAAAATTACCCAAAGGGGTTATGACCAGTGCCCAAGAAGGCCAGAAGTCCAAAAACTTACCTAAAGGGGTTATGACCAGTGCCCAAGAAGGCCAGAAGGCCAAACACTTACCCAAAGGGGTTATGACCAGTTCCCAAGAAGGCCAGAAGTCCAAAAACTTACCCAAAGGGGTTATGACCAGTGCCCAAGAAGGCCAGAAGGCCAAAAACTTACCCAAAGGGGTTATGACCAGTACCCAAGAAGGCTAGAAGTCCAAAAGCTTACCCAAAGGGGTTATGACCAGTTCCCAAGAAGGCCAAAAGTCCAAAAACTTACCCAAAGGGATTATGACCAATTCCCGAGAAGGCCAAAAGTCAAAAATTTGCCCAAAAGGGTTATAAGCAGTGCCCAAGAAGGCTAGGAGTCAAGAAAATCACCCAAAAGGATCATAAGACATAGAGGTATACAACCAAGGTACGATAAGTTGAAAAACAACTCTGGGAATATTTACAATTAAAGTCTATGCGCGACTCTACGAGTCCCACATAGACTCGGGGACTAATGTCGGGGATATAACCCCAAGTACCCCAGAGTTGGTCTATAAATAAACTAATAAGAGACATGAATAAAGGAAAGAATATTTTGATAAGAAGATATTAAGTCAAATAGAAAAGGGAAAAGACAAGAAAGAGCAACTGGGCCGAGTAGGGGCAATCTCGGCCCAGTCCACACTCTCCATGGCCGAACTGAAGAAAGAGAAACAACCCCAGTGGGCCGAATTACCCCCAGCCGGCCCACCACGGGACATCACACCTCTTCCAGCTCGGGCCAGCACCTTCAACCTGGATAGGTAGAGAGAATAAGCCGGCTGGGCTACAACCAGTCTGGGCCGACTATGGGGAAACCCGGCTGGGCCACCCAGGAATTTGGCTGGGCTGCTTCCTCTCCCCAGGCCGAGTTAGTTCTTCCCCTCGAAGTTTCTATATCCAAAGCACCTAGGCCGAATCAGCTCACTCCATGCGCCCTTTTATCTATCCCCGGATGAACCTTCAACCTCCACGACAGCACGCCGTCAAGCCAGGACAAGCTCCTCAAGAACCGCGCCAGTCTTGAGACGCTAGTGGCTCAGACTGGCACATGCGATACGGAATATGCCTTTGGCATCTAGGAATATGCTGAGGAATATGCCTTGGCATCTCCAAAGATGTCAAGGCATATGCTGAGCATCTCCAGAAGATGCCTGGAATATGATGAAGAGATGCCAATCGTAGGGAACAAGATTTGTCCTCTGGGCTCTCCTTTATAAAGAGCACCAGGAGGATCGTTCAAAGGGGAGGCCCGAGAGGGGCTCTTCCCCTCTCTGCTCAATAGGATCCCTTCTTCTTCTTCTTCCTCCAATCTCACGGAGAGATCTAGATAGAGGTATAGGAGATACAGCTCAAGGAGCATGATTGTAGCCACAAGTATGGCAAGATTATAAGAGATTAGATGTATAGAATGAAGTGTTATCTCCACTTGAGAGTCTCAATCCTAGATGCATTGTATTTCTCTTTGTTCATACGAGTGTGGTCTTCACTGCATCATCCCTCCCCGGATTCCTCCACGTCCATCGGCCCCAACTTTATCCTACCCATGGCATATACCGTGATACCACCACGACAAATGGCGACGGTCTCCCCTCTCCGGGAAGGAATTCCCCCAGCAGAAATCTGTCTACCGGAGAGATCTTTCTCTCTCGGTGTTTTCCGCCCCCCAGAGGTTGTAGAAATCTATATGTGGCCGCTCCCCTAGCCTTAGGGTTTCGTAGGGAAGATATAGGCGAAGGGGCAGAGTCAGGAGCTAGGCAGGTGTGCCACACCTGCCCTTGGCACGGCCCAGGAGGGACTCGCGCCTAGGGGGTGTGGGCCCCCTACGGCCCCTCTTCGCTCCTCCTTCTGGCTTCCTCAATCTTCTAGAAAATTAATATTTTCCCATATTTTTCTGGTATTTTTATGATCTTCGCGAAATTGCACTGAAACGCCTTCTTTTTCATCAGAATCCAGACTCCGGCAGTTCATCCTCCAAGAATCATCCAACATGCATAAACAGATGAAAATCCATAAGTAATACCTCATAATAAGACATATATCAATGAATAGAGGTAAATTATGATATAGAGAGGTGATGGCGTATCATATTTCCATTCCGAGTTTTAGTTGTTATTTGTGCATAGGTGTGGAAAACTGGATTCATCAAAAACTAGGGCTAGAGTATTATACTAGTTATCACCCGATCACATTGTCGCAATCACCCGGTCACATTATATTCCATCCGAAAAAATTATGGTGTCTACCATTTTTTGGTATGTGGGAAATATGAGCTCTACATTATTATACTAGTAAGTTTTACAAGGAAAAACATATACATATAGAAAACTCCATTGATAAAAGAGATTCATGAAGCACTTATGCAACATAAATCTTATTTCTAAGCCATCACATATCCATATTGGTTGAACATAACGAGCAGCACGGGGTGGGTGCACCAAAGTCCAGAGACACTACAGAGAAATGAATACGCCGACGCCGAGTCCTATCGGCGTAGTCCCTAAATCCGTCGGCGGGAGGGCTGACTCCCTGGCTCGGCATATGGCCGTCGGCGACATGACCTCATAGGCGTGGGCCCGACGGCTCCTGGCTAAGATATGGCCGCTTGCAGACCCCGTAGGCGAGCCCTCTTCGCCGGTGTATATATCTTTGTCGTCAGCGTAGACCGTATGGGTTCCACCTAGATGACTAACGGCCGTTTTGGCTACGCCAACGGCTTTGCTTTTTTTTAACATTTTTGAATTGCTTAACTTGTTAATCTCATAGGGACATTTTAAATTCTAAGTACACTTAGTCTCAAGTCAAATTGCACAATTAGTCAAACTTCTCAATCGGTCATCCATCCTAATACTACTCATTTCAAAGACGCTTAACTTCTTCATTCCTTCCACATGAGCTTCCGACAAAGAAACTAGAACTTGTTGTAAATATTATCATATCAATCCTATTAACCATTAGACTATAATGTTAGACATCTTTATTTTTTTACATTCCATACAATTATTTGAGTAAACAACAATGAATAAGTAATAATAATCTTGAATTCAAATAAAAATAAAATAAATTTTATTTATTTTGCTTTTTCATTTAAATTTGAATAATTCATATCTACAAATCCGTAAAACGCAATTCGACAAATAATATATCCAAATCGATCAGAAAAATGAGAGGAATCCAAATATGACATCCCTATCATATATTTAATTATATATCATAACTTTTAAATATTAGACCAACCGAAACTATGTCATGATTCATGAAACACCCGGTTTTTGGCACTCGAAAAATAGAAAATGGTTTTTTGGTGCGACAAAAAGGAAACTTGCATTAGATTTCTAATTAAATAGCATATTATGAATCTAAAAATGATTTTTACAAAAAATCACCAGTATTATATCATGTACCTATAGTTCAAATCTAACTCACTTCCTATCGATTCTGCAGGAATTTGTCTTTTTTACGAGGGGTGGATGGAAAGGTTTGAGATAGCTCAGTTGGAAAATTTTCCATTAAAAGTGGTCTAGTATTTTTTTAAATATGGGTTGGTATCATTTTGAAACTTTTATTTGGTGGTTGCTTCACAAAACACCTAGTTTTTTGCACTCGGAAAATGAAAAATGGCTTTTTGGTGCGACGAAAAGAAAAACTTCCTCCAGCAACATTGTTCATCATCCCATGATATACATTAGTGCATAATATGGGCACACTAGCGCAAACTATATCATGATTCTAGCAACAACATTGGTCATTTGACATGAAATCCAGAAAACCTCGATTGAGACATGTCATTTTGTGAAGGTTTTTTTGAGACACAATCAATATACCAAGTTTGGTATTTTTCCATGCAACTATGTCACATAATATGACACCATGCGAAGGTTTTGCATTGTTTCGATCGTTTTTGAAATTTTTATGCCTGTTTTAAACTATCATCAAACTTTCTAAATCGAGGGGATGCAGATTCTTAGCTCGGGGCTAAGCCTCACTAAACTTGCATTATAGCTCTGATGAAATAGCATATTGTAAACCTAAAAATGATTTTTACAAAAAATCATGAGCATCATATCATGTACCTGTAGTTCAAATCTAACTCATTTCCTACCGATTCGGCAGGAATTTGTCTTTTTTACGAGGGATGGACGAAAAGGTTTAAGATACCCAGGTTGGGAAATTGTCCATTCAATATGGTCTAGTATTTTTGAAAAATGTGGTATTAGCATTTTGAAACTTTTATTTGGTGGTTGTTTCACAAAACACCCCGTTTTTTGCACTCGGAAAATAAAAAATGGCTTTTTGGTGCGACGAAAAAGAAAACTTCCTCCTGCAACATTGTTCACCATCCCATGATACACATGCGTGCACAATATGGGCACATTATCGCTAACTATACCACGATTCTAGCAATAACATTGGTCATTTAACCTAAAATCCAGAAAACCTCGATTGAGATAGGTCATTTTGTGAAGATTTTTTTGAGACACAATCAATATACCAAGTTTGATATTTTACCATGCAACTATGTTACATAATATGACACCACGCGAAGATTTTGCATTGTTTCGATCTTTTTGAATTTTTTATGCATGTTTCAAACTATCGTCAAACTTTCTAAATCGAGGGGAATGAAGATTCTTAGCTTGGGGATGAGCCTTACTAAACTTGCATTAGATCTCTGATGAAATAGCGTATTGTAAACCTAAAAATGATTTTTTTAAAAAATCATGAGCATCATATCATGTACCTGTAGTTCAAATCTAACTCATTTCCTACCGATTAGGCAGGAATTCATCTTTTTCACAAGGGGTGGAAGGAAAGGTTTGAGATACCCCGGTTGGGAAATTATCCATCCAATATGGTCTACTATTTTTGAAAAATGTGGTATTATCATTTTGAAACTTTTATTTGGTGGTTGTTTCACAAAACACCTCGTTTTTTGCACTCAGAAAATACAAAATGGCTTTTTGGTGCGACGAAAAGGAAAATTTCCTCCCGCAACATTGTTCACCATCCCATGATACACATGCATGCACAATATGGGCACATTATCGCAAACTATACCGCGTTTCTAGCAATAACATTGGTCATTTGACCTAAAATCCAGAAAACCTCGATTGAGATAGGTCATTTTGTGAAGGGTTTTTTTGAGACACAATCAATATACCAAGTTTGGTATTTTTCCATGATACTATGTCAAACAATATGACACCACGCGAAAGTTTTGCATTGTTTCGATCTTTTTTGAAATTTTTTATGCCAGTTTCAAACTTGAAGGGAATATGCCCTCAGAGGCAATAATAAAGTGTTTATTATGTGTATTCCAAGTATATGGTAGATGTTTATTTTGCATGCTATAATTGTATTAATACGGAAACATTAATACATGTGTGTTTAATAAACAAATAGAAAGTTCCTAGTTATGCCTCTCTCATAAACTAGTTCGTTGATTAACAAGATGATCACAGTTTCCTGATCATAGACATTGGATGTTGTTAATAACGAGATCACAACATTAGTATA
This sequence comes from Avena longiglumis, assembly GCA_030063025.1. Taxonomy (NCBI): domain Eukaryota; kingdom Viridiplantae; phylum Streptophyta; class Magnoliopsida; order Poales; family Poaceae; genus Avena; species Avena longiglumis. The sequence goes on from CP125976.1 coordinate 129,125,686, forward strand.
ATGGTGTGATGAACATTCATCCGAAGTATAGCATTACGATCAAAGTCATTGAGTTTATATTGCTATAAACAACTTACGAAGTGATCCTAATCCTTAGACCATGAGATCATGTCAATCACTAACACCGGAAGAGTTTCTTGTTGACATCAAACGTCACACTGTAACTGGGTGATTATAAAGATGGCTTCAAAGCTACTAAAGTGTTATGTTGAGAATCATGGACCAAGAGTGGAATTTGTTCATCCCAATGACGGATATATATACTATGGGCCCTCTCGGTGATATCACATTGGTTAGCTTGCAAGCAAGTGATTTGATCACTAGAATGTTATATCACAGGAACGAGAAAAGAGTGCATGTCAGTAATGAGATCAAACTAGGTATGGAGATACTGATGATCGAATCTCGTACATGTAATATATCGTGAAACAAAGGGATTAAGATAAAAGCGTAAAAGGTTCCAACGATCACAGGGAAGTCATCGTTGGATGTGTGGGAGTCGGTATGGATCTCCAGGTCCCGCTACTGATTATTGATCGGATAAGGGTCTCGATCATGTCCGCATTATTCGTGAACCGTAGGGTGACACACTTAAGGGACACTGACATACAGTTGGAGCAAATGTTTCATGCCGAAAGAATAAACAAGCGCAGGAATTTATTTCACTAGATACTGAAACAGGTTTTCGGGTGAAATTGCATAAAGAGGTTATGCATGTGAAATAGAATTATAGCAAGGGGTTATTTGTGAATGTTTTCATTAAAGTAATTGACAAATTATGAATAAAATAAAAGAGTTTTATTTAATGAGAGTTTGCATTAAATTTGATGGAAATTTAATGGCAAGTTTGAGTGGGATTTTGAGTGGAGGGATTTGAATGGATTTTTGTGAGTGGAGTGTCCACCCACATGAATGAAGGAGGGGAGGGGGCTGTAGGGGTTCGTAGCATGGAAAACAAAAAATTTCTATCGAATACAAACAAACAAGCCAAGATCTATCTACTATATTGTAGCAACGAGTCGATGGAATAACTTACCCTCGAAGATTCCAAAGTGTTTAACGAGAGCGGATTCTCGTGGGTGATGTAGTCGTACTCTTTCCGATCTCAAGATCGTGTAGACGATCCTTCCTGCAAGGCGTTAAAGCGCCACGCAATCGGTCACACGCTCGGTTCTCGACGAAGACCTTCCTCTCCTTGTTCCAAAGAAAAGGAGGTTGTAGCACTCTCATGATTCCCAAAGACAACCAAGTGGTACCTAAGTATAGGGAAATCCGCAGGCTTCGCTTTAAGCCGGAGCGAGTATGGTGGAGTATGAGAAGGCTATTAGTGGTCTATAGATTAGACACACCAATTAGAAGGCTCTAAACCGCAGGCTAAAGCAATTAGAAGCTCTAAACCAAACGGCTCTAAACCAGATTAGAGGATATGAACTTGTGTGTTTTGAGGAGGCCCCACCTCCTTTTATAGGTGGAGGGGCCAAGGCCAGGAGGGAGGAGTCCCTCCCAACTCGGCCTAGCTTGGCCGGCTTGGAGGAGAGGGACTCCTCCTCCAAGTTGGTTTCAACCTCCTCTTGCTTGTTTCCCACAGTTTCTGTTTCCCAGCTTCTGTTTTCCACAGTTTCTGTTTTAGCCGTTTGACTTTCAAACCGGCTTGACTTTTCAGTTTTGGAACAACAAGAACACTTAGTACATGATGCAATCATTCAATGACACATTCATGTACCCTCCCCCGAGTGCCTGGACAATCCGAAACCTTCTAGAACATTCCCGATGAAAACACTAATCATTCCCGAACTCCGAAACGGGACTTTCCTTATATGAATCTTATTCTCCGGACCATTCCGGATCACCTCGTGATATCCCGGATCCCATCCGAGACTCCGAACAACATTCGGTCTCTTTCTCATAATACCATAACTACTCAAAACAATGTCGAATCCTTAAGTGTGTCTCCCTACGGTTCGTGAATTATGCGGACATGATCGAGACACTTTGTAACTACCTTGGTGAATTACGCTCCTAGATACAAGCCTGAATGAGTGGTAGTGGTTGAAATAGTACGGTGGGGCCCCAAAAGCCACTCACGGGTAGACCTTTCGGTCGTCCCAACCACTACCATCTCAACGGACTGTCAGACGGCGAATCGGCGAAGGGATCAAATACATACACAAATGAGTATGTATGCAAGCCACCATACAAGAGTACATCAGAGCCATACCATCTAGAAAGAAAGGAAATTATAGCAACGCCATACGGCAAGATTCAAATGACCTAGATAGATCTAATATTTTAGGATACTTCCTCATACAACACACATCAGAGTATCATGCGGAAGCGGCAAACAAGTCCGAGTACGGATAAGAAGCAAATCGGCATAAGATGCCATAGAAATAAGCACATCCCAACCACATATCTCACGGATCCCCGCTCCCGGAATCTCTACACCGAACGATCGTTGCCCACATCATCCCTCTTCCACCCAAAGATCCGTCCCGCGAGGGTACCTGCTCATCTCGAACCAATAATTTATCGTGAGACCCTAAGGGTACTCAAGAAGTCTTAATGCCTCTAAAGGGGACACAACCTGGGTGACGAATTGCAAAAGATAAACCCTAGCAATTCTACAGATACTGCTAACCATCCTCCTAACCAATGATAGGCGGATGTCCGTGAATTAAGGACAACAGCTTATAAGAATTTCATCGATCCATCCTCCTCCTCGCTACCAACGAGGAAGCGGACGAACAACCCCATCCGTTGGCAATTTTATTAACCATTCCATGAGTGTTGCACTATTTACTAGTCAAATTACTTAGTCGATTAAAGTGGTACTTTAGTTATGCTTGTCTATGATCGAGAAACTGCTCAAGTCGTCCATAACCGCGGACACGGCCGTAAAGTTTTACCCGCCGGGTGCACCAATAGCAACACACGCCGATCAACCTCGAAAACCAAATCAAAACCCAACGAGGCCTTCACGACAAAGCAATCACAAGATTCGAAATATTTCGTGGGCCACCCCATTGAGTAGACCCAAGAAGTTAGCCGACTTGAGACGGACTCAAGGTTTGCGTCAATGGTCAGAAACGACTAGGAACCCGAAAGTGTGGCTGGGCTTGTCGATCACCGAAAACATTCCGCTTACCTAAACAAGACAGTGTGCTCCTCGCACAAACGTAATAAACGAGTATGGCATAAGCAGATAGTAAATAAAACCTCAAACTAGTTTGTGGCCCCAAGAAATAAGACGGAATCAAGCTCGCCTGGGGTCCCATATACCTCCGGATGTGGATAGCGAAAATAATCTCGAACAGGAATCAAGTACTCGGGGTCTTACGGACACAAGTGAGCAGGAAAAACCAAATAGCGATGTTGCTCACCGGTGCCACTTTCTTTAGTTATCCCATTACTACTCAAAGTTAAGTTGTTTAGGTACCTCGTTATCCAACAGACTCACAAACCCTACACATGTTGTTCTACTGCATGGCTCAAACAACTCCGTAGTAAGGGCTCATGGGATGGAGGAACAAGCTCGGTGGGGTTTAAAAGTAAAGGCTATGCAATACTTGGGATTCAATTTGATGCAATCGCGACTCAATGATGCAAGAATAAGATAGAGGCAATAGGTACTGTATGTATGCAAGCATGTGGAAGTGCTTGCCTGGCAACTCAGTTGAAGCGAGAGACGGATCTGGGTAGTGCTCCTGGTTCTCTTGGTATATCCCCTGCTCAGTGTCTATCCGAGAAAAACCAAACAAACAAGGCCAACATGAATATAGAGCACAAGAATGTGAATAAAATGCGACAAGCAATCAATCATGCCATGATGAATGATGCACAAGTTACATGGCAATAAGTAGCATGGAATGGGTGAGGTGTGGAAGACAGGAAATAACATTTTAATGAGGTTTTGGATCACATCTGTTGCCATAATAGTTGTTGTACCCTATATTTTTATATGATGCATGCTGCAATTGAAGTCATGGATAGCATAAACAGAAAGGTCTCGTCGAGCTGATCATTTTAGACATATCATTTGCTAAATTTGGAATTATAAATCAAAAGTTATTAATTATTTAAGTTCCAGTGGCATTTGTTGTAATTTGATTCAACTTGGAATTTAAAATGTGCAAAAGGCAATTTGAATAGCATATCTGAAATCCTCACATTTTTCTGGTCCAGAAACATATATTATTTGTATTATTTGAAAAATATGAATTTAATTTTATTTTAAGTCAAAATTAATTAATTAGGGTCAAAGTCAAAGTTTGACTAAATAATTTGATTCTGAAAATATTTGAATAAGGATTTGAATTATAATTCAAAAACTGAACATTTTTCATATAAGGTTTGAATTCAAATTCCAAACCAGGAATAAGTTATGAATTCAATTAAATGTGAACAGATTTGAATTTGAACTAATTTGAATTTATTTGCAAAGATTTTGAATTTAGAAACGCAGGCAGATTTCGGGCTTTTTTCTACTCTCGTGACGGATCTACTCACAGCGGTGAGGTGGGGTCGGATCTCGGGCTGCCACGCACGCAGAACCTTTGCACTCGTAAGCCTAGCCGAGGCAATCGACGCAGGGTCCGGTGGTCTAACGGCCGCGGCGCGCTATCTAGCGGCGACACGTGGGCGATCCAAGGACCGCGGGTGGAAAACAGGAAAGCTGAGGACCCTTTTGCAAAAGCTCGCAGTGCAGCGGGTCTAGGGGTTTTGCGCGGTTTAAAAGGGAAGGGCCTATCCGCAAACGGGCCGGGCCGCCGCCGGCCGAACGGCGCCATGCGCGCGGATCTGGCCGGACTTGGTGGACGATGGCGACGCATCCGGCGCGTTTCAGACGTTGACGCCAAAACAGAAACTGGAGGGGGCAGTACAGTCTACAAGTTTCATCTAGGGCGCAACGACGGGGGAGGGCTGTGCTGGCCGGTATTCGTCGAGGAACAGAGGCGGTTCGACGGCTGCAGACGCGTCGCAGCGCACGGAGGCGTGGATCGGGCGCAGCACGCCGCACGCAGTGTTCGGCAGGCGGCGCTACGGTGCACTAGGGGGACGGGGGACATGTCGGGGAGGAAGAGGGGCTTACCAGGGGCTCGCTGGTGGGGTTGGTTGCAGGCGGTGTGATCGTCGAGGAGGTCGGCGGGTGCTTCGTGCTCGCGGCCATGGCGGCGGCGCGACGATCCTCCGGCGAGCCGGGCGATCTCCGTACCTCACGGGCGGGAAGCGGCGCAGCCTCGGTGCTCCTCGCTGTCTCGGGTGCCTGAGCGAAGGGAGGCGGAGGCCGATCTAGGGTTTAGATGGCATGTGGAGAGGGTGCTCGTTGGGGAGGAAGAAGGAGGCCTGGGAAGAAGAGAAGCTGGGGATCTGGGAAGGCTAGAGGGGGTAAGGATAAGAACGAAAAGCGGTGTAGATGGATGGGCTGGGGCTTGAGGGCAGGTCGGCTCGACGCCACCTTGTCCTTCCTCACGTGCTCGGCAGGGCCAGGGGGCAAGCTGGGCACGGCTAGCAGCCAGGTAGGGCCAGGGGAATGCAGGTGGGCCAGGGTAAGGGAAGCTCGGGGTGGAACCAGCTGGAAAAGGCTCGGCATGGAAGAAAAAGGAGGGGGTGGGGTACGTTTAGGGTTTTGCATAGAGGGGATATGGTAGATTAGGGTTTTAGAGAGAGAGAGAGATGGTGAATTAGGTTTTCTTTGATTCATGCATGCTCCAATTAAAGACCAAGCAAGATCAAAAGAGAAGAGGTAGGGAGAAGGATGGGGTTTAGGCTATGCTCACACATGATCACATGTGTATGCATGGAGTATGGTGATTAGGGTTTAGCTTAGGGGGATAGAGAGGTAGATGGTGTGGTGAAGGATTCTACAAGCCAAAACAAGTTTAAGCAAAGGAGAGGTGATCCATGCAAGCAAAGCCAAATAACATTCCAAAGTCAAGAAAAAGGTGGCACTTGCATGGCCCATGCAAACAATAATTGCCATGTAGTTATATTGTGAAAACAACATTAAATCATGTGGCACTATTCCTTGCATTCCCAAAAGGTGGGCAAAGGCCAAGCAAAAGATTATGGGTGGAATCCAACCAACCAACATGAGCTAGAGGTAACTCAAATAAAATGCCAAGCTCATATTAATTGGATGGTGGATTTATAAGGTGGTGAAAGAAAGGTGGTGGAGTTATTAAGAGATATGCCCCCAAATCAACTTGGGCATTTAACAATATATTAAGAACCAAATACAATATCAAGAGGCAACTACAATTAATAATGCACATGAGATAAGAACCAAACAAGAAAGGGTTTTATATGATGCTCAAATGCAAGGTGGCATGATGACATGAGCATGACATGATGATGATGCAACAATTGTATGTTGGAAGTGGCCCTTTATTACTAGAACAAGTAGCATTACGGTGTGTTAGACAACCGGGATGCTACAACTCCCCACTAAACAGAATCTCCCGAGATTCTAGGAAGAAGAAGAAGACACAAAGAGAGAAGGATGGTTGGCACGGAGTTCATCTTCACGCTCCCATGTGGCTTCATCAATGTAATGGTGTGACCACCGCACCTTGCGTAACTTGATGGACTTGTTGCAGTCCTTCTTTCTGGGTCTCAAGGATTTTGGTGGGGTGTTCTTGATAAGATAGTTCTTCTTGGAGATCGATTAGCTCATGATCCACGGTCCGCCGGGATCTTTGAAGCACTTCTTGAGCTGAGATGTGGAAAACATCATGGACTTTGAGTTTTTCCGGAGCTCGGGGCATAAGCAACTTCTCCTCTTCTACCACGAACCTTGAAAGGACCGATGTATCTAGGAGCCAACTTTCCTTTGATACCAAAGCGGTGTGTACCTCTCATGGGAGTGACACGAAGGTAGACGAGATCACCAGGCATACACCATGTCCGGTAAGCTTCCTGTCATAATTGCTCTTCCGACGACTTTGAGCAATTTTCGGGTTCCGAATGATATGCACCTTCCTCCGCACGAGTTACGATGTCGTGGCCAAACCAGATTCTTTCTCGCACCGACCAACCAATCGGAGTTCTCGCACTTGCGACCATAGAGAGCCTCAAATGGTGCCATCTTCGACTCTTTCTCGAAGTCGTTGTTGTAGGAGAATTCAGCATATGGAAGGCATTCCTCCCACTTCATGCCAAAAGAGATGACGCAGTTCAAGCATATCCTCCAATCTGATTGATCCTTTCCACTTGCCCTTGCGATCGAGGGTGGTAAGTGCTGAAGTTCAACTTTGTTCCCAAAGCATTTTGGAAACTTTCCGAACTTTGAGGTGAAGATGCTCCCACGATGCGAAATGATTTCAAGTGGAACCCCATACAGAGACAATGCTGTTGATATAGAGCTCAGCCAACTGAATTCCAGAAATTGTTTCCTTGACTGGGAAGAAATGAGCCACTTTAGAAATCCTGTCGATGACAACAAAAATTGCATTGTTGCCCTTCTGTGACCTTGGAAAACCAGTTATGAAGTCCATCTCTACTTTCTCCCATTTCCATTCCGGAGGTTTCAATGGCTGTAGAAGACCGAACGGTTTCTGATGGACAGCCTTGACTCTGCGACAGACATCACATTCTGAGACATACTTTGCACAATACCGCTTCAACCTGTGCCACCAAGATTGTGTTTTCAAGTCCATGTACATCTTTGTGCTGCCAGGATGGATACAAAGATCCGAATCATGCGCCTCCTTGAGAACTTGCTCTCTCAGACCCGGGTAGTTTGGAACAAACATCCGGTGCTCAAAGAACAGCGTGCCTTGATCATCCACGTGGAAGGACTCATACTTCGGAAGCTCAAGTTTAGAGATGAGCTTTTGGTGCGGATCACCAAGTCGACGAGAGCGAATCTTTTCTTCCAAGAGAGGAGTAGCCAAGGTTCAGAGATGCCCTTGTTCCACAATTCCGTGTTGAGTGACGGAATTCCTCGCACAAGAGAGGTTGTTGCTCTTCCACCATGAGGTTGTTAACATAAGCTTTACGGCTAAGCGAATCTGCCATCACATTGGCTTTGCCCGGAGTGTAGTTGATGGTAACATCAAAGTCATTGATTGCTTCAATCCATCTTCTCTGCCAAGGTTGAGATCAGCTGAGTGAAGATATACTTCAAACTCTTGTGGTCCAAAAGATCTCACAACGGTTACCAAGCAAGTAGTGCCTCCATAGCTTCAAAGCAAAGACAACTGCCGTAGCTCAAGGTCATGTGTGGGATAGTTGATCTCATGCGTCTTCAATCGACGAGAAGCATAAGCAACCACTGTTTCTCTTGCATAAGGACTGCACCCAATCCTTGCAAAGAGGCGCCAAAATATCTGGAAAGGCTTAGAGGTATCCGGAGGAACCAAGATGGCGTGGAAGTGAGCTTCTCTTTGAGTGTCTCAAAACTTGATTGACACGCAGGAGTCCATGTGTACTTTCTTGAGAAGATCGGTAAGAGGCTTCGCTATCTTCGAGAAGTTCGAACGGCGACGGCAATAGCTAGCCAAACCAAGAAAACTCCGCACTTCTTTGACATTAGCAGGTGGAAGCCATTCAACAATTGTCTTCACAGTTTCCGGGTTGACGGCAATGCCCTTGGCAGAGATAACATGACCAAGATAGGTTACTTCAGGCAGCCAAAACTCACACTTTGAGAACTTTGCATACAAGCGGTTCTCACGAAGCTTGTTTAGGACACACCACAGGTGTTCTTCATACTCCTCCTTAGACTTGGAATAGACCAGAATGTCATCCAGATAGACCACCACGAACTTATCAAGGTACTCCATGAAAACGGAGTTCATCAGCCTCGAGAAGGTAGCAGGTGCGTTGGTGAGACCGAAAGACATGACCGTGTACTCATACAGGCCATAGAGGGTGGTGAAAGCTGTTTTGGGCACATCTTCTTTGCGAATCTTGATTTGGTGATAACCACTTCTCAAGTCCAGCTTAGAGAACACCACAGCTCCTGCTAGCTGATCAAAAAGATCATTTATGCGCGGAAGAGGATATTTGTTCTTGATGGTTTTAGCATTGAGAGCCCGGTAGTCAACACAGAGTCTATCGGTCCTGTCACGCTTCTTCACAAAGATTGTTGGGCTACCCGAGGAAGAAGTACTGTGTTGAATGAAACCCAACTTCTCTTGTTCATCAAGTTGTCGTTTGAGTTCAGCCAACTCAGAAGGACCCATTTTATAATGCCGCTTGGAGATAGGAGCCGTTCCAGGTTCAAGCTCAATCACAAACTCAACCTCACGATCCGGAGGCATACCCGGCAACTCTTCAGGAAAGACATCTGGGAACTCACGGACCACCCGTACACTCTGAATAGCTTGCATAGCATCATCATTCAGAGCCGCCAAAGAGAAGAGCTGGACAGCAGGAGACAGACTTGGAGAAAAGACTATATGGCCTTCCGAATCTTCGTAGAAACCGAAGCTGCTCAAGACAATCAATCACAGCTGCATTTGCCGTCAACCAATCCATGCCCAAGATGACATCAATGTCAGAATTTCCCAGAACAATTAAGGAAGCCGAGAACGAAGAGCCACCAATCTCAATTTGATTGCCATGACTGATCTTAGATGCTATCATATTTGCTCCAGGCGAAAGAACCATTAACTTCTTAAGGATAGGATCCATTGCTAACTCGTTCTCATTTGCAAACTTGTGAGAAACAAAAGAATGTGATGCACCAGAATCAAACAAAACTCGTGCAGGGACTGAGTTAACGGAAAGCATACCCATCACAACCTGTGTGCATGCTCGCTTGAGCGGCGTTGACGCAGCTGGCACGAAACCGTGAGACCCGGGCTTGGTGTTGATGTTGAGAGCCCGAGGTGGTGCACGAACCAAAGGAGAGCTTGTTGCATCTTGGCGGGGTGGAGGGAGAGCTTTGTTCTTCAAACGGATTCAGCTTGGGATGTCCATGATCTCCACATGTGAAACAAGCACCATGTGGACGTGGAGCAGTAGCTGGGACTCCGCCAGCGCCTGTAGTGGTGGTTGTAGCCCCTGGGAGCCGCAGTGGTGAAGTTTGGTGACCTTGACGTGAAACTCGCAGGTCTTGGTGGATCCGGGAGCGACGGTGGGGTGTTAGGAACCCACACGCCGCTAGAAGGAGCTTCCATAACTCTGAGCTTGATGCATCCTCGTTGTGTTTCTTGGACTCCTCAAACATTTGCCGCTTGCCTCCTCTTGCGGTGTTGTGTCAGTAGTTCCAGAAATTTGCCGCCTTGCATGTGTGATCGCATACTTGATCGACATTGAGCCCTTGCTGAACCTTTTACGCTTCTTCTTGTCATCGATACCTCATCACCACCATAACGAGAGAGATTCATGAAGTTCTGATATAGGTGTTGACGTTATCATTTCCTTGCTTCAGTTGAGAAAAGCCTCCTTCATCCTTTCCATTACAATCTCTCGAGAAACTGCTTTGAATGCTCCAAGGAACCTCTCCCAAGTTGGTCGGAAACCAAGTGCTTGCCTTCAAGTAGTTCTCCCACCAGAGAGCTGCATCTCCTTTAGAAGGTGAGTAGCACACTTGACCCACTCGCCCGAACATCGCCAGCCTCGACCAACCTTGACATCTCACGCAGCCAATCATCCGCGTCAGGTCGATCGAAACATCAAACCGACGAGGTTGAATTTGAGGAAGCTCTTGATGTCTCCTCGCTTGGGAGGTGGAGGAAGTGGAGCAAACTGCTTTCTCCGACACTCTCCTCAAAGCGCCGGTTCTCTTGCATTGCTGCCAAAGCATTAGCGATGTTTGACAACATGAGCCCAGTTCGAGGTATGTCCTCATCGATGCGGCATGGTGGAGCCATCCTGTCATTGATATAAAACTCAAGTCAAGATTATAATGGAAGATGATAATAATCCAAAATAGTACCAAGATGGAATTAACCAAGATTAAAGGATACAATTTTGAGATGATATTAAAATATCAACAAAGTTCAAAGCACCTAAAAGATATTAAGCATATCGCATCGAAAAGGAGTGTGGTACACAAATATATCAAAGAAAAATTTTCCACAAATTTCGGCATTAAAATACCAATAGATGTGCAAAATTACTTAACGAATCAAGATTAGTGACTCTACCGATTCAATATACAAAAGCGAATGATAAAAGTAGTGGTATGGTCGCGACTCCATCCCGCACTCAAATCGTTACTCCGCACATGAACAAGTGGAACACATATCCTAACCCCTTGTTCTCACGTTGAACCTAAAGATTGGTAACTACGGAAACGAACACCCCAAACAAGATAGCGTCGGATACAAAGAGAAGACAGATTGCGTCGGTTTGCAAAAGCATGTCGGTATGGATTGTACCAACAGTTGATAACCAAAGGCAGATAAGATAACCACTTGGATGCAACAGATAGACAAGGGATTACACACACACACACTCACACACAACCTATGGTACTACGGAAACCCAGAACACGTGAATCCTAGTTTGAATTTTTAGGAGAGGATTGAAAACGTTGCACTTCCTTACCAGAAAAGGGTGGGTGGGTGGGTAAGAAGAAAAGTGGAAGCAGTCCTACTCGCTTTTGTTTTTCCCTAGTATACATAACTACCAAAATATTTGCTAGACCGACAACGACCGCTTGGCTGAAACCACAAGGTCGGGATGGCTCGATACCAATTGTAACTACCTCGGTGAATTACGCCCTAGATACAAGCCTGGATGAGTGGTAGTGGTTGAAATAGTATTGGGGCCCCAAAGCCACTCACGGGTAGACCTTTCGGCCGTCCCAACCACTACCATCTCAACGGGACTTGTACTGAAGTGTAATCCAAAGCGAAGGATCAAATACATACACAAATGAGTATGTATGCAAGCCACCATACAAAAGTACATCAGAGCCATACCATCTAGAAAGAAAGGAAATTATAGCAACGCCATACGGCAAGATTCAAATGACCTAGATAGATCTAATATTTTAGGATACTTCCTCATACATCACACATCAGAGTATCATGAGGCGGCAAACAAGTCCGAAATGCGGATAAGAAGCAAATCGGCATAAGATGCTATAGAAATAAGCACACCCCAACCATAGATCTCACGGATCCCCGTTCCCGGAATCTCTACACCGAACGATCGTTGCCCACATCATCCTCCTCTTCCACCCAAAGATCCGTCTGCGAGGGTACGCTCATCTGAACCAATAATTTATCGTGTGAGACCCTAAGGGTACTCGGCAAGTCTTAATGCCTCTAAAGGGACACAACCTGGGGTGACGCAATTGCAGCAAAAGATAAACCCTAGCCATTCTCTGAGATACTGCTAACCATCCGCCTAACCAATGATAGCGGATGTCCGTGAATTAAGGACAACAATTATAATAGTAATTTCATCGATCCATCCTCCTCCTCGCTACCAACGAGGCGGACGAACAACCCCCATCTTGGCAATTTTATTAACCATTCCATGAGTGTTGCACTATTTACTAGTCAAATTACTTAGTCGATTAAAGTGGTACTTTAGTTATGCTTGTCTATGATCGAGAAACTGTGCAAGTCGTCCATAACCGCGACACGGCTTTGAAAAGTTTTACCGGCCGGGTGCACCAATAGCAACACACGCCGATCAACCTCGGAAAAACCAAATCAAAACCCAACGAGGCCTTCACGACAAAGCAATCACAAGATTCAGAAATATTTCAGGGGGGCCACCCCATTGAGTAGACCCGCAATGAAGTTAGCTGACTTCGAGACGGACTCAAGGTTTGCGTCAATGGCTGTAAACGACTAGGAACCCGAAAGTGTGGCTGGGCTTGTCGATACCGCGAAAACATTCCGCTTACCTAAGCGATGCAAGGTGCTCCTCGCACAAACGTAATAAACAGTAGCATGGCATAAGTACAGGATAGTAAATAAAACCTCAAACTAGTTTGTGGCCCCAAGAAATAAGACGGAATCAAGCTCTGGCTCAGGGGGGTCCCATATACCTCCCGGATGTGGATAGCGCGAAAATAATCTCGGAACAGGAATCAAGTACTCGGGGTCTTACGGGACACAAGTGAGCAGGAAAAACCAAATAGCAAATGTTGCTCACCGGTGCCACTTTCTTTAGTTATCCCATTACTACTCAGGTTAAGTTGTTTAGGTACCTCGTTATCCAACATACTCTCACAAACCCTACACATGTTGTTCTACGACTCGCATGGCTCAAACAACTCCTGTAGTAAGGGCTCATGGGATGGAGGAACAAGCTCGGTGGGGTTTAAAAGTAAAGGCTATGCAATACTTGGGATTCAATTTGATGCAATCGCGACTCAATGATGCAAGAATAAGATAGAGGCAATAGGTACTGTATGTATGCAAGCATGTGGAAGTGCTTGCCTGGCAACTCAGTTGAAGCGAGAGACGGATCTGGGTAGTGCTCCTGGTTCTCTTGGTATATCCCCTGCTCAGTGTCTATCCGAGAAAAACCAAACAAACAAGGCCAACATGAATATAGAGCACAAGCATGTGAATAAAATGCGACAAGCAATCAATCATGCCATGATGAATGATGCACAAGTTACATGGCAATAAGTAGCATGGCATGGGTGAGGTGTGGAAGACAGGAAATAACATTTTAATGAGGTTTTGGATCACATTTGTTGCCATAATAGTTGCTATACCCTATATTTTTATATGATGCATGCTGCAATTGAAGTCATGGATAGCATAAACAGAAAGGTCTCGTCGAGCTGATCATTTTAGACATATCATTTGCTAAATTTGGAATTATAAATCAAAAGTTATTAATTATTTAAGTTCCAGTGGCATTTGTTGTAATTTGATTCAACTTGGAATTTAAAATGTGCAAAAGGCAATTTGAATAGCATATCTGAAATCCTCACATTTTTCTGGTCCAGAAACATATATTATTTGTATTATTTGAAAAATATGAATTTAATTTTATTTTAAGTCAAAATTAATTAATTAGGGTCAAAGTCAAAGTTTGACTAAATAATTTAATTCTGAAAATATTTGAATAAGGATTTGAATTATAATTCAAAAACTGAACATTTTTCATATAAGGTTTGAATTCAAATTCCAAACCAGGAATAAGTTATGAATTCAATTAAATGTGAACAGATTTGAATTTGAACTAATTTGAATTTATTTGCAAAGATTTTGAATTTAGAAACAGACAGATTCTGGGCTTTTTCTACTCAGACGGATCTACTCACAGCCAGTGACAGGTGGGGTCGGATCTGACTGGGCTGCCACGCACGCAGGAACCTTTTTGCACTCAGGTAAGCCTAGCCCGAGGCACTGACGTGTGGGTCCAAGTGGTTCAACGGGGCGCAGCCATCTAGCGTTACGACGGCGATCCGAGGACATGGTGGAAAACAAGAAAGCCGAGGACCCTTTTGCAAAAAATCGCAGCGCCGAGGGCGGGTCCGGGCCGCGGGTTTTAGGAGGAAAAAGGGAAGGGCCTATCTGCAAAAACGGTTTGGGCGCTGTCACTTGCTGAACATGAGCCGCCGGAGGCGGCGGACTTGAACGGCGATGGCGGCCTTGTCCGCGCGTTCAGACGTTGTCGCCAAAACAAAAGCGGGAGGCGGCACGGCTGCAAGTTTCATCTAGGGCGCGACGAGGCGGTGAAACGGTTAAACACGCACGCAGAGGCGATCGCGCTTCACGGTGCACTAGGGGCGGGGACATGTCGAGGAAGAGGGCTTACCAGGCTCACAGGTTGGTGGGTTGAGCGGGGCGGTGATCGTCGAGGAGGCTGGCGGCAGGTAGTCCGGTGCTCACGGCGGGGCGCAGCTCCTGGTGCTCCTCGCTCGTCTCGGGGTGCTCTGGAGCGAAGGGAGGCAGAGGGGCCGATCTAGGGTTTAGATGGCATGTGGAGAGGGTGCTCGTTGGGGAGGAAGAAGGGAGGCCTGGGGGAAGAAGAGAAGCCTGGGGGGATCTGGGGAAGGCTAGAGGCGAGGGGTAAGGATAAGAACGAAAAGGGGGGCAGGTAGATGGCGTGGGGCTTGCGTGGGGGAGGGGCAGGTCGGCTCGACGCCACCTTGTCCTTCCTCACGTGCTCGGCAGGCTGGGGAAGCTGGGCAGCTGCCAGTGGGAGGAGGGCCAGGTGGGCGAGTGGTAAGGGAAGCTCGGGTGGAACCATTTGGAAAAAGGCTCTCAGATGGAAGAAAAAGGAGGGGGTGGGGTACGTTTAGGGTTTTGCATAGAGGGGATATGGTAGATTAGGGTTTTAGAGAGAGAGAGATGGTGAATTAGGTTTTCTTTGATTCATGCATGCTCCAATTAAAGACCAAGCAAGATCAAAAGAGAAGAGGTAGGGAGAAGGATGGGGTTTAGGCTATGCTCACACATGATCACATGTGTATGCATGGAGTATGGTGATTAGGGTTTAGCTTAGGGGGATAGAGAGGTAGATGGTGTGGTGAAGGATTCTACAAGCCAAAATAAGTTTAAGCAAAGGAGAGGTGATCCATGCAAGCAAAGCCAAATAACATTCCAAAGTCAAGAAAAAGGTGGCACTTGCATGGCCCATGCAAACAATAGTTGCCATGTAGTTATATTGTGAAAACAACATTAAATCATGTGGCACTATTCCTTGCATTCCCAAAAGGTGGGCAAAGGCCAAGCAAAAGATTATGGGTGGAATCCAACCAACCAACATGAGCTAGAGGTAACTCAAATAAAATGCCAAGCTCATATTAATTGGATGGTGGATTTATAAGGTGGTGAAAGAAAGGTGGTGGAGTTATTAAGAGATATGCCCCCAAATCAACTTGGGCATTTAACAATATATTAAGAACCAAATACAATATCAAGAGGCAACTACAATTAATAATGCACATGAGATAAGAACCAAACAAGAAAGGGTTTTATATGATGCTCAAATGCAAGGTGGCATGATGACATGAGCATGACATGATGATGATGCAACAATTATATGTTGGAAGTGGCCCTTTTATTACTAGAACAAGTAGCATTACAGGTGTTAGACAACTGGGATGCTACACACTTCTCCGAACAATAACCAATAGAGGAATCTGGAAATTCATATGGCTCCCACATATTTCTACGATTACTTTGCGATCGAATGAACCACTTACATACGATACCAATTTCCCTTTGTCTCACGATAGTTTACTTATCCGAGGTTATGATCGTCGGTATCTCTGCATACCTAGTTTAACCTCGTTACCGATAAGTACTCTTTTCTCGTTCGTGATATGTGATCCTTGTGACCCACATGCTTGCAAGCTAATTGGATGACATTCCACCGAGAGGGCCCAAAGTATATCTATCCGTCATATGGATGGACAAATCCCTCTTGATCCATGTGTTTCAACCAATACTTTCCGAACACTCAATGCCACCTTTATAGCCACCCGATTCACGGTGTGGTGTTTGATGTCATCAAAGCATCCATCCGTAAAGGTGATATGCATGATCTCATGGTCGAAGGAATTAGGTTACTATGAATCATAAAGCATATAGCAATTGAACTATTGAAATGACTTGATCTTTATGCTATGCTTATCTATAGGAGTATGTCCACCATATCATTCTCCTAACGATATGATCTTGTTGTTGATAACATCTCAATGTTCATGATAGGGAAACCACAATCATTAATCAACCAACAAGCTAGTGAAGTATAGAGGCTATACTAGGGACTTCAAATTAAGTTTACAAATCACACAAGTATTAATCTTTCCTTGTTAATACTATTATAGCATGAATGTAAACATTTATCATAAACACAAATATATAATAATAACTATATTCATTATTGCCTCTAGGGCATATCTCCAACAGTCTCCCACTTGCACTAGAGTCATCTAATCTAGATTACATGGTAATATACCGAACACCCATGGCAGTTTGGTGTTGGTCATGTTTTGCCCTCGGGAGAGGTTTAGTCAACGGATCCGCCACATTCAGATCTGTGTGTACTTTGCAAATCTTTATATCCCCATCCCGGATATGTTCTCGAATAGCGTGAAAACGCAGCTTGATATGCTTCAGCTTCTTGTGTGACATTGGTTCTTGCGCATTGGCTATGGCTCCCATGTTATCACAGTAGATAGACATTGGGTCCAAATAAGACTAGGAACCACACCCGCTCTGTAATGAACTCTTTCATCCATATCGCTTCTTGTGAAGCCTCCGGGCAACCATGTATTCCGATTCAGTTGAAGATCTCGCCACAACGCTTGCTTTGCACTCCTCCAAGCTTCGCTGCACCATTCAAAATAAATACGTATCCAGATTGTGATTTAGAATCATCCGGATCGGTGTTCCAACTAGCATCGGTGTAAACATTAACAACGAGTTGTTCATCACCTCCATAAGAAAGAACCATATCCTTAGTTCTACTCAAGTACTTAAGGATGTTTTTGACCGTTGTCCAATGATCCACTCCTGGATCACTTTGATATCTGCTAGTTAAACTAACAGCATATGCAATGTCGGGTCTAGTACATAGCATGGCATACATTAGAGATCCTATGGCTGAGGCATAGGGAGTCTTACTCATCCTTTCTCTATCTTACGCCGATGTCGGACTTTGAGTTTTACTCAAGTTCAGATTGAGCAACATGGGCAAGAACCCTTTCTTGCTTTCTTCCATTCAAACCTCTTTAGAACTTTGTCCAAATATGTACTCTGTGACAATGATATTTGGCGTTTCGATCTATCTCTATAAATCTTTATGCCTAATATGTAACCTGCTTCGCCAAGATCCTTCATTGAAAAACTATTATTCAAATATTCTTTGACACTATTAAGAAGGTCTACATCATTCCCAATCAACAATATGTCATCCACATATAGTATTAAGAATGCTCTGAGCTCCCACTCACTTTCTTGTAAATACAAGCTTCTCCATAAGTTTGTATAAAACCAAAACTTTTGATCACCTTATCAAAACGTTGATTCCAACTTCAGGATGCTTGCTTTAATCCATAGATGGACCGTTGAAGTTTGCATACCTTGTTAGCATCTTTAGGATCGACAAAACCTTTGGGTTGCATCATATACAACTCTTCATCAATATCTCCATTGAGGAATGCTGTTTTGACATCCATCTGCCATATCTCATAATCATAATATGCAGCGATTGCTAACATAATCCTCACAGACTTTAGCTTCGCTACTGGTGAGAAAGTCTCATCGTAGTCAACTCCTTGAATTTGTCGAAACCCTTTTGCGACAAGTCGAGCTTTATAGATGATAACATTACCATCGATCATTTTCTTCTTGAAAATCCATTTGTTCTCGATAGCCTTCCTACCATCGGTAAGTCCACCAAAGTCCATACTTGGTTTTCGTACATGGATCCAATCTCGGATTTCATGGCTTCTTGCCATTTATTGGAATGGGCTCATCATCGCTTCCTCATATGTCTCGGGGTCATCGATGTTGTCCACCAACATGACACTCATAACGGGATCATACCAACTGGAGTGGTACGAGTTCTCGTTGACCTCCGAGGCTCAGTAGCTACTTCAACGAAGTTTCATGATCATCATTAGCTTCCTCTCTTATTGGTGCGTGCACCACAGAACTTCTTCCGTGTTGCGCTACTCGCAATTTCGAGAGAAGGTTCGACAACCTCGTCGAGTTCTACTTTCCTTCAGTCACTTCTTTCGAGAGAAATTCCTTCTCTAGAAAGGATCCATTCTTAACGAAAAAATTTTGCCTTCGATCTATGATAGAAGGTATACCCAATAGTTTCCTTGGGTATCCTATGAAGACGCATTTTTCGCTTTGGGTTCAAGCTTGTCCGGCTGTAACTTCTTTACATAGGCTTCGCATCCCCAAACTTTAAGGAACGACAATTTAGGTTTCTTCCCAAACCATAATTCATACGGTGTCGTTTCAACGGATTTAGACGGTGCCCTATTTAAAGTGAGTGCGGCTGTTTCTAATGCATAACCCCAAAATGATAGCGGTAAATCTGTAAGTGACATCATAGAACGAACCATATCTAAGAGAGTTCGATTACGACGTTCGGACACACCATTACGTTGTGGTGTTCCCGGCGGTGTCAACTGTGAAAGTATTCCGCATTTCTTCAAATGCTCGCCAAAATCGTAACTTAGATATTCACCTCCACGATCAGAACGTAGAAATTTAATCTTCTTGTTACGTTGATTCTCTACCTCACTTTGAAACTCCTTAAACTTCTCGAAAGTTTCGGACTTATGTTTCATGAAATAGATATACCCATATCTACTCAAGTCATCCGTGAAGGTAAGAACATAACGATAACCACCACGCGATGCTACACTCATTGGACCACACACATCGGTATGTATGATTTCCAATAAGTCTGTAGCTCGCTCCATCATACCATAAAATGGAGTCTTAGTCATTTTTCCCATCAGACATGCTTCGCATCTTTCAAGTGATTCAAAATCAAGTGATTCAAGAAGTCCATCGGAATGGAGTTTCTTCATACGCTTCACTCCAATGTGACCAAGACGACAGTGCCACATATAGGTCGAATTATCGCTTGATTTCAAACGTTTAGCCTCAATGTTGTTGATATGTGTATTTCCACTATCAAGATTCAATAAGAATAGACCATCTATCAAAGGTGCATGTGCATAAAAAATATTACTCATATAAATCGAACAACCATTATTCTCTGATTTAAACAAGTAACCGTCTCGCAATAAACAAGATCCCGAAATAATGTTCATGCTCAACACAGGCACTAAATAACAATTATTTAAGTATAAAACTAATCCCGATGGTAGATGAAGGGTAGCGGTCACCGCAATCACATCAACCTTTGATCCGCTTCCCACGCCGCATCGTCACCTCGTTCTTCGCTAGCTTCCGCTTATTCTGCAAAGACCTGCTTCGAGTTACAAATATGAGCAACCGAACCAAGATCAAATACCCGTGCACTACTACGAGTACTAGTGAGTTACACATCAATAACATGTATATCGATATACCTTTCTTCTTGATGTTGCCGTTCTTCGATCCGCCACGCACTTTGGGCAATTCCCAAAGGACCTTCTCCCTTGTAGTAAAAGCACTCGCCTGTGCTTGGGTCCAGCCTTGGTCTTATTCACGGCTGGTAACTTTCTTACCACCCTTCTTGAAGTGTCCTTTGCTTAGACTTGCCTTTCTTGAGTTTGGTGGTCTTATTGACCAACAACACTTGGTGCTCTTTCTTGATCTCCACTTCGCAGATTTTAACATAGCAAACAGCCTGCAACTCTTTGTTCATGTTCGCATGTTGTAGTTCATCACAAAGTTCCTGTAACTTGGTGGCGGTGATCGAGGACACGGTAAATCCCCAAAGCATTAGGAATCACTATACCCAAGCTTTGAAGTTTGTTTGCGCCTGCACATCTTAAGCACATGCTCACCGATTTGAGCTGCCCTCTTCCATCTTGCGCTTAAAGAACTTTTCAAGCCTCATAGCTTTCTTGCCGCATGAGTCTCAAAAATCAATTTGAGATCCTCGACAATATCATATGGGTCCGACTCTTCAAACCTTTTCTCAAGCTCCGATTCTAAACCATACAAGATAGCACATCGAACCTCGAAATCGATTCTTCCGAGCGAGGTAAACATTCTTTACTTCATCGAGCATCACCGCAGTGGGTCACCCAAATGCATTCAAAGACATAGGTCAAATTACCACGTGAGGACAATCCTCAAATTGTGGAACCAATCCGCGAAGTTGCTTCCATTGTTTTTCAACTTTTCTTTCTCTAGGAACGCATTAAAATTGATGGTAGGGGCTGCCATTGATCTACAACATATTTGCAATAGTTTAGACTAAGTTTATGACAAAATGAGTTCAAATTAATTAATGAAATTAAACTAGGTGAACTCCCACTCAAAACAACATCCCTCACATTGTTTTAGTGATCACACGAACCAAATCCACTACATCAACACCGATCATCACGAGAGTTGATATAGTTTCAATGGCGAACAATCGTCATGTTCATCATATCTAATATACGATTCATGCTTTACCTTTCGGTGATCCGTGTTCCGAGACCATGTCTGTACATGCTAGGCTCGTCAAGATCAAACCTTAGTTTCTGCATGAGCAAATCTGGCTTGTTCACGTTCTATACACTTGCAGAATCTAACACACCCGATCATCATGTGGTGCTTCGAAACAACAAGCTTTAGCAACGGTGCTAACTAAGGGTGAACACTTTATGACTTGAAATTCATGTGCATGAGGGATCATCTTATAATGCTACCGTCGTCTACCAAGCAATACAAGATGCATAAAGGATTAACATGTTGGAGATATGCCCTAGAGGCAATAATAAATGTAGTTATTATTATATCTTTGTGTTTATGATAAATGTTTACATTCATGCTATAATAGTATTAACAAGGAAACCATTAATACTTGTGTGATTTGTAAACTTAATTTGAAGTCCCTAGTATAGCCTCTATACTTCACTAGCTTGTTGGTTGATTAATGATTGTGGTTTCCCTATCATGAACATTGAGATGTTATCAACAACAAGATCATATCGTTAGGAGAATGATATGGTGGACATACTCCTATAGATAAGCGTAGCATAAAGATCAAGTCATTTCAATAGTTCAATTGCTATATGCTTTCGATACATAGTAACCTAATTCCTTCGACCATGAGATCATGCATATCACCTTTACGGATGGATGCTTTGATGACATCAAACACCACACCGAATCGGGTGGCTATAAAGGTGGCATTAAGTGTTCGGAAAGTATTGGTTGAAACACATGGATCAAGAGTGGATTTGTCCATCCACATGACGGATAGATATACTCTGGGCCCTCTTGGAATGTCATCCAATTGGCTTGCAAGCATGTGACTTGGTCACAAGGGATCACATATCACGGAACGAGAAAAGAGTACTTATCGGAACGAGGTTGAACTAGGTATGCAGAGATACCGACGATCATAACTCGGATAAGTAAACTATCGTGAGACAAAGGGAAATTGGTATCGTATGTAAGTGGTTCATTCGATCGCAGTAATCGTAGAAATATGTGGAGCCATATGAATTTCCAGATTCCTCTATTGGTTATTGTTCGTAGAAGTGTCTCGATCATGTCCGCATAATTCACGAACCGTAGGGAGACACACTTAAGGATTCGACGTTGTTTGAGTAGTTATGGTATTATGAGAAAGAGACCGAATGTTGTTCGAGTCTCGGATGGGATCCGGATATCACGAGGTGATCCGGAATGGTCCGAGAATAAGATTCATATAAGGAAAGTCCCGCTTTGAGTTCGGGAATGATTCCTGTTTTCATCGAATGTTCTAGAAGGTTCCGGATTGTCCAAGACTGGGGAGGGGTACATGAATGTGTCATTACATATTGGAATGATTGCATCATGTACTAAGTGTTCTTGCTGTTCCAAAACATGAAAGTCAAATTGCCGCTTTGAAAGTCAAACGGCTAAAACAGAAACTGTGGGAAACAGAAACTGTGGGAAACAAGCAAGAGGAGTTGAACCAACTGGAGGAGGAGTTGACCTCCTCCAGCCCAGCCCTAGGCCGAGTTGGGAGGGACTCCTCCCCCTGGCGCCAAGGCCCCTCCACCTATATAAGGAGGGGCAGGGCCCTCCTAGACACACAACTTTCTACCTCTAAATCTCCTTTAGAGCCGCTTGGTTTAGAGCTTCTAATTGCTTTAGCCAATGGTTTAGAGCCTTCTAATTGGTTTAGAGCCTTCTAATTGGTGTGTCTAATTACTAGACCACTAATAGCCTCTCTCATAAGCTCCACCATACCGCACCGGCTTAAGCGAAGCCTCATGATTTCCTCTACTTCCGCATCACGCAGGCCCAGCCGGAATGCAGGAGAGTGCTACAACCTCACCGTCACGGAACAAGGGAGAGGAAGGTCTTCGTCGAGTACCGAACGGTGACCGATCAATGAGCGCCGCGAACGTACCGAAGGATCGCCTACACGATCTTGAGATCGGAAATAGTACGACTACATCACCCACGAGAATCCGCCTCGTTAAACGCTTTGGAATCTTCGAGGGTAAGTTATACCATCGACTCGTTGCTACAATCTAGTAGATAGATCTTGGCTTGTTTGTTTGTATGCGATAGAAAATTTTGTTTTCCATGCTACGAATCCCAACAAAGGGTATCGAGCCGTGTCTATATGTAGATCTGCAGACGAGTAGAACACAATGGTCATGTGGGCGTTGATGCTTTTATTGTCGATTGCTTCTTGTGTACTTTGCATCTTGCGGTATGTTGGGATGAAGCGGCCCGGCTAACCTTACATGACATCGCTCATGAGACTTGCTCCACGCTTGACATGCAACTTGTATTGCATAAGTGGCTTTATGGTGCCTGTTTCTCCTAGCATAGTTAAGATCCAATTTACAACGGGTGATCAACAATGCTAGTATCAATGTTATGGTTCTTGTTCGTAAGTTAGAACGACACTTATTGAAAGCCCCAAACCACGTAAAATATGCAAAGAAAGTAGAGGCGTCTAACTTTGTTTTGCGGTGGTGCAAAGGATGTGATATGGCCATGATTGTGATTATATTTGATGTATGCAATGTTCCTTATTGTAAGTCGGCAACCGCGGAGCCATATGGTTGTCTTTAATTTATGTTAAGACCCCAGCGTGTCTATTCAAAGTAGTTGTAATAGTTGAAGCCGTGGACGACAACCATGGAGAAGCGCCATTGACCTTGATGCAATGCCGGTGATGATGGAGATCATGTTCGTGCTTGAAGATGGAGATCGGAGGCACAAAGAAGAAAGGCCATATCATATCACATATATATTGAATTGCATGTGATGTTAATCCTTTATGCATCTTGTATTGCTTAGTAGACGACGGTAGCATTATAAGATGATCCTCATGCACATCAATTTCAAATCATAAAGTGTTCACCCTTAGTTAGCACCGCTAAAGCTTGTTGTTTCAAGCACCACGTGATGATCGGGTGTGTTAGATTCGCAAGTGTATACAACGTGAGCAAGCCAGATTTGCTCATGCGAAACTAAGGTTTGATCTTGACGAGCCTAGCATGTACGTATACATGGTCTCTAACACGGATCACCGAAAGGTAAAGCATGAATCATATAGTAGATATGATGAACATGACGATTGTTCGCCATTGAAACTATGTCAACTCTCGTGATGATCGGTGTTGATATGGTGGATTTGGTTCGTGTGATCACTAAAACAATGTGAGGGATATTGTTTTGAGTGGGAGTTCACCTGGTTTAATTTTATTATTAATTTGAACTCAATTTGTCATAAACTTAGTCTAAACTATTGCAAATATGTTGTAGATCAATGGCAGCCCCTACCATCAATTTTAATGCTCCTAGAGAAAGAAAAGTTGAAAACAATGGAAGCAACTTCATGGATTGGTTCCACAATTTGAGGATTGTCCTCACCGGTAATTTGACCTATGTGCCGGATGCACCATTGGTGACCCACTGCAGCCCAATGCTTCCGATGAAGTAAAGAATGTTTACCTCGCTTCTAAGAATCAAGACTCCATAGTTCAAAGGTGCTATCTTGTATGGTTTAGAATCGAGCTTCGAAAAGGTTTGAGGATTCGACCCATATGATATTGTCGAAGATCTCAAATTGATTTTTGAGACTCATGCGCAATTGAAAGCTATGAGGCTTCAAAAGTTCTTTAACTGCAAGATGGAAGAGGCAGCCCGCTGCTGAGCATGTGCTTAAGATGTCCGCACGCAAACAAACTTCAAAGCTTGGGTATAGTGATTCCTAATGCTTTGTGGATTTACCGTGTCCTCCAATCACTACCACCAAGTTACAAGAACTTTGTGATGAACTACAACATGCGTAACATGAACAAGACGCTGCTGTAACTCTTGCCATGTTGAAATCTGCGAAGTGGAGATCAAGAAAGAGCACCAAGTGTTGTTGGTCAATAAGACCACCAAATTCAAGAAAGGCAAGTCTACAAAAGGGACACTTCAAGAAGGGTGGTAAGAAAGCTACCACGATTTAAGAAGACCAGGCTGGACCTAAGCCCGACATCGAAAGTGCTTTTACCGCAAGGAGAAGGTCATCGAAGCGGAATTGCCCAAAGTACTTGGCGGATTTGAAGAACGGCAACATCAAGAAGAAAGGTATATCCGATATACATGTTATTGATGTGTATCTCACTAGTACCGTAGTAGTGCCCGGTATTTGATACGGTTCGTTGCTCATATTTGTAACTCAAACAAAGCCGCAGTAATAAATGGAAGCTAGCGAAGAACGAGGTGACGATGCGCTGGGAAACGGATCAAAGGTTGATGTGATCGCTATCGCACGCTACCCCTTCATCTACCATCGGATTAGTTTTATACTTAAATAATTGTTATTTGGTGCCCGCTGAGCATGAACATTATATCGATCTTGTTTATTAAGTAGACTTACTTGTTTAAATCTGAGAATAATGGTTGTTCTATTTATATGAGTAATATGTTTTATGCACATGCACCTTTGATAGATGGTCTATTCTTATTGAATCTCGATAGTGGAAATACACATATCAACAACATTGAGGCTAAACGCTTGAAATCGCGATAATTCGACCTATATGTGGCATCGCTGCCTTGGTCACATCGAGTGAAACGATGAAGAAACTCCATTCGATGGACTTCTTGAATCACTTGATTTTGAATCACTTGAAAGATGCGGCATGTCCGATGGGAAAATGACTAAGACTCCATTTTCTCAGATGATGGAGCGAGCTACGGACTTATTGGAAATCATACATACCGATGTGTGTGGTCCAATGAGTGTAGCATCGCTGGTGGTTATCAAGTATGTTCTTACCTTCAGATGACTTGAGTAGATATGGGTATATCTATTTCATGAAACATAAGTCCTAAACTTTCGAGAAGTTTAAGGAGTTTCAAAGTGAGGTAGAGAATCAACGTAACAAGAAGATTAAATTTCTACGCTCGATCGTGGAGGTGAATATCTAAGTTACGAAGTTTGGCGAGCATTTAAAGAAGTGCGGAATACTTTCACAATTGACACCGGGAACACCACAACAGAATGGTGTGTCCGAACGTCAGAATCGAACTCTCTTAGATATGGTTCGCTCTATGATGTCACTTACAGATTTACCGCTATCATTTTGGGGTTATGCATTAGAAACAGCCGCATTCATTTTAAATAGGGCACCGCCTAAACTGCTGAAACGACACCATATGAATTATGGTTTGGGAAGAAACCTAAATTGTCGCTCCTTAAAGTTTGGGGATGCGGTATGTAAAGAAGTTACAATGGACAAGCTTGAACCCAAAGCGAAAAATGCGCCTTCATAGGATACCAAGGAAACTATTGGGTATACCTTCTATCATAGATCCGAAGGCAAAATCTTCGTTAAGAATGGATCTTTTCTAGAGAAGGAATTTCTCTCAAAGAAGTGACTGAAGGAAAGTAGAACTCGACGAGGTTGTCGAACCTTCTCGAATTATAGTAGCGCAAAGACCGAAGAAGTTCCCTGGTGCCTGCACCAATAAGAGAGGAAGCTAATGATGATGATCATGAAACTTCTGAAGTTGCTACAGAGCCTCGGAGGTCAACGAGAACTCGTACCACCCGCATTGGTATGATTCCGCTATGAATGTCATGGTGGTGGACAACACCGATGACCCCGAGACATATGAGGAAGCGATGATGAGCCCAGATTCCAATAAATGGCAAGAAGCCATGAACCGAGATTGGATCCATGTACGAAAACCAAGTATGGACTTTGGTGGACTTACGGATGGCCTAAGGCTGTCGAGAACAAATGGATTTTCAAGAAGAAAACAGATGTCGATGGTAATGTTATCGTTTATAAAGCTCGACTTGTCGCAAAAGGGTTTCGGCAAATTCAAGGAGTTGACTACGATGAGACTTTCACCGGTAAGCGGTTAAAGTCTGTGAGGATTATGTTAGCAATCACGCATATTATGATTATGAGATATGGCGATGGATGTCAAAACAAAGATTCCTCAATGGAGACATTGATGAAGAGTTGTATATGATGCAACCCAAAGGTTTTGTCGATCCTAAAGATGCTAACAAGGTATGCAAACTTCAACGGTCCATCTATGGATTGAAGCATC
Source organism: Avena longiglumis (assembly GCA_030063025.1). Lineage (NCBI taxonomy): Eukaryota > Viridiplantae > Streptophyta > Magnoliopsida > Poales > Poaceae > Avena > Avena longiglumis. Next base: position 129,152,769 of record CP125976.1, read on the forward strand.
CCGGTTGGAATCAACGCTTGATAAGGTAATCAAAAGTTTTGGTTTTATACAAACTTATGGAGAAGCTTGTATTTACAAGAAAGTGAGTGGGAGCTCAGAGCATTCTTAATACTGTATGTGGATGACATATTGTTGATTGGGAATGATGTAGACCTTCTTAATAGTGTCAAGGAATATTTGAATAATAGTTTTTCAATGAAGGATCTTGGCAAGCATTACATATTAGGCATAAAGATTTATAGAGATAGATCAAAACGCCAAATATCATTGTCACAAGAGTACATATTTGGACAAAGTTCTAAAGAGATTTGAATGGAAGAAAGCAAGAAAGGGTTCTGCCCATGTTGCTCAATACGACCTTGAGTAAAACTCAAAGTCCCACATCGCGTAAGATAGAGAAAGGATGAGTAAGACTCCTATGCCTCAGCCATAGGATCTCTAATGTATGCCATGCTATGTACTAGACCCGACATTGCATATGTCGTTAGTTTAACTAGCAGATATCAAAGTGATCCAGAGTGGATCATTGACAATGTCAAAAACATCCTTAAGTACTTGAGAAGAACTAAGAATATGGTTCTTTCTTATGGAGGTGATGAACATTTCGTTGTTAATGGTTACACCGATGTTAGTTGGAACACCGATCCGATGATTCTAAATCACAACCGGATACGTATTTATTTTGAATGGTGCAAAGCTTAGCTGGAGGAGTGCAAAGCAAAGCGTTGTGGCGAGATCTTCAACCAATCGGAATACATGGTCGCTTGAGGCTTCACAAGAAGCGATATGGATGAAAGAGTTCATTACAGAGTAGTGTGGTTCCTAGTGCGCCGGACCCAATGTCTATTCATCAGTGATAACATGGGCCATAGCCAATGCGCAAGAACCAAGGTCACACAAGAAGTCAAGCATATCATCAAGCTTTCACGCTATTCGAGAACATATCCGTGATGGGGATATAAAGATTTGCAAAGTACACACAGATCCGAATGTGGCGGATCCATTGACTAAACCTCTCCCGAGGGCAAAACATGACCAACACCAAACCGCCATGGGTGTTCTAGATATTACCATGTAATCTAGATTAGATGACTCTAGTGCAAGTGGGAGATCATGGAGATATGCCCTAGAGGCAATAATAAATGTAGTTATTATTATATCTTTGTGTTTATGATAAATGTTTACATTCATGCTATAATAGTATTAACAAGGAAACCATTAATACTTGTGTGATTTGTAAACTTAATTTGAAGTCCCTAGTATAGCCTCTATACTTCACTAGCTTGTTGGTTGATTAATGATTGTGGTTTCCTATCATGAACATTGAGATGTTATCAACAAGATCATATCGTTAGGAGAATGATATGGTGGACATACTCCTATAGATAAGCGTAGCATAAAGATCAAGTCATTTCAATAGTTCAATTGCTATATGCTTTCGATACATAGTAACCTAATTCCTTCACCATGAGATCATGCATATCACCTTTACCGATGGATGCTTTGATGACATCAAACACCACACCGTAATCGGGTGGCTATAAAGGTGGCATTAAGTGTTCGAAAGTATTGGTTGAAACACATGGATCAAGAGTGGATTTGTCCATCCACATGACTGATAGATATACTGGCCCTCTCGTGGAATGTCATCCAATTGGCTTGCAAGCATGTGACTTGGTCACAAGGGATCACATATCACGGAACGAGAAAAGAGTACTTATCGGTAACGAGGTTGAACTAGGTATGCGTAGATACCGACGATCATAACCTCGGATAAGTAAACTATCGTGAGACAAAGGGAAATTGGTATCGTATGTAAGTGGTTCATTCGACGCAGTAATCAGAGAAATATGTGGGAGCCATATGAATTTCCGATTCCTCTATTGGTTATTGTTCGAGAAGTGTCTCGATCATGTCCGCATAATTCACGAACCGTAGGGAGACACACTTAAGGATTCGACGTTGTTTGAGTAGTTATGGTATTATGAGAAAGAGACCGAATGTTGTTCGAGTCTCGATGGGATCCGGATATCACGAGGTGATCCGAATGGTCCGAGAATAAGATTCATATAAGGAAAGTCCCGTTTGAGTTCGGGAATGATTCCGTGTTTCATCGGAATGTTCTAGAAGGTTCCTGATTGTCCCAAGACTGGGGAGGGTACATGAATGTGTCATTACATATTGAATGATTGCATCATGTACTAAGTGTTCTGCTGTTCCAAAACATGAAAGTCAAATTGCGCTTGAAAGTCAAACGGCTAAAACAGAAACCGTGGGAAACACGAAACTGTGGAAACAAGCAAGAGGAGTTGAACCAACCGGAGGAGGAGTTGACTCCTCCAGCCGGGCGCCCAGCCCTAGGTCGAGTTGGGAGGGACTCCTCCTCCCCGGCGCGCCAAGGCCCCTCCACCTATAAGGAGGGGCAGCTCCTCCTAGACACACAACTTTCTACCTCTAAATCTCGGTTTAGAGCCGCTTTGGTTTAGAGCTTCTAATTGCTTTAGCCATGGTTTAGAGCCTTCTAATTGGTTTAGAGCCTTCTAATTGGTGTGTCTAATTACTAGACCACTAATAGCCTCTCTCATAAGCTCCACCATACCGCACCGCTTAAGGCGAAGCCTCATGATTTCCCCTCTACTGCACACGCCAGTCAGCCGAATCGCGAGGAGAGTGCTACAACCTCCACCTTTGGAACAAGGAGAGGAAGGTCTTCCGAAAATCGAACGTGTGACCGATCAAGGAGCTGCCGAACGTGGCGCCGAAGGATCGCTTACACGATCTTGAGATCGGAAAGAGTACGACTACATCACCCACGAGAATCCGCCTTAAACGCTTTGGAATCTTCGAGGGTAAGTTATACCATCGACTCGTTGCTACAATCTAGTAGATAGATCTTGGCTTGTTTGTTTGTATGCGATAGAAAAATTTTGTTTTCCATGCTACGAATCCCAACATAACATCACATGCAATTCAATAATATGTGTTATGATATGGCCTTTCTTCTTTATGCTTCCGATCTCCATCTTCAAGCACGAACATGATCTCCATCATCATCGGCATTGCATCAAGGTCAATGACGCTTCTCCATGGTTGTCGTCCACCGGCTTCAACTATTACAACTACTTTGAATAGACACACGGGTCTTAACATAAATTAAAGACAACCATATGGTTTCCCGGTTGCCAACTTACAATAAGGAACATTGCATACATCAAATATAATCACAATCATGGCCATATCACATCATCAGACACCTGCAAAACAAAGTTAGACGCTCTACTTTCTTTGCATATTTTACGTGGTTTGGGGCTTTCAATAAGTGACGCTCTAACTTACGAACAAGAACCACAACATTGATACTAGCATTGTTGATCACCCGTTGTAAATTGGATCTTAACTATGCTAGGAGAAACAGCACCGCATAAAGCCACTTATGCAATACAAGTTGCATGTTAAGCGGAGCAAGTCTCATGAACGATGTCATGTAAGGTTAGCCCGGGCCGCTTCATCCTAACATACCGCAAGATGCAAAGTACACAAAAAGCAATCGACAATAAAAGCAGCAACGCCCACAATGACCATTGTGTTCTACATATAGACACGGCTCTGACACCACTGTAGGGGTTCGTAGCATGGAAAACAAAAAATTTCTATCGCATACAAACAAACAAGCCAAGATCTATCTACTAGATTGTAGCAACGAGTCGATGGAATAACTTACCCTCGAAGATTCCAAAGTGTTTAACGAGAGCGGATTCTCGTGGGTGATGTAGTCGCATTTTTCCGATCTCAAGATCGTGTAGACGATCCTTCCGCGCCATTGCTCCGTTAGCTTACGCAATGGCCACACGCTCGTATTGACGAAGACCTTCCTCTCCTTGTTCCAAAGAAAATGGAGGTTGTAGCACTCTCTCATGATTCCGGAAAGACAACGGCGTGGTAATCGAAGTAGAGGGAAATCCCTTGAGGCTTCGCCTTAAGCCGGAGCGAGTATGGTGGAGTATGAGAGAGGGCTATTAGTGGTCTAGAGATTAGACACACCAATTAGAAGGCTCTAAACCGCAGGCTAAAGCAATTAGAATCTCTAAACCAAAATGGCTCTAAACCGGAGATTAGAGGATAGGAACTTGTGTGTTTTGAGGAGGAGGCCCTGCCCCTCCTTTTATAGGTGGAGGGGCAGGCGCGCCAGGTGGGAGGAGTCCTCCCCAACTCGGCCTAGCTTGTCAGCCGGCTTGGAGGAGGACTCCTCCTCCAAGTTGGTTTCAACCTCCTCTTGCTTGTTTCCCACAGTTCTGCTTCCCAGCTCGCTTTCCATGCTTCTTTAGCTGCTTGACTTTCAAACCGGCTTGACTTTTCAGTTTGGAATAGCAAGAACACTTAGTACATGATGCAATCATTCAATGACACATTCATGTACCTCCCCCGAAAGTGCGGACAATCCAAACCTTCTAGAACATTCCCGATGAAAACACAGAATCATTCCCGAACTCAAACGGGACTTTCCTTATATGAATCTTATTCTCCCACCATTCCGGATCACCTCGTGATATCCGGATCCCATCCGAGACCAACAACATTCGGTCTCTTTCTCATAATACCATAACTACTCAAAACAACGAATCCTTATGTGTCTCCTACGGTTCGTGAATTATGCGACATGATCGAGACACTTCTCCGAACAATAACCAATAGAGGAATCGAAATTCATATGGCTCCCACATATTTCTACGATTACTTACATCGAATAAACCACTTACATACGATACCAATTTCCTTTGTCTCACGATAGTTTACTTATCCGAGGTTATGATCGCTTGTATCTCTCGCATACCTAGTTCAACCTCGTTACCGATAAGTACTCTTTTTCTCGCTCCTGATATGTGATCCCTTGTGACCCAGTCACATGCTTGCAAGCTAATTGGATGACATTCCACCGAGAGGGCCAGAGTATATCTATCCGCATATGGATGGACAAATCCACTCTTGATCCATGTGTTTCAACCAATACTTTCCGAACACTCAATGCCACCTTTATAGACACCCGATTACGGTGTGGTGTTTGATGTCATCAAAGCATCCATCCTAAAGATGATATGCATGATCTCATGGTCGAAGGAATTAGGTTACTATGTATCAGAAAGCATATAGCAATTGAACTATTGAAATGACTTGATCTTTATGCTATGCTTATCTATAGGAGTATGTCCACCATATCATTCTCCTAACGATATGATCTTGTTGTTGATAACATCTCAATGTTCATGATAGGGAAACCACAATCATTAATCAACCAACAAGCTAGTGAAGTATAGAGGCTATACTAGGGACTTCAAATTAAGTTTACAAATCACACAAGTATTAATCTTTCCTTGTTAATACTATTATAGCATGAATGTAAACATTTATCATAAACACAAAGATATAATAATAACTATATTTATTATTGCCTCTAGGGCATATCTCCAACAGGGGCAGCCCCATGGCTGGCGGCCACCGCCTTGGGTGCCCCCCCTCCTCCTATAAAAGGCACCCCCTCTCCTCTCTCTCACTCACACCTCCTCGTGAAGGATCTCTCTCCCCCTCTAGAATTTATCCCCCATGGTCTCGGACTAGAGAGATACATGTTCCCCGTGGCTATTCGGCAAGAAAGGGTTGTGCTTTCGCTGCATCTCTAGAGCGAGGAGGCGGAGGTTGCTCGTTGTCTTGTACGTGTGTGCGAGCGGATGCGCCGCCGCTTATGGCTTAGGACTTCCTCTCGATCTTGAGATCGGCAAGAGATCGTCTACATCAACCATGAGTTGAACTCATTAAGATTTGTCGGTCTTCAAGGATATGTTCTTTACGGATATACATCCGCCCGTTGTTTGTATCTAGTAGATAGATCTTGGTACATAGTTCTCATCGTAGGAAATTTTTTGTTTTCTATGCTGCAAACCCTATAGTGGTATCAGAGCCGGATCTATGCGTAGATGCTTTACACGGGTAGTACACATATGAGTATGTGGGCGATGATAATCATGTTGTTTATCCTTAGTTGTAATTTTGGATATTGGTGGCATAGTGGGATGAAGCGTCCCAGACAAACTTTACATGTCCTCGCACATGAGACCTGTTCCACGCTTGACATGCAACTAGTTTGCATAAGTGGATAGCGGGTGCCTGTCTCTCCTACTATAGTCAATATCTATTTTGCAACGAGTTGTCAACAATTTGGTTATCCTCGTTGTGGTTCATGTTCGTAGGTATGAACGGTTCTATCTTCGAAAGCCCTAAGCCACGTAAAATTTGCAATGGATAAATTAGAGGCGTCTAGTTTAGATTGTTGTTGGACTAGTGTCATGATATGGTGATGTTGTAAGTAGAACTATGAGATGATACTCTTACAACACACATAGCGTGTAAACTCCATAGACCTTGGACTTACACATAAAGGTATGATAGTGATCATACCACGATGCACATGATAGAGATCATATGCGGGAACCATATAATTTCACTAATAAACATGTGATGTTTGATAGCATCTTATATTGCTTGTTTAGCGCTTTGTTAGCATAATAAGATGATCCCTCATTTAAATATCAAGATAAAAATGAGTTCTTCCTTTAGTATGCACTGATTATGTTTTATTCGCTCCAAGACATCACGTGATGATCGGGTGTTCTTGGATCCATGACCATATATCGGGTGTAAAACAGTTACACACGTGAATACTAAGGTTCTAACTTGGCGAGCCTAGCATGTACAGACATGGCCTCGGAATACGGACCGAAAGGTTAAGCATGAGTCATATAGTATATATGATGCTCATTTGATGCTCGCCTTTGAAGCTACACCAACTCACGTGATGATCGGACTTGGTGTAGTGGATTTGGTTCATGTAATCACCAAAAAGGCAGGAGATATGTCTTTTTTGAGTGGAAGTTCATTCGTAATGTGGATTATTTGAACTCAATATATCATAAACTTAGTCTAAACTTTACAAATTCTGTTGTAGATGGCACCACCTGCTTTTAATTTCAATGTGTTCATGGAGAAAGAGAAACTTGCAACGAACGGTAGCAACTTTACCGAATGGGCCATGAATTTGAGGATTCTCCTCTCTGCTGCACAAAAGCAATATGTGCTAGAAGCACCATTAGGCCCCCCACCTTTTGAGGATGCCCCTGAAGAGGAGAATAATGTCTATCAGACTCGTCAGGAGGACCACAACTTAGTTCATTGCAGCATATTGTATGGGCTAGAGCCGGAACTTCGAAAGCGTTTCGAAAACGACAATACATTTGATACAATGGGTGAGTTGAAAATAAGTTTTGACACACATGCTGCTGTAGAGAGCTACAACGCTTCAGTAAAGTTCTTTAGCTACATGATGGAAGAGCATAACTCCATTAGTGAGCATGTACTCAAGATGTCGGGTTAGGCCGATAAGCTTGTGTCCTTGGGAATAACGATTCCCATTGACTTAGGCATCCATCGTGTTCTGCAGTCTCTGCCACCTAGCAATAAGAGCTTTGTGATGAACTATAATAAGCAAGGCATGAAGAAGTCTCTCCCCGAGCTTCTGTCAATGCTTAAAACTACAGAAGTGGAAATCAAAAAGGAACATCAAGTGTTGATGATCAATAGAAACATTGGTTTCAAGAAAGACGAGAAGGGAAAACGAAAGGGAATTAAGGGCGGCAAGCCGGTTGTCGTGCCTGAAAAGAAACCCCGAGTTGGACCTAAGTCTGATACCGAGTGCTACTATTGTAAGGGGACTGGCCACTGGAAGCGCAACTGCCCCAAGTATTTGGCAGCCAAGAAGGCCGGCAAGGCAAACAAAGGTATATATGATATACATGTTATTGATGTGTACTTTACTAGTGCTCGCAGTAGCACCTGGGTATTTGATACCGGTTCAGTTGCTAATATTTGTAACTCGAATCAGGGGCTGCGGAACAAGCGACCGCTAGCAAGGGGTGAGGTTAAGATGCGTGTCGGCAATGGATCAAGCGTTGATGTGATCGCCATCGAACGCTACCTCTCCATTTTCCGTCGGGATTAGTAATAAACCTGAAGAATTGTTATCTGGTGTCGGCACTTAGCATGAAAATTGTATCTGGATCATGTTTAATGCGAAGTGGTTATTCATTTAAATCTGAGAACAATGGTTGTTATATTTATATGAATGAAATCTTTTATGGTCATGCATCTATGATGAATGGTTTATTTCTTTTGGATCTCGATAATAATGTTACATATATTCACAATGTTGATGCTAAAAGGATTAAACTTAATGATGATATATCCGCATATATGTGGCACTGCCTTCTAGGTCATATTGGCGTTAAACGCATGAAGAAACTCCATTCGGATGGACTTTTGGAATCACTTTATTTTGAATCATTTGATACATGTGAGCCATGCCTTATGGGAAAGATGACTAGAACGCCGTTTTCCGGTTCAATGGAACGGACGACAGATTTATTGGAAATCATACATTTTGATGTATGTGGTCCAATGAGTGTGTCGGCGCAAGGTGGATATCATTATTTTGTTACTTTCACGGATGATTTGAGTAGATACGGTTATATCTACTTGATGAAACACAAGTCTGAAACATTTGAAAAGTTCAAGGAATTTCAGAATGAAGTGGAAAATCATCGTAATAGAAAGATCAAATTTCTACGATCCGACCGTGGAGGTGAGTATCTAAGTTACGAGTTTAGCACTCACATGAAAGAGTGTGGAATTGTTTCACAACTCACACCTGCCGGAACATCACAGCGAAATGGTGTGTCGGAACGTCGTAATCGTACTTTATTAGATATGGTTCGATCTATGATGTCTCTGACGGACTTGCCGTTGTCATTTTGGTGTTATGCACTAGAAACTGTTGCATTCGCTTAAAATAGGGCACCATCTAAATCCGTTGAAAAGACACCGTATGAATTATGGTTTGGAAACAAACCTAAGCTGTCATTTCTTAAAGTTTAGGGATGCGATGTTTATGTGAAGAAACTTCAACCGGATAAACTCGAACCCAAAGCGGAAAAATGCGTCTTCATAGGATACCCTAAGGAAACAATTGGTATTCCTTCTATCACAGATCTGAGGGCAAGGTTTTTGTTGCCAAGAGTGGATCCTTTCTAGAGAAAGAGTTTATCGTGAAAGGTGTGAGTAGTCGAAAAGTAGAACTCTAAGAGGTTATTGAACCTTCTCTTCAAAGTATGGCGAGTAGCGCAGCACCAGAAGTTGTTCCGGAGTTGGCTTCACCTGTTAAAGAAGGAACTAATGATAATGATCATGAAACTCCGAAAGAGAGTACTACGGAACCTCGCAGGTCTAGCAGGACGCGTGCAGCTCCCGAGCTGTACGGAAATCATGTCATGAATTTCATGGTTTATGGAAATGATGACCCTGTGACGTATGAAGAAGCGATGATGAGCCCGGTTTCCAACAAATGGTTAGAATCCATGAAATACGAGATGGAATCCATGTATGAAAATCAAGTTTGGAACTTGGTGGACTTACCTCACGACCGAAAGGCCGTGGAGAACAAATGGATTTTCAAAAGGAAAACTGATGTTGATGGTAATATAACCATCGATAAAGCTCGACTTGTCGCAAAGGGGTTTCGACAAATTCAAGGAGTTGACTACGATGAGACATTCTCTCCCGTAGCGATGCTAAAGTCAGTTAGGATTATGTCAGCAATTGCTGCATATTTCGATTATGAGATATGGCAGATGGATGTCAAAACCGCGTTTCTCAATGGTAATATTGAAGAAGAGTTGTATATGATACAACCAAAGGGTTTTGTCGATCCTAAGGATGCTAACAAGGTGTGCAAGCTTCAGCGACCCATCTATGGATTAAAGCAAGCATCACGAAGTTGGAATCTCCGCTTTGATGAGGTGATCAAAGAGTTTGGATTTGTCCAAACTTATGGAGAAGCTTGTATTTACAAGAAAGTGAGTGGGAGCAATGTGGCATTTCTGATATTATATGTGGATGACATATTATTGATCGGAAATGATATAGATCTTTTAAACAGTGTTAAAAGTTATCTAAACAGCAAATTTTCAATGAAGTACCTAGGTGAAGCGTCATACATATTAGGCATAAAGATCTATAGAGATAGATCTAGGCGCCTAATAGGGCTATCGCAAAGTACATACCTTGATAAGATTTTAAGGAAGTTTAAAATGGACGATGGTAAGAAGGGGTTCTTACCTATGACACAAGGCACGACATTGAGTAAGACTCAAAGTCCGGCTATGGCGGAAGAAAGAGAGAAAATGGACAAAGTCCCCTATGCTTCAGCCATAGGCTCTATAATATACGCCATGCTATGTACAAGACCGGATGTGGCACATGCTATTAGTTTGACTAGTAGGTACCAATCGGATCCATGTTCGGAACACTAGAAAGCGGTCAAGAATATCCTTAAGTACTTGCGAAGAACTAAGGATACGTTTCTTGTATACGGAGGTGAAGAAGAGCTCGTCGCTAAGTGTTATGTCGACACTAGCTTTGACACCGATCCGGATGACTCTAAGTCTCAATCCGGATACGTATTTCTCATGAATGGCGGAGCGGTTAGTTGGAGGTGCTCCAAACAACCTGTGGTGGCGGGATCAACGACAGAGGCCGAATATGTTGCTGCTTCGGAAGTGGCTCAGGAAGCAGTTTGGATGAAGGAGTTCATATCCGAACTAGGTGTGGTTGCAAACACGTTGGACCCAATGGTGATCTATTGTGACAACAATGGTGCCATTGCCAATGCCAAAGAGCCAAGGTCTCACAAGTATTCCAAGCATATTAAGCGCCAGTTTCACTCCATCCGTGAGCATATCAAGGATGGAGATATAAAGATTTGTAAAGTACATACGGATCTCAATGTAGCAGATCCGTTGACTAAAACTCTCCCTAGAGCAAAACATGATCTACACCAGAACTCCATAGGTGTTAGATACATCACTATGTAACTAGATTATTGTCTCTAGTGCAAGTGGGAGACTGAAGGGAATATGCCCTGAGAGGCAATAATAAAGTGTTTATTATGTGTATTCCAAGTATATGATAGATGTTTATTTTGCATGCTATAATTGTATTAATACGGAAACATTAATACATCTGTGTTTAATAACAAGATGATCACAGTTTACTGATCATAGACATTGGATGTTGTTAATAACGAGATCACAACATTAGTGTAATGGTGTGATGAACATTCATCCGAAGTATAGCATTACGATCAAATTCATTGAGTTTATATTGCTATAAAAAACTTACAAAGTGATCCTAATTCTTAGACCATGAGATCATGCCAATCACTAACACCGGAAGAGTTTCTTGTTGACATCAAACGTCACACCGTAACTGGGTGATTATAAAGATGGCTTCAAAGCTACTAAAGTGTTATGTTGAGAATCATGGATCAAGAGTGGAATTTGTTCATCCCAATGACGGATAGATATACTCTGGGCCCTCTCGGTGATATCACATTGGTTAGCTTGCAAGCAAGTGATTTGATCACTAGAATGTTATATCACGGGAACGAGAAAAGAGTGCATGTCAGTAACGAGATCAAAATAGGTATGAAGATACCGATGATCGAATATCGGACATGTAATATATCGTGAAACAAAGGTATTAATATACAAGCGTAAAAGGTTCTGACGATCACAGGAAAGTCATCGTTGAATGTGTGGGAGTCGGTATGGATCTCCAGGTCCCGCTACTGATTATTGATCGGAGAAGGGTCCCGATCATGTCCGCATTATTCGTGAACCGTAGGGTGACACACTTAAGGGACACTGACATCCAGTTGGAGCAAATGTTTGATGCCGAAAGAATAAACAAGCGCAGGAATTTATTTCACTAGATACCGAAACAGGTTTTCGGGTGAAATTGCATAAAGAGGTTATGCATGTGAAATAGAATTATAGCAAGGGGTTATTTGTGAATGTTTTTCATTAAAGTAATTGACAAAATTCTAAATAAAATAAAAGAGTTTTATTTAATGAGAGTTTGCATTAAATTTGATGGAAATTTAATGGCAAGTTTAAGTGGGATTTTGAGTGGAGGGATTTGTATGGATTTTTGTGAGTAGAGTGTCCACCCACATGAATGAAGAAGGGGAGGGGGCAGCCCCCATGGCCGGCGGCCACCCCCTTGGGTGCCCCCCTCCTCCTATAAAAGGCACCCCTCTCCTCTCTCTCACTCACACCTTCTCGTGAAGGATCTCTCTCCCCCTCTAGAATTTATCCCCCATGGTCTTGGACTAGCGAGATACATGTTCCCGGTGGCTATTCGGCAAGAAAGGGTTGTGCTTCCGCTGCATCGCTGGAGCGAGGAGGCGGAGGTTGCTCGGTGTCTTGTACGTGTGTGCGAGTACGGATGCGCTGCTGCTTTGCGGCGCTAGGACTTACTCTCGATCTTGAGATCGGCAAGAGATCGTCTACATCAACCACGAGTTGAACTCGTTAAGCTTTGTCAGTCTTCAAGGGTATATTCTCTACGGATATACATCCGCCCGTTGTTTGTATCTAGTAGATAGATCTTGGTACATAGTTCCCATCGTAGAATTTTTTTGTTTTCTATGCTGCGAACCCTATAAAACTATCGTCAAACTTTCTAAATCTAGGGGCATGAAGATTCTTAGATCGGGGTTGAGCCTCAGTAAACTTGCATTAGATCTCTAATGAAATAGCATATTGTGAACCTAAAATTGATTTTTGCAAAAAATCATGAGCATACCTGTAGTTCAAATCTAACTCAATTCCTGCCGATTCAGCGGGATTTTGTCTTTTTACGAGGGGTGGACGAAAAGGTTTGAGATATTTAGGTTGGGAAATTGTGCATTCAATATGGTCTAATATTTTTGAAAAATATGATATTATCATTTTGAAACTTTCATTTGGTGTTTGCTTCACAAAACATCACTTTTTGCACTCAAAAATGAAAAATATGTTATACGAAAGTATTTATATTTTTTAAATATATTTTTGAAAATAATATGTAATATTTGAGTTTATATAGATAGATCTTACTTTTCTGCAAATTTTGATATATTATATATATTTTTCTGATTTTAAATAATTTAGTTATGATTTTTCTAAGATTAATAGGGCAAAATAGAAAAATGGCCGTCGGCGTAGACGTCGTCGCTCTGCCGTTCGCCTAGTATGCTACGCTAACGGTCCCGTTTACGCCGACGGCTGCCGTCGGCCTATTTATCCTATGCCAACGGTAAAACTGGGCGTGACGGCTCCGACATTTGCCGTCGGCGTATAAAAAGGCCGTCAGTCTATTTTGTTATTTCCATAGTGAGACGCATGTGCCTTCGCGTGGTGGAGAAAATATATACTGCGGTGAATAACATGCAAAAAATGTGAGACTCTAACCTTTGCTAGAAACAAAATCATTCTAATAGTCCTATAGATCCCAGCATAACTTACCTACTGTTATTATTCGCAAAAAATGTGTACCTAGTTTTTTCTAAATACGAGCATTATGCAATGAGCAATTGCACGTACCTGATTGGTAGCACATAATTCGTGCGTTTTGTATTTTTCCAATTCTAACCGCCTTGATCAAAGAGACCTGGACTTGATCACATCTCTAGTCCACGTGTCAATCCAAAATTCACTAGAATGGCCTAGCTGCTACGATCTTCACTTTTTAAAAGGAGTTTATGATTATGAAAAACGATTTCCTTTCGTACGTTACGGAGAAGGACACTTATCTGTGATATAAACACGCACGGAGCCGCACAACGGCACAAGCACATCTTTCCAAGCATATGGATCAGCAAGAAGGTCGCCGCGTCGTGGACATCGAACTCGGATCCGCCGGCGCCGGCGACGGCGAACCCACTCGCCGCTGCGCCGTATGCACGGAACCGCTGGCATGGGTGACGACGGTAGGTAGCTGCGACCACGGCGTGCGGTCCGTCGAGGGCGACAGATGCTGCAGCGTATGCGGAGCAGACTGTCCATCGGTCATCGTCGCCAAAACGGCCGGCAGCACGCCAGGCGGCGGTCCGGTCGTCCCCGCCTTGTCGCAGCCGCCCGCCTCGGAGGAGGGCAAGGTGGGCGAGTACTGGTACCACGGGGACACGGCGGCCTACTTCCCCGACGAGCAGCAGAACGAGAAGACAGGGAACGAATGCAAAGAAAATCTTATAGTATGGGTACGTCAGTGCTCCAATTGAATTTGTTTTTTTTTTTCATGTTTGTTATACGAGTGGCATCTTTCTAATTTGAACTCAGAGTTAAGCTATTATATATACTCCTACGAAGGAAGGAGTAGCACTTAGTTATAACTGCAATCAAAATCTCTTCCTATTTGACATCTTTATTAATTACGTTTTGTATTCCATCTCGTTGATGCATACAAGTTCTCTCTTTTTTTCTCGAACTCCAACCAAAGTGGGTTCGAAGATGAGCCACTCGGACCATGATCTATCTATCTATCTATCTATCTATCTATCTATCTATCTATCTACTAATTTAAGCTGAGGTAGGTTCGTTGCACCAGATTTCCGTCCGCTTTTACGTTGGACGAATTTGCCCCTGCGTATTCCATGGTTTTACAAGCGTTGCCACCACTAATAAAAATCGGGTTAGACCGCTACTTTGCTTCTTCTCCAAACAACTCAACCACCGTACGCCGCCGCCCAGGATCCCCCCCCCCCTCCCCGGCGCGCCTCTGGTTGCCTCCTCCAGCCAGGGTCCTTGAATCCTCCCTTTCGCCGACCACGCCTCGACCTTTACCTCCAGCCGCGCGCCTTCTACCCAGTAAGCGTCGGTGCCTTCCGCATCGCCGGCGCGCTTCCCGCTCACTGGCAGGCCCCATGCGACTCATCTTCACCGTCGCCAGCACGCCTCTTGTACCCACCGCCGGCACGCCCACTCCGTCCCTATCTCCCACGTGCGAACACCCGTTCTCGTGGCCAGCTCGGCGTCTTTACTCGGCGCATCCTCTTGTAGGTCTATAGGTCTCCGTCCACGAGCAAGGAGCGGTCCTCAACGTCCAGAACGACGACGTGCTGCCTTCTGTCCTATCTTCCTCACCATGGCAGGCAGTCCGTGAGATCCCTCCATCTGCCTCTCCGTGAGGTCCTTTTTTTGTAAAATCTGACGGTACATTGTTGAATTACTAACAATCGATCTTCAGTGAGCGGTTCAGGACATGTCTCCCGTTGGTGACATGGTGCTGTCTCTAGCGGCCTATCAGCCCGTCGGCGCTAATGTCTGCCCAAGTTCGCCGCCTCTCAGCCCGCCGACCACGTTCTTTCGTCCCCTCGCCAGCGCGCCTCCGACCCGTTGCTCCTCGTGTGCGTGCTCACCCGACTTGTGCACCTGCCTGCTGAACCAAGCCCTTCACGGACATGGACCTAATACTCCTCGTGGATGTCCTCGTCGCCGCATGTGTCACTTCCGCGAACTCGTGCTGCTGCGGCTGCTGCTGCATGCTGGTCGTGGCCACGGCCATGATGTGTGTGCGGGCGCGCAAGAAGCTCTGGTGTACTACTCCTTTGGTCGGTTTGCAATTTGCTAGCCAGCTGATGTCATTTGTTGCTAGCTGATTTTGTTTGCAAAATTAATTCAAAAATTTCTTGGTTTTTGTCAATTGCAAGGTACACATTTTAGTAAAGCTAGCGAAACTGAATTTCTATTTAAATTTATATCTCTTAAAATTGAATCGATTATTTATGTGTCAATGTTTATTTGTTATAGTCTATTACTAACATAGGGAGGGGTGTGTATCCCCAATATTTTGTCAGTTTTTCTTTTGCCATAATTTTTTATCGAAACCAGAGACATTAGGAAAGTAGAGGACCAATACCTCGGGCAATCCAAGTCCGTACAAGGCTTACGAGAGCTGAAAGACGGCTGGCGATAGTGTTTCTTGGCGGTGAAGCGATTGTGCTTGATGTGAACACTCACCATACCAAGAGGAGGGCCGAGGTGAAGCATATAGAGACTAGAAGCTCACCAAGATCTTCATGCGATGGTCGATGGGTCCGAGGACGCACGAGAACAGTAACACAACTAACCGTGGTGAAGGCCGAAACAAGCACACACACGAAGGATAGGCTTTAGGGCGTGCACCCGCTCAAGGTGGATGTCAGCAATTTCAGGGGGACAATTCAACGATGGATGCTACCGAAAGGAGGCGAAACTATATGGCAAGGGGATCGATGTAGTCGCAATCCAAACCTATTGGTTGTCTGTACGCATGTTCCATGCAAGGGTTCTTCATATATTGGTTATGGTCGAGGAAATACATTTGAATCCACGATCTTGTTTTTTTTATTTTGAAAACCTCCAGTGGTCCTGGTGTCATGGATTTGATATGCGAATGTCTCTGTGTCTTGAAAATTTGACTATATTACTCAAGTACTTATTTTTATATTAATAATCTATTCTTTCTATTCCGCAGCAACGCGCGGGTATGCAGCTAGTATATATGTGTTTTAAAGTTCTACTAGCTTTTGTGATCCGCTATTTACCATTCTTCTTGTTTTGCAGTTCCTTTTTGCAGTTCTTACCGGTATCGTCATTTGTGCAATTGTGGTGACGTACCCTGGTGGGCTTTGAGCTATACTATTGTTTATATTTGTAAGAGGAAGGCACCGCAATGAAAGTATTCCATCCGTTTTAAACGGAAGGAGTACTAGGTATAACAATGCCGACAGCTTGTGTCGCAGCTGGTGCCCTTTCGCGTGGCGCTGTGGTGATGACTGAGTGGTCAGGAGGTGAGTCATTAGGAATTCAATATACACCCGTCTTTGCTAATATACTCCTTCTTTCTGAGAAAAGGTTACATATATCTAAATATGTTTTGTTATATAGATACATGTACATTAGATAAATTTGCGATATTTTTTTAGGATAGAAAAGTATAGAACATAAACAAAAACAAAAACTATTGGAATGCTCGAGCATTACCGCTTGCCGCTTGATTTCTTTTGTTGCACACCTGTAAACATAACACGTGAAAAGTCACCGGTATAAAGAGAAATATAGGCACATACCATTGTAGACATGAGAGCATCTCCAATAGGTGCCAATAGTAAGGCACATGTTTTTTAGTTTTGGACACCGCTATTATGTTCTTGGGCACAAAATCTGCTTCTGCTTTTTCAGATGCCCAAGATAAGGCACTAGAGGAAGTCCAGATGACCAAAATTCGGATACCACCCCAACTTATTGAAACCACATTTCAATTGAAACTTCAAAATTCAACCACATTTCAATTGAAACTTCAAAATTCAACCACATTTCAACTGACACTTCAAAATTAAAAAATAAGTTAGTATGCTACATCGAAATTTAAACATAATAACCCAAACACACATTCTAGACTCCAACCCATCTACTCATCGTCGCTGGAACCGCCGAAGTAGTAGTCGAGCCACCCCTCGGAGTTGTCGAAGTCCAGCGGCACCAGGCGCGACGATGAGCCTGGACCGCACTTTTAAAAGTTAGTTAAAAGTCTCCCGGATGCGCCTCCACATAGTGATCTCTGCTTCTCTTAGTGGCTTCATTTGCCGCGATCTGCTGCAACACCAACCGGTGCTCCCTCTCCTCCTCGGCGTTGGAGTAATGCACCTCCGATGCCAGCAGCTCAGCCTCGGACAGACTCTCACACTTGGGGAAGTTCATCAGCCAGCGTGGTCGGCCGAACCACCACGCAGCGATGTCAAGGGCGCGTGCAGCAAGCTCGGGTCTTTCAAAGTGTCGAGCCAGATGTGCGTTCCTTGTCAAGAAATCTTCGTAGAGAAACGGCTGGCACGCTCACGCACGCCTAGCCAGCCGTTGTGGCCACGCGCTCGTGGTGGCATCCCGTTAGTTGCGGACGATGGCTAGGGTTTGCTCACGGGGCCGTAATCGGACAGGGAAACCGCGAGCGGGGGAAACATTGGGTCCGATCCACATGAAATTGTGGCGGGGTGGGGTGGGGCGGGGACGGCGATGGACGGCTGGAATCTTCGACAGCGGGCCGAGGAAAGGAAGCAGCAGGAAAGAGGTGGAGATATTTCAGCGGCAGTTGGCGGTCGCACGGAGCTGAAGAGTTTACAGCGTGCCCACTCATGTGCCGCATATATGCAGTGCAGGGGAGGTTTTTTTAAGGCGTGCCCAAAAAATATTACGGTGCCGGTATCTGGTGGAGCTGAGAAATGTCGTGTCGGTGCCGTAAAAAGTCTGTTTATTAGGCGCCGGGGATTCAGTTGGAGATGCTCTGATAAGATTCCACTTTGCCTTTTTTTCAATATACTGTAACAAGCATGCATAAAGCAGCAATTCAACGGTTATCCAATTGAATAAGATTTCAATGCGAAGACAAGATTACTTATTCTTTTTTATTCAACGGTTATTCAATTGAATAAGATTTCAATGCGAAGACAAGATTACTTATTCTTCGTCTACGAAAATCCAAATTTTTACGCCTAATACTCCATAGATAGTTTGAATTGTATAGCAGCAATAATCAATTTTAGACATGGCTTCAAGTAATAACTTTCATGAACATCATACGTGTGATGGAGGAAATGACCCAAAATTATCATATGTGTGGCAGTGTTGACACATAACCACCACGCGGGCTTGTTTTGACAATAACAACCATGTCAAAGGCTGGTTCGCGACGGGAAGCACTGATTCTGTGATTTACTGTTTTTAAACCGTTTTCTAACTACTCGGTTCCACCTGTCAGATCCACATGGCACGAGGAAAACTATTGAGACGAAAGTTGGTTTTGCGTGTTTTGTAAATTTTTGGGTTTTTCTGTGTAAATAATAGCCCTCTCTCCATCTGAAAAATCCCCACATCACCGTCCGTCTTGCTCGCCCCTTCCTCTCACTGCCGCTGACAGTTTCCCCGCTCGCACTTTCCCCTTGTTGTTGATGTCACTTGCTTCGAAGAAGAGTTTGGAGACGACGAGTAGTGGCCCGGCGTGCGCAGGCAAGATGGCGTAGACAATGAAGGGAGCGGTTGTGGCACTGCAGCAAACGCTCCGCAGACACCTCCGACAGCAAGCTGCAACAAATGAGGCGACAATTTTGTCCCCAATACGCCTCATATGCACAGCTGGAGCAGATCGACGTCACAGTGGCAACATCTCAAGACGGGGACGTGGACAGTAAACTGGTTCGAGTTCTTGTTTTTCTAAAATTACTTATTATCCTCTTCTCCTCCCAAGAAAAATCAGGGAGTGGAGCACGGTCGTGTTGTACGTCAAGGATAGCCCGGATGGAAGGGAACTGCTAGCCTGATGTTGCCGCCATTTCTTCGCTGGTCGGAGGCGGCCGGGCTAGGGAGGGGAAGGTGAACTGGCGGGGAGGCCGCGCCTGTGGAGCAGAGAAGCATACCATAGAGAATAGCAACAAATACCTGTTGTTTGGTTGCACGTGCCGAATTATTATGCAAGCTAAATAGTCATTAACATCTCGTGTTGTTTGTTTGCGGGATGCTGCAGCTGTTGGCGTGACACCTACTGTGTCGGCGATGGAGGGAGGTGGCACCTGCTTCGGTTGCGCCAACGACGGAGGGTTGCATCGGTGACAGAGGACTGCGGGGCACATGCTACGACTGCGTCAACGACGAAGGGTTGCATCGGCGATGGAGGGCAGCGGAGCACACGTTGTGGTTGCACCGACGACGGAGGGAGAAGGGGCACCTGTTGCGTCTGCACCGACAACGGAGGGTTGCACCGGCGACGGAGGGAGGCAATGTACATGTTGCGGTTGCGTCGATGACGGAAGGCGTCGGGGATCCTATTGCGGATGCGCCGACGAGGCGGGCAAGCCGGATAATGCGAACACAACCATCCACAGTAGCATCGACCAAGAACCGCTCGACGGCCGACTAGACTAGGAACCGCTCAATCTTGCTCGTCGTGTCGAGGTCCTTTCCTCCGGCGGCCAGGAACTTGAGCTGGAACATGACAAACTGCAATGATTGGAACAGGTGCACAACAAAGGGGAGTTCCGCACGATCGCATCTGCGGTCGACAGCGACAACGACCTTAGCGTTCCTCTACCTCCACAACCTGCCTTTAATCTCATGTACAAGTTTTCTTCAACCTCACGGGGTACAAGTTGAGAAGCTATATATAAATTCCTCTACCTCCATCAAAACAAAAAACTTGAAATATAAGAGTTATGTCATGTGTAGACATCAAGATCAAGCTACACCTCAAAGGAAATTTCAAACTATTGATTTTATGGGACAAATCTGAATAAATTCGTATAGAAAAGCTCCTACTTTGACCATGAATCTGCGAAGATACGGAACACAAAACTCGGCGCCGATAGTCGAAATGGAACCGCATTATCAACATGCATCCTTTTCATGTTGAGCTTGTCTTGAATCGGGGCATATTTATGCTAATTACCAGGAGTCAAGGATGAACATGTTTAGAAAGGGGAGAGAAGAATTGGCCTAGTTTGGCAACAAAGTTTTTCTAAAACTAAATCTTTGTTTTCTAAAACTAAACTATATCAATACCATAGTATTTTAGTGCCAAGCAAAAATAATACCCCCTCCGTTCCAAAATAGTTGTCTCAAATTTGTTAAAATTTGGATAAATCTAGACACAATTTAGTACATAGATTCATTCAAATTTTAAAAAACCTAAGATATCTATTCTTGAACGGAGGGAGTACTTCAGTTTTTCCTTTTCTCAGTTTTAGAAAAAAGAGTATCGAACCTCTTTCTCAAATACTTCAAAAAAATCATAATTTTAGAGAATACGCTGATTCCGACTCCGATTCGTCAATCAACAACTATGTTCCCTCCCGAATCTGGACCGAATTCCCTTCGAACATCAATCAGTCGCCGATAAATTTCCACTGGACCAATCTCTCCTCTATTTAGTCCACCCGCCCCATCTAAATCTAAACTAATATAAAAAGACCCAGAGGGTCAAATCCAACGTAGTGTGACCGTTCGATGCGATTATCTGACGAATGACAATTGCCCCGTCTTTATCGGCTCATCACGGTACTGGAGCGGACAATCCCACGAGCCTTTTTTTTTCCTTATCAAGCACGAACCGTTTGGCACCCCCACACCCAGACCATCGCAGTTACAATCTATGAAGCCACCGCCCTCGCCTCCGCCCCTGCGCGAGCCAACACCCCCGCCTCCGTCATGCCGAGACCGGGCCATCGCCGCCCTCGCGTCCCCCACCAGGAAGAGAGGATACGCTTGCACGCTGGACGAGAAGCCGCCCTAGAGGTCGCGGCGAAATCCACCGCCGCTGCCGCGGCGGAAGCCACCGCCTCCTCCCCTTCTGAGACGCGGCCGTCGCCTCGCGGATGCCACTACGGAATCCACCGTCGCCACGCGGAAGCCGCCGTGGAATCCACCTTCGTCGCCTCTGCCGCCGCCCCCCGCCGACACGCGGCCGTTGCTGCCCCGCCTGCACGCCATGAGGAGAGGCCTCCCTGATGTCGCCTCCTCCCCAGATGAGACGCGATCGTCGCTGCTCCCGCCGAGGTCGCGCTACATGTCGGGAGGAAAGGCTTCCCTAACGTTATAAATTAGGTCTGCCTTTTCTTCTCCCAACCTGAATATTCCTCCGCAACCAAGTCTTCAAACCTATCTGTCAATTGGATCTCAGCCGGTTCTTCTTCAATCGTGCCTTGCCCAGCGCTGGCAAACAGTTACCACTTTTAGGTATTGTATTCCGCTGGTTTTGCATCCAGTTTTTGCAGATGGTTTTCCATTGATTTCGAGGGAGATGCAACGTCTGCAGCTAATTAACAGGGACCATCATATTTGTTTCCGTCTCAACCTGAATATTTGCTTGCAGGAGATGCAACGTCTCCTTCCAACATTTGCTTGAAGTTTTTGCATGGCCAGGTTTTCTTGTTGCAGGACCGCCAAGCAAGACATAGTATTGAATTCATCAGATAAGATTCGGATTGTTGTATAACTCAAATTTATGTTGTTTATTATAAGAAATCTTATGTGATTTGATTTTTTAAATATATGCAAATCAGTTGTTTCTTTTCTATTTACTTCTCTTTGTGTAATGCTTGTAAAGCTTAATTTGATGTGCTGTTAATTACATATTACTTCATTTTGGTTCACCTTGATTTTTCTGGTGCAGGTTGATGAACAGTATAAAATAGTACAGAAAAGAGAGGCCAAAATCAAATCCCGCGAGATTTATGAAAGTTAGGACTTCTCTGAATGTCAAAGAGGTTAGTTTGTTCTAAACTTATCCCTTCCCTGTAAATTCTGCTCAAACAATTTTATGACCACTCAGTTATGCATGTAGCACTGAATAAATATGCAAGTATAGAATGTATACAAAAACAATGAAGGCATTATTATTTACATGCTGCTTAGAGTGTCGTCGTCTTTGTTTTTTTTCGGACAAGCAGGAGTGGATATTAGCATGCTCATTTCTCTATTATCAGGAGCTGCCCCGCAGCCAGATCTCGGCCACTACGCAGCATCGTGGCCATGGAACCAGGGGAAGAGGTGGTAGGCGCTTGGGCAGAAGTGCAACTGTAAGTAGCCGGTGCCGCCGGCAGTAGAGGGCTCGCCGTGTTTGTTTTTCGGTGGAGGCTCGTAACCATGAGGGAGGTTATCTAGGTGATCTACTGATCTGTGTGATTTTCAGCATTTTAGGCTTTTAGACTTTCGACCAACAGTTGTATTGCATGATTATAATGCGCTTTCAACGAGCAACCTTATGCTGTCAAATGTTTTTTCTCTATGGGTTTTTGTTGTATTGTTATTTTACTTTTTGGAAAAAAAATATCACAAATGGTCCTGATGTTATTTTATAATGCTGAGATGTTGTAACCTGCCAAAAAGTGGAGCCGACAATATGCGGGGAAGGCTTTCGCCATAGAATATAGGACGACTGATCTTAATTTTGAATCACTCTTGGTAAGTCCGTTTATAAAATAGAATATTCTGTGTTGCACTGCAACCCTATGGCATACATGTTTAATTTTCCTTATACTTGGCTTATTATAATCTAAATATACTTTTCAGCAACTATAGTATTACCACAGAAATGTTTAAAAGGTTAAGCCTCATTCGGAAATTCTAATAAAATATTTTCTTAAATTCTGGCTCATATTATCCGGTAACATAAACCTTGTTATATTGTCATCTATTTAACCTATAGATGGAGGGGGTAGTATGTCGTTCCACATAAATCCGATTTTTTCGGCCGTACGATGCGGAAACAACGGCTCAGATCTGCCCCGCTACCTGACTCTACATAATGGACTGGTTCTGGCCTACCCGCCTGGTAGTGTGCCTCGGCCGTTGGGTCCAGCTTTGAACGCCCACCTCTCGGCCGTTGGGTGGGTCACGTGGGTGTGAGAGGTGTGCGCGTGGCACCGGTCGCGAGGAGACGACATGGGCATCGATGTCCGGGCGCCAGGCTCTCTCGCCTTCCTCTCGTGCTACTCGTGCTCGCCAAACCCTAGGCGCCGCCTCCACTAGTCCTGCTCCTCCTCGCCAATCCCTTCCCCGTATGATCCATCCCAAGCCGCCGCCACCACCACCGCACAGCTGCACCGCCGCGCCGCACAGGAGAGTCCCATGGCCGCTGACGCCGGAAAGCTGCAGATCAACGCGGGGTTCGGTGCCCTCCGGCAGGACGTAGCGATGGGGATTCGGTCCTCCAACCTCCGTGTCCATCTCTCTCTAATCTTCTTTCTGCAACCGCTCATGAATATGTAGTATAGAATCTAATTCCACTGACGCCGGTGGCGCGGCCGCGCCGCACAGGAGATCCATGGCCGCCGACGCCGGAAAGTTGCGGATCAACGCGGGGTTCGGTGAAGTGACATGCAGCAGGGTGAGGTGAAGTGTTGCAAGGCTCCATGGCTCGAGAGGCACCTACAGGTGCCGTCTCTGGTTTCATGGCTTGCCATCAGACACCTATTCTCTCTACTTGGTTGTTCCTGCTCACGAAGGAGCAGTAAATATCTCATTCTTTTTTTTGTACAGATCCGGCCGTTTTTGTTATGTGATATTTGAGCAGAAGAAAATGGAGCATGTGGTGACTTAAGATGAGGTGGTGATGTGGTCCATGAGAGAATCTGGAGGAGGACTGCAGCAGGAGTGTGAAGATCTGCAAGGTATTCTTCTCATTATCTCATGGACATCGTCGCCGTTCATGGTGCTGGCTTGAATGGTTTGCTAAACTATGGACGATGATTGTTTTAGATAATAAAAATGATTGATTTGTTTTCAGCATTGGATGGTGAACAATTGGTTTCTATCTCTTTGCTGAACTGTTTTTCACATAAGTGGAAATCTTCAATTTAGAATTATATGTCACAGTAATGTTCGTCTCTTAAATCAATGCAGGTCTCATATACACCGATCAGTAAATTGGATAATTGCAATGATTGGAGTGGCTTAAATGTTAGGTGTTTTTTATTTTCTGGTTGAGATGGTACTGTTTCTTCCAACTCGACAAAATAAATTTCCAGGTTTGGTGGTCCAGTCTGTTTTATACTACTTTGTAGATTTTAAATGTAAGCCACATCTCTTGTGGTGTCAGCTTTCTGTAGTTGGAGACGATATGGCGAGACCTGTCTAGCTTTCTCCTCTCTCTTATACATGACAGATGGAGATAATCATGCCAGCCAATGAATTCTCTTGAAATGTCTATGGAGATTGCTACGAAAAGTTTGACAACTTAGTTTCTCATGCGAAAAACTCCATCTGAAGAACTGATTCTGGAACCGTGCGCCGTTTTTCTTCTCTACCATGACGAAGTTCGTGGTGCAGGTACACAAATTCCAGTCCAGCTTTGGTACTCTAAGCTCATTTTGGAAGACAAATAAATCGTGCCGGCAATCTCAGTGTAGTGCACTTTTCTTGCCCATTCCCTTGCATCTTTTTATTTGTTGTATTTTTGTATCGTCGCCTCTGTCAAGGCTGTACTCTTCTTTTTACGCTTCATTGTAATCCACTAACATTGTTTCTGATGGCCTTTTCTTGTTGGTGCTCTTTTAGTGATATTTCAGGCCATCGTTTTATCAATAAGACTGATGTGGATAATATCTTGGGCTGGTTTTCACTTTGGTTTTCTCTCTTTAAAACAATTTAGAACGGGCTACATCGATGACACAAGTATGTTATGTTTTATAACATTGTGTCCTATTTTCACTCTATATTGTTTTACTATACTATGTGATAAACATGATGTTGGCTGCCATACCTTGTTTTTCACCGTGGTCACATGTTAAATTTCGGTCAGTTATGTAGGCATATAACACATTACCAAGATGTACGTGATTTCTTCTAATTGATGTTTTTGAACAGATACAACTAAAATGCCAGGAGAAGAAATTATATAAGGGATGAAAATGATCGAAAGTTATCGTGCTTTTTCAGATGTTCTTCATGAGGTCAAAGCACTCTCTCATTTCAATTCCAGTTTTTCATTCTTCTAGCATATGGATTGTGATGCGGTTTGACATGAGCTTGAACTGATCTTTCTATCACCTGTATACACACAAAGAGAGGCACTTTATATGTGTTCATACTATTCCAAATCTTAGTGGTGATATTATTTTTTATCAGGGAAGGAATGAGTATAGACAACATTTCAAAAAAGATCAACAATTTTCAACATTATCGATGATATATAAAGCTTGTGGAATGGTACACACGGATGTACCATTCCAACATTTTCTCCAAAGGTGATTTTCCTTGTGTTCTTCTGCTCAAAATCTGGATAGGAAATGAGCTATGGGTACTATTTCTATGCTGAACTTCCAATTTTATTGGTTGGACGATAAGTGCTAAAAGCAGTTTTAAATTTGTATTGTTGATTCATTCTGAAATAAATTTCCTGGCCCTACATGTTCGTTGGTACATTAGGTCCTACAATACTAGGGCAAAACTTCTCCATTAGGTCCTACAAGACTAGGGCAGCAAGCCGCCCTCCATAGAGACGCTGATGAACCACTTGGAGGTGAGCTGATGGTGGAATTTCTAGGTATAAGATTGGTCTTTTTTCTGTGTTGGACCACTGAAATGATTTTCGTTTTGATGCAGGAAACTGCACTCAGTCATGTGAACTAGAAAGCATAATCAGTTTAGTGTAAGTTCATAGCTTGTCTAAGTAATTTAATCCGATGGATTTGAGTATTGTCTATTTTCTATTTTGCTCTTAAAAATCAACCACTGGATAAATCATTTAATTAGATAACATGTACATGATTAAGTTGAATCCAAATATTGGGAAGAAGGTTAGGATGGAGCTAAA
This sequence comes from Avena longiglumis, assembly GCA_030063025.1. NCBI lineage: Eukaryota > Viridiplantae > Streptophyta > Magnoliopsida > Poales > Poaceae > Avena > Avena longiglumis. The sequence goes on from CP125976.1 coordinate 129,179,028, forward strand.
TTAGGCACTTCTGAACCAAATGCAGACATACTAATGCCAATATTAGTGGATGACTATTAAAGAGGTATATCACTTTCATGTATTGTAAATTTTGTAGCTTCTATTTATGTATAAATGGTCCATGTAGTAAATTTTGTGTTGTGAGACGGTTGCTTGACATATACCAGTTGTGTCTTTATTTCCTGTGCAAGCAGCCAACAACTATACTTATTATTGTGGTTTAGCGATCTGTGAATCTTTTGACGCATTAAACTGTCCATAATGGTAACTATGTTTGGAAGTCATTATAGTTATTGATCATGAATAAGTTTTGTCCCTTCCCCACTTATTTATGTCTTGTTTCTCTTTCACGATGGCACATATAACTAAAATGGGTGTGGCAGGCACTAGAGAAATCCAGCGATGTTGGGGATGTAACTTCATGATTTCCCATGGAGGGTTATATTTATGCATTAGTCATTCCCCTCCCGGTTTCCATTCAGTTATATTCGATGCTATTCATGTGGATTTTCAGAAAACAAAAAAAAGCATGTTACATTTTTTGCCTCTTTCTGAAAATATGGTACTTATGCTACTGGTTTCTAATATAGTTTGCCGAAACTACTTTGTTTTCTCCAAAAGGGAGAGCAGAGCCAGCATGGGCGTTTAGAACATGTACCAACAAATTACTCCAGCTAACTTAGTAGTATGTATCTTGATGAGAGGATCGATGATTTATGATTAATGTATCAAGGGTAGAAAATGGTACTAAGACATTGTACAAGAAAATGTTGTAATCAGAGAGCCAAGACTTAGTCATAGTAGGACTTCCTTATGGAAAATATTTAAGTTATAACTACTCAATAATGATGTAGAATCTGGAGGATTTACTTGATTTTCTTAATATGGAGTTTTAAGCATTTTTTTATTTTCTGAATCTGCAGATTTTATCACCCTTCAACAGTCTATTGGGATCATTTTTGCTAATAGTACCCATTCAAATCCGTGTTTTTATTTGTATATTTTTCATAATTATTTTATTGCGTTGGTTTAGAATTGGTAATCGTTTTGGTAATCTTATATGTGATAGTTCATATCAGTAGATTATCTTTGCATAATTTTTTGCTTTGTGAAATACATAAACATGCAGTTTAGACGGAGATTTGTAGTTCAATTTATTTTTGAAGTAACATATGTGGTCCAAACTGAGGGTTGCTTTGGCAATGAGAAAATAATAAATACAGGAAAATAACTCTCAAGAAAGAATAATACCTTATCCTCTTTTGGAAACAAAATTATACAAATTTGATGATTCCCAGTGAGATATATGTGGTATTTCATCATGGTGCAAGTTAGACCTAATACTCGACACCTGGTATTTCTGCAGGTTCAGCTTGAGATTTGTGGGTCAGATCATCTACAGTAGCAATTAGCTAACTGAATTTGGCAACGGATCGTGAGTACACAACAAATAACACACACTTTTGTGCCACCTCGCTTGCCTCATCAAGCCCCGTGCTCCAGCTTGATACCCACTCCGACGAGAGTAGTACCGGGTAACACTGGACACTTAGTGTCCCTTCTTCGCTTCCTTGGCTATGAACGGTTGTTAAGCTAGCAGTAAAATTAAGAGGATAGTTCAGACTATCAATATCGGGAGAGCTTATTCATAACTTTTTTTATTTGAAAGGGTTGCTTTTCTATTTACATGTTACAAGATAAATTTTGCATCTCAGTCTTTTCTAAAAACTATTCTTGGACCACTTCTGATGGGATTTTTTCTATGTAGGATTCCAGTTTGATTATGTTTATGTCTAGACCATTCTTAAATACCAGCTGTCACAGATAGCCAGTGTTCCACCACATGCTATCGTCAGTCCCATTTGCATTTTTCCGTCGGGATAAATGTCTGATAGATGTTCATGTTCTGATGTTTAGGCCGTTGTAGGACATCTCGAGGATGTCTCCAATTGCATGTTATCGGGACAAAGTTGTTTGCATACCTCTATTTGTTCCATGTGATGCAAAATGCATAGGAGAAATCAATAGTTTCGGTGTTGCCACTACAGTACAAATGTTGTTTCAGGTATAGCTGTAATACAAAAATTTACCGTTTTCATTTCATTTTCTAATTAGCAGCAGAGGCTAAGAATCCAAGGACAACTACTATGGCATTTGAGGACCTTTGCGTTTCTTTTCATTTTAAAAGGGAGAATTGAAATGAACTATACCCAAGTACCAGAACGGTCAGGTGTTAACTGAATCCAAGGATACCATGTGATCTTTCCATGTTTGAAATTGAGAATATATTATTTTCCTGTATTTGCTAAGAATTTTAGGGGAATGCTTCACATGTTGTACACAGTGTTTTGAGATGAACCAGACTGTCGAGAATGTCGAGTGGTAGGAATCATTAATCGTACAATAAGCTTGAGAAATGGATAGTTGTTTATTGTTCATTTTTTCCTTGCCTATGATCGATTTCTATAGCTGTTCCCTACAACATTTTACAAGCTGTTTAATTTTTGGGAACGCGGCAAGGAGCGCTCAGTCTCTAGGTTCATCTCGACTCTACCTCCTACTACCTGATGATCACCATTGCCTGGGGAACAGCAACAGCTGCCTCCCGCTGAGTTATAGCGTTGTTGTGGCTTGTTGATCGACAGCCATAACTAAGCGTCCTGCCTGATCTCTCACCGAGCTGGCAACGGAGTTATCCATCACAGTCGCCCTAAGATACCGTTCATTTCCCTCCTAGCTATTGGTTTCGTAGCAGGCGAGCATGGAAGCCTGTTCAAGATGCATGTAGACAACTGACACACAAACACACAAACTTAACTGGCCAGGTCAATATTGATCATTGTCATTTTGTTAAACAAGAAATACAAACCATAAATACATTATTAATTTCCTTCCTATTTCTAATAGTGTTATACATAATATAAACAAGTGCGAGAGCCACCGGGCCGTGCCGAGGCACACCCCTACATCTACATGGAGTTTGTCTCTCTGACATGATCCTTGCGAAAGATCACCGTGCTCTACTGAACGCATGGATTGAGCGAGAAGACCAGTGGCCAACAATCAGGTAAAACCGCCGCGTGTCTGGTGCGTTTAGTAAAATTGTGTCTTTGTGTTTTATGTATGTTTGCAAGAAACTCTGAGGTTCTGTAAACTGGTGGTTCTGTTATGACCTAAGGTGCTACTCTCTTAGATATTTACCTAATATTATGTTGGAACTTTCTACTCGTGCTACCAGCCTTGTGTATTAGATCACGGTCTAACATCTCTGACACACTAATAATAAAAACTTAAATAACATTATTAATAAAAACTTATATATCAAGGTCTAACAGCTCCATAAACCTACGCTAAATAGTTCTGAATCCTACAGGCCCGTGCGCCGAGGCGCACTCCTAAATCTAGTTTTGGACAAAGCGTGCATGTGCACGTGCTTGATTACTACTCTCTCCATCTCGGTTTATAAGACCTACGGTATTTCTAGATCGATAAATTAACCAACTTAGCATGAGGTACATAAGATAAAAACTATACTATTAGAAACTTTAAATATTATATTTTCTAATGATATAATTTTTATATTATATAATTCATATTATATAGCTCATGCGGACGATCTAGATATACGCATGAGTCTTATGAACTGGTATAGAGGCAGTATTACTGTCTAAGACACCGAGCTAAATTTCCCCATTGTCATGGACTCCGATTCCGACTCCGATTCATCAATCAACAACTATGTTCCCTCCCGGATCTGGACCGAATTCCCTTCGAACATCAATCAGTCGCCGATAAATTTCCATTGGACCAATCTCTCATCTATTTAGTCCGCCCGCCCCAATGCCCCATACTGTCTAAGACACCGAGCCCATTGTTCTTGGAGCAATGGCCAGGAAGAATCTGCTCCCTCCCCGGCGGCGGCGCGCAGCCTGCGATGAGGACCGTTTTAGCGACCTCCCTGACGATCTGCTCCTCCACATCCTGGGCCGTCTCGACACCCGCAGCGCGCTTGGCGCCGGGGCGCTCTCCAGGCGCTGGGCCAACCTCCCCCGCGAGCTCCCCGTCCTGGATCTCAAAGTCAGCGATGCGCTGCCACCGCGCTACCGCCGGGGCCTCGTCCTTCTCCGGGAAGCCAGGAGATCGATCTTGCTGCTCGAGTCTCGCCGGAGGATAATCACCATGGCGTCACGGTACGAGCGCCGCGCCATGCGCGCCATGGTCGCCTCTGTCAAGGGCCTCCTCTCGGCTCACCGGCGGTGGCGCGTGGAGAGGCTGTCGCTGGAGGTTTTCGCCTACGGCAACAGCGCGACCTGCATCAACCGCTTGATCGTCGACGCGGTCGATTCCTGGGGCGTCCGGGACCTCGAGGTTGTCGCCACGCCGCCTACGGCTCCTTTCGGCAGCTCACCACCGGCCTACACATTCCCCCGTGGACGCATCAGCAGAAAGCCGGGCGAATCTCGGTTGCAAAGCCTCAAGCTTTCCAACTGCCTGCCCCCGCCGCTTCAGGGGTTCACTGCGCTCGCCAGGCTCGTCCTGCAGGACCTCCCGGACACCACGCCCACGGCCGTTTACGAGGGCGTGGTCGCCGCGTGCCCACGGCTGCAAGTTCTGCACCTCTTGTCCTGCTGCTTGCAGAGAGGAACCAGTAGGGCGGTATTCGACGCCCCCATGTCAGAGATTAGGGAGCTCGTCATCGACGGCCACCTCATGGCCGTGGAGCTCCGCTCTCTCCCCATGCTTGAGAGCTTGGCCAACTTGCACGCGTCTGTCTTGTTGCGCTCCGGCGCCGCCCCGCGCCTTGCCAAAGTGAACTTGGGCTTCTCTGTTGGCCGACTGGAAGGGCACCGACTAGTTGGCCTAACCCGCATGGTGCGGAACCTCACTGTCAATAGGCTTACGGGGTTCTTCGAACGCGCCGTCGGCATGACGGATCTCGTCCTCCGCTTTACTGGGCCAGACATGTGGATTGCACCTTCGAAGAATCCTTTTTCTCTGATGCCCAATTTGAGGAGGCTACTGGTTGCAGATGTGCCTTCCTCCTGGGACCTTTCATGGCCTCGCCTCCTCATCGAGGCAGCGCCATTGCTTGAGAGCCTGTATGTCCATGTCCCCCAATGCGACGAGAAGAAGAGTTGTCAGGAGACAGTACCGTGGCAGCCGCCCTCTACTTGGTGGCGCCACCGCCACTTGAAGGAGCTGGTGGTCATTGGCTTTCAGACAACAACAGACAGACAGCTTCTTCGCCTTGTGAGGTTCACCGTGGAAGTATCCGTAGCGCTGCGCCGTGTCGCTCTGTTCAAGCATGGACATGTTGAGGAGAAGGGGCCCTGTGACTGGGAGGTGATGAGCCATCAAACCACCTGGAGCAACCAAGAGAAACTAGATGTTCTGGACGGAATTTGCTCTTCAATGCCCTCACTTGAAGTGGCGCTAGGTTGAATTCAGTTTGTGTATAGTAGTTACTCTTAAATTATATATATGATGTCTCTGGGCTTGATTTATCCTCTTTGAGACCCATTGATCATATATTGATGATGTAATTCAACCTTGGTGGAAGAAAAAGGGCCCCCATATATAGGGATTGTGTATGCAAGCACAAATCAATTCATATTATTCATAAGATATACAGAAAATTCATACTACACAGAAAAGAATCAGAATTTCTTAGTGTAGAAATTCATATTCTTTGAGAAATAAGATATGTTGACCATTGATGTAATTCGACCATTATAAGATCCAGTGACCATTCACATTTTTATGTGCTATATTTAATTGAACCTTTTTTTTTCCAGTACTCCTTTGTATCTGAACTTTTTTAAAAATTTAAACCTGATTATTTTAAAAGTAAAGTAAAATAAAACAAAAAAGAATACATAAAATAAAAGAAAAGAAAAAAAGGAAAAAAGGAAAAACTAAAATGGGCCAGGCCCATTCCAGTGTGTGCGGTGGCTTGTTTGCACCGACCTGGTCGGTGTATAGCTTTCCATTTCTTATACCAGATTTTTTGTAACGGGGAGCGGTAAATGGGTCTCCTCATTTTTGGGTTGTTGGGCCTGTCCCTCCCGGATCAATAGTAGTTGCACTAGTAGGGCCATGACACCATCTGCGCCACATCGCCTCGCCAAATAAAGAGGGCGCCGTACACTCCCGTCGCACCGGGAAACTTCTGGAGTCTAGACGAAACCGTAGCGTTCCTTGATCTGCTCCCCTCCCGAGTCTAGCTGCGCCCCCCTCTGTTCGATCCGAATCGTTCGCGGTAAGCTTCGCTCGATTTTCCTCGTTAGGTTTGTTGCGATAGCCTGGTCGTTTATTGTGAATCTCTGCGATCAATTCCTGATCGCGTATGATCCCCGAGAAATTTTGAGCAACCTTGTGATTGACGATTCCGCTTATGATATGACCTAATAGAAGATGCGAGTTTATGATTGGTGGTTGTTCTAGTCGCGCCTCAGATCTGTTGGTTCGTTAGCGCGTCTGTTTTGGTCTGAAGCAAATTCGTGATGCGGCAGTCTGATGTGTTGTTGTCCTGAAACTCTGCCTGTGAGGGTTCATGTCCTGCCCATGCTTGTTTTTGATCTCTCGTTGCGAAATATATTTAGAAATCTATCTTCGCCCTTGCCTGCGGACCTGATTCAGTTTTAGACGATAGCTGGTGCTCGCTGTTCATATTCTTATTTTTTGGGTGGATCTGTAGTGGAGTATCCCCTCCAAGACGACGATAGCTGGTGCTCGCTGTTCATATTCTTATTTTTTGGGTGGATCTGTAGTGGAGCATCCCCTCCAAGACCTGAAAGTTACTTTTAGTAAGGGAATTGTGTAGCAAGACATAAAAGTGTGTTTTGGTGTTATCTTACTTTTGGGAAGGGAATTATGTTGCAAGACATAGTGTCTCTCTGGTGTTATCTTTAGCAAACAATGCTCGCATCAATATAACAATATGTTATGATTGAAATTGAATCAGAAAACATGTGACGAAAGGATGTCAACTTGTATATAATAGAGAAAACAGTTATCCTGTCGGCGTGAATAGATCATTACAATCTTCTCTCCATTCCAAGTTAGTAAAGGTTATGTGGAATCTTCATGCTAACGTCGTTGTAAATGCCACTAGAATTTTGAAGTTAGGTGCTTGATGTTCAGATCGTCTCTTTCTGAAGATATTTTTATGTGCATAAGGTGATTTTGTGGTTTGTTCAATCATTTCAATAATACTATCTTGATTTTTATTATAGGCCAATATGGCAAGAGGCTACAGTTACAGTCCATCCCCGCCACCAAGAGGCTACAGGGGAAGGGCACGCAGCCCAAGTCCCCGTGGTCGTTATGGTGCTCGAGGTGGAGATATTCCGACCAGTCTTTTGGTCAGGAACCTTCGTCGAGATTGCAGGTAAGGTTTCCGCAGAACTTTCAGCTAGGCCTGTAATTGGATGTATTCTTATATGTGGTGTATATACATCTTGGTGTTAAACAAATTCAGAAAATGTTTTAGCTGCATCTGTGGCATTCTAATACTCATTCTGTTTTGAAGCAAGGGTGTATTCATCTTGAACTAAGGTAGTTTTGTAAGTCAATGCATTTAGTTTTGAATGTATCATGTTGGTAATAAAATAACAATATGTTTGATTTCTTGCCCCATGCCTTTCCATGTGGGTGATTCAACACTTACTATTAGGCAATAGGCATCCATATAAAGTGCAAGGGCATTTATTTAGTCACGTGTGTTAGTCTTCACCTCTGGAATCTGCTGTTTACTGGTTTTGTTCTGTGTGCCACTGTCCTCCCTTTCTATCTTCACTTATGTTGGAGTTTTTTCTTTTCATAGGAGTTTTCTTCTTTGAAAGTTTAGGGAATTTTCTTCTTTCCTCCTAGTCCTTTTAACTCATGATGATCTATTATGAATGCAGGCCAGATGACCTTCGTAGGCCATTTGGACAGTTTGGTCGTCTGAAAGATGTATATATCCCAAGGGATTACCATACTCAGTAAGACACTTCATCTGGACTGCTGTTCATTGGCCTTTACAACTGGGGATATTAGAAATTCTTTCGAATAAGATACTGGCAAATTCATATTTGTTAGTTGAGCTTTGTATGATCGCAGATGCCACTTTAGTCCTATTGCAATGCACCTTGCAAAATTTGCACTCTAGTTGTATTAGCAAACATTAAATACTTTTATCAACACCTTGAAATTAACAGTGGTAATAATTTTTTGAAGAGTTTTAAGAGTACTGTTGAAGAGAAGGAAGGATAGAGATGTTGCAAGTTATGAAACATGCAGTTAAAGATTATTGTTGAAGAGAATGGAAGAAATAGAGAGTTGCAAATTAAGAGATATAGCAAATGCAACTAAGATTACTATTGAAGAGAACAGAAGATATAGTTACAGAGTTAAGACATTTGCAAGTCACCATGAAGAGTTTGAAGTCTCTATTAGAACTCTTATGACTTACAGGTGTAAGGTCAGCAGCCGAGTGCACTTTTTACTTGTTTTACTTAATTTGTATGTGTTTGTGACTACAGGAAGTGAGCACTGGTTTGGTTGCTGTGTGCTTTGAGGAATTTCTGTTTATTGCTCAGGACCAGAAATTTTATCCTTTTTGAAGGAAGGATATAATAATCCCTTTACTTGTTTTGGATCCATTACAGGGAGCCGCGAGGATTTGGGTTTGTTCAGTACTTTGATCCCGCGGATGCTGCTGATGCAAAATACTATATGGATGGGCAGGTTGTTCTTGGCAGAGAAATAGCAGTTGTTTTTGCCCAGGAGAACAGAAAGAAGCCCGCTGAGATGAGAACCAGAGAAGGGTATGCTCTGTTTGTTTCTTCGTATTTCATCATTAGCTGAACTCCAAATGTGTGGCCGCTCCATTCACTGTTTGTTTGCACGTCCCTGCAGTAGCAGAGGTCGGTCGTATGACCGGCGATACTCTCCTTCTCCAAGGGGCCGGCCGTCTTACCGTGGCCGGAGCTACTCAAGGTACGTATGCTCCTCTGCATCTTCATTGATTTTTGTTAACCGAGTCCTTCACTCTCTTGAGACTTGGATGACACACCAAACCTGGTTATTACTACCTTGCACAGGTCTCCGTCGCCTCGGTACGCCAGGCGCAGGTTCAGGGAGGAGTCCTACTCCCGCTCACCTGCTGAGAGCAGATCGAGGAGCCCGACGCCATCGGATGGGCGGCATTACAACAGGTCTACGCGAAGGGAAAGGTCGGTTTCTGTCAGCGGATGAAGTAGTGGTAGCTCTGTTGGGCGTTTAGAAGTGCAGTGGAGAGGACTATAGCTCGTGGTAATCTGGTTGCTATCACTTTGTGAACTGTATCGTCTGTGGATTTATTTAGATCGCTGTGATGTACTGTACTAGCGAAAGTATGAATAAACTGTAAACTGGGGATTGTGTCAGTGTGCGCTTATGTTTCGTACGAGAGATTCGGTTTGTAGAAAGACGAGGACTAAAGTGAAGCTGGGCCTGGTCGTGCGAGTACCTGCATGATATGCCGATGACTAAGCTCCTCCAACTCCAACCACGAAGCCTCGAACATCCGATTCTAGGCTTCTAGCAGAAAACTTGTCGTTGAGCATAGATGTGGCACGCTCTGCATTTTCTCAAACAGAAGAAGAAGAAAATGATACTGAGCGCTGCATACGTTGACCAGGATACCCCGCGCCGTCTTAAACAAAACCAAAACCTGCAATCCGCGCCGCTAAAACCCTCACCGAAAGGCGACGAAGCTGGAACCGCGTGCACGGACGACACCGTGTGCCGCAGCGTGCGCAAAGCACGCACGGTTGGAGAGGCAGCAGCACCGGCATGTGAAAATACCAGCTCTACCAACTCGTCAAGAGACTTGGACAGTCAAAAACAAGATTGGCCAACAACAACAAAAAATGCGATGTAGGGTTTAGACAGACCACGAAGTTGTTGGGAGCATCTCCAGCGGGCCGATCCAAATCGGCGACGCAAACCGTCTGATTTGGTCTAGATGGATCGGCCCGTAGACAGAATTTGGTTCGTGGTCCGATCTGCCTCGCTAGTGCACGCAACAACGCAGCCCATCTTTTCCACTGTGGGCAAATTTTGGCCATCACTGTGGTTGTCGGTGACGACGCTGGTGTGTTTCCAGCGCCTTCCTCTCCCGTTTCCCGCCGCTTATGACCACTTGCCGCCACTTCGGGACGTTTCCCGCCACATCCAGCTAGAGACAATAAAAGGAGAGGCCAGTGGATTTCCTCAGTCCTCCAACGACCACCATGCCTGGCCTTCGTCTTTCTGCCGCGGGCGCTCGCAACCACGTCGCGGTAAGGGGGAGTCTGGGGAGTGCCAGTGTCGGACCAACGAGCGTTCCTCGACTCCATCCAATCGGCGCGAGGCGTCGGCCACCGGCAGCCTGAGGCGCCACGCCGAGATACCACGCAACAAGACCACCGGCGGCTTTCTCATGTGTTGTCCTCACAACGCTATGCCGGAGCACCTCCGCCAAGCACTCGACCAACTGCACGCTGAGGTCATAGAAGCGGTGTGTGCTAATCCCGACGACATGGCCTGTGTATGCCTCGCCCAAGCTGTCGGGAACCTTGAGACACAGAGGGCGGTCTACTGCTCTCTCAAAGAGAAGTGGGGTCTTGTTGCCCTGCCACCGCCAGCATTGTAGCCAGCACAATTTTAGATTGATGTATCACGTTGACCGCTCTCTCTAAGAGGAGGGTCAGAGTTCCGCCACGCTAGCATTGTAGCCGGCGCAAGTTTAGATTGGTGTATCACGTTTACCGCTCTCTCAAAGAGGAGTGGGGTCTTGTTGCCCCGCCACCGCCAGCATTGGCTATTGTTGTATCACGTTCAACCACTTGTAATATTGCTACTATTAATGGAAGTTTTTCATTGCAATGGACAATGCCGCACTTGTTTGATCATCGCAAGCAAGTTGTATACATGGTTCAGAGGCATGGAGCAAATAGATGCAAAAAAACATAAGATAAACTAGGATATCATGGTTCTCGTCTACTCATCGGAGTTGGAGTGGTAGTGGCGACGATACATGGCGTTATCGAAGATGCTGCCAGTGGGCATGGCTTCACCGTCGTACTTGAAGACAAGGAAGTGCCCGACTTTGATTTGGTGTGCGCAAGTGAACTCCTTCCAACCATTGGCGAGGTACATCTGGCCATAGCGGTCGGATAGCACCCAGGGGCGAAGCTAGAACAGGATATCACCAGGGTCACTCTTCTAAGTATTGTGGTATAAATCCAATTTAAGAGAGTAGTTTGTTAGTTTCGTGATATTAGCAAAATCCATTGGTGTCATGCTTACATGCTAGCCATCGATAGCACCTCCACGAACCATTGGCTGGTCGTGGTCACGGGCACCCGTGAGAACGATGGTGGGGCTCTCCGTCTACCACCGACGTGAATTTCTAGGGAAGACGATCCTATCCCGATTCATTCCCAAGTGGATGGTTAGGGCGAACTCGAGGCCATCGAGGTTGATGGCGACGATCTTGAACTCGGGTGACGATGATGGTGGCGGCGAATCGCTCTGGACGCGCACGCACGTCTTCCTTGACGACCTCAGCAACGACCAGGGTCTAGTGGTCGTCCAAGATGCCCTCCTCTCGATCCAATGCCGCCAACCATGGCTAGCTAGTGCGGTGCGTGTGGTGGTGCTAACGACTGGAGGATGGGAGGAAGGAGGAGAGTGTGGAAGAAGATGGCCGCAGGTAGTATGTTAAAAGGCCACGACACTAGATGACGGTGTGGAGGCATTGATGTGACCGTGGCAGGAGCGCAGGCGTCCGGTGGTACATCCAGCGCAGGTGGGCAGGCATCAGTGACGCAGGCAGCCTTGGAGCGGCCTACCTACCTCCATTGATGGCTAGTAGCAAGAAGCCGTTGGGTCGCCGCCATACGGGCTCTTAGCCCACACGTGAGTACACGAAAGGACTCGCCTGTTGTCCGTCCTAATGCAATTGTTGTCCAAATTTAGTGTGCTGACGGATCGCGCCAGACGCGATTAGTCCAGATGGATCGTACCACTAGAGGAAAGGCGGTCATCGCTCGGATCTGATCGGACCAGTTCGGACACAACAGGACATTTGGGTCACCGGTGGAGAACTCTTAGCGGGCTGCCAGACATGGTAGGTATTAGCACCTTCCAAGCCTCGGTTCACGTTGGCCAACAAGAATCCATCCCTGCATGCAACTATGCAAAATCTCACAAAATTGTTGTACGATTCTATAGTAGTATTATTTTGCTGTTAAACTGTGGATGGACGGTGCCCCCAGTCGATCGAGTAAGCATAGACTAAGAAGCGTGACAGCTCAGTACCTAATCTCAACTCGATCACACAGATCGACCCGAAGTCGTTTCACACACGAACTTGTCGTGTGAGCTGGGGCTGTTGGGTGGACTTTGCATGCATGATCGATGCTGGTTGGTTCTTATCCTTATTTGTTCTTTGCTATTACCTCGCTAAACCACGAGCTAAACCTTTTTTTCCTCCAGCAGCTAGCTAAGAAGAAGAACGACGCGTACGTACGTGTTGACCTTCGATCGTTTCAGTTCCTGAGTGAAACGAATGTCGCGGTCGGGCGGGAGAGATTCGGTCAATTCGTTTAGGTAGGCCATTGACATCATCATCCCAACCCTGCGATGCAAAAGGATAAACCAGAGATTGGTTTTTCAAGGAAAAAAAGTTACTCCTACAAAGGATAATGCGAGCGTGTCGCTGTCACGCGAGTTTCTGGTCTCTGGCTTGTTGGAAGCTCCTGTCTTGCAAATTCAATCATCTACAGTTACATATCGATCATGGAGTTCGTTGCGGTTCACATTACTTACAAGGTGCTCGCGGCGTGTGTGAGACGTACGTACAACTGATCTGTTCATATGTCGGCGAAGCCGATGTTAGTCCCAGAGGTCCACCCGATAGCTATAGCTCAGGTCGAGTTAACGTTGATCTTCTTTAAGCACAAAACTCGAATGGTTGATCAAAATTCTAGCTAGCTGGAATCCCAGAGTCCGTACTTGTAAATCACATGCATGCGAGCTTCTCGATGGCGTGTACTACCCTGCAGCATCAAGCCAGGTACGACTATAGTACGAGATCCGTGGACAAGGATATATAGTGCGCACGATTTTGCAGGGAGTATCTCACTACAAACAACTGTTACCGAATCAAAGGGCGATCAGAACAAATCTCACACACAATTACTATATTCAACTTCTATAGGAGTCTCCCAAGTCCCAACAGAAAAATATTGGAAGCATATGATATGAGCCTGCTGCCTGCACATGTCAGTAGGATCACAGCCCCAAATGCGGTGCCATTTACAGTAGTCTACTACGAGACTTCATTACAAAGGGGGCCTTGCCTCGCCTCGCGCGCCAACAATGCATGCAGCCAACAGCTGGACTTGCCGTTGGCCAAGCTGGAGCCTCCTTGATCCCTACGCACGCACCACCTTTCTTAATTGTTGCTCAATCATGCACTTGATTATTTTTAACCAATGGTGGTGATTAATTATACGTACAGTACCCAATAGAACAGTTGTTCATGGAGAGGCCGTGCCGGTGCCGGTGGCTCAGCCTAATCCACATCTCCTCTCTCCATCTTGCCCTGTGCCTACTCGATCATCTCGGATTTCTCTGTGTTTTCTTTGTGTATTATTGGGTCAGAGAGGGTTGCGTTAGAGGTGAACTTTTAACCTAACATCACATAAATATAAATAGCTCTGCTTGCATTTGCATGATGATGCATACTATAGATCAGCATCAAGATCTTGGAACAGTGGATTGGAGGGCTGCGGAGCTGCCTCGTTCCCCCAGCTAGCTGTCCTGTGTAGAGGTGGTAGCTGGTGAGTGCTTCATCTGATGGATCGATCTATGCAAATAATTGTGTGCATTGCATTAAACTAGTAGCTCCTATGGATTAGGGAGCATCATTTTCATAGACTAGCTTAGCTTGAGAGAAAGTGGAGATTTGTCGAGTTATGCATCGGATCTCACAAAAATTAAATGGCAAAAATTGCCACATTTGTGGGTAGTGCTGAGCTAGGCCTCAGTTTGATCTTTAAACTTTGCAGCAAAATGTTGTATGCAACGATTCATGCAGAGGTCGGGGTGTTATTCCCCTTCCTGAAAGAAAAAATTATGCTTTTGTTGAATTTCGTCATCTTATCCTGTAATATGTTGAAGAAAAATAAACACAAAAGCGGGGTCAAATGAAATACACACGGATAAAATAGGGAAAAGTAGTGGGCAAAGGGGGTAATCACAATGCGCCATAGTGCAAAATGCAGGCTGATACTAAGGCACAATAATGCTTCTAAAAGGCCACAACCTAATGAAATATAGTTGTAATGTGATGGTAGTGCATTCATATTTTGTCGAGTCGATGTATAGGAATTTCTAGTACTACATAGAATTATAGAGCGAGATCAAGGATGCCAAGAAATTAACCAATAGGGACGTAGGTTTCATGTATACGAGGCTATTGAGAGATATTAATTCCATCGGAATTTGAATGTGTTTTTGGTTACCACACAAAAATAGAAGGCAAGAAATAAATAGGAAAAAAGTAATAAATATGAGGTAAGGACGCATGGAATATGCTATCTAATACTGACTTAACAATATCTCTTGAATATCCCCAGTTTCAGAACATAGAAAACACGAGCATTTTTAAAGGATCCTTCTTGGCTCTGTGTCAAGAAGGTAAACACGGCATGTGCCAAAAGAAAGTTGTTGCATCATGGTATGTATGCACTTGTTCGTTGAAGCTTAAACCTTCATATCTATAATAAGTTACCAGAAATTAACATGAAGATAACATATATGGAGGTATGTCCATGTAAATTTTGGTGAAAAAAATGATTATTTATGAATTGTGTAACAATAATAAAACGAGTTACTCTGCCATAGGATAGGTTACTCACAGTCATAGCCTGGCCCAAAAAAAAGCCCGATGGGTCGGGCCTAGGCTATAGATCCGTGGCTCGGTGGAAGCCCGGGCACATGCCAAGAAAACGCAATTTTAAGGAAGGCTCATCCCAACAGTTCGGTGTTTTTTGCACTCAGGCCGGGTCAGGGCCAAATTTTAGGCCTAATAGTCGGATCGGGCCTGGCTTAGGCCTGGATTTTTTGTGTCGGTCTCCACCCCCCCCCCCCACCCCGCCCTGCCCCGGAAAATACCCAGGTATAGTTACTGGTAAATTAATTTGAAAAGAAATCATGTCATTCATGCGAAACTTCCTAATGGCCTTCACCAATTGCGGTATATTTATTCTCTAGATACATGCGTAAAGTTAAAATTATTTTCCCTATCGCTGTTGCGACCTGTCCAGTGAAAAAGGACGCTATTGCTTCCTCTGTTTCGTAATATAAGATGTATTAGCTTTGTGAAAGGAGTGAATCTAGACCTCTTTTAGTATGTATATTCACTCCGAACCTATATACTATAAGAGGTATAGATACACTTCTTTCACAAAGCTAAAAACATCTTATATTATGAAACGGAGAGAGTAGTTTCCAACCCTCTCCACCGCTATCTATCCCGATGATGGAAGCATACCTACCTCATCTCGGTATGCTTTCGTGGTGTCATGCTCTAATGGCAGCGACAATAATGCTCAAGCAAATAAGCTTTCCCTATGTCCAGCACCATCTCGGTCTGGTGTAGGAGTGTCAAGATGTACTCCATCTATTAGGAGTGAACCTATACACTAAACGATGTCATTTATTTTCACAAAGCTAAAATGTCTTATATTTCTGAACGGAGGGAGTATGCTCTTGTTGTCCCTCTAGGACAGTGAGGTTAAATCTATCCCGTTTGCATTTCACCAGTGGTTGTGGCACATCTTTAGGGCTTTTATCCTCGGGCTTTAACACCGTCTCGGTGGCGCTCCCTCCGGTGTTGTTGTGAATCCAGGAGATATTATGTAGTTACATGAGTGTTGGGAAACATGTGGTGTACACCAGAGCAGTGGTGTCTGGCGTGGATCGAGCGCTTCAGGCTACCCGGGTTGTGACTCCTCGGCCCTATGTACCGTAGTCTTGATGACTTCTCTTCTGGATGCAATAGTGTAAGGTTGGCTCCGACTGCCAAACAACAGCGACAGCGTGCCATGAGTTCTCAAGAATTCGTTTTTTTTTTGGATGGGTTCTCCATAATTTTAAGCCTTTTTACCGAAGATCATTGTTCTTTCACAAAGAAAATGGGTACTAGCTCCGTTGTTATGAATAAGACGCACATGCTTTCCATGACAAAACGTTTTGATCAACAGTACCTAGACTATGTTACAAAATTGTTATCGTTGGATTCGTGATGAAAAACACTTTCTAATGATAACTACTCTCAACTATAGTTCTCATATACAGTGTACTTGGTTAATTTATAGTCAAAGCAAAATCTTGAAACGCCCTCCATTCCAGGTTTTTGAAAAGAGGAGGTCCGTCTCTAGCCCATTTCACTGTTGCCCCATGCCGCCAATCCAATATTCTACCCTACGCTAGTATTTTTCTTTTGTATAGACCCAAGTAAACAATGTCTCGCTTTTCCCAAGATTCGGGGAACAATGTCTGGCTTTTCACCAGGAGTTCAGATTCCGGAAATCCCAGGCACCGATTCTTTTTACGACGACGCGCGCTGCAACGTGATGTCCAGCTGCGCAATAAGCAGCCAGAGAGCATCTTCAGCGCTTCCTGCGCCACGCCGCCACGTACTACGTCGTCGGTCGGTCGTACAGCCAAGTACCACGGTGGGTACGGCGTCCGTTGCCTGGGGCTGGGGACGAGCGAGGCCTTGACTTGCGCACGTCCTTTTTGGATCCAAAACCAGCTCGGATCCGCTGTTCTCTCCTCCGTGCATGTGCCCCAACTCAAACCCATCATGATTTGGCTGCAAAGGTCGCTGGCCCATCGATCGTCTAAGCAATTTGCCTTTTGAGTTCCTGAGACCTCGCATCCACACTCGTACGGACGGACCTAGAATGACTCTCTGATCAAGGAAGTCGTTGCTGATCATCGCTGGCTAGAAACAAAAACTGTGCGACGGTGTTTGATCGACACGCTAATTTTACAGTGTTCATGCCACGCATTTTCCCTTTTTTACTTTGCTTCGGCGCCATATTTTTTGTTAAATTTGTCTAAATCTAAAAACTTCAACCGAATCTGACCCTTTCTTAAAACTAATTCGAAATCTAACTCCTGGGATCGTCGCAATTTTAAATACGGCCAAAGTTGTACGGGTCGGCGCCAACACATCAGAAAGCCGAACCGAAGAAGATCGGCTCCATTTAAAACGGCGCCGACGTCGGCTCCATGTTAAGCGGCGCCGACCACCTTACGTTGCCCCCTGTTGTCACGTGTTGGCGCCAAGCTATATAACTCTGGCTCCGTTTAAAATGGCGCCGGCCCAAAGGGTCAGATTCGCTTAAAGTTTCGCAAAAAGATTAGATTTGATAAAAAAAAAATACCGGCGGATGTGGTGGTGGGAGTTTCATATTCCGTGCTACTGAAGAAACGGGTCGGGAGTACATCACAGCTAAGGTTGGACAATTGTTGACATGTCATCAGTATTGATTGGCGTGATCTGCCCTCGATCTGGCCCAGATAATAAAGGGGCGGCGCGTGCGGCGTGGAGGATGTACAGTAGCTCGCCATGAACTCCTGTGCCACTGAAGATCTCGGCGATGCCCCGGGAGACACCTGCCGTCGTCGGCGCATCAACCGCGAGGACGACGCGGCCCGGATCTTCTGCGGCAAGCTATACAGGCTGGTTCGACCGGGGCCCAGGCGGAGAGGGCCACACTGCACGGACGACAGCATCAAGCTGGAGCACCAATCAATCCTGTCAGAACCGTATGCACAGTGATACAGCCTCGCTACAGATATAAGTACCGCGCGCGAGCCCACGATACATATGGGCGCACGAACGCGCAGATACAGTACACAGCTCGACTAGTTCATAAATGTACAGCCAACGCTGCTGCTAGCTCCAATTATTCGAACCATCCGTGTGTAGTCGTCTCTAATTAGTTAGCCAGCTCAACTGGCCCAATGAGCCATGCTCCATCAATCAAAGCTAGTATACGATTTTGATACCGACCGGTGCAACGGTACGCATACATATGGTGCACACCATGCGTCTCTGATGTAGTAAGTACATACTCAAAAATTAAATAAGAACATACTCCCTCCATCATAAAAAAAAAGTCATAATGAACCTATATATACCAAATAATGACTAGGCACATTTGAATTTAGGCAAATCTGCGGTGTTACGAGTTCAAATCAAGTTCCAGGCAGAGAAAAAGAAAAGATCTACCCCAAACTTTGGTAACTCTAACTTCAACTTCGATTTTACTAATAACTGCTTATAAGACCTTTTTTTGGGTACATATCCTTATCTCAAGTTTTTGATCCGACATCCTTTTTAGGACAAAGGGAGTACAAATTACAAAACCATCTATATCTCCTCAACCATAAAACAAAGAAAAACATATACTCCCTCCATCATAAATAGGTGACACAAATTTGTCTAGATTCACATATCAAACGCGTCTAGATCATGTAAATATAGACGAATCCAGGTTGCTTATTTTTGGAGAATGAAGTAGTATATAGCTCCATCATTTTTCTTGCTTGGCCCGGACAGGTTTTGTCACATGTTACTACTCCGTACCTGTCTCTATCCCGAAAGGAAGCTAGTACGTAGTTCGGGTTGTAAAGTGCAAAAACCGAGTTAATTGCACCGTCCATGGCACACAGAGACTTTCTGCGAGAACAGAAATAAACAAAAACAAAAAGTACGAGGCCGGTGAACTGGTGAAGGCTTCCCCCGATGACACGTACGCAAACAGCATCTTACTAATATAGTTCCTTATGGATAAGGGTTGCAAATGATAGAAGCTTCTCGGAAGCTTCTTGTCGAAACAATTTTCAGATCGCTTTGCGTGGAGAGACTCGGTCGTGCGATTTCAGGATGCCAGCTGCATACAGTTGTACCGTTGTAAGCACTGGCTAGGGACAGAGTGCAAACATGAGATAGCCGCGTCACGTATTGTGAAAGGAAAAAATGACAGCCACATATCATGCGCTGCCGCCTAATCGAGAGTACCCATCCGTCCACAGATATAGAGATGCAAGTTTAGAATATCTAGGATACCCTCTATTTTAGTCCGGTTTAAACAAATAAACTAGTTCTCTTAAAAAGTTATGACCTATAGAAATTTAGTTCATTTTATTGTGCTAAGAAGGTACCCTAAACTTTATCCACTTGCATCCTTACACAAATAAATGTACTTCTAATTTTTTCCTAAGTCACTTTTTGAATTTTTTGACAAACTTTATAACAAATGTAGCAACATATATGACATTAAAACGATATATTATGAAGCTATATACATTTCAAAACATATCTACTAGTTTGTGTCATAAACACGTTGCTAAGTTACACAATGAAGTTAGTCAAATTTTACTATGTTTGACTTAGCATAATATGTAGTTCACTTATTTGTGAACGGATAGATAATAATCTAACCACTCGACCACCCAAAACCCCATTCACCAGCACATGGGCGGATCTAGACCTAGGACAACCAGGGCCATTGCCCTCGGAGCAGCCAAATTTCCGCCCTACCATCAATGAAAAAAATGTTTGGCCTAGAGCGCAGCCCAAGTCTGTACCAAGTCATTGGCCTCCCCTCGCTCGACCAGTTCACATACTCTCGCTCGCACCAACAGGCAACTCCCATCCACCAACTCCCAAACCCCCGTCTCTCCCTTCCTGTCTGCTATCGTCCGCCCTACTTGGCAGCCGCCTTTGGCTCATGACCTCTTGCGTTCCTCGCCGGCACACGATTGCTATGGGCATGCGGGTCTGCCTCCTCTATTCCAAACTTTTTTTGCTTCTGCTCATGTTGAATTTGTTATATGTTGATCCAAATTCTACAAAGTATAGGCCAACTTCTGACGAGTGGAGCGAGGCCTGTCGCCGGAGGGTTGGGCCGAGTGTAACGACGTTTGGGATGAGTTGCATCTGTGAAATCCCCGGCGTTTGTAAACACTTCTCGATATAGTGAAGTTTCGCTGGTTGGCGCCCGTGGTTTTTTCCTCTCTTTGTTGGAGAGGTTTTTCCACGTTAAATATGTGTCCCCTTGCTGTGTTTTTGTTTTCGTTCTTCGTTATCTTCTTGTCGCAATTGTAACAGAATTGTCAATTGTCCTAGCTTAGATGCAGATCCCCTCGGGCCTTGAAGATGGCTCAGTTGATGTAGAGCCTGTTGGAAACCCCAAGAGGAAAATATGATGAGCACAACAACAAGTTTTCCCTCAGTTATGGAACCAAGGTTATCGAACCAGCAGGAGAAAGAAACCACTTCCGAAGATGTTGCTAGCAACGTGGAACCTGCACACAACACAACCCAAATACTTTGCCCCAACTTTTAGTGAGATTGTCAATCTCACTAGTTTTGCTGAAAATAAAGGATTAAACGTATAGTGTGGAAGAAAGTAATTGCTTGTAGTAATTGCAGAAAGTAAACAATAAACAATAGATAGAATATCAATGGGAAGAAATGGACAGGGTCCACAGTTCACTAGAGGTGTTTTCTCCGTAAGATAAATAATATGTTGGGTGAACAAATTACAGCGGGGCAATTGATAAATAGAGAATGCATAACAATGCATGTACATGACATGATGATCACTATGAAATTCACTTGGGCATTACAATATGATACATAGACTGTAATCCAACTGCATCTATGACTAATAATCCACCACCAGGATATCATCCGAACAACCATCGGGTATTAAGTTGCAAGCAACAGATAATTGCATTAAACAAAGTGTGTAATGTAAATAATAAAATTGCCCTTGGACAAATGATTGTTCTTTTCTCCCTAGTAGTAACATCACATCTAAATCTTAGAAGTTTCTGACACTCTCTCAGATTACTAGAGTCATGAACCTACTATCGAGCATACATACCCTCTCTTGGAGTCACAAGCAAATATTTGGCCAGAGTAACTACTAGCAACGAAGAGCATGCAAGATCACAAATAACATAGACATGATAGAACAATAATCAATCTGACATAATACTCAATATTTATCAGATCCCCGCAAACATAACATGTAGCATTATAATAAGATGATCTTGATCATGATAGGTAGCTCACAATATCTAAACATGGTGGCACAAATAGGAGAAACAACCATCTAGCTACTGCCATGGACCCGTAGTCCAAGGATGAAATACTCACACATCACTCCGGAGGCAAGCATGGTGATGAAGAAGACCTCCGAGATGATATCCCCTCTCCAACAAGGTGCTGGGAAGAGCTTGAGATCTCTTCCGATCTAGGGACGATGGTGGCGGCGGCTACAGACTTTTTCGTGGAATTCTGATCTTTTTTCTTAGTGTTTTTGTCTCGGGGGGGTTATATAGGCGAAGGGGCAAGGTCGGTGGAGCGCCAGGGGCCCACACCCTAGGGCGCGCCTCCCTCCCCGCCATGCCTGCCCAGTGTGAGCCACAGGGTATCCCCCTCCGGACTCCGTGTCGTGTCAGGAAAAATAAGAACTTCGGCT
Organism: Avena longiglumis; assembly: GCA_030063025.1. Lineage (NCBI taxonomy): Eukaryota > Viridiplantae > Streptophyta > Magnoliopsida > Poales > Poaceae > Avena > Avena longiglumis. Next base: position 129,200,618 of record CP125976.1, read on the forward strand.
TTTGTTTCATTTAATTCCGAGTATATTTTTTACTAGTTTTTCTAAAACCAAAAACAACAGAAAATAGAAAACTGGCTCTGTGGCACTTGTTAATATGTTAGTTCCAAAAAATTCATAAAAATGCCACAAAGTGTAGATAAAACATAAGATAGTTGATGAAAAACAAGCATGAAGTATCAAAAATTATAGTTACGTTTGCAACGTATCATGCCTCGGCTTGGTAATATCTTCACTAGTTTAATTGGATAGTTGAATTTATTTAATTGAATTGATTTGTTTATTTAACAATTATTTGTAATCAATTTCATGTTTAGGAACAAAAGATTAAGAGATTTTATTTATATTATCTACCATGTGTGATGTTGTTCATGGATATAAATACTCTAACTATCCGTGAAACATCTAACAATTGGTTTAGAAAATGGAACTATTCTGGATAAAAGATTTTTTTCGCACAAAAACATGTGCAATATGGTCCATGAAATACGATCATGTTTGTCAAATTACAAGTGCGTGCATGTCAATGAAAATCTCCACACAACTCCTATAAATGGTTAGGACAATGGATTTGAAAATGTGTGTTCATCATTGCAATTATAGCAATATATTTACTATTACAAGAGTTTTTTTTAAACCTGCACTTAGTTTTTTTTTTGCCCTGGGCTTACCCCAATCCTGGATCCGCCACTGCACCAGCATAGCATTATCGATCAGTTTAATAATTCAATATTTTTTTTGTATAGTACATGCTTTTTTTATTTTAGAGAATATTTTCGTACTTGCTGAAACCAGTTATTTATACCGATCGCAACTGAATAATTGAGAGATTGGCAGACTTTCATGTTTTAGTTTGTAAAAGGAGATACTGCTGGATTATTTCCCGGTTCCCATCTGTTCCTTGCGTACCGAACCGTTCGTTTGGCTTAGGGCGCGCACATGATGCGTGCGTGGTCAGCTAGCTGCATGCATCTGCATGCAGCGTGTCTCTGGTTCCGGGGTCGTAGCGGTTGCGTAGCGCCGCAACGGCCAGCAAATTTGTTCCACGGCCGGGCGACACACTGGTAGCGTAGATGCGATATGAGTGTACAGCACATGTTAATTATTTCTGTTAAGTCAGCGTTTCGAATGATATTGTCGATTCACATTATCCAACAAGGGGGGATTGAAGTTTCTTTTCCGTTCTCGAGAGTACGTGTTATGTGTATACACAAACATGTGGTCGACAACATATGTACGTGTATTATGTAGGTATATTATGGCACGGACGTAGTATTAGTGTATTATTAGCATTAGTAGGTGAATATATACGCATGCATGTCCGTTCGCAGCTAACGACGGCTCGATCTACCCGGCAAAAAAAAAACTACAGTTCGATCTGTGCATATTATCGTGTTGGAGTGGTCGATCTGATACGCGCACCTTTGCTCAATCTCCGGGGTCTGCCAGATCTTCCATCATCACACTATTGGACACGATGCATGAACGAACCCGAGCGCATCATGCATGAAGATTGGTTCTCCCTCTCTGCTAAATCAATTGGCACGGTGGGAAGACAGTGATGTTGGTTGACTTTTCGCATCATGTACCCATATCGGCCCCTCCCACACGTTGTACGTACGACGGTACCGGTGCATGTGTGCTGTGCTAGCTAGATCGGATGATGAGCAACCATCGTACCAACAGCTTATGTGCTTGGCTACAACTTTATTTACACACTTGTCTAAGATTTTCCCTATGTATCAGAATTTTGTCCAAACCTTAGAGCATCTCCACTCGTTGGGCGAATCCAGGCCGAAATCCGGATTTTTTTGGCCGGACGGAACTTGATTTTGGCCTCGGTACGCCCAGTTTCCCACTCGCGTCCAGACCAAGTTCCCGGGTCGCCCTGTTTTCGCTCAAATTCGGCTCAAATTCGTCCAGATTTTGGCATAGTTCGGCATACAATGAATACAAAACAATTTACGGCCAAAGTTCGGCAAAATTTTAAACATAGTTCGGTGTAAATATAAACAGAGTTCGGCCTGCAGTGAAAGTACAACATATTTCGGCCAGTTCAAGCTCGGTATCTATGACGTATTGCCCTCACAGATCCATAGGTGCTCAACAAGATCATCCTGTAGCTTGATGCACCGCCGATCTCGGATCTCCGACGATGGCGATGAATGCAGCCCAGGCTGGAGCACCTGATGATCAGGCTCGGCAAGAGGATCATGTCTGTAGTATGGATCGTTCTCCTCGAGAAAACTCACTAAAGCTTTCCTCTCATCCTCAATGATCATGTTATGCAAGTGATGGGTTTCGCGGCATAGTAAATGAAAATTTTCTACGGATGCGAACAGAGGGAAAGCCAAGATCTAATCTAGGAGATGCAATCAACGAGAGAGATTGGATTAGATCTTCATACCCTTGAAGATTCAAGCTGGAACGTTCGTCGGAACGTGGGTGATGTAGTCGTACTCGCTTCTCCTCCTCGCGATCCAATCCGATCTAGCACCACAAGTGGCGGTGCCTCCGTGAGATGCACACGTGCAGCACCTCGACGTCTCCTCCTTCCTCGGACCAGCAAGTATGGTAGAGATAGATTGGATCTACAACACGGCGTGGTGTATATGGTGGAGAATTTCTGCAGGGTGTCGCCTACAAACAATCGGGAGAGAGGAAGGCGGCAAGGCAACTAGGGTTTGGAGGCAAGGTGTGAGGGAGGCGCACCAGCCCTCTATATATAGAGGGGCGGCCAACCTGCCCTCCTCCAAGCCTTGGGCCGGCGGCCAAGGGAGGGAGAAGTGGGGGCAAGGACTATCCCCCTTCTAGAAACCCTATCTCTAGTTTAAACGAGTTTAAACCCTATAGGATCGGCTGGGCCCTATGGGGCCTTGTGCCCCTGGCCCAATGCGGCCAGGACACTCCCTCATAGGCCCATGCCCCCTCCCGGAAGGTGGGGTCACGTTGGTCCCCTTCCGGAAGGTTCTAGAAGCTTCCAGACAATACCGATTAACCCGAACAATTCAACTCCAAAACTGCCGCCTTATATGAATCTTATTCTCTACACTCCGAACCTCTCGTGATGTCCCGGATCCCATCCGAGACTCGAACAAAAACTCATAAACCAATTATCCAATCTATCCTAGCGTGCCGAGACACGTCAGTGTGTGACCCTGCGGTTCGAGAATATGCGACATGATCTTCTATCAATAATCAACAATGGGTCCAGGCACCCATATTGACTCCCACACATTCATCTATGATCATATCGGATGAACCACGATGCCGAGATTCAATAAATCCCATATATATATTCCCTTCGTCTCGCGATATTTTACTTGCCCGAGATTCGATCGCTTGCATCGACATACCTAGTTCAATCTCGTTCACGTTAAAGTACTTTACTCGTTCGTAATCCGATATCACTTTGTGATTAACTCCTTAACCACATGCTTGCAAGCGGTGTTGATATCGATTACCGAGTGGGCCCAGTATATCTCTCCGACTTGGGAGGACAAATTCCACCTCGATACATACAACCCAATGATATTTTCCGATCACGAGAGACACCTTTATGATCACCCTCTCATAGGATGACGTTTGATGACCTCAAAGCTTTCTTCCGATACCGTGGAGTTGTATTATCTCATGGTCTAAGGAATACAATATTTGACATAGGAAAAGCTTCGCAAAGATGAACACGATGATACGATCTAATTGCTTTGCTTAGTTTGGTCATCCATCATATCATTCTCCAATGATATGATCTCATTATCAATTGACAACTCATGTCTATGGTTAGGAAACCTTAACCATCATTGATCAATGAGCTAGTCCATAGAGGCGTACTAGGGACACGGTGTTGTTCACAAACCACACAAGTATTAAAGTTTCCGCTTAATACAATTCTAGCATGGAATATAAACTTTATCATGAACAAGAATTATAATAATAACATCTTTATTATTGCCTCTAGGGCATAATTCCAACAGTCTCCCACTTGCACTAGAGTCAATAATCTAGTTTACATTTGGCAACAATCTCACACCCATGGCACTGAGGTGCTGATCATGTTTTACACGTGGAAGAGGTTTAGTCAATGGATCTGCGACATTCAGATCTGTATGTACTTTGCTAATCTTCAGATCTCCATCTGCAATATAATCTCGGATTATATGAAACTTGCGGTTGATATGCTTGGTCTTTGGATGATATCTTGGTTCCTTAGCAAGTGCTATGGCGCTAGTGTTGTCACACAATATCTCCAGTTGGTCCAATGCACTTGGAACCACGCCAAGCTCAGTGATGAAGTTTCTGATCCAAACTCCTTCACTTGACGCTTCTGCAGCAGCCATGTATTCCGCTTCTACTGTAGATCCCGCGATCACGCTTTGCTTGCAGCTTCTCCAGCTCACAGCTCCTCCATTCAAAATATAAACGTATCCTGTCTGAGATTTGGAATCATCCTTGTCGGTGTCAAAACTAGCGTCGACGTAACCTTTTACGACAAGTTGTTCATCACCCCCATAGACTAAGAACATTTCTTTAGTCCTATTCAGGTACTTTAGGATGTTCTTCACGGCTGTCCAAAGGTTCCACTCTGGATCACTTTGATATCTCGTCAAACTAAGAGCATTGGACACATCGGTCTAGTACACAAAGATGGCATACATGATGGAACCTATGGCCGAGGCATAAGGCACCTTGCTCATAGCTTCCTATCATTTACCGTAGCCGGACACCGAGCCTTGCTCAATATCTTACCGACAACATAGGCCTTTGAACCTTTCTTTGCCTTATCCATTCGAACCTTTTCGTAACTTTGTCTAGGTATGTACTCGCTTAAAGCTATCAGCGCCTTTGTCTATCTCTATAGATTTTGATGCCCAATATATAAGCAGCTTCACCTAGGTCTTTCATTGAAAACATTTGTTCAAATAGCTCTTCACATTGTTAAGCATGTTGATGTCATTTCCAATAATCAATATGTCATCCACATATATTACCAGAAACGTCAGCGAGCTCCCACTCACTTTCTTGTAGATGCAAGCTTCATAGCAATTTGGAACAAATCCAAAGCTCTTGGTCACTTGATCAAAACGAAGGTTCCAACTCCGAGATGCTTGCTTCAGTCCATAAATGGAACGCTGAAGTTTGCACACTTTATCAGCATCCTTAGGATCGACAAAACCTTCGGGTTGCATCATATACAACTCTTCATCAATGTTGCCATTGAGGAACGCAGTCTTGACATCCATCTGCCATATTTCATAATCATGAAACGCAACAATTGCTAATAAAATCCGAATGGACTTAAACATCGCTACGGGAGAGAAAGTCTCATCGTAGTCAACACCTTGAACTTGTCGAAAACCTTTTGCGACAAGTCGTGCTTTATAGACGGTAACATTACCATCCGCGTCCGTTTTCTTCTTGAATATCCATTTGCACTCAACGGCCTTTCGGTTGCTAGGAGGGTCCACCAAAGTCCATACTTGGTTTTCGCTCATGGATCCCAATTCGGATTTCATGGCTTCCAGCCATTTCTCAGAGTCTGGGATCATCATCGCTTCCTCATAGTTCGTAGGTTCACTGTATTCTACTAACAAGACAGTCAAGACAGGGTTGCCGTACCACTTAGGAGGGGCACGTGACCTTGTCGACCTGCGACGTTCAGTAGCAGCATCGTCCGAAGCTTCATGATCCTTGTCATTAGCTTCCTCTATTGTTGGTGCAGGCGGCACTGGAACAATTTCAGGTGTTGCGCTACTCTCCAATTCAAGAGAAGGTTCAATAACCTCGTCAAGCTCTACTTTCCTCCCACTCACTTCTTTCGAGAGAAACTCCTTCTCAAGAAAGGAACCGTTCTTTGCGACAAACACTTTGCCTTGTTACGTGATAGAAGGTATACCCAATAGTTTCCTTAGGGTATCCTATGAAGACGCATTTCTCCGCTTTGGGTTCGAGCTTGTCCGGCATCAACTTCTTGACGTAAGCTTCGCATCCCCAAACTTTAAGAAATGACAACTTAGGTTTAGCACCAAACCACAGTTCATACGGTGTCGTCTCAACGGATTTAGATGGAGACCTATTTAAAGTGAATGCAGCGGTTTCTAATCCATAACCCCAAAATGATAACGGCAAATCAGTAAGAGACATCATTGATCGGACCATATCTAATAGGATTCGATTCCGGCATTCAGACACACCATTGCGCTGTGGTGTTCCGGGTGGCGTGAGTTGTGAAACGATTCCACTTGCTTTAAGATGCGTGAGAAAATCATAACTCAAATATTCACCTCCACGATCGGATCGTAGAAACTTAATCTTTCTGTTACGATGGTTCTCCACTTCATTCTGAAATTCCTTGAACTTTTCAAATGTTTCAGATTTATGTTTCATTAAATAGATATACCCATATCTACTTAAGTCATCGGTAAAAGTGAGAAAATAGCGATATCCACCGTCGAAACACTCATCGGTCGCATACATCAAGATGTATGATTTCTAACAAGTCCGTTGCTCGCTCCATCATACCGGAGAACGGGGTTTTGATCATCTTGCCCATGAGGCATGGTTCGCATGTGTCAAATGATTCAAAATCAAGAGACTCCAAAAGTCTATCAGAATGGAGTTTCTTCATGCGCTTTACACCAATATGACCTAGACGACAGTGCCACAAATAAGTAGTATTATCACTATCTACTTTGCATCTCTTAGCCTCAATGTTATGGATGTGTGTTTCATCCCTTTCGATATTTAGAAGAAATAAACCATTCACAAGAGGTGCATGACCATAAAATATGTTACTCATATAAATAGAACAACCATTATTCTCCGATTTAAATGAATAACCGTCTTGTAATAAACACGATCCAGAAATAATGTTCATGCTCATCGCAGGCACATAATAACATTTATTAAGGTTTAAAACTAATCCCGAAGGTAAAACTAAGGAGAGCGTGCCGACGGTCATCACATCAACTCTTGATCCGTTGCCAACGCGCATCGTCACCTCATCCCTCGCAAGCCGCCGTCTATTCCGTAGCTCTGCTTTGAGTTACAAATATTAGCGAACCGGTATCAAATACCCGTGCACTACAACGAGGGCTAGTAAGGAAAACATCAATAACATGTATATCAAATATACCTTTGATGGTGCCAGCCTTCTTGTCCGCTAAGTACTTGGACGATGCTTCGGTGACCCTTGTCCTTGCAATAGAAGCACTCGATGTCCCGCTTAGGACCGGACTTGAGCTCTTCTCAGCGGGAGCATTGCGCTTGCGCCCTTCTTGAAGGGCTTCTTTGCTCCTTACCTTTCTTAAAGGAGGGCTTGTTGACCATCAACACATGATTATCCTTCTTGATGTCCACCTCGCAGCCTTGACTTTGTGAAGAGCTCGGTGATCGTATCGATGGAACCAATCGGATTATGAGTCACTACAAAACTTTTGTAGGCGGGAGGAGTGATTGCGAACCCTGTCAATCTTGAGCTCCTCTGGAATCGTGAATTCCGGTTGCTTAAGCGTTGAGTGTAGCCCGTCATATTTATGGCGTGCTCACTAACGGAACTCCCTTCCTCCATCTTGTAGTTAAAGAACTTCTCGGAGATCTCATATCTCTCAGAACGGGCCTGAGTCTGAAACATGGTTTTCAGCTCCTCGAGAATATCAAAGGGCCCGGGATAATCTTCAAAACGATTTTGAAGTTTCGGTTCCATAGCAAACAACATGGTGCTCTTAATCACACCATAATCATCTTTGTTGACGATAGACAGCTTTCTCATCGGTAGCGATTGCGTAGGGGTCACCTAACGCTTTCCCAAGGACATAGTCCTTTTGTCCGCCAGACAGAATGATTCTTAGATTGCGGAACCAATTGGTGAAGTTAGACCCATTGTTTCTAAGCTTTTCCTTCTCATCAAAAACGTTGAAGTTGAAGTTGGACTTGGCCATGTGATCTACAGTATTTGCAAGTACAATTTAGACTATGTTCATGATAAATAGTTCAACTTAATCAAATTACTAGATGAACTCCCACTAAATTCAACATCCCTCAAGTTGTTTAGTGAACACGATCCAAATTCACCACACCTAATCCGATCATCATGAGAAGAGATGTGGTTTCAATGGTGGACAACAAAGTGTTGATCATATCATTCATATGACTCATGCTTAACCTTTCGGTTCTTGTGTTCTGAGGCCATGTCAGACATGCTAGGCTCGTCAAGCTAGACCCAAGTATTTCCGCGTGTAAAAACGGCTTGCACCGTTGTATGTGAGCATAGAGTCTATAGCACCCGATCATCACGTGATGCTTGGACACGACGAACTTTTGCAACGGTGCATACTTGGGAGAACACAGTTTTATCTTGATCTTTAAGTGAGGAATCATCTTATAATGCTACCGTCGCGATCTAAGCATAATAAGATACATAAAAGGATAAACATCACATGCATATAACTTTATGTGACATGGTATAGCCAATCTTCGCAAGAATGATCTCCATCTTGTGCGTTCGGCATGATCTCCATCACTCCACCATGATTGCCTCCACCACGAATAGCAACTACAACTATTGCTAACTACTTAGCGATAAAGTAAAGCTATTACATGGCGTATAAGAAGTTGACTCAGGTCATACACAATTATAAAGACAACCATATGGCTCACTGGTTGTGTACTCATCGACATGCAAGTCGTGAAACATTACAAAACATGATCATCGCATACAATATACACATCACATCTTGGGCCATACCACATCACAGAAAACACTCCCTGCAAAAACAAGTTAGACGCCTCTACTTTGTTGTTGCATGTTTTAACTGGCTTATGGGAGTAGATGCTAAGAACGATTCTTACCTACGGAAAGCCACAACGGTGATATTATGGTTACCAAACTCCGGTGTTAATCCCATGACAACTATAGTGAGAAAAACTGACATCCATCAGCCGCATGTGTGGTACAAGCCACATGTCAAGTGCGGAGCCGGTCTCGCGAACGACGTCGCGTAAGGTTGGCCTGGACCGCTTCAATCTCACTATCCCGCGTCATAAGAAGAACACAAACAAGAGGCTTGCAATAGAAAACATCAACGCCCGCAACAACCATGTTGCGTTCTACTTGTGAAACACATCTACGCATAGATCTAGCTCTGATACCACTGATGGGTTTCGCGGCATAGTAAATCAAAATTTTCTACGGATGCCAACAGAGGGAAAGCCAATATCTAATCTAGGAGATGCAATTAACGAGAGAGATTGGATTAGATCTTCATACCCTTGAATATTCGCACAGCGGAACGTTCGCCGGAACATGGGTGATGTAGTCGTACTCGCTTCTCCTCCTCGCGATCCGATCCGATCTAGCACCACAAGTGGCGGTGCCTCCGTGAGATGCACACGTGCAGCACCTCGACGTCTCCTCCTTCCTCGGACCAGCAAGTATGGTGGAGAGATAGATTGGATCTACAACACGACGGCGTGGTGTATATGGTGGAGAATTTCTCAGCAGGTTTCGCAAACAAATGGAGGGAGAGAGAGGAAGGGCCGCAGGGCAACTAGGGTTTGGAGGCAAGGTGTAGGGGGGAGGGGGCGCACCAGCCCTCTCTATATAGAGGGGGGGCGGCCAGCCCTTGCCCCTCCTCCAATCCTTGGGCCGGCGGCCAAGGGAGGAGAAGGGCAAGGACTATCCCCTTCTAGAAACCCTATCTCTAGTTTAAACGAGTTTAAACCCTATAGGATTGGCTGGGCCCTATGGGGCCTTGTGCCCTTGGCCCAATGCGGCCAGGACACTCCCTCATAGGCCCATGCCCTCCCGAAGGTGGGGCCACGTTGGTCCCTTCCGGAAGGTTCTAGAAGCTTAATAATACCGATTAACCCTAACAATTCAACTCCAAAACTGCACCGCCTTATATGAATCTTATTCTCCTAACACTCGGAACCTCTCGTGATGTCCCGGATCACATCCGAGACTCAACAAAAACTCATAATCCAATTATCCAATCTATCCTAGCCGAGACACGCTATGTGTGACCTGCGGGTTCGAGAATATGCATATGATCTTCTATCAATAATCAACATGGGTGCAGGCACCCATATTGACTCCACACATTCATCGATGATCATATCGGATGAACCACGATGTCGAGATTCAATCAATCCCATATATATATTCCCTTCGTCTCGCGATATTTTACTTGCCCGAGATTCGATCGTCTTGCAGGCATACCTAGTTCAATCTCGTTCACATCAAGTACTTTACTGCCCGTAATGCGATATCACTTTGTGATTAACTCCTTAACCACATGCTTGCAAGCGGTGTTGATATCGATTACCGAGTGGGCCCGAAGTATATCTCTCCGACTTGGGAGGGACAAATTCCACCTCGATACATACAACCCAACAGATACTTTCCGATCACCTGAGAGACACCTTTATGATCACCCTCTCATAGGATGACGTTTGATGACCTCAAAGCTTTCTTCTGATACCAGGGAGTTGTATTATCTCATGGTCTAAGGAATACAATATTTGACATAGGAAAAGCTTCACAAAGATGAACACGATGATACAATCTAATTGCTTTGCTTAGTTTGGGTCTGTCCATCATATCATTCTCCAATGATATGATCTCATTATCAATTGACAACTCATGTCTATGGTTAGGAAACCTTAACCATCATTGATCAATGAGCTAGTCCATATAGGCGTACTAGGGACACAGTGTTGTTCACAAACCACACAAGTATTAAAGTTTCTGCTTAATACAATTCTAGCATGGAATATAAACTTTATCATGAACAAGAATTATAATAATAACATCTTTATTATTGCCTCTAGGGCATAATTCCAACAGCAAGGTCACACAATAGTTCCTCACTTCCCACATCTGATCTTTCGACCAGGTCATAGCAGAGAACCGGACAACTGCAAACCTCTGCTGGAGCACACCGAATGCCCGCTCCACGTCCTTCATGCAAGCTTCCTGTTCCTTGGCAAAGTGAGAATGCTTGGGGAGCATTGGGTTTGAGATAGTCTTCACAAATGTTGGCCATCTTGGATAGATGCCATCTGCTAGATAGTATTCCTTGTTGTAGTGGTGTCCACTAACCTCGAATTCCACAGGGGGAGCATGACCCTCAACAAGCTTGGAAAAAACAGTTGAGGAGTTGAGGACGTTGATGTCGTTATTCGATCCTGCCATGCCAAAGGAGTGCCAGATCCAAAGATCATGTTTAGCAATTGCCTCAAGTATCACAGTGCATCCTCCTTTGTGGCCTTTATACATTTCTTGCCATGCAAATGGACAGTTCTTCCACTTCCAATGCATGCAATCTATGCTTCCAAACATTCCAGAAAATCCTCTACTTTCATTGATTGCGAGGATCCGAAAGTGTCTTCAAAGATGGGTGATCTCAAGTACTCTTTCCCGAATACTGCAATCACTACCCTGCAGAACTTGTACAAGCAATCAATGGCGATGGATTCGGCGATACAGAGATAGTCATCGGCAGCATCAGTCGGCGCTTCATATGCAAGCAACCTCATCGCCACGGTGCACTTCTGCAGTGAGGAAAACCCAACCAAGCCGGTGCAGTCCTTCTTGCAAAGGAAATAGGGGTCGAACTCCCGGATGGCATGCACGATCTTGAGGAAGAGCTTCCGGCTCATCTTGAAACGGTGGCGAAACATGTCCTCTCCATGGAGTTGCTGGTCGGCGAAGTAGTCGGCGTACAACATACAGTAGCCCTTTATCCTTAGCCTCGCCTTGCACTTGCGGCGACCTGGCGCCGAACCACCGCGCTTCGTCTTCGCCATCTGCATGTACAGCTGGGAGAGCGATGCGAGGATCTGCAAGTGCTCTTCACCTTCGGCGACCTCGGCTCTCTCCTCTTCCAGGAGTACGGCGAGCATCTCCTCGCCGTCGGAGTCCATGGCGAGTATCTCGTCGTCGTCGGAGTCCATGGCGAGTATCTCTTCGTCGTCGGAGTCCATGACCGAATCCGGCCAAATGCCGAACACTTGGCGGGCGTGGTGGTGGGAACACGTAGCAAAGCAGAGCTATGACGAAGCTCGGTCGGCGAGCGCGGCGGCGGAGAAGGCGTCGAGGTGGGCGGCAACTACGACGAGTGTATCTAGAGGTGTGGGCATGTCTCGGCGCGGGGGAGCTCCGCCGGCGAAGTAATGGCGACAGGGGGCGCTGGGAGCTCTTCGTCATAGTCTGAGCGAGTGGAGTGGATGGGAATGAGACTGTCTCGCCGACAGAGCTGGCTCACGCCCTTTTTCGCGGCGTCCGTCGTCCCCAGGACGTACGCAGGAACCTGATTTCGGCTTAGATAGGCCGAACCAAAATACGCCTAAATCCGAAAGAAAAGAGGTCCCTGATACGAGAATGGACCTATTTTCGACGTCCGGACCTAAATTCGACGTCTGAATCGGCGTTCTGGATAGACGAGCATCTGGTAACTCACCAACTACGGCCAGTGAAGAAGAAGCCAATGCAAGCGCCGGGCGGGGCCGACCGGGTGGTGTATTCTGGGATGCGCGCGGTGGTCGCGTTTGGACGCGGCAGCCAGTCGGCAGGCGTAGACGGATCGAAAAAAGAAGGCAGAACCGGTCGCCCGCACATTTCCATCACCAAAGTCAAATCAAGTGGATGGGGAGGGAAGCGAGGCGGTAGGCATCACACACGGCCGGTGACGTACGAGCCAGCCTGGCTGGCTGGCCCCGAATCATGTATGCGTCGAGCGAGTGGCCGGTGGTTTGACTATCATGGTCGATCTCTCCTGCCCTCGCCTCGCCCTCGAATTAATAGTCACGCTCTAGTAGAGAAAAACTACTACTCGATTATGTGTGTAAGAGCCTGCTAACATATATTCTAACATGTAAAGCATAATGGATCCTAAAAGAATTGCCGTTTTGCGGTATAGGGTAAACAGCTAGGGTGTCAAGTGGCAACCCGTTAAATTCCTGCTCAAAAATTTAACTAGATTTAAACAAATAAACTAGAAGTACTACAAAATTTAAACTAAATTTTAACAAATAAACTTAAAGTGAGATTTTGGCGGGATCCACTTGATACCACAAACAACACACTCTAATAGATACCATAAAATTCCCATACGGTATTTTTTTTACTAAACTGGTCGGTCACTTAAACTACAAATATACAACACATGGGGAGTTTTTTTCATTATATTGTATCGTTGGAGTTAAGGTTGGCATGGTGGAAATTTAAATATCAAAGTCACTGCTGCTGAGCTCCTCCGGGTCCTCTCCCCACCCCCCACCCACTCACACACGCATCAGTCACAGACAAGCTACATCGTGACCGGATCAAGTTATCCCCTTCCGGATCTCACATCCCAAGTTCGAGCTACCGTATAGTCATGAACCCAAACTCATATCCCCGCCACCCGAGCCACCATAACTGATGTCTTTCATGTTGCCCTCTGGTCATCGCCATCGTTATCTCACCAACACAATCGTGGCCTCAAGTTCATCGCTTCATTTTTGTCACCGCAAACCAAGGCCCAGTAACACCACCACTGAGGTCACGAGCTGGCGGATATGTGGTTTTTCGTTAACTAGTCTAGGGTTTGGTTTCCCTCGCGTGACAACTTGCCGGACCCGACATGATTTATATTAAACTCATAGAAGGAACCAGTGAAAATGTAGAATTTTGAACAAAAAGTTTCACATCACTGGCTCAAAATAAATCTTAAGGACGAGCAAGCTTTGAAATTCAAATTTTGGTCTCCACGAGCCGGTGAAAAGGGTCACAGAATAGCTCCAAGGTTAATTAGCTCACCTGCCCTGCCACACGGTTCTCGTCAACCGAGACAGATCAGCACGCGCACCGCGCCTGTGGAGATCCCAGTGACATCCCCCTGGAACACGTGGAACGCCGCAGCGGTCCAGCACGACGCTTTTCCGCATCCGAGGTGGCTGGCCCACCCTCACCGCGCCTACCTCCCTGCTATCTGGCTGGCCATCCCTCACGTCTCACGCTCTCTACCCGGTCTCCTCCCTGCTATATATTCGCCCAGTGGCTCCAGCAGCCAGCTCGGGTAGCTAGCTCGCACCAAGAAATACGTACAGCCAGCTCTACTGCTGCAGGTGCGGGGGTTGGAGCAGCAGAGTCAAACAAGATCGACACGAGGGGAAACCACCACACGAGCGATGGGCATGCTCTTCTCGTGTCCCGTGGAGGCCGACGACGGCGCGGCGGAATGCGGCCTCTTGGCGGCGGCGGCGGAGCCTACGGTCCTGAAGGCGTCGCTGCGGTCCGGCAAGCTCCGGATCGAGGGCTCCCTCAGCTTCAAGCGGGAGCAGCAGAGCCCAGCCGGCTCGCTCCAGGTGGAGACCAAGATCTCCATCAGCACGTCGCCCCGCGCCGACGCCGACGCGGTCACCGCGCCGCTTCCGGTGCCCGTGCCGGCGCCGAGGGAGCTCGTCCGGGCGCGGTTCACGGACGCGGCGGCGGCCACGGCGCCGGAGAGCCCGAAGCAGCAGGAGGAGGCGGCGGTGACGCTGCAGAAGGTGTACAAGAGCTTCCGCACGCGCCGCCGGCTCGCCGACTGCGCCGTGCTGGTGGAGCAGAACTGGTGGGAGCTGCTGGACTTCGCGCAGCTCAGGCGCAGCTCCGTCTCCTTCTTCGACATCCAGAAGCAGGAGTCCGCCGTGTCCAAGTGGGCGCGCGCAAGGACCAGGGCCGCCAAAGTAAGCAAATCGGTGAAACGTCCTGACCTCTCGTTAGTTTTTCTCTCCAAGAAATTTCTCTGCTGCACGGCTGATTGACAGATGCAACTGGACTGATCTGTTCTTGTGATTTCAGGTCGGGAAGGGGCTCTCTAAGGACGACAAAGCTCGGAAGCTCGCGTTGCAGCACTGGCTTGAAGCTGTGAGTACTACTTTGTACTTTGTCAGAGGCATTGCGAAGTTTTCAGTTTGGTGTATTTTTTTTCCAAGCAATGTGCTGATGTAAATGCTGAAATTTCTGATGAACAGATCGACCCGCGCCACCGGTACGGCCACAACCTTCACTACTACTACGACTGCTGGCTGCGGTGCGAAAGCAAGGAGCCATTCTTCTACTGGTGAGTCTTACAGCTGAACTGTCCATGCTTGTTGTAGATTCTGAATCTTTTGGTCAGATCATGAGATGATATTGAAGTTACTATAGCCTTATGACTGATTACCACGTTTGGTTCTTCAGGCTTGACGTTGGAGAAGGCAAGGAGATCAATCTCGAAGACCGGTGCACGCGGTCTAAGCTTCAGAGCCAGTGCATCAAGTATCTTGGTCCGGTAAGTGTTTGCAAATAGTCTAGACCGCTGGAGTACAAGTGCAGGTCCATTAATTGGTGTTCATAAGGACTAATGAAACCAAACTGTATTTTTGGCGTGCCTGCAGAAAGAGAGAGAGGACTATGAGGTCGTGATCGAGGATGGCGAGCTCATGTACAAGAATAGCAGGCAAATCCTTGACACGTCTGGCGGACCAAGGGACACAAAGTGGATCTTTGTGCTGAGCACATCCAGGAATCTGTATGTTGGGCAGGTAATGTTCAGACTTCACTTGCCACATAGGCACATACTATCAACAAATTAACACTGGATTATCATCTACTAACATTGTCCAGAATTCCCTACTTTCTGCAGAAGAAAAAAGGTACATTTCAGCATTCTAGCTTCCTAGCTGGTGGCGCGGCATCTGCTGCGGGGCGACTAGTTGTCGAAGATGGAATTCTGAAGGTACTTGAACTTTTGGAGCATATACCATCTAGTCGAAGATTATTGCACTTCTCGATCACTTGTAATCTTTTCTGACAACAGCATCCTGATGCAATCTTTATGATTTTCTTCTTGACAGGCTATCTGGCCTCACAGCGGCCACTACCGCCCGACAGAGGAGAACTTCCAGGATTTCCAGACATTCCTCAAAGAGAACAATGTCGATCTCAGCGATGTCAAGGTAAGCAATGATATCTGTGAGACTGTGACTGATGATTGGCATAGTATGAGGCACTTCCCAAAATGTGGTGACAATAACATTATACAATTCGAATTCTTAACTGGTTCATATGATTGCAGATGAGCCCAGCCGAAGAGGATGAAGAGTTCTGGAGCAGGCTCAGAAGCATCCCTTCTGAACGGTGTACTGATGCCGACAAACCTGAAGAAGCAGAAACGGTTCCTGCTGAAGAAACCATCCATCGTCAGGTACCTCAGGTTACTGAAACCACTCCTGAAGAGGTCTCCAAACAACAAGAAACAGCCAAAGATCCTAGCCAACCCGCGAAATTCACAAGGCTCGACTCATTCGACGACGTCGTGAACACCGAAACATCGACGGCTTGTGTGTCTGAAGATCATCAGGAAGCCAGCGATAGTCATCAGCCAGCGGTGCCAAGAGAGAAGATCCTAGAGAGGATCAACTCATATCAGCTGGGGAAGCAGCTGTCCTTCAAGTGGACGACCGGCGCAGGGCCTCGGATCGTGTGCGTCCGGGACTACCCGCCGGAGCTCCAGCACCGGGCGCTGGAGGAGGTGCAGCTGTCGCCGAGGAGCGGCAGGGCGACGTCGCGGTTCTCGCCGCCGCAGAGGTCCGGCAGCCCGATGTCGAGAGGGTGTGAACCGCTGGCACCAAGAGAGGCGTTTCATACGACGCATCTGCAGCAAGGACTGCTGATCAGTTAATCTTCAGATATTGATATTCATATGGTGAACGAGCTACTCTTTGTTCATCAGTTGTGCATATGGACAGAAGAATAATGGTTGGAGTAAAAGTACTCCCCATAAGTAGATCTTGTAGTGATGTTGAGCTGGAGAAGTGCAGTGAGATCAATACAAATTCTTTCATTCTTTCACCATTTTTATTCTTCTTCTGAGATAATGCACATTTTGTAGAACAAAAAATCCGACACTTTCTGAATGATTCACCTCTTTAAAAATCACTGCCAAATGATATTCAATGGTAAAGAGACACAGTTACATTTCAATGCATTCAAAAAATTGATATTCAGAATTGGTGGGGCTTTCTCAAAAAGAGAAAAACACCCTTTAAAAATTAGCGTATGCTGCTTATTGTGGCGTGCACACGGTATTCTTTAGTAAAAGGCGAAAGAATAGTTCGCTTTGTGCTCACCACGCAGCTGCGTGCCTTACACAGCTCGCACCCCGACCTCTTATGTACCCGAACTCACTGCGCCATCCCGCTTAGCTAGGCAATGTGGGACTAAAGGGAAACGCGAACCTGCACGGCTGCACCGTCTGCTTTCCTCCTACTGCCGCTGCACATGTTCACCAGCAAAGGCCAGACAAGCATACTCGCTTTGGGCCTTTCAGACAGTCAGCCCAAGCGATCGCAGCGAGCCACTTGTTGGGCCTATAACTAGCTGCAGAACATGCTACATATGCATGTTATACTATGCTATTACCAATTTTGCAATTTTATACTGCTGATATCTAGTCTTGCACACTTTCTTGCTAGCTGCAGCCTTCCCTCAAAAAAAAAAAAAAGCTGCAGCCTCGGCTCTCTGTTTTGCAGAATGGTGGTCGCGGCATCGATTAGTTTTCCGTCCGTAAAGTATATATATCCACTGTATCTAAATTTGACACCAAATTCTTATGTAGAAAAAATCATATATGTAGAAAAATAAATGACAGCAAATTTCATACGGTCAATCACTAAATATACGCAATATATGATACTCGAGTACTCCCTCTATTTTAAAATATAAGATGTTTTATCTTTGTGAAACAAATGTATCTAGATTAAATTTTTTATGTAGATTTACTTAAATTTGGAGTGAATCCACATAGTAAAAAAAATTACATTATAAACCTAAAACATCTTATATTTTAAAACGGAAGGGGTACAACGCAATGTTCATCTAGATCACTGTCATACTGAAGAGAGTCATATTTGCGCGCTCTCATGTCCGGGTCATCGCTGTACACGTGTCGCGAGGCGTCTACGTGCTAGGTGCAAGAAGCACGAACAAGACAGTAGAAGAACGAGATCAGGCTGTAGTTGCATGCCTCGACAGATTCTATCGAATATATACTCGTTTATATCCAAAGTATTGCCTATGTCGGTTTGAGTTATACATGGTAACCAATAATAGAGATTGATTGATCTTGTTTTTGTTTTGAATACAAAGATGTTCGTCTAACACGCTCCCCGCTGGCTAAACTCGAGGACAAACCATCACCAATGTGAAGACTGGACCTGGATTCCAAAGCAATGAAGTTGGCAAGCCTTTGGTGAAGATATCCGCGAAGTGACTACTAGTAGGAACATGAAAAACTCGCAAGGCTCCAATGGCGACCTTCTCCCGAACAAAGTGAATGTCAAGCTTAATGTGTTTGGTTTCACGGTGTTGAACTCGATTCGCGAACATGTAAACTACAAAAATGTTATCATAATAAACGGTTGGTGGAGCTCCATCAACAAATGACGCAGCCAACATGTACCGGCTACAGCAGTGGCGACGACACAACAATTCATCTTCAGCACTGCTACGAGAAACAATTGGTTGTAGAAGATCGGGAAATTAAGTTTTCACCAAATAATATGCAACACCCAGACGTAGAGCGGCGAGTATCCAGGTAACTGGCGCAATCGGCACCCGAATAGGCAACGAGATTGTGTGTGGAGGATGAATGCAGAATTAGACCAAGATCCAGGGTCCCTTGAGATATCAGAGAATACGTTTAATGAGAAGAAAAAAAGGCTCACGAGGATCATGCATATGAAGGCATACTTGATGGATGATATAGGCTATTTCAGGACGAGTTAAGGTTATGTATTGGAGAACCCCTGCGAAGCTACGATATTGAAAGGCGTCGGAAACAAGAGGGCCAGCTGAGGCAGAAATTTTAGACTTGGTGTCGATAGGTGTGGGAGACGGATTGCAATCGGTCATACCGGCAAGGTGGAGAACATCAATAATGTATTAGCGTTGAGATAGGTGGAGGGTTTTAGGTGTGCGAGTAACAACAATGTCAAGGAAATGATGAAGAGAGCCAAGATCTTTCATGGAGAATTCATTGCTAAGTTGTGTGATTATGTTATAAAGAAGAGTAGTGCTAGGCGTAATAAGAATAATGTCATCGACATAAAAGAAGAATATAGTAGGCAGTGTTGAGACCATGATGAAGGACAAAGAGAGATGCATCAGAATTAGACTCAACAAAGCCAAGAGTGCCAGTTAAGTTCCTCAAGTAAGGATCTTTGATTCCTCCAATTCGGTAGGTAATCATAATAGTCTCGGCTCGGAATGCGAAGATGCTGCTAATCTGTTAAAGGGATCTATATCACAATTGCCGGGTCTATGTAGAATAGAGAAGCAGCAAAATCCAAGAAATTGAGTAGCCAAAGGCCTCATGGCTCAAAACTAAATCATCCCGCGACACTCACTGCATGAGCTCATAGGGCAAGAACGACGAACAAAAATGCGTTCATTTGCCTCAAACTTTAGGGGGGCTCATTTAAGACTTAATCGAATGATTACCCAACAGGTACGATCAAAGTACCATGAACCTGCTTATAATCCACTTGACGGCCTACTCAAAAGCTTACGGTAGGGGCAGAGGGAATTTCCGGTGGAGCGGTGAAATGCATTGAGAGGATAGGGGCCACTGACCCAGCCTCAACAAGAGGATGAAGAATATGGAAGAACTGGAAGCGATACCTTGGGCACTTCTCCTCTCATAAGATAGGAATTCAGATCCGGTGTAGGTATGGATGGTGGTGCATAGGGGAATGTGGTTTCATCAAACATGACGTGACGAGATATGATTATGTGTCAAGTGTCAAGATCAAGACGGATAGCCTAGAAAAATACAACGAGTGGAGCGTGGAGCGAGTTTATGTGGGCTGGTGGAAGAGGTATTGGGATAGCCGAGACACCCGAACACACCAAGATGGTTGTAGCATGGATGATGACCGTGGAAGAGAAAGGTGGATGTATGGAGTGCTTGTGTCCAAAAGGAGAATGGGAGAGAGGCTTGAAAGAGCATGGTTTGGACAACATTGTTAATAGTGCGTAGGGCTCGCTCGGCCTTGCCATTATGGGGAGAGGTGTAAGGACATAAGAGGCAAAAAATAACTCTAATATTGCTAATAAAAGTGCTTAATTTGGTTTTTTCAAATTCTCGGCTATTGTCACATTGGATGGATTGAATGAGGAGATTGAATTGAGTTGATGCATAAGCGTAGAACGCAACTTCAGATTTTTGCAAAGAGGAAAACTCCAAAACAAAATGAGTGAAATCATCCACAATAACTAAATAGTATAAATAACCAGATGTACTTGGTACATGAGAGGTCTAAAGATCACAATGAATGTGTTCAAATGGATGAATAGTATAAGACCGAGAGCTATAAAATGGTAAGCGAGCATGTTTTCCTAATTTATAAGCATGGCATGAATTGGAGATGGAGCCATGACATGGTGTGGGTGCCGGGGTGGCCAAGACGACGGTGCCAAATATCGGAGGACAAGGTTATGACTTGGGCTTCATAGTTGGGATGATGAAGAGGGTGGGGAGGACGTAAAATATTGCATCGAAGAATCACGTTCCCGGTGATAAGATCCTTCACAAAAAAACATATGGGTCAAATTCAACGGAACGAGAATTATCAGTGGTGAATTGTCGAACGGAAACAACATTTTGATAATTTGAGGAACTATGATAATGTTGTGTAATTTAAGAGGGACAGATGTAGTAGTGATAGCATAGGAACCGATATGTGTAATGGGGAGTGTTGCACCATTACCAAACAGTGTTGGATTGAGAAAATAGAAAGGACAAGGGAGTCAAAGTTACTATAATTGGATGTCTTGTGAAAGGATGCGGCAGATTCCATGTGTCACTCATGTGTGTTGGGAAGTTGCATGTTGTCAAGTGCCACAAGAAGAGTCGTCCGGGTCGACCGCCGAGCTTACCAAAGAGGAGGGTTCCATGTTGTTGCCATTGACTTGGCCATATGTGTGATATGACTATGGAGCTGTAGGGGCGAGCACTGAGGATGCCTGGTGCATCTGCTTGCCATGGATGCGGCTGCCATGGGGAAGGGGATGGCTGCTGCCATGAGGATGGTGTCGGCTGGGTGTGTTGCATGAGAAGAGCTCGAGTGGGGGCGCCTATCCAAGGATTGAACCACCATGGATTATCGCGGTTGCGTCCGCGTCCGCAGCCACTGCCATGGTTGTTGAAGTAGTTGTAGTCGTTGGAGGGAGAGCCTTGTCCACGAATACCCCCCGTCATGCAATCCTCGTCCGTCCTCGTAGCCTGAAAGAGAAGGAGCATGCTCACCTCTATGAACACCCAGTGAAAGGTGAAGCTAGGATGCAATCAATACATGACTTCCACTATGAATGACAACTGATATCCTCATGGTCAAAGGTTGAAGTAACATGACAACAATAATGATATACCAACAACTAAATGACAACCTTTATTTTTTAGTAGATCGTTTGGCTTGGATCGGTTCAACATCCTTGTTAAGCCATCACAATGTGTCTTCATTGTCAAATGGTATCTTCATTTTGTTAACTATACCATGATCTAGGTGAAAAGATCGTATGGGCACCTAGAGGGGGGGTGAATAGGTGCTACTTCAAATTTTACTCTTTTTCAAATTAGGGTTTGACAAGAAAGGTAAATTCTCTAGAATATGCAACTATGGTGAATTTACCTATATGTCAATCAAGCACAAGCTAACACAACACTAGCAAGAACAAGTAAGTAAAGTGCGGTAAAGGATAGAGGTAACCAAGGGAGTGGACGCGGAGACAAAAGGATTTGTTTCTCGTAGTTCCTTCCTTTTGAGGGAACTACGTCTACGTTTGGAGAGGGGGTGGTTTCAAACCACCAACGCCACGAGAGGCCTCCCTTGTTCTCCGATGAACCTCACCCCAACGGGCTCGATTCACCTTCCACTATATCGACAACCTTCGAGGTGGAAGCCGGCACCTTTACAACAAGTTCGGGGCACACATCCACAACTGAATTGGAGGCTCCCAAATACAAGCAAGTTGTCAAGACAAATCAAAGACCAGCTTGTAAGAACCAAATCAAAGTTAGGGTTTCCAAAGAAACACTAGAGCTTGGGGGCCCTCAAGTGAATGAGGGGGAAATGAAGATCTCTCTTGGTGAAGATGTAAATCAAGGCCTCCTCCTTCGATTCTCCAAAGATCAATGACTTTGGATGGTTGGATGAAGAGATCTTGTAGATTTGGTGGCTCTAATGGGGTTGGTGTTCTTGAGCAGCTCGAGCAGCTGGAGGAAGAAGATAAGGGTACCTTTTAATAGGCAGCCCCCCTCCACGAACCGTTTTCTAACCGTTGTAGAAAAGTCAGACCGGAGACTCCGGTCTACACCGGAGACTCCGACCAATCTCTGGACTAGCCTCTGACCGCCTTCCGACCGACCTGCACCAATTTTGCCCAAAGAACACCGGAGACTCGGTCTTCCAACACCGGAGACTCGGACCAACAAAGTCCGGAGACTGGAGTAACCTCCCGGCAGCCTCGGACCCAGATGTAATGTCCCACCAGATCCTGGGAGGCACCTCCGAGCGTAACCGAACTCGACCACACCGAGACTCGGTCTTGGCATCGAGACCTGGTCTGGAGTTTCCAGAACAGTGGCAAATGAATGTGGTCTTTTCCCAAGTTTGAGGGTGCTGTTCATTTATCAAAATACCAACCTATGGACAATAACAAACTGTAAAATGATCTACTTATTGTTAACAAACACCAAAAGTGATTATGACAATAAATGCCCTTTCAATCTCCCCTTTTTGGTGTTCGATGACAACAAGTGATTTGCATGGAATAACATATAAATGTGGCTCCCCCTAACTATGTACAGCAAGATAATTAAGTAAAACATGTAAGGTGGATAGTATCAACGATAGCACACATAAGTCTCACATGAGTTACAATAGATGGTGCACACAGGCACATAGTCATAGACACACATAAATTTCAAGTTCGAAAATGGCAAATAGAAGGCAAATAAGGGCAGATAGTCGCAAATCCCAAGTCCCAAGTACATGCATACCGATGAGAATGTCTTCTCCCCCTTTGGCATCGAAACGCCAAAAAAGGGAAAGGACCTACACTAGCGCCCCCAACCGCTCAGTAGTCATCGTCATCCTCGGCATCCTCATCCTCCTCCTGGTCACCATCATCCTGATCATAGTCATCATCATCATCCTCAGGGACAGCAGGCCCTTTGCCGTGAGGGCGAGAAGAAGAAGTACCCTGGTACCCAAACCCTGAGGTGACATCAGCAAACGTCTTCCAATCCACCAGACTATCCTGTTGAGCATTCCATGCCCCAAATGAGAGTGTATGATCAGACTCTGTGGACTGCTGAGCCCCATGCACATCATTGTATTCATCTTCCCCTTCCTCATTATCATCTGCACCCTGTTCCTTGATCTCTTTGAGAAGCTTCTCAATGCGGCGGTTGCTTTGGTAGGATGCATGCTGCTGCTTACGAATGTCGACGTTCATGCAACAAGGGTCCTCTCCCAAAAGTTGGCCTTCTTGACCCTCTCATGCACATAGTATCGAGTCATGGTAGGCATAGGGGCATTGGAGGCATTCTTCCTCCAAACTCTAGGTGGGGAGGGAGACCTCTCCGTCTCAATATCCTCATCATCATCCCCATAGCGACGCCTTGGAGCAGGCCCCATGCGCCCCTTCTGCTGTAGAGAGACCAGAGTGTGCTCAGTGAGGTGTGGTGGTATGCCATGTGGAGAATCATGCTCCTTGAGTTGATGAGCCTCATCACCAAGGGTGCATATGGAGGAGATTTCTTGTAGAGGATGGCATGGAACATCTCCTCGAAAATGAAGTCCATCACATCAATAGGTGCAGCATTAGCCTCAGGTCCAGCATTGAAGATCCGGTGAGTATGGTACAGGAGGCTGACAAGCCCACCCCTAATAGCATCATCATTTACAGCACTTGGAGCAATAGTGTGACGAAAAATCCTCAGCATAAGGTTGTAGAGGGTCTTGAGTACCTTGGAACCCCCCACAACACCACCATCATACAGAGGTGCCAGCTTCAACTTGTTCTCACCCAAAGCTGCTGAGTGCATGCGCAGCCCCACAGGAGTAGATCTCCATGAAAGGTCTCAAAGATGACATTGGCAAAGTCATGAAATGTAGCCATGCAGCGATTGGTGCCAGTCATCCACACCATGGTCCTGTCAAGGTCAGTCTTGTAACATCCCAAAAATACTAAACTTGGATTATCAAACTCTAAGCATCAAATTTAGGGTTAACAAAAACTTTTTTAAATAAAAATATGAAAGCATGCATGTGTGTATGCATTCCAATTTTGATTTCTTTTGAACCACCTTGTTTGTGTGTTTCTTTGCTTGTAAATTGATTCTTAGGTGAAATAAACATCATCTAAACATTTCCCAAACTTTTCCCAAAGACAAATAAATCAAAACGAATAAAATAAGGAAATGGTCATTTTGACCAATTTAACTCCCATGCCTACTTTGGCTGTCCCAAACTTCCAGAACTTAACAAAAACTTGTTTGGATCTTTGCACCCCTTGATTGTACTCATAACAAAGTATCAAGGCCCACTTTGTGATCATCCAGAAACTTTCAAATGCATAGTTTAAATGACAGTTCAAAATTGAATCTTTATCATATGAGAAGATCTCACTTTTTCAAAAACCACTCAAACAAGCTCAACTTTCAAAACCCAAGCATATGCAGACTCACCAGCACCAACCTAGCACACCCACCAAAAATCTTTTCAATATTCAAAACTTGAATTCTTGCGGCCATTTCATCAAACACTTTGCAAACACAAATCATTAAAATCTTAAACACTATTGTGAGCAGTGATTGAAGCCTAACTTGTCCCCTCTCAAGCTCACAACCATCTCAGTAGGTCATCTAGCAAGTTAAACCAAGCACTAGCCTCACTGTAAGCTGGGCAATGACATCAATGGTGAACAGCCGAATCTCACCATGCCACCCCAGTGGAGACAGCAAGCTAGAAGGAGATTTAGCCGTGCCAACCTTGTCTGGCAGGCAGCCCAGCCCACCGTCCATCGCCACTCCCTGTCCTAGCCGCGAGCGTTGCCAAACCCTGTACCACACGCACGGACCGCGCCCTACCGCCATGCAGAACCATGCGAGCGCCAGAGCCGACCACGCCCGACGCGCGCCCGCCCCTCGCATACATAATCGCCACCAACCCAGGAGGCCGCTAGACATCCCCGTTCGCCGCCCCATGCCGCACAGCCACCGCTCGTCGTCGAAGACGCCGCCTCTGCCGCGTAGAGCATCGCGCGTTCCAGACCAAACCGCACCGCCCCTACATGCGCATTAAATCCGTAGAGCATCGCCAGGAGACCACCAAGCGATAGCCACCGCCATCCATGCCTCTAGCCACCTGTAGCCATGTCGCCACCATCGCCTGCCCATGTCGTTCGGTCTCGCCGTCGCGACTATAAATAGAGGCCACCCCCAGCCGAATTGAGCACACCATCTCAATACCCTCTCCTCACTGATCGTGCCACCTCTTTCCCGAAGCAAGGCGAGCAGCACTTCGCCGGAATTTCGCCGGAGCCTACCGCCTCTAGAGAAGAAGGGAGCCAGCGATTGGAGCCGCCCTAGGAGAAGTTGTCGGTACCAGGAGGTTCGCCGTTGTTGAATTCGTCGTTCGCCCGCCTCGCCGACCCTCGCCTAAGCCCCGGTGAGCCCCCAACGACCCCCACCTGTCGTGCTAGGTTTCTATCTTGCCGGCATTGCCCAACGTCGACGATGACCCTCAGCCGTTGGATTAGAACCAGATCGAACGCACCACATCGCCCCATACCGCTTCGCACCCCTGTCTCACTGACGCGTGGGGACAACGACTTAACCAGCCAGCGTGGCTTAGCAGGCCTGGCCCAAGATCGCTTCAAGCAGCCCAGTTATTTGAATTTAACCTTTTTCATTTTATTTCAAACACACTTCTGTACCCAGTTTCAAAAATCAACCCAGGTCGATTCAGTGAACCAAATTGAATGAAACCAATTTTGTTAGAAAGATCTGGGAATGCTGAATCCAAGCCCGTTGGATTCAAGTCATTTGGATCTGTAGATCATCCATGGTAAAAATAACAAGGTAGAAGCTTTTCTGCATTCAAACATTTTTCAAATTTAAACCATAATAGCTTTTGGGTTGATTCCAACTCTCAAAAATCACATTTAACCATACCTTTTAGAATATATAAAAATATATAGGTTTACTTACAGAAATAATTACCAAGTAATAAAAGAATGCCACATAGGAATTTCTAGCCACTTTAGTTAATTAAAATAAAAGGGTAAAACCTTATTAAATTGTGACACCACTTTAAATCACATTCCCATGGACTGAAATATATGGTGATGACATGTGTCAACATGATCCCATGTTTGGTTTGGAGAATATTAAATCTTAAGTAGTTTTTCAATGAGTAGAAATTACTTTTCTAAAAAAATAAAAGGAATTAAACCAAGCTTTAATCTTGTAATGTTAGTGATGATGCTAGATCATCTATAGGACCCTTTTGTGTGATGATTGCAAGTAGTTAAGTATTGTTTGGTGATTGTGTACCTCGTATTTATTCATAGACGCTAGTACCGACCAAGGATACGAGGAGGAAGGAGGATACTACGAAGAAGAAGCCGAGGAGAACTTCAACCATTGCTCTGCTCAAGGCAAGCTAAGACTTGCAATTACGAAAGTTAGATAACCTATGCAATGCACTAAGCATGCTTGGTTAGACATATTTGATGATACCCAATCCTAGTTTTACTTGCAAGCTTTCTACTTTATTTCTTTATCAAATCTATTACTTAGAGTTTACTTAAGTGATTTGTAGATACTAGAAAGATAATTGAAGGTTGCATAAAGAGCATACAATTTGGCCTAAGCTAGATAAACTTTATGTCATCCTAAGGCATGAGATTGAACTTAGTTGAAACTCCACTAGTTTACCACCCCTCATTAGTACTCACTTCCACTTGTAGATGCTAGTGCTAAGCATAAAACTTGATCAAATTTAGATGGGAATACTTGGTGAAAATGGTTATGAAAACCTTAGAACGATGGATCATTCTACTGAGATGTTTTGACATGTGTTTCCGAACACCAGATGATTTTGGTGATGAAAATGTTGAGGCATGAGCCTTAGCCCTTTATAAAACTGATGGTTGTCTGGATGCGATACCATTCCAATTTTATCGTACAACCACAATACCCGAAGATTGGGTAGGGCTTGACTGGAAACTTATATACCTTAGTATTAGTTCCCTCATGGCCAAGGTCTGAGCTGAGGCTACCTTGTGAAGATTGTCCACTTGTGCAGTACCCAAGATGACAGTTGGTCATGGTTGGGAGGCCAAACTCACAGGAGAGGTGCTTATACTAGGGCATGTAATTGAAAGGTTAGGATTGATTATCCGCATACTGAGTATGGTGAATTCAGGATTTGTTCCTGACGGATGTATCAAATTATGTGGTGAAAGTGTATAATCTCTGCAGAGTGTCAAACTATTCGAATAGCCGCGTCATGATTATGGACGATTAGAGGGCCATATTGTTCCCCCGTCAGATGTTTTCAAAAGACTTGTGAAATGAATTGAGACTTTGACTTGACCACAACAGAGTTGTGATATGAAATACATGTTCCTACTTAGGAGTTATAAAATTGTGACTAACTTCTCTTTCTTCTCAGCTTAGTAGAGATAAATCTGGCTTTTGCAAAACAACCCTAGAGCCTAGTGTCCTATTATCAAAAAACCCTTTCACTTGTTAGTATTAGTTTGCGAGTAATTAAAGAGTACTCATGGATTTGTCCCTGGC
Organism: Avena longiglumis; assembly: GCA_030063025.1. Classification (NCBI taxonomy): domain Eukaryota; kingdom Viridiplantae; phylum Streptophyta; class Magnoliopsida; order Poales; family Poaceae; genus Avena; species Avena longiglumis. Next base: position 129,228,496 of record CP125976.1, read on the forward strand.
TATTCCCATGGACAGACTATGAAGAGGAGTACCTAGAGGATGGACCCTAGGAAGGTTACGCCAACTAGGATCATCTCCCATCGTCAGCATTGCCTGTGGCCCCGAAGATGGAGATTTGCCTACGCTACCGTTATTATTACGTATTCCGCTGCTTGAAGTTGTATTAAGAACTGGATCATGAGATCCCTATTTGTGTAAGACCTTATGTATGGTTTGTAATGGATGATGTACTGTGGTATCCAATTTTGTTATGTCTTGCAAAAATGGTAATCCTGGGATTGCGATGTATGGCATAACAGGCATCTGGGATTAAAAATTCGGGTGTTGACAAGTCCCAAACACAACTGTGGCATAGAACTGCTGGACAAGATGGACACTGTAGTCTTCACGCAGCTCCATCAAGTTATAGAGACCCAGCTTCTCACAGATCCACAGGGCATCATTGAAGTAAGGGCTCTGGCGCATTTGCTCAACACTCATGAACTTCTGAGGGCAGACAGGTGATCTGGTGAGTACACCATACACATCCTTCATGAACACAACCTGTTCCTTCCTCTAGTAACGAGGGTCCTCACTGGTACGAGGCAGTGCATAGAAATCTGTCTTTCTCAGCTCACGGTACTCCTCCTTAGACATTTTGGCTAAGGTCTGCAGGTTGTCATACTTGGCCCTCTTGGCACGGTCCTCCCGTTCAGCCCTCTCCTGATCCCTCTTCATGTAAGCTGCATCACGTGCCCGCTGTTTCCGGTTGGACGGAGGCACGATAAACTGACCCTGAGCTTCATCATAGCGAGGATTGCCCTTTTGGGACTTGGCCTTGGTACGACGATGATGACTAGAACCATCACCTGTGAACAACAGTGAGGGAGATAGCATGGAGATGAGTATATATGTCCCAAAGATGCAATACAAGAGCTTTGATGCATTTCTGGACTATTTTGATTCACCCAACACCGGAGTCTCCGCACCTTACACCGGAGTATCCGGCTTGGACCGGAGTCTCTGGACCTAAGTATGGAATCTCCGGTCGGGAGGCTTGGGTATGAGGTGGGAAGATGCTGGTGAGGGTGAATCTAGTAGATCGGGCAATGCAACAAGGCTAAAGTACTAGAGTGCACACAAACAAGTGATTCCAATGGACAAATCAGCAACAATTCTCAAAAAAACACATCTAGAGATGAACCCTAGGAGAAAAATAGAGGAGAGGTACCAAATCTGTCCATGGGATCAATTCCTCCGGTGGGAATGACCCAATGGAGGAGAGGGGAATGTTGGCCGGCGGCACGGCGGATCCCGGGGCCTTCTTGACCTCCGGGGAGGATTTTTGGAAGAGGGGGCGACGGGGTTGAAGGTAGGGGACGGGGTGAAGAATGGTGAACTGATGTCCCAGTTCACCCCGTGCCCCCTTCTTTAAGTGACATAAACCGTCCGGACCGGAGACTCCGGCCTACAGCGGAGACTCCGGTGTTTATACACCGGAGACTCCGGTCCTCCTCGACCAAAAGTTCCAGGAAAAGTGTTTGGGGACATATATGAGAGATAGATGGTTTTTAAGATAGGTATAGGGCTTGGGCTGAGACATCAAACTGTGAAGAACCAACAAGAGCCATAGGGTTTCAAAAAATGTTCAGAAAAGCTCCAAGAGACTAGAATCAAGCAAATGACAAACATGAGTAAATGCCAACCTCTCAAATGAGATAGGGCGGTGTCCTAGGCCACCATATTTGAGTATACTTGGCTTGGCACCACGAAGATATATCTTGGGTCCATTACCAAAACTCATCATTAAGCTCACATATCACTAAATGATATTAAGAGGAATGATTTTGATTGCTTTGGGCATAATGGGAGGAGGGATGATCCAATCAATTAGGATCGCACTCCCCCTATATCCATGCCTACACCTAAACCAAATATGAGATGAAACATAGGTGAGGGTGCAAGAATATCAAGTCAAGCTCCTTGAATCTACGATATTTAGTTCATTCCTCAAGTAGCAAAACCTTGCTTCATCAAGTGGCTTCGTGAAGATATCGGCAAGTTGATCTTTGGTTGATACATATGATAGATCAATATCACCTCGAGCAACATGATCTTTAATGAAGTGATGGCGAATCTCAATATGCTTTGTCCTTGTGTGATCCACCGGGTTGTAGGCAATCTTGATGGCACTTTCATTGTCACATAGAAGAGGCACTTTGTCATAATGGACACCGTATTCCTTTAAAGTTTGCCTCATCCATAGCAATTGGGTGCAAGCACTAGCAGCTGCCACATACTCGGCTTCGGCGGTGGAGAGAGATATACAATTTTGCTTCTTGGAAGACCAACATACCAAGGACCTACCAAGGAATTGGCAAGCCCTGGATGTTGATTTTGTATCATCCTTGTCACCCGCCCAATCCGAATCCGTGTATCCACAAAGAGCAAATGTTGAGCCTTGAGGATACCAAAGACCATAAAATGGGGTATGAACCAAATATCGAAAGATTCTCTTGACCGCCATTAAATGGCTTTCTTTAGGAGCCGCTTGATATCTTGCACACACACCTACACTCAACACAATATCGGGTCTAGATGCACAAAGGTAAAGCAAAGAACCAATCATAGACCGATATACCTTTTGATCCACATCTTTACCATTTGGATTTTGTTCTAGATGCGTCTTTGTAGCCATGGGAGTAGGAGCTCCATTTAAATCTTGCATTTTGAATCTCTTGAGCATATATTGAGTATACTTGGCTTGATTGAAGAATGTCCCTCCTCTAACTTGCTTGATATCAAAACCAAGAAATACTCTCAACTCCCCCATCAAAGACATCCGGAACCTACTAGTCATAAGCTTTGAGAATTCATCATTCAAAGCTTTGTTAGAAGAGCCAAAGATAATATCATCAACATATATTTGGCATACAAAAAGCTCCCCATTGACTTTCTTAGTAAAAAGAGTGGGATCAATTTTCCCAACCTCAAATCCACGGTCAAACAAAAGCTCTCTAAGGTGCTCATACCACGTGCGTGGGGCTTGCTTGAGCCCATTGAGCGCCTTATCAAGTTTGTAGACATGGTTTGGGAAGTCGGGGTCCTCAAATCCCGGGGGTTGCTTAACATATACCAATTCATTTAGTGGACCATAAAGAAATGCACTTTCTACATCCATTTGTTGCAACTTGAAGTTATGATGTGCCGCATAAGCAAGAAGGATACGAATGGACTCAAGGCGAGCCACGGGTGCATATGTCTCTCCATATTCAATGCCTTCAATTTGAGAGAACCCTTATGCAAACAATCTAGCCTTGTTCCTTACTATGATTCCATGCTCATCTTGCTTGTTCTTGAATATCCACTTTGTTCCAATAACATTGCGGCAATCCTTTGGCTTCTCTACTAACTTCCACACTTTGTTTCTCTCAAAGTTGTTGAGTTCTTTGTGCATAGCTTCTAACCAATCCGAATCTTCAAGTGCTTCCCACACTTTATTTGGTTCAATCATGGAGATGTGTGCTTGGTGTTCACTGAACCTCTTCAATTGTTCTCTTGTGGAAATACCTTTCCTTAGATCACCAACTACATTTTGTAGAGTGTGATCTCTTAATTCCAACATTCTTTCCTTTCTAGCTTCGCGACGAGCGTGGATCTCCCTATTGTTTCTTGGAGGACCCTCTTCATCATTTTGATCCTCGTCTTGACCATCATCTTGACCTTGATCATCATTGGAGTCATCCTCTACATTGGGAGGCAAAGATTGACCTTGTTCTTGATCAAGTGCTCTTCTATCATCAATTTGAGCTTGTCTCAAAGCATCTTGTATGGATCTTCCTTGACAAATTGACTTGGCACCACTTGACAATCCGTCAAATGGACCAAGCTCCCCTTAACAAGAGTTGACACTTTGATCACCATGTTGAGGGTCCACATCTTGTCTTTGGATTGAGTCAATGTCCTCTTCGGTGGATGGAGCATATTGAGGTTGTGAAGATGAGGGCTCCACTTGAGTGGAGCATAGTTCTTCTCGATCCGCCATAAGGGGTTCCTCAACGGGGCGGATATATCCCACACCCATTCTTCCTATGGCATCCTAAGGCATTTCATCATCTGCATCACAAGCATCAACACGCCCCCCTTGGGGACCATCATATTCTTCGAAGGTCACACTACAAGATTCTATGACGGCTCCATAGAGCTTACCATAGATTCTATAAGTGTGAGATTCGAGACCATAGCTAACAAAAATACCCTCTAATGCTTTAGACTCGAATTTAGACAAACGAACACCTTTTATGAGATAGAAAGACTTACAACCAAACACCCGGAAGTAAGATATGTTGGGCTTGTTACCGGTAAGAAATTCATATGGAGTCTTGTTGATTTCTTTGCGGAGGTATAGCCGGGTTGAAGCATGGCAAGCAGTGGAAATGGCTTCGGCCCAAAAGTTGTATGGAGATTTAAACTCCGCCAACATGGTCCTAGCCATCTCAATAAGAGTCCGGTTCTTCCTTTCGGCCACGCCATTTTGTTGAGGGGTGTATGCAGCGGAATATTGATGTTTAATCCCCTCATCACTAAGGAAATCATTCAAGGTGTAGTTCTTGAACTCGGTGCCGTTGTCACTTCTAATGATCAACACGGGAACATTGTATTGCCTTTGGACCAAATTGATGAAGTCGATGAAGGTTTTTTGAGCTTCACTCTTCAATTTGAAGAAATAAACCCAAGAGTATCTTGAAAAGTCATCAACAATCACCAAGCAATATTTCTTCCCACCAAGACTTGCATGAGATGGAGGACCAAAGAGGTCCACGTGGAGGAGCTCCAAGATCTTGGTGGACTTGATGCGGTTCTTAGGCTTATGAGGAGCATCATGCATCTTCCCTATAACACATGCCCTGCAAACACGATCTTTGGCAAAGGAAATATTTTCTTTTAGTCCAACAATATGGCCCTCCTTGTGGAGACTTTGCAAAGTTCTCATATTGACATGGGCCAGTCGGCGATGCCATAACCAACCCACATCGGCCTTTCCGAATAAGCACATCGCACTTGTAGTGGCTTGCCCCGAAAAGTACACCACATAGAAGTCATGTTCGACATACCCAACGAAAGCGACCTTGAGAGACTTGCTCCACATGAGGACCACAAGATCATTATGTATAAAGACGGAAAAACCCATCTTTCCAAGAGCACAGACTGAAAGTAAATTGTATCCAAGGGTCTCAACAAGCATGACGTTCACGATTGTAATGTCGTGAGCAACCACAACTTTGCCAAAACCCAATACCTTAGATTTTGACTTGTCGGCATAAGTCACGGTGATTTGATCATCATTTGGCTTTAAGTCCTTGACAATAGATGAGCTTCCGGTCATATGACTTGTGCAACCACTATCAAGCACCCACTTTGACCCTCCGGAAGCATAAGTCTACAAAAGATCAAGCTAATTTTTTAGGTAACCATTTTTCAATGGGTCCTCTTTTGTTAGCAACAAGGGTCTTGGGAACCCAAATAGACCAAGCAATATAACCATAAAATGGACCAACATATTGTGCATACACATCACCATAATAATCACGCCTTAGAACATAGTGAGGGTTAGCACTACCCGCAAAGTCATCATGAGACATAGTTTTACCACTTGTGGTCTTACTACCCACAATGGCCTTGTTAGTTTCTTGTGTGGGCTTGGACTTATTCTTCTTGTTCTTCTTCTTCTTAGAATTGGATACAAATCCAATGCACCCTTTATCACCACTAGGCCTTTGCTTACTCAAAAGATCATCAATGGACTTGTTGCCTTGTGGAAATGTGGCCTTAGCAAGCTCCCCCTTCAACCTAGCATTCTCTTCAAGAATAGTTGTACTACTAGATGGAATTAAGTTACTAGGTGAAGGAATATTGGTCAATTGAGTTTGAAGCATTTCATGGGACTTTGTGAGTAACAAGAGTTCACTCTCCAAAGCCTTGTGGGCCTTGTTAAGCAACCTAAAGTCCTCGGCAAGTTTTTAATGAACCACACCAAACTCAATCTAGTCCTTTTTAGCACTTTTGTATTTAACAATAGCATGATCACGCTCTTTGATGAGTTTGTTAACAATATTGTCATTGGCCTCATCAAGCCCTTCAAGTTTTAACTCAAGTGATAGCCTAGTTTCTTGTTCTTCTTCTAGAGCATTGTTTAAAGCCTCTAGCTCAATCATGTGTTCATGGCCAAGTTTACATCTTACATCTAGAAGCTCTTGAGTATGTGAAATTTGATCTAGGATGTTTTCAAAGTGTAACTTAGCATCTCCTTCTAGGTTAGTCATAAACTCATCAAAGGCAATTAATTCCTTTTTAACATCAAGAGACATATCATCATCAAGTTCATCATTATCTAAGGGAGTAGAGTGGGATGATGAGGATACCTCAGTTCCTCTTGCCATAAGGCAAGTGATGTTCTTGGTGGGAGAGTTCTCGTTTGGAGAATCAAAGAGTGAGAATGTCGGAGTAGAGGTGGTGGCTAGAGCATCCACACCATGCGAAATTTCCTCTTCGTCATCTTCATCATCTTCATTGGCGGAGGAGTATTCTTCATGAGTGATCAAGACAATTTCTCCCAACTTCTTGTTGATGGGATTCTTCTTGATGAAAGGTTTCTTGTAAGGTGCCTTGAGAGTCTTCTTCAACACAATCTTACCCCCATGATCTTCTCTCTTTTCATAGGCACAACTTGCTACAAAGTGATAGCGATCACCACAATTGAAGCAAGTTCTCAATCTCGTTGTATTTTCTCTTTTCCCATTCGGGTTGCTTTTTCTTTGCATTTCCAACTTGGCCTTGGCGGGGTTCTTCTAAAAGTTCTTTGCATAGAAGGCCATATATTGACTATGAGCAATCTTGACTTCATCGGGGTGGTCCATGGAAGGCCCTTCATCACTATCATCTTCATCCCCATGGTCCACAACTTTGGCCTTTAATGCAACATTGACAACATTGCTCATACCAAGGGCACGAGAACGGGCATCTTTGGCATTCTTGGCGGCAACCTTGAAAGCGTCCATCTCTTGCATAACTTCATTTGAGGTCATGAGATGGTAGTTGTGTCTTCCTTGTAGACTCTTCAAGTCGGTGGGCTCAAAAGGTATGAGTGCACTCACATATTTCCTTTTTATCCATGCATCATCCACATGTGAGGCACCCACATTTCTAAAAGCGGTGGCGATGGTCTTGAGCCTTCGGTACATGTCTTCATGATCTTCACCTTCTTTCATGTAGAAGCCTTCGGCTTCATTGCTTAGAGCATCATATCGGTTCCGCCTCATACTCTCATTTACAACAAACAACACAGTGAGAGCATCCCAAGCTTCCTTGGCAATGTTAAAGTGCTCGATGTGTGGGTAATCGTTTGTTCCCAATCCTTGTTGAATCATATGCAAAGCAGTGGCATTGAGTTGACTATTGACAATCTCTCTTCTTGTCAAGTTGTTTGGATCCCCAATAAAGAGTCCATGCTCGATGATATTCCATAGTTCAATGCAAGAGCTGCGCACATGAGTTCTCATTAGTGATTGCCATTGAGCAAAAGTAGCAGACTCTTCTAGCTTAGGTGGGTCACCTCTATTGTACACATGAGGGTGAGGGACGGGAGGATCAGGAGAGTACAAAGAATCACGGTGCTCACCCTTCCCCCCATTAAGTTGTGTGGAGGAATTAGCATTGTCTAGTTTGCCCCCTACCACCATACCATCGGGGGATACCGAAGTATTCCCTTTAGGTACAACAGATGGTAGATCCTCTTGAGGAGATGGGGGTGATGAGCCATATTTGTCTTTAAGAAGTTGCTCAAGCATCTTCTTGACTTCGTTGACCAAGGAAGAGCTCAATCTTGTTTCCAAGTTTCTGAGATCTTCCATGGTCACCGGGGTCGGCTCACTACCACCATCCCTTTCGTTTCTACCCATATTCTCTTAGGCGGTAAAGCCCGAATAAAGAGCCGAGGCTCTGATACCAATTGAAAGGATCGTATGGTCACCTAGATGGGGGGGTGAATAGGTGCTACTTCAAATTTTACTCTTTTTAAAATTAGGGTTTGACAAGAAAGGTAAATTCTCTAGAATATGAAACTATGGTGAATTTACCTATAGGTCAATCAAGCACAAACTAACACAACACTAAGCAAGAACAAGTAAGTAAAGTGCGGTAAAGGATAGAAGTAACCAAGGGAGTGGACGCGGAGACACAAGAATTTGTTTCCCGTAGTTCCTTCCTTTTGAGGGGAAGTACGTCTACGTTTGGAGAGGGGGTGGTTTCAAACCACCAACGCCACGAGAGGCCTCCCTTGTTCTCCGATGAACCTCACCCCAACGGCTCGATTCACCTTCCACTATATCGGCAACCTTCGAGGTGGAAGCCGACACCTTTACAAAAAGTTCGAGGCACACATCCACAACTGAATTGGAGGCTCCCAAATACAAGCAAGCTGTCAAGACAAATCAAAGACAAGCTTGTAAGAACCAAATCAAAGTTAGGGTTTCCAAAGAAACACTAGAGCTTGGGGGCCCTCAAGTGAACGAGGGGGAAATGAAGATCTCTCTTGGTGAAGATGTAAATCAAGGCCTCCTCCTTCGATTCTCCAAAGATCAATGACTTTGGATGGTTGGATGAAGAGATCTTGTAGATTTGGTGGCTCTAATGGGGTTGGTGTTCTTGAGCAGCTCGAGCAGCTGGAGGAAGAAGATAAGGGTCCCTTTTTATAGGCAGCCCCCTCCACGAACCGTTTTATGACCGTTGTAGAAAAGTCAGACCGGAGACTCCGGTCTGGAGACCGGAGACTCCGGCCAATCTCCGGACTAGCCTCCGGACTGCCCTTCTGACTGACCCAGACCAATTTTGCCCCAGCAACACCGGAGACTCCGGTCTTCCAACACCGGAGACTCCGGACAACAAAGTCCGGAGACTCCGGAGTAACCTCCGGTGCAGGCTCCGGACCCCCAGACAGAATTTCCCAGCCAGATCCTGGGAGGCACCTCCGGATCCAGAACCGGAAACTCCGGACCACACCGAAGACTCCGGTATGGAGTTTCCAGAACAGTGGCAAATGAATGTGGTATTTTTCCAAGTTTGGGGGTGTTGTTCATTTATCAAAATACCAACTTGTGGACACTAACAAACTGTAAAATGATCTACTTGTTGTTAACGAACACCAAAAGTGATTATGACAATAAATGCCCTTTCACTAGGAAACTTGATCATGTTTGAAAATGAGTTAGTCATGACCACGAGACCAGGAACACTTGATATTCATAGCTTTACACGTGCTACCGAGTTTTCCTTTGATTCTCATAATCAAGACACGAAGCAGTCATAGCATAAATAATAAACTACAATTATGAATAAGAAAAAATAAATAAACAATTATTTGCCTCTTGGGCATATTCCCAACAAAATAGGCTATGTTAAAAGAGGGAACCGACACAAGTGATGGCTTGGTAGGGGAGAAGGGGCATGCACTACCATCTTAGCAAGGCCTGCCATCAATGTCGACATAGGCTATAGTGGCCACAACATTGATGGCGGTGCTAACCGTCTAGAGCAGTTAGCGAGAAGGCACGAGGCCGCATAGGGCAGTTAGCGGCCACCACGAATGTTGACGCAGAAGGTGAGGGACCAGCATCAATGTGGAGGATTGCTGCATGCGGGTAAGGGGTGGACGCAGAGGACAAGTGTGTTGTCTGTGGCGTGGCCAAGTAGACGCAAACCTAGGCCAAGAATGCAATGGTCCAGGGCCTCTGATTCATTTGGATCGCCCGCTGAGGATTGATTAATGGTCCGTGTGTCTACGAAGGCCCAAACGGACACCAAATGTTCCGTGTCCATTTAGGGTCTTGTCCTCACAAGTTAATCATTCTTCGGTAAATTGAGTTTAGGACGATCCATTTCACTTAGTTTTCACCATCTCAAACTTTTAGGGACTACTACCTACATTCCACAATATACGACGAACAAATTTAAGCGAAATTTTATTCTTACTAAGTTTGATCACTTATTGGAAGAAAATATTGAAAAATATACTCTTTGGACATGTGTTGTAACTATTGATATTGATTTGGTCAAACTAATAAAAACATTAATTTTGACTAAATTTATATGAACAAAATGTGGGAAATATTAAAGTGCGAAATTACCAAATTGTTTATACAAATTTAGAGCATCCAAAACAGTGGCCCTTAAATGGACCGTCCGCGTCCGTTCCCGTCCAACCAGACCAAGCCACACAACAAAGATAACCTGCAAACAAAGCCGTAATCTAGGACCGGCCTGTTTTGGTGTAAACCGGACCAAAATTGGACCTGGAATGTAGTGGGATGGACAACTCCCCGCGTCCTCCCGACAGTTCCATGTGTCCCAGCTGAAAGGATACGGATGTCGCCTAGAGGGGAGGGTGAATAGGCGATTAAAACTTTTCCTAGAGTGGCTCAACAAAGGCGGAATAAAACTAGTGTTTACTTTGTTAAGCACAACCTAAAACAACTAAGGTTAACCTATGTGCACCAACAACTTATGCTAAATAATACAAGAAACAAAGTGATAGCAAGATATATATTACTTCAAGCACGAAGGCTATCACAATGTAAAGTGTATAAATAAAGAGCTCGGGTATAGAGATAACCGAGGCACTCGGGGACATCGATATTTTACTGAGTTCCTCCCAACATGGAGTACGTCTCGGTTGGAGAGGGGGTGGTATCAAACCACCAACGCCACAAAAGGCCTCCCTTATTATCCGGTGAATCTCACCCAACATGATCGATCCACTCTTATACTATCGGTGCACTTGTCGGTGGCAACCTGAATCTCTCACAAGGTTGGGGAACTTCTCCACAACTTAATTGGAGGCTCCCAACAAATGCCACAAAAGGCCACAATGCCACCAAGGCCACAAAACCGTCTAGGGTTCCAAGAACCCAAGAGGGACAAGCTCCAATGAGTAACTCAAACCAAATCCTCCGAGGTGAACTCAAACCGATGCACCAAATGCAAATGGCAAGAACACCACAAAGGTGCTCAAATCCCTCACTCTCAAGTTACAACAAAGCTACTAAAGCTATTGGGGGAACAAGAGAGGAGGAATCAAAGAGAGACACAAAATCCCTCAAAATCTAGATCCTCAAAGATGCACTCACAAAGAGATGAATCGGTTAGGTCAAAACGTGGGTCTAGATCTCCTCTCTCTTCCACTCAAATATGGGCAAGAATCATCGGAGGGAAAAGATTAGGCAAGCTTTAAGATCTAGAGCAAGTGTGGACAAGCTTAGCCTAATAGATGAGAGAGAAGCAGTCTAAACTCAAAATGGGCAAATCCTTAAATAGGGCCCCCAAAAATCTGGCCGTTGGGCTATTTTTCGGAACGGTCCGGCACTATCGGATTTAACCGGTAGTACCGCACGCTCCAGGAAAAACGCAGCAGCGACAACAGTGCAGATGGGGCCAAAGAGAGCGAAGCCGGCCGCGTCAGCAGCGAGAAGCGGCCTTGGCGCAATCGGAGGCTGGGCCCACAGCCTTGTAGCGAGGCCTGGTCAGCAACGGATGCGCAGTGGGGCTTGCGGGCAGCGATGGCGCTGGGATCCAGGGCCAGCGAGCGAGGCGGCGGCAGCATGCTCGTGCGGGAGCCAGGCTGGGCGGCGAGCTGTCCCAGCCCAAGTAGCAGGAAGGTCGAGCGGGGTGGGCGCCTGGGCCGACCGGTAGTACCGGCCCACCGGGCGGTACTACCGGGCCAGGCCGGTAGGGCCGGAAGCTGGTACCGGGCAAGACAGAAGTGGAGCGGGCCACGGCCAGGGGCGTCCGGTACTAGGCCCGGTAGTACCGGACGGCCCAGGAAAACTGTTTTTCTTTTTTTCTTTTAGAATTAAATCGGTAAATACTCAAACGGTCATAACTTTTGACCAGTGACTCCGATTGACCCGATTCCAATTGCGTTGGATAGAGGACGACAAGTGCTTCCCAATATTGGTTATCACCAAGTGAGAATGTATCAAGTAATATAATGTAAGATACCTCACTTGGTGAGAAATCGAAAAACCGCCAATATCAAAATCGCAACAAGATACAAACGGAAGATCCGATTTTGATGAACAAGAGCTTGTTATGGAGATTATCACAAGCTCTATATCCACACATGGATAAGACCAAATAACAACCAAAAACGATGATGCAAGTATGCAAAGGTTTGAGCTCTCTCCGAACGATGTGACCGAATTACTCATTCGAGAGCCCCTCTTGATAGTACGGTTATCTATCCTAAACCCGGTCTCCTACACACAACAAGAGACCGGAAAAAGGGAAAACCTATCAAGATCATACCTTTGCCTTGATCTTTCCACTTGAGATCGATGTAGACGATCTTGCCCTTCTCAAGATGGAACGCCTTTCTTAATTCCTCATCATCGATCCATGATCATGGAGGATGGCAAGCATCAAACATGAGATCTTCTATAGATGGTGCATTTTGAGCTTGCACAACATATCTTCTTCTCATTTCATCGACCTTGAAGCCCACACAAGCTCCAAGCGATGCCAATGGACAATTCCTACAAGTATAACTTAATACACACATTAGTACATAAAGATTGCCATTAATCACCAAAACCACACACGAGGGCCCAAAATGTACTTTCACCAGCCCTCAGTGGCCGATGGAGAGGGGAACTATCGCCGCGTCCATTTTAGTGGGGAGCACATCATCCCTATCCACTCCTAGTCCACTCGAGTCAAATCCCCTAGCCAACTCCCTCCTCGCCATCAACATAGCTAGAGCTCCCTCTCCACCGGCTATCGTTGATGATGAAGCCATGGAGGAAGTGGTTCAAGCCCGATCGCAACGACCACGAGACCGAGTCTTCGGGTCGTGGCTGCCACTGCCACTCCGTCTCCTTCTCCCGTTTATAGACCCACAACTTCTTCTCCCGCCACCCACCCGCGTTCGCGTCGCCACGTCCTTGCTTAGAGCGGCGGGTGAATGTGAGCCTCGAGGTGGACCTCACGCTAGCGGAGGCAGGAATGTCGTGCCCATGGCCGGACATTCACCTGCCGGTAGGCTGTCACCTCAACTAGGCATGTGTCCCCGTCTTGGCCACTTCTGCATCTGGCCCTACGCGCTGGCGGGAGATCTTTTCGCTGCTGAGCATTCCGCCCCCAAATCTTTGTCATGACCAGAGATACTCCATCCACTCCCTATTGTAGGACTCGTGGTTCAAGGCCAAGCATCATGCTCGCCGCGAGGGCATAGAGGCCCATCTTGAGAACCTGGATGACGACAACGAGGACTATTGGGAGGATTCCGATGTGGAGGACCAGCAAGAGGAGGAGATCCTCGATTTCTTTAGCCCACTAGAGCCAGGCCATCCGGACTGGTCGTGGCACAGGTACGCCGACACCATCGAGGTCGATGTCTTTCCCCAGCAGGTTTCCATGAAGGTCGAGTCGGAGGACGAGGTCATCGTCAAGGTCGAGCCACCGAAGCGCCCAATGATGGAGGAAGAGGAGATCGAGGCTGCCATCCTGGCCTCCCAGCTAGACCAGGAGCAAAAGTGGGAGGGCATGGGGAAAGCCCTCCATGATTCGTGGATGGCCGCTCAAGATCCCGCTCCACTGGCCGCCGGTGCTCTCCTGGCCGCCAGCCTCGTGTGGCCACCGCCACAAGTATTCATAGAGATCCTGGACGACGACGACGGCGAGTAGGCTTCCGACATCATACAGCAGGACCGGTGTCGGCCCGCATCAGCATCACACCGCTTGTTTTTTCTGTGCATATTTTGGACGTGGAACAATACCCGTTTTTAATATATTTGTACAATTATTTTTATTTTCTGTTTTTATTTATTATTTTTTTGTGTGCAATGTTTTTTGGGTGGTTGGGTGCACAGGCCACCACAAACGGGATCATCCCGAACGAGTTGTCCTCCATCTCCCCGCAAACAGACCGAATTGGACTGATTCGTTGTCCGTCTTGCGATGGGCCGTTGAGATGCCCGATATAATTAAATGGATTCCAACATGATTTATTAGGCATTTTAATCCTTTGACTTATGGAATTGTTGGAAGATAATCGATTTCCGTCTATATTTTGTATTTTGCTAAAAATTCTCATGTCCTCGCGCCGTCGGACATTTCAAAGTAAATAAGTTTGGTCTATATCTAGGAGCTAAAATTCGTCTTTTGTTGGACGCAATCAAGATAATATTTGACAACTAGTAACCTCTCTGATCCATATTGATCCATATTAAGCATCGCTAATTTAGTATAAATTATTTATGATACTTATTATGGAGCGGACGGAGTACCATTTTAGACGCAACAATCTAATTCGATTTTGCTATGTAAACACTTATATTAAAAAAAACAAATTTGACCAATACTACCTCCATTCTAATCAACAAAACGCACGTATATTCTAGGTTTTGTTTTGACAAGAATTAGTCTAAATATATGGGTGTATTTGATGAAAAGTTGATATGGTTAGAAAATACTTTTAAATATGAATCCAAGGATATCAATTTTGTATAAGATAATCAAGATATTTTTGGTCAAAATTTTGGTCAAAGTTTTATCTTAAAAGGCGAGCACGCCTTATGGAGATTAAGGAACTGCGTAATATTTAGCTACAATATAGATCAGTCAAAAGCTAGCAAAACTTAACGGTAGAAGACTCTCTTAGCCTAGTTTTATTATTTTCACCGACCATCTATACGACGTACAAATTTAGTTCTAAGTTTATTATACTAAGTTTGATCACGTATACATATAAGGGATACAATATTGAACAAATATACTCTTTCAACATGTACCATAAATACAGCCCAAAATGAGTAAATATTGAAGCGGGGCATTACCAATTTTTTAGCACAAACTACTCGTTTAAGGTAGTATACTACCTTAATATAATTAAATGGATTCTAACATTGTTTATTACGTCTTTTTATCATTCGACGCGCGGTATGTTGAACGATATAGATTTCCGTCCATATCCTTATATATTTTGCTAAACCTTCTCATGTCCAAAGTCCAGACGTCTTCAAAGTAAGAAAACCTTAGCCCACACCAAAGAGTTAAAATTCGTGCTATGATAGGTGCAATCAAGATTATTTGGCAACTATATAACTATATTACCATTGTAGACGTAAATAATTTAATTCGGCTTTTGGTACGTGAACACTTGTAAATTTAGAAATCCAATTTTGACCGATACTACATTTGTACTAAATTTTGATCAACACTACCTTCATTCCAATTAACAGAGCGCACGTATATTTTAAGACTTTGCTTTGACCAAAAATTAGTACAAGCATATGAGGGTTGTTTGATAAAAAGTTTATAAGATTAGAAAGTATTTTCAATACGAATCTAGCGATATCAATTTTGTATAACGTAATCAAGAGGATGGGTTATTGATTTTCTTAATCCTATCAAAGTGGTCCATAGGCCTTATAATCCCTAATAGAGGGAGTATTAATCAAAGCTTTGATCAAAATTCATCTTGAAAACACATATTTTATTAAAATAGACATATAAACTATTACCTACCGTATAGACTGGTCAAAACCTAACTAAATTTAATGATAAACAGCTCAGCTAGCCTACATTTACTGGTATCATTGATCAACTGTATCACACTATTTTTTATTAAGATATACGCTGCGCATTGTGTGCAGCCGCGCGCGCCCAAAGAGGCCGCACGCCCCCGCCCCGCGTGTCTGGCTGTTCTCTCTCCCGACTCCCGAGGAACCGAATAAAAACGGTTCGTGTAGTAGGCAGCACGCCGCACCAGAAGCTGCAGACTTCTCATATAGCGCAGCGCGATCGTGTGCTATCTTGTCAAAAGCAGAGAAGGGCGGTGGAGCCTGCGCCGTGGCCGTCGCCGACCTGCTCTCCTCATCTCCGCTGTTCATTGTTCTCGCCACTCCGCCGTCGCGCTCTCTTTCTTCCTCTGCAGCCGTCGGTGCCTCCTCTCCTCGTGCTCGCCTCCTCGGCCATCGCCTCTACTCCGCCCTGCTCTTCCTCGTCCTCCTCATCCTCTTCACTGCAGAGGAAGGGCCAGAGAGTGTGGTCATTCAACAATGGTGGTGGGTTCTCCACCCCTTCCTATCTTCTGGCAGCTTTTGGGCCGCTTGATTCAAAAGATTTTATTACTAGGATAGATAATGGGAATGCTCAAGTAGTAATTTTCTACGCGAGGATTGTACATCCTAGGAATTTCTTCTAAATCAGAGCTCTTTTGCAGTTCGTTCTATTTCAGTTGACTCGGAACACACGGATAGACAGACCCTTTGTGCTCGTTTCTCTTTGCACGATTTGGTTTGCGTGTGTGGTTTTTTTTTTTTGCCTTTTTGGTCGTTTGTTTAACCTACACAAAATCTTTTCCCCTTTTCTCGATTTATCATGGACCTAGCATGGGGTCGCCCTGTTCTGATTTAGCCATATAGCAGTCACCAGACTTCATGTTGCTCCTAAGTCCTAACTCTGTTTCTCATACTAAGTGGTCAGTTTACTGCCCTTTTTTCTGCATTTCACACATCGGTCATGTCTCAGGATTTCACACATTGGATATCATCAAGCCGTTCAGCACTGGTGTCTTTTTTGGTTTATCTTATTGCAGGCGACACAATGTGGCAAACCTACACCTTCTTAGATTCAGCTACTTTCCTTTTTTTTCCTTTTGCACAATGGATGCTGGTACTCTTATATTCCGTTATTTCTCTGGTAGTGGAATTCGGTCCCTTGTTGGGGATTGCTTGGAAAAAAAAAGAAAAAAAAAGCTACTTTCCTTCCATGAATGCTCTGTTATGCATAATGTGTTCTACTATTCCAGAGAACTATTCTTCTTGACTTCTGAAAGCTACCGCACTTCAATTTGTTAGGCATCCCCATAACCAAAACTTAAACTGTTTCTAATTGTACTGATGTGTATTTATAGGGATTAGCGTAATGTCTTGTGACGGGAGTAGAGGGGCTTTGTTCGATAAAAAGATGGACTTTTCTTCTTTCTTGTTTATTCTTCAGAGACTCTAGAACCGAATCTGGCTGTGCTGATTTCGCTCTAGAGATTTCAGTTGTGATATTTGTGTTTTTTTTCTGGGCTTATGATGCAATAAGTTATTGCTTTGCTAGTGGTTTGCTTTCAATATTGATTGCGGCATGCTTAACTCATGTCACAGGACTGCATTATAATTATCGATAGCGACGATAGTGATGAGTTTGAGTGGGAAAGTGATGGTGAGGCTGAATCCTCATCCGCTCGGACCATGAGGAGCTTGGATGTTGCTGGCCCGTCGACACTGGTACGCCAGGTAGTAGCTGATATAAAATTGTGTGTTTCAGCACAAGACTAGCCATGGCTTGTTTTTATCATGATCTTACTTCTATTTGTTCATGAACTGCTCACAGGATTCTAATGGGTGGGCCAATGGGGAAGCAGCATCTACTTCTTTAATCGAGGCATATGCGGGAATGGGTTTCCCAAAAGAAAGGGTCCTCAAGGGCATTAAGGAGATCGGTAATACTTAAAGTAATAAATTTCATTTCATTTGTCGTAGTGTGTTTGCACCTTCTGTTTCAGCCGGGCATTTTGATTTCAGGGCACAATGATCCAAATGCATTGCTCGAACTATTACTCACTTATAAGGTATTGGTTTATGTGCTTCCGTTACTTAGTTTATCCTGTGATTTTTTTGCTGCATGCTGGCAAGGATTACATGTTGTGCAATTGTTCATGTCAAAATGCAGACACTAGGTGACGACGACACTGCAGTGGGTAATTGCTCTTCTGGCTTCATGCCCCAACATATTGAAGATGAAGATGATCTTGATTCTGAATACTGGGATGGAGACAACGATGAAGATGGTGGAGAGCCCAACTCTGATGGTTCTAATGATGAGGTAGATGACTCCTATCATTAGTTCAGTAACTGAGAAATCTTTGACCATATGTATGCTGATACGTGAGAAATCTTGAGCACCATTTACGTACTTTTTGATCTTTTTTTTTCTCTCAGCCTTTCATCAATTCAGAATTACATTGTGAAGTTTGAGCATTTGATATTGCTTATATAAAATTAGAACAGTGCCCCGCGTACATGCGTGGGCAACATCTTGACAGCATCATCTTGTAGAAAGTTTTTTTAGAGACCAATTATAGATAGTAAGTGTTTATGCTGAAACAAATGTCATAAATATAAGTGAGACACCAGTGATTTTTGGTTGGTAGGGTTGCTGCTCTAGTACAATACTAAATATTTGTCTTGACTTATTTGATCACCAGCACAATATCTCCGATTTCAGAAAGTCCAAAGTATGGCTTAGTTTCTTCAGTCAACTCTTATGTATGCCACAGATCCTATAACATCTGTTAAAATATGAAATTAGATGGCATATGCACTACTCACAAGAAATAAGGTGACATGGTATGTATGTATGATGTAACTCTTAGGGTCCTGCAAGTTATAGTATTGGACATGTACCTTCAGTTTATTCCAGCAGAACCAAAAGTGCTTCATATTGCTAGTGTAGGTAGTTGTTTCAAGTGTAAGACGATGAGCATTTGTGATCATGCATACATTAACTCTTGTACTAATGTCATTCTTAAACAGAATTGGAGAATAAGAGGATGAGTTCCTAAATCATCTCATCGATTTAATTCTCGATCAGTTTTGAGTAGTCTGTTGTATATTTCTTGATCTCTCCCCCTTTTTCCTTACCAGCAGTCGCACAGTTGGCATTTAAAAGGATGTAAGATATAGCAGGTGCTTTCTGTATTTCTTTTGTGCAGGGTTTTCTACGAGAGATGTCAGAGAAGGACAAGAAGATCAACTCCTTATTAGACATGGGCTATACTGAAGATGAAGCAAATATGGCTATTACCAGATGTGGTATGCTTTTTTTTTGAAAATTTTAACCGAGGATCATTGCTTCCATGGAAAAGACACCTTATGCTGTATATTTTTTCTTAAAATTTCTTAGGTGTGGATGCCCCTCTCTATGTATTAATTGATTCGTTCTGTACATCACAATCTACGGGACAATGCGAGGTATCTTTAGGTTTGATTGTACAATTTAATAACAAAATTATTTGCGCTTTTAATTTGATGTAAAGACACTGGAATTTGTGTATAATTTGGCAGGTTACTGGTAGATGCTATGATTCCTTTGGAGGAAGAAAGAAAGCAAGATTGATGGAAGAGAGCAAGAAAAAGAGGAAGTGTTACGGAGGTGGAGCACAAGGAAGTAGATCCCCCTTGGATGAAGAACCAATGCCTCTCCCAAGGACAATGGTTGGATTCAGCCTACCTGGTTACATGCCACGGACAGTGAGCAGAAGACTTCCAAAACAAGCTTGGATGAAGAACAAGAGGAACCAATCCCCCTTGGATGAAGAACCAATGCCTCTCCCAAACCCAATGGTTGGATTCAACCTACCTGGTGTCATGCTACGGGCAGTGAGTAGGAGACTTCCAAAACAAGCTATTGGGCCACCATACTTCTACTTTGAAAATGTGGCCCTCGCTCCAAAAGGCACATGGACGAAAATTTCCAGATTCCTGTATGACATAGCACCAGAGTTTCTGGATTCTAAGTACATATGTGCAGCTGCTAGGAAAAGAGGCTACATCCATAATTTGCCAATTGAGAGCAGGGTAGAACTGCTTGGTCGC